>CM053581.1:558440260-558529365 GCA_028627135.1 Pseudochirops cupreus | reverse complement strand
TTAGACACTATGCTAAGAGCTTTACAAATATTGTCTCATTTCACTCACTTGTGATTGACATCACAATGGCTTTTAAATAGGGTGCATAATTTCCAATCATATCAGTGACTAAATACATGCAAAGGGAAACTAGTGGACCAAAGAAAACCTGAGTTCAAGTTTTATCCCTGACACATGCTGGTAGCGAGTCATTTAGCCTCTCAATAATTTTATAAGAAATTTATGAAACTGTATCAGTGAAAGGTTTCCATACAGGATATACCTCAAAACAATGAAATCTCAAATCTAGAGAAAAAAACCCAACACTTTACTATACTTTTAAAATATAATATTGAAACACACACACAAAGTTCATTGCAGAACTCTTATGCCATTGACTCTGACAATAACCTAAAAAGTCACCTTTGATGAAGCCTCCTCCATATTTCCCTGATGGGCAAAATACTTTTTAGAAAATTAAGAGGTTGATTATTCTACAACCAACATTTTCCACAAATTGACCTATGCACTTGCTGTGAAAATTATGAATCAAGAGATCATATTATCCCTGTGATGAAGTTTCTTTCATGAGTATCATAAGTGCTTATTATTCCTTTTTTTTTTTAGGCTGGAACAAATATGCTTAGCTCTTTCTCTCCCCAATTTTAATTCTTGAATGAGTTCTTAGGATATTTTAATTAATGTTTGCATAAGATAGAAGAGAATTATATTGTTATATGGCTTTTTACTATATGCATTTTGATAAAGTATGAGTCAAATCATAGAACCATAATGATAAAATTTTAAATGTCATTTAGTCTAAACTCTTTCTAAATGTAACCATTCTTTCTATGAAATCTACAACAGGAATCCCGGAGGGGGAAGAAACAAAAACAATACAACTCATAAACATAATGATATGGGAAATCTTTTAGAGAATGATCAGACCTTATTTTATAGAAGAGAACTCATGTCAGAGAAAACTAAAGACATGTAACATAATTAGAGAAAACATTCAGAGACAATTCAAATCTTAGTTAACATCAGAAAATTTATGATAGAGAGAAAGCTAATGAATGGAATGATTCTTGGGAAACTTACAGTGACCTATCAAACTTTATTTGGAATTAGATGATTCATGTTAGAAAACTTAAATGTTTTCAGTGATTGAAGATTGGTTCAGGGAAGCAGGGCTCCCCTGTTTTCAGTGCAAAATCATAGATTTGTTGTAAAGTTCTAATTGACATTAATTTCCCCCCTAGCATCAAGATAAAATCTGCCTCTTGGTAACTTCTACTCATCAACAGTAAACAGAATAAATTTTCTACTTTTTCCAGATCACCATTCTCCCAAAACTTTAAATAGGTATGCTTTTCTTGGGGCAGCAATGCACCATTTGTAAAAAAAAAAATCCTTTTTAAGTTAGAACCGCCAATTTTTAGTAGAAAGGACTAATCAGTAGGTCCAAAGAGGATGTTACTACACTGATTGCTTTTCTCTGTATATACTCCAGTTTGTCAGTATTCCTCTTAAGATCATACATGTAGTATGACCTGAACATGAACATTAATGAAACTAAGGTTACACTGTCTTTTTAGGAGCTATGTCATAAGGCCAGCCTATATTTAGCTTATACACAACGACTGACACAAACTGAAGCATTTATTCCAAGTCTCTCCTATTTTATAGTTGCATAAATGTTGTTGTTACTGTTGTTTAAAGACTAGGTTTTGCTACCTTTCATAAATTGGAAGGGCAGGGACTATTCATGGGCCCACAGAACCCACTTCAGTTCAGAACTTGTGACCTCAAGAGACCTTCTAGCTCCGGCTTTAATGGTAGCCGAGATTACAAGAATGTGCTATCATGCCTGTCCATGATTCTTTTTAAATTACATGAATAAGAGGTATTATGTTTGTCCCCGCTAATAGTCAAATCACTGATGACTTCAAGCAATAAGTCCTGGTTGAATGAGGGTAATGTGTAAATTTAGTTTCTTCCAACCATCTCAAAATAGCTAGAAATGTAGCAAATGAATAGACCAAGAATACATAAGAGAGAGGAGAAGAAATTCCTTCAAGGAAAGTCTCACTGGAAACTATCAGAGAGTTTGAAGAAGTGAGCAAGCCTAAAGAAAAGTTCCTAATACATTGGACATATACTAGGAGATATGATACTGCCAAGAGAAATATCTAGAAAGTTCAATAATTCTTTAAACAATGTGGCTATAATTCCTCACAAAAAGCAAATAGAATGGTTACAATAACCCAAAGAGTGATTTGAAATACTAAAAAAAAAAAAATAATGAAGGAAGAGAAAAAGGAATTAGACGTTACAAGGAAAGGCTTGGAAGGGAATCAAAAGATCAGAATAGAACCTGAGAAAACTTAGGAAACCATTGGATAATTAGAAAAAAAAAAAACCCAGAGTACATGGAAGTCCATATTCAGTGATATAAGAAGAATTTACTAAAGCAAAATCAAAAAAGCAAAACTGGAGGGATGTATCTCTATAATAAAAAAAATTATTGGAAAAATATATCAGAAATTATCTGAGAATCATATTCTCCTAGACAAGACAAAGTGAACAAAAAATCTGAATATAACATCTTAGGAAGTCATGAGAGAAAAATTTCCAAATGTTTTGGAGCAAGAGGCTAAAGTACAGCTAAACAGAAATTATGGGGTGCTACCAGAGAGTCACTACTAAATATATTTGCCAATCTCCAGAATTCTCTTGACAATGAAAAGATTTTATTAATAACTAGGCACAGTAAGATTGTGTTTCAAATAATTTCATTCAAAATTACTTAGAATTACTAAAGCTAGATAAGGGCTCGAAAAGGTTGCATGTAAAGTTAACTTAAATTTCTTATGCCAAAGAATAACTTATTCTACAATATTGAGCATAACTCTACGGGAAAAAATGACCTTCACAGAATTGGTGTCTATGAAGCGTTCTCTAAAAACTTTAGAACCTTTGAATTGCAAGTATCACACAAAATATCCCAATAATGGTAAATTAATTTGATTATCTTGAAAAGAGTGTGTAAGGTCACTGATTAAAACTAGAAACAAGTTTAGAGACTATAAAATATGATCATTTCATTTTGAGTGGGAATCTTACCTTGTCAAAGGGTTATTAAAGAAACAAAGAGGTACAAGCTCTGAGTTTAGGTATGAAAAATAAGTATTCCCTCCTCGCCCCCCTTCGGTGAAGGAGAGGAGAGGGAGAAGAAAGGACTGAACATTTCCTGCAATCCCAGAACATGGAATAGGGAGAAGAGAGCCCTTATGAATGAATAAATAGCAACAACAACAAATTATTGAGCTTTTACTATGTTCTAAGCACTGTGATTAATTCTACAGATACAAACATGAAAGTGAACCCAATTCCTGCCCTTAAGGGGTTCTTATTATATAAGGGGAAAACAACAAATATTGCGGAGTGATGGCTAAGAAGGCTTATACTTGCAGGAATGGTGAATAGATACCCAGAAGAGGAAACAGGCACATCCTCTCCAATAGCCAAGACAGTGTTGACATAATGATGGCTCTAGAACTAGAAAGCAGGAAGGGAATTGCATGAGGAGGGTATACATGTATCCACAAGGCAGCTGGTGAGAAGATGGCATAGGAAGAAAGGGAAGCATGGCTGAAGCCAGTCTAAATAAAATGGTCCATGGGAAGCATATACTAATTAAGTTAGTGACCCAAGGGCAGGCCTTCAGGCACTGAAAGAGTTATGCCCTCCAGGACAAAGTCTCTGACCAGCAAGGCAGCTGGAGAGAGAATGGCTGGCAAATATAAGGAAGCATGACTGACATCTGTTAAAATATAGTAGGTCTTGTGAGATGCTCACCAACAAGGAAAAAGGCAGGGGGGGCCCATAAACCACAGTCTTAACCAGACTTGACAAAGAAAATAAAAAGTATACACACAAATATATTTATGTCCACATATGTAAACTCAACATTTGTGTATCTATGTATATACACATGTACATATATACATACACATGTAGTAGTGTAAGAAGATTAAAATAGAGTACTGGGCTGGCATAGGGAAGGATGGTGAAACCTGGAGGATAAGACTGGGAGGAGATTGTTTGAAGAAAAAGAAATTATAGTTACTTATTATTGAGAGAGAGAGAGAGAGAGAGAGAGAGAGAGAAGGATGGCAAGACTTAAAAGCAAATGTCCATAGTTATCAATCACCTGATGAACCCGTTTGTATGACAATTGGTGAAAGGACTTCATTTTACAAGAACTTCTGGGTAAACTAGAAAGTAATCTGGTGAGAAATGCTTAAAGATCAACATCTCACACCATACACCCAAACAAATTTCAAAAGATAAACTATTTTTATATAAAGAGCTGTATCATAAAAATTAAAATATTATAGAAGGTTATGATTTTCACAACCATAAATGAGGGAGAATTTGTAACAATACATCAAAATCTATTTTTATGTATCCTTAGCTAGCTGTGGTGGCTGATAACCCTGCTTTAGTGATGACAGAGTCCACTAGGATGGCATCAGAATCTGTTATAAAGAGAATAAATTTAATTGGGCTGAACTTAAGGAAAGGAAGATGAATAGTTCTAAACCTGACTCACCACCTATCAGATCTGCTAGAAGGTTCTTCTTTGGAGGAAAATGAGAAAATTGTATCTAAGCTTCATTCAGACTCTACTATTGTGATAACGATGTAGATCACTGAAAAGAAAGTGAAGAGGGAAGGAGGCCCCTCTGCCCTCCCTACTACCCCATTTTGTTGATGCTTGTCGATTTGTTTCCATCTGTCAATTGAGATCCAGGATGATGACTAAGGAACAGAAACAAATGGACTGGTATTCCAGACACAGAGAGTTTGGTGTTAGTTTTTTCTCCTACTACTAGCATGATAAAGAGATTTCATTGCATCATATTATTTAATTGTTGAAATAACCTACTATAAAATTGAGAGATTGAAACATATTAAAGTTTTTTTTTTCTCCAAAGCTCCTTGGGATCCTCAGAATCACTAATCTGAGATTTGCAAATGCATTCCCAAACTTCTTGTTTTCCAATATTTTATGTTGCCCACACACTTTATATTGATCACCTCACCTTTAAACAGGACATTACTTTCTTCTTCCCCATCTCTCATCAACAGTGAACATAAAAATTCCTGATTGCTTATAGTAAACACTTAGAACATATCAGGTACAAGTTTATTTCCCATTTTGGCATTTATAGATTGTAGTATTACATCAGTGAAAAAAGAGAAGATGTCTTAGAAGAGGTGACCTTGAGGTTGTCAGAATGGAATAAATTGTGTGTAGAATTTACCTGGGAATCCTTTGATACTATGGTAAAAACCCAAGGAGGTGTGTGTGTGTGTGTGTGTGTGTGTGTGTGTGTGTGTGTGTGTGTGTGTGTGTGTGTGTGTGTGTGTGTGTTTGGGGCGAATGGAAAACTGAACCTATGAATTCATCAGTATAGGTAAGTATTGGTTAGTAAACTCTTTCTTCCAGACTCCTATCTGTTTTGTGATTTATAATATTAGAGAGCTGCCTAGACACTGACAGACTGAAGGACTCACCCAGGGTCAAGTGAATGTGTGTGTCACAGCCTAACCTTTTAAGTAGTTAGAATATATACTACATTTCTCATTTAAATTATTTATTAATTTAAATGGGCCTCTTTTGCAACTCCACCCCAAAATTAAAACAAAATACAGCAGATGGGCAAACGTGTTAATTACTCTGAATTGAAAAATCAAGAATGTGTATATATGTGTGTGAATGTCACAGATGAACATCATCCAAGACACATTACCAGAAAGTAGATGAGTCATTCCTATAACAAAAGTGAGGGGCAACTTTAATATTGAACTGGTATCCAGTACATTGCAATTTCTCTAGAAGATTTGAGGGAATATGTTGAGGAGAATCATAAAGAATTAGAAAGAAAGGACAGTTGGCAAAACACTCCAGTAGAGGCAATGAATCCATTTAAGTATTCAAGGACTTGTTTTTACTCTTTGTAGAATCTGACTTCACACATACAGATGCATTGGAAGTAACTGTGAATGGCATGAATGGAAATCCATAGGGTCGAGAGTTATTTTTCTCCCATGTATGATATATAATACTACATGTATTTATATACAATGCAAGATCTCTGGGAAAGTGGACATGGCTGGTTTTGCTTATATATATTTTGCATGTACAAATAATTGACAGGGGTGATTCTCTACTTAAGATTGCAAAGCAGATTAGTTGGAGTTGGAGCTAGACAAAGTTGAACTTGGTCTTTTATATTACATTTCATTATGTTATATTAATTATATTATATTATAATGTTATACAGCTTGGGACTGGACCTGTAATTTCATTGGTACAGGCAACTGTGAGATGAAGAAATTCCCTTTCCCAATAAAGGTCGACAACTTCTACACAACTTACATTCTTAACAAGTAACCTAGGGAGCTGAGAAGGTAAGGGACTTGCCCAGAATCATACCGTTAACATATGTCAGATATGAGCCTTATACTTAGGTCTTCCTAACTGTGAGTTCTGTTTACTACCCACTAAGTCATGTCTCCTAGCATATGATTGTTATTTCATATTATGCTCTCAAATGCACATATAAATTCTTACAAAAAGTAGATATTTACAGATATATTTACGTGTGTACCTATACATATACTGTACATATTCATTGTGTATGTGTATTATATAATACATATATACATGTGAAAAATATAGGTATTTGTTTTCCTATACAGCTTTTCCTAAAAGTCTTATTGCTTAGCTTTAAGTTATGAAAAACTGTACTAAGACTTTTGTGTGTTCATATATACACACAATGAACACACATGTATATAGTCACATGCCGAAACACCAATACATATGTATACATACACATGGGTAGTCAATACACACATGCACACACATGTATATATGCATACACACATACCTATACCTACATATATATATATATATATATATATATATATATATGCAAACACATATATATCTATGCACATATGAAATAACACTTCAAAAGTAATCCTTGGATCCTGGATCATTGATATTGAATGAAGGCAATAAGAGAATTTGTCTTTGCAACTAAGTCTTTACAACTAAGAAAATTCTAAAAAAAATCATGAGATTCTACTTGGTGAACTCTGAGTTTGGGAATAGAGATTAGAGTCAGGACAGCCTGAGTTCCAATCCTGCCTCAGTCACTTACTAGCTGTGTGGCCCTAGATAAGTCACTTTGCCTCTTTCAGCCTCAACTTTCTCATCTGTAAAGCAGGGCTAGTAATAGCATCTCCTTCCAGTGTTGTTGTGAGGATCAAGTGAGATATCGGCTCTGCAAACTTTCCAGCTCTATCCACATGGAAACTAATTTGGCTTCCAAGCACAATGTGACCCTTGACTCATGACTCTCATTAACTCCATGCATCCAGTCTGTCTTATTGTTTCTGTCTTCCATTGGCTCCTCTCCACTCACATTGCTATCTCCTTCATTCAGCCTTCCTCACCTTTCATCTGGACTATTCAATAGTCTTGCCCTTGTTCCCCTTGACTCTAGTCTTTTTCCATTCCAATCAATCTTCCACTCAGCTACCCACGTGCTTTTCCTAAAGTATGGGTGTGCCCATGTTGCTCCCAAGCAACAAACTGCAGTGGCTCCTTAACACATCCACGAATGAATACAAAGTCTTCTGTCTACATTGGAAACTCTTCATAGCCCAGTCCCTTCTCACCTTTCCACCTTCTTGTATTTGACTCCTCTCCATGCATTTTGCAATCCCGTGACTATTGCCCTGTTTGCTATTTCTTGACCATGACACTCACTCTCTCATCTTTTTGCCTTCATAACAGCTATTTCCCTCACATGAAATATTTTTCTTTACCTCTCCTTCTTAGAATTCTAGACTTCCTTCAAGATTCAGCTCAAAACCCACATTTTTCAGGAGACTTTTCACAATTCCCTCCAAGTGTTAGGGTCTTTCCCTCTGAGGATACTTTCTATTTTGTAAATATCTTATATGTACCTGGTTATTTGTATATTGGCTTGCCTACTAGAATGTGAGATTCCTGAGGGCAGGGACTATGTTTTTGTCTTTCTTGTGCCCCTGGTGCTTAGCACAGGGCCTGGCTCATGAAAATATGAAACACTTAACAACTACACCTAATAAGTGCTTTTTGAATGACCAAGTTTCCTTCTGTTTTATACAGATATTTATACTTTAGGCTCACACGCCATTCCTGAGAACACAATGTCTCCTACTTCCACACAGACATACCTAGTATAGCCAGCACCATGCTGTCTTTGAGTACTTCCATAGAACCTGAGCACACAAAGTAGATGGCCTGTAAGGCATCACCCTGACGCAGGAGGTACTCCCCAGGAGCACAGAAGGAGGTTTTGATGTGTAGAGACAGCGACCTGAGGCAGCCCCGGCTGGCACACTCAAAGAGGGACAGCTGCAGGATCTCCTTGTTCAAGTGCATGGTGATGTCTGAGCGCAGCTCATCAGGAAAATCTTTTAAAAGCTGTTGAAAAAAGACACACAGGAGGAGACCAAGCTGCTGGGAGGGCAGCTTGGTTGGCACTGTCACTTATTAGTTAGATGTTTATGGGTAACTTAGAACCAATCTAAGCCTCATTTTGCTTCGGTTATGGAGGACTTCTGCCTATTATGTGTCTTGAATGAATGCCCTATGAGTATCAGTTATTGGTACTGTTGGTGTTGTTAGCATTATTTCTCCTCTCACTTATAAACAACTGAAGAAAGAGCTACTTATTCATTGCCAAGATAGATAGAAGGGAGAAGCAGACTGGATTTCAGGACCCCAACATCTGGCTTTCACCACAGACTGAAAATGGAGTGTGTCTTTATTCTTTGCCTTGAACTCTGGTCCCTGTGCACCCCATCTAGGGATCCTTTCCCATGTACAAAAGAACATTCATCATTGTCTAGTCTTCGGAAGGTGTCTGGATGATTAGAAACATCAAGATGGTGAAATGGAGAGAGGATTGGAACTGTAGTCAAGAAGAGAGCAATTTAAATCCTGTCTCATACTCACTAGTGCTGCTACCCTCAACAAAGTCATTTGACCTCTCTCAGTCTCAGTTTGCTCATCTGTATAATAGGATTAATAGTAATACCTAACTTCCATCACAGTTGTGAGGATATCTTATACATATGTATAAGATAACACACAAAGAACTTTGCACAACTTTAAACATACTCTGAATGCTAGCTGTTAGTGGAGAGTTATAAGTTGACCTATGAGGCACTCATGGAAGAATTGGCCTTCGGAGCTGCTCAGCAGGAATTTGTTGTCTTCAGAATGCTACAACAATGGGTAGACTGGGTTAATTCAAACAATTGAGTCATGGAAAATATGAAGCCCAAGTGGCTATTGAATTGGATTGTTTGGTCGATTTGGGCCGATGGCCAAGTCAGGCACAGGGTTTTGATTCAATCTAAATGGGAATAAATGGCAATGTAAGGAGATAAGATAGGCTTTATCTGCTTCTGAAGGATTCTAAAAATAAATGCTGCCCTCATATTTGTGCCCTTTCCCTTCTGAATCCCGTATTGTGGTAGGAGTTGAGCTTTATCTTTAATGCTCTCCATTTTGAAAAACAAACAAGAAATCTGACTTGTGTCTAAAAGGGTAAATGGATGGAGGGTGCTTGTTACCTCATTGGAATCAATCCCATTATTGACCGACCACGTTGTTTGGAAATATTCCAGCATCCTCTGTTTTAACTGCTGTGGCAGGTGATGGACACGGATGAAGTCCTTCAGGTCCTTTGTCCTTGTGTGGTAGAGAGACCATCTGGAATACATTCGCTGTATGATTGCAGTTACGTTCCCAAAGACCAAAGCATGCATCAAGGCTGGAGGAAAAACAGAGGTACATATAGCAAGATGCATATCTGTTAGCCTTGTTAACTGTTGTCTTTGGGCTCTGTGTTGTGTAGTATATTGTACTTGAGAACAGAGTCTTCTATAGGTTTCATACAGAGCAAGTATGGTATCATGGAAAGACCATCCAAGTTGGGGACAGGAGACCTTGGTTTGTGTCTTGACAGCCACTTATTAGCTGTATGACTGTGGATGTTATAAGCACCCTCAGCCTCAGTTTCCTCATCTGTGAAAGGGGATACATAAGATGACTTGCACAGTCTACCTCATAGGAGTATGAGGAAAGACATTCATAAACATCAGAGGGCTATGCACATGAGCTGCTACTAGTTTTCATTAATCTTCTCTCAGATATGGTCTATGAATGAGTCTTACATGAGGCAACTGAATAGAGCACTGGGCTTTGAGTCAGGAAGACCTAAGTTCAAATCTGCCCTCATCCACTTACTAGCTTTGTGATGCTGGGCAAGTAATTTAACAGCATTCAATTTTCCTATCTATTAAATGAAAATAATAGCTGTGTCTACATCACAGGGTTGTTAGGACAATATAATGATACAATATTTGTAAGGCCTTTCACTAACCTTTAAGTACTTTATAAATGCTCATTATTATTGTTACACAAAATCCTTTTTATTATGAATAACATAATAGTGAAAGTCTGGGAACTCAGAAGGTAGGTAATTGTGGAAATGAACATGGTTTCAGATGAATAAATCTTACATTATATCCCAATAATCTATTATGAACCACTATGGTGAGCATGCATCTAGATAACTGTTGAAACAAAATCCAGAAAATAGAAAGTATTATTGTTTTATAGTTTCTTATATAAATGGCAATGAGATTCTCTAGGTTCATTTTTTTTCATGGAAATAGAACAGGAAAGGGCATCTGAATGATTGAATCCAAGCCCTTCTTGACATAGATAAAGAAATTTGCCCAAGATCTCATCAAAGGTGAATTCTGAACTCAGGTCTTCAGACTCAATAGTAAGTGCTCCCCAAAGTGGTATAGTGTTTTCCTGATCAGATGAATAAATCTTTGCTGAGTGCCTGAAAAATACTAAGGCACTGTACCAGGAACTTGATGGATCTGACTGATTTCAACCATACTCTGATTGATTTCAACCATATTCTACCAAAGCTACCGTGATGGTAAGGAATAGCCCAAGGGAAAAAAAAAAGTGTCATGTTTAACACTTTCTAATTCATTGGTGGTTGCTGAAATCTTCATGACTAAAAATGAAACAGATCAATAAAACTTTAAAAACAAGTTTCTCTACTGCATAGTTATAAACTCAATAATGTTCCTTAAATTTGTGTGGTATTTGTGTAAAATTCTGGCTTCATTCATGTAAAAATTCTTATGCTCCCAAATGTTGTCTGAGAACTGAAGAACTTCATTTGTCAGTGAAGTAATAAATGATTCTGCTACAAGTCAATGAAATTAAATCCCTGTTAGCAGATCCCTTAATATCCTCATAAGTTAAATGTTTGGAAGTGCTGCCATCTTTAAAAATATGTAATAGTCCTTTCATGGAGATTAAACTGACTACTGAGAACAATCAGATTCCATTATTTTAACTCGGCTTTCCTTAATTATGTGGATGATTTTAACTCTGCTTGCTTAATTATAATGTGCATAAAGCATTTAAAAGTAAGAGAGGTAATATGTTCAGATCATTTAGCATCATAATTGTACATTATCAATAAAATGAATTACTGGATTCATTGTAACATTCATGAAGGGTGTTGAGAAAAGACTACTCTTTATTTGAATCACCATAATTTCAATGTCTCACTTCCAGCACAGGGAAAGATTTAGGATTTAGCTGGTAATTTTTTATTTTTAATCCACTGGCTTCCATAATTTCTTATTTTCTAAAGCTACTGTGGTCTCTCAGTCCCAGGTTGTAAGTTTTATAACAGGAGAAAAATAGAATTTAACTGTCATCCTGAGTCATTCAAACTGTATTTCAAAGTTTGGCTTGAGAATTTCTAACACCTGGTTAGTTAGGAAGTCCTCTCTCTTTCCCCTCTATTCCCAGAGGAGCATTCTCACCTGCTTTAAAATGGAATCTTAAAAAAAGTATACTTTAACTTCTAGATAAGTTTTCAACTTTTTGCCTTATAACTTATCAGACTCTAACTTCTTAAGTACTTGAGAAGATGAACAGATCACAAAGACAGGCAGGCAGTTCTGCATATTTCATAGCATTATAGTTTAGAGATAGAAGGGACCTCAGAAGCCATCTATTCCAACACCTTAATTTTACAGATGGCCTACCAAAGGTAAATGACTTGTCCAAGATCATATGAGTAGGATGTAACAGTTCTGGAATTCCAACCCAATGCTATTTTTGCTGACCGTGGAAGGTGTCTTCTTTCAGTGGCTAAATGAATAGGGAACTAGATGTGGAGGCAAAAAAAAAAAATTTGGATTCAAATATTACCTCTCATACCTACTAAATAGCTGACCTTGAATCTCTCCCTTAACCTCTCTGAGCCTCAGTTCTTCACCTGTAAAAAAGGGATAATAATATCTGTAGTATCTTCCCCATAGGGTTTTGTGAGGTTCAAATGAAAAAATAGAATCAAGGATTTAGGGGGAGAAGAGACTTTTGAGGTCATCTAATCCAGAGGTTCTTAAACTTATAAACTTATAAAAAAAGTTCTGATAACTATTTCAATATAATTGGTTTATCTTGTGATTTTTTTGCTTTTTTTTGGAGGGGGGGCAATTGGGGTTAAGTGACTTGCCCAAGGTCACATGGCTAGTAAATGTTAAGTGTCTGAGGCTGGATCTGAAATCAGGTCCTCCTGACTCTAGGGTGGGTGCTCTATTCACTGTGCCACCTAGCTGCCCCATGATTGTTTTGTTTTTTTTTTTTTACTTTATTTAATGCAGTTAAAATTATTCTGTGAAGGGGTTTGTGAGTTTCAGTGTATTGTCAAAAGGGTCCATAATAAAGAAAAATTTAACTCCTGATTTAACATAATTTCCTTATTTTATAGTGTAGTGTTAAGGGAATTTGAAGATCTTCCCTGCCCATTAATAGGCACATAGAGCCCTGGTCTAGAGCTAATCAGGCTCTGAAGTATGGGAAGTTTCCAATTAAGTGCTGGGGCAGGAAGATTTTCAAGCTCCTTAGCACTCAGCCAATAAGATGCTGGGTCTTTGTTATATATTCTGGGAGGTTAGTATTTTGCTTTGGGGTCTTAATTATGAGGCGGATCTTTTGATTTCCTGGTGGAGACTCTTGAGTGGTTGTTTGTTAAGAGCCCCCCAACTGCTTAGATGTCTGTGCTCCATCAATCCAGTGATGTATGTAAAGTGCATAGCAACATTGCTATGTCAGACAGCTGGAGCCCTGTCTGTTGGTCTTTGTGCTAATTTCTCTGCTTGTATTTTCTATATTCACTTCTTTCTCTGTAATTAAAGTATGATTGTTAACACCTTTAAAGTTGTATTTCCTTTATCAAGCAGATCAAAAGAACCTATTCCAGCAGGCCATCCTGGGTGTGCTAGGGTGCTTGCTAATACATACATACAGAGAGGGAAAAATAAGGCTCAGGGAAATGAAGAGACTTGCATGCATCACATAAGTAGTAAGTACCTGAGTCAGGATTCAAACCTGGGTCTCATGACTCCAAATCTAGTGCTCTTCTCATCATAAAGCACTATACTGCTTAACCAGGTAGAGAACTTCACAACCTTGAAAGTGTCAATTCTTTCTCTTTTCAGTAGCGTCTTACTCTTTGTGACCCCTGTTTGGGGTCATTTTATATATGAGGAATTGAGGAAAACAGGATTAAGTGACTTGCCCAGGGTCACATAGCTAGTAAATGGCTGAGGTAGGATTTGAACTCAGTCCCTGCACTCTGTCCACTGAGTCACCTGGTTACCCTGTAATGCCAGTTACTATTATTATCAGCATTAGTATTACCCTGCAATGCCATTTTCTTGTGAGGCAAAATTATTCCTATTTTCTTTTTTCAGGATCTCATGGTCTCCACTTACATAGCCTAAAGCCAGTTTACCAGGGAGGACAGGAACAAAGAGTCCTGACACCATCCTTGCCTCCCTCCCTTCCTCTGCTGGGCCTTGAAGAGGAAATGAGCCACAAAACGGAAGGAGAATTTTTTAAAAGCTGTAACATGGGTATGTGGGTTACAGAATCTATATCAACTTGGGGAAAATGGAATTATAGGCATGTTCTAACCAGTTGGTGTCTGGTTGTTTCGGTCCCATCTGACTCTTCATGACCCCATTTGGGGTTTTCTTGGCAAAGATACTGGAATGGTTTGCCATTTCTTTTTCCATTTCATTTTACAGATGAGAAAACTGAGGCAAATGGAGTTAAGTAAGTTGCCTAGAGTCACGCAGCTGATAAGTGTCTGAGGCTGGATTTGAACTCAGGTCTTCTGGACTCCAGGTCCAGTGCTCTATCCACTATACCACCTAGATGTCCCCCTAACTAGTTAACAAGCATATACTAAGGACTCACTATGTATCAGGCACAGTGCACAAGAATAAGAAAAAAGACAATAGTGAAACTGTCCCTGTCCTCAGGTGGTTTATATTCTATTGAAGGAGGTAACATGCACACGTGCAACTAGGAATGTTCATTTTACCTTTTGTGTTAAGGACACAATATGAGCTATGCACACTATTCTGTGCCTTGGTGACTAAATAATCTAATTGTTTGTTGTTCCTTTTGACTTTGAAGTTTCTGAAGAAGTATGTGGAAACGTAGAGATGATCCAGTCCAACATGCCATTGGACTTGTCCAAGATTATAGAAGCAGGACTGAAACCTAGGTGCACTAATGCCTAGTTCAATGCTATTTCTTTTATACAACAATAAATCTGTCCCACATACTCTGTTTTAGGAATCTTCATTGACCATTTGTCATATGGAAACAATGATTTCCTAAACCATACTAGGTTAGCCTGATGGTTATAATGCTGTTTCTATCATTTCAGGAAAATTCAGCTAAATACATTTTTAATAAGGAAGATGCTGATTTAATAACATTCAATTCAGTTCAACAAGCATTTAATACAGCTTTACTATATTCCAGGCACTGTGCTAAGAAGTGGAAATATAAAGATAAAGAACAGTCCCTGTTCTCGAGAAGCTTATATTTTACTGATGGGATACAACCATATGGATAGATAATTAAGTATAAGATAATGAAGGGGACAGAGTCATACACAGAGGTATAGATAGGTAGGTAAGTGGGTAGATAGATAGATAGAGAGATAGATAGACAGATCAATAGATAGATAAGTAGAAAGGTGAGAGAGAAATGGATGGAGGGAAGGGAGAGAGAGGGAGAGAGAAAAGAGAGAGAGAGAGAGATGAGAGAGAGAGAACAAGTGAATTAAGAAGACTTCCTACTGTAATTATCAGGTTATTTAATCATCACTTAATTCAGATATACATTTTTATCAGGCAGAAAAATTTTCCAAATGATATCATGGCTTGAAAGAGTTAACATTGTTTCCCAAACCACTCTGCTTGCAGAGAACAGTTTATGCACTAGGAAAATATGAATCATTGACTACACAGAATAGCATAGGTAAATCAGTGGAGAACAGACCAGCATACCTGACAGATATTGCAAATTCCAATTTAGCAGCCTTAAGTCCTGAGACCCTGAGCACTTCTCAAACTTTCCATCATGAACAGAAGAAATATGTATAAAGGCTGTAGGCTGTATTTACTCTTGAAGAGGCTATCCTTTCAGCACTGGTTTCATGATTTCAAAAAATAGCTATTATTTAAAGTGACAATTCCATGAATGAAGTCTATAAAGCAGAAGTAGGATTATCTATGAATTTGGAATCAGAGGGCCTGAGTTCAAATCCTAGCTCTGCTACTGTGAGCTTGGAGAAGTCACTATTTTTTTTCTGGGTTTCAGTTCCCTTTTCTATGAAAAGAAAGATTGTAAGATTCTTTCCTACTTTAAATTCAGTGATACATTTTTACTGCTTCACAGTCCCTCAAACTGTTGTTGTTTTTTTTTTTCTAAGAAAAGAGAGTAATCTAACACCACTGCAACTCCACTTCACTACTTAAGTATCTTCTCATTGGGTACAACTCAGTTTCTGTCCTAGAAATTCTTCATCTTCATGAAGTCAGCCTTCCCTGACCATGCCACTTCCAGTGATCTCTTACTTCTCTGACTACCTCACTCATTTAACACTCATGTATTACCTGGTATTCAAAATTATTGTTTATTTCTAAATGTCCTGTTTCCCCATCTGGGGCACCAATGCTTTCTGAGAGAAGTAGCTGTGTCTTTCGCCTCTTTGTCCCCCCTTTCTAACGCAGCAATAGAACTTTCTCAGAGTAGGTGCTTAATAAATATTGGTTAACTGTTTGAAACTTCTCAACCAATCATCTTCATAGAAAGCCTTCCTAAGTCTTTCCTTAAGCAATGGATACAAAACAAAAAAATAGAAGTTAATTATAAAGGGGAAGAAGAGTAAAGGATGTTATCAAAGAAATATCTAGTTGATCTAGAAGACAAGCCAGGAAAGTGACAAGAATAAGAGTAAATGACTGGAAAGTCTATATGGTGCATTGGTTCCCATGTGGTATCAAAAGAACAAGAGAAGATTCTTTGTATGTTGGGTGGGCTCTCCGTGGGAACTTAGGGGAGCACATGGGTTAAAGCCTCATAGGATGATAAGCATGAATTACTCATAATCTGCATCATTGGAGTGTATGCTCACATTAATAAGAGAGGATCATAGATACTTTGGAATATAAGAACATTTGAGACTATCACCCATTAGGAAGTCATAATGTAATATAGATTGAATAGATGACCTCCTAATGCCCTTAAAAACTCTAGTAAATGTTCATATAGCTGGTTCCCAATTAGTGTAAAAAATAAATCTCTAAAATGGTCACATTATTCCAATATTTCCATTGGACTGGACTACTCACCACATTTTACATATTAAAACTTCAGACTGCATTAAAATACACGTGATCACATCATAGGACTTGTTATTCTCACTAACAAGGACCTCACTGTACTTTCTGGCCATCCAACTCTCTCAATAATTGAGTTAGAAAGGCTATTACCTATTCAAATGACACATTAAAACCTTCTACAAGCTATGAGATTGACAATGTAAGGCAGGAAGACTTGTTTCTTACTATTTAATTATGGGAGTTCTCATACCTTATTTTTCCCTTTTGATGTTCCTCTCCAATTGACCCATTCCAGTCTCTTACTCTTCCACATTATAGATTAATAAAACTTGGCAGCATTGACTTGATTGCAAGAATGAAAGATAATTTGAGATACAGAAAACTGTTCAAATTTAGACCCAGAATTCCCATCACTCATAACCACAACAGTTATATTTGGAAGTTGTGGCTGCACCTGTATGTAGAAAATGAATCAGTTGCTAATTGCTTCCTAATTGGCTATTATAGATAAAGTTTCTTCCAAATGGAATTCCCTGACATCATTAGTAGGTATTAGCATAAATACTGTGTAGTAAAAAAATGATCACTAGACAAAAGATGAATTTTTATCATTGAGAATAATTCCAACCAAACCTTTGTTGTTTCTTGTGTTGCAGTTCACTATACAAAGGCTAGAGGAAAAATGGCTTGGAGAGTAGCTCATTCCTGATATCTGGGAAAGGGGAAAACTGTCTACTTACCGCCAATTAGCATTGTGCAAATGGAAAATATCTTTTCTGCATCAGTGTTGGCGGAGACATTCCCAAACCCAACACTGGTGAGGCTGCTGAGGGTGAAATACAGGGCTGCAATATAGGCACTTCGGATGGAGGGGCCCCCCAAGGTGTTATTGCCACCATAGTATGGAGATTCCAGGCGTTTTCCCAACTCATGAAGCCAACCTACAGGGGAAAGAAGGGAGATCATTTAAAATGGGAAAGGGAATACCCTGTTGGTCAGGCCATATCATTATTTAGTTTTTTTACAGTTTTCTTGACATGTCAACATGCTGTAGTTGATAGAATAATGATGATGATGATGATAATGATAAAAATATTAACAACAGTAATTACAATTATCCCTCAGATGTGTTACTTTTAAGTCTGCAAATCATTTTACATTTATCTCATTTAATCCTCAAAACAACCTTGAGAGGTAGATACTATTATCTTCATTTCACAGTTGAGGAAACTGATACATGGAGAGGTTAAGTGACTTGTCCAAAGTCTCTCAAAGCTTGGATTCAAATTAAGGGTCTTTAACTCCAATTCCAGTCTACTTTCTACTGCACCACATTGACTTCTATCATCTTTGCATATGAGAAAGAAAGAAATGCTTGCTAATTGGAGAATAGCTTGCTTTCCAGTTCCATTTCCCATGATATTCATTTTTATATCGAGACTTTGGTGATTTGTCTATTAGATATCCATGAGCCCCAAATAAAGTCACATAAAGCTTTATTTTTATTACTTTAAGGGCCAAGTACAAACAGTGCAATTTGGTGAACTCCAATAGGTCCATGCCATTAATGATGTGGATATTGTGTACAAGAGAGAAAACTGCAGACAATTGACATCTATTCATCCTGCCTGATTCCTGCCCATATTCTTCTACAAGTTGTGCACATAGGATCTTTTGCACATGATGCATGGATGGTTCATTAAAAGACCTTTCTGTAAGTCTGGTAACATTTCAGGGGTGGCACTGTGGCACCTAGAGAGGCTTACTGTCCCAACATCTCCTGCCCATCTCTTTTTCTGGTTGTATAATTCCTAATCTTTTTTATGCCATTTCTTGGATACAACTCATTGTTTTTATATATGCCCCAACCAGTCAATATCTTTCCATTTGCATGAAATTTAGAATTTTGGAAGACTGTGGTACCTATGATTTGTAGCTATATAGCACCATTGGAAGAATATTGTTATTAAGATGATGGATTGTTATACAAAGGACCAACTTAACCTAATATTTTGGCATGAGGTATAAAAACCTTGCTCAAGTCCAAACTCCCTGAAAAGTAGGATGGATTGAATGGAAGCTAATGGCTCCACAAGATAAGAAATACTAAAACAAACTTAAAACACTGAAAAAGTGGAAGAAAATGTAAAGTATTTCCTAGTGGAAATAGCTAAATGGAAAATAGATCAAGGAACACAGAATTCAAGATAAACATAAAGTGGTAATTATGATGAACAGTAATAATGGACTGGATAAAGATAAACCATATTCTAACATGGAGAAATGATATATATGTCCCCTCTGTCACTATCATCGTCAGGGGTCATAGAGGAAGTCTAATTAAATAGAAGACTTGCTTTTGTTTCATCTTAATGGTCTTGCAAAGAGAAAGAAAAGAAAGGAGAATATAATGAGGAGAGGGAAGTGGAGGAAGGTTAGGGGAAATTACCTCAAATAAAAGAGGTACACAAGTAGAAGGTTATGCAAACAAAGTGGAAGAGGCGGGATGAGTGGCCCATATTTGAACTGTACTCTCATCTGAACCAGTCAATGCATGGAAGAATACATTAACGTAGAGTTGGGTACCAAAATGCATTTCACTCAACAAGCAAACAGTAGGGAAAGGTGAGAAGTTAGAAGAGTGAAGGGGATGGTTTCAGAGAAATGTGAGAAAAGTGTGAAACAATATAGAGCTAAGTGAGCAGAACTAGGAGAAAAAAAATCACAAACTGATGACATCATTATGTAAATAACTTCGAAAGACTTAGGAACTCTGAACAGAATAAGGATCCACCATGATTCTAGAGGATTCACAAGGAAACATCTTATCCATCTTCTGATAGGCAGCTAAGAAAGAGTACACAATGAAGCAGAATTTTATTTATATGGATAAGGCAGAAATTTATTTTCCTTGACTCTCAATGTTTATAATAGGGCCTTTGTTTTTCTTCCTTTTTTAAAATTTGGGCAGTGGTGGTGGAAGGGAGAGAAAGCAGATTTTTTGCAAATTAAAAAATTTAAACAACAACAAACAAAAATAAGAGACAAGGTAGGGTGGGTTTTAAAGCGTTGGTGTCAGAGTCTCAAGTGTACTCAAGTCTCACTTCTGATATCTGTTGTGTGTGACCTTGGGAAGGTCACTTGATTTCCCAGTATCCCAGCAACCCGGTAAGACTCTCAGTTTCAGAGCAGATAATGCACTGAATTGTTAATAGCAGTTTCCTCATCCAGAGTTCCCTATATCAGTGAAATCACACATCCAGCTCCAAATCCAACCTAACCAAAAACAAAAAAAGTGACAGAAATCCAGCTGTTGACTAGCATTTATAGTCAAAAAACCAGGAAAATCAGAAACATCTGCCCAATACAGAAACATGGCAGTTTCTGTCTTCAGGGAATTTCTGTTATAGCTTCTTAAACAGCATTCTATGAAGATTCATCCCTTGTACTTAGAATATCAGAGAATCTGTCAGCACATATGCCACATATGGAACTGTAAAGACACCAAACAAATATCACTATTATGTATAAATCCCACTGTAAATCTTCATTTTTTCAAATGGTCAATGTATGTATCACGGATAATAATAACAATAATAGTTAACATGTATAAAGTGCTAACTTTGTGTTAGACCTTATATTCTAAGCTCTTTACACTTATTATCTCACATGACTCTCACAACAACTCTGGGAGAGAAGAGATGAGGAAACTGAGGCAAATGGTGATTGTGTCTGGCCCAGGATCACATAGCTAAAAAGTGTCTGAGGCCAAATTTGAACTCTGCTCTTCCTCCTTCCAGGCCCTTCACTCTATTTGTAGATAACCCTTAACCAGGAGTAGGGTTCCCCTCTAACAGCCTTAAAACTTAAAAAACCCACGAAACCCTTAAACTTAAACACAGCATGTGTTCTGACCTCAACATTCTCATACCTCCACTTATTAAACTTATTAAAGAATGTCTAAAGAGAGATGGCACCCTTCCCTCAGTATTTTAATTCTATAAAAATGCATAGTGGTCAATATCAAAAATCTTGGCCATGATGATGTAATTTGCACAGATATCATGCCTGCTCCTATGAACTTATGATTTAAATGAGATAACATTGATGCGGCAAATAATTTTATATTGACTCTAGGTAGGTGGTGAAGATTCAGTGGCAGAATCCAAAAGACAAGAATGGGTAGGAAAAGAGAAAGCCAGACTTCATTTCCACCCTCTGGGAGAAGTCTTGTATAGAGTCTGATTTGCTGAGGTGATTACTTGCAATTTTGATAAGACCATCAAACAATGGTACACTGGATGGTTGATTTTTAAAAAAAGGTACATAAATCATCATGACCTGGAAAAAGGATGTCACAACAACTCAACTTTTGGTGGAAAGACAAGAGGGGGCTGTATTTTTCCAAATTGGCTCACTCTGCTAATTGCAGTGAGGTTTAAATGGCTGAAAGATGTTACTTTGTCCATGGAATAGATACTGCTTGACCTAATTCACATCTTCTTTTGCTGCACTGAAGGCAAAAACAAAATCTTGCTTCTCAGCTAAGAATATAATCAAGTGCCTGAATCAAAAATTAGAACTAACTGCACTAATTCATTGTATCTTAAACTGAAGTCAAATAGCTTTTTTACAGACTCAAGAAATAAGCTCAAACTCAGGTTTCCTCAGCTTCTACAAAAATATACAGTCTTAGCCATACTACAGATGGGTGCCACCTTTCAAGAAGGACTGATGATTTTAGTATGTCCAGAGGAAGATGCCCATTATATTAAGGGGAGCAGAGACCATGGCAGATGGGGATCAATGGAAGGAAACTGGGCTGTTTGCCCCAAAAGTGGAGATATTTAACGTCTTCAAATATTTCACAGACTATCAAGTGTAAAAAAAGGGTTAGTCTTGTTCCCCTTCATTACATGCTTACTAAAAGCTTTAGACTGACTGCTTTAGACAGACAGACTGACTACACAAGACAAAATTAGGAACAATGAGTGGGAAGTTGCAGAGACACAAATTCATGCTTTATGTAAGAAAAAACTTGCTAATGCCAGAGTGATCCCAAAGTGGAGTGCATTGCATTGGGTGGAGGTCATTTCCATATTCCAGAGGTCTTGGAGTCTATTTTGCTTTTTGCTATCAGAGGAGATCCCTGCTTCAGTTATAGATTAGACTCGATAATATCTGTGGCATCCTGTTTCTCAGACGCTCTATTTCTATGATTCAGCAATCCCACAGTCCCCCAACTTCTGACCAGACATTCTCCATTTCTCTGATCATGTTCCCCTACTTAAAGTAATGTAATATAATGAGGGCATCTAGGTAGCACAGTGAATAGAGTGCCAGCTCTGGAGTCAGGAAGACTCATCTTCTTGAGTTCAAATCTTGACGCTGGCAAGTCACTTAACCCTATTTGCCTCAGTTTCCTCATCTGTAAAATAACCTGGAGAAGGAAATGACAAACCATTCCAGTACCTTCATGAAGAAAACCCCCAAAGGGGTCACAAAGGGTCAGACACAACTGAAACAAGAGAACAACAACAAAATGCAATATGTTGTAGTGTAACATAATGAATATATAGGCATGGAATTTATGATATATTCTCATAAAAACAAGAAAAACATTTCTAAAATGTTGATTAGAGCATAGATCCATTAGACTGTGGTCATACTAAACTGAAATCAAATCCAAGAACATCCCAGACAGTATTCTTGGAAACAAACTTTGTTAGGGGACCCAGTTTATTGTTCTTTAATGCTTAATTATCCGTATATTTGCACACATATCCACACGTATATATGAGATGAGGCCAAGGTAGAGATACTCAGGTATGAAGGAAGGTACATATTGCACATTAGATCCAAGGGAGGGGAGAGGGAAGGCAGGATAGTACAGTTGAAAGTACATTGGCCCTGATGTCAAAGGGTCTAGGTCAGCGGTTCTCAACCTATGGATCGCGACCCCTTTGGGGGCTGAACAACCCTTTCACAGGGGTCGCCTAAGACCATTGGAAAACACATATTTCTGATGGTCCTAGGAACCGAGACATTGCTCCTCTATCTGTCTCTAGGCGGGTCCGCCCACATGCAGATACACCCACATACATGAATTAAAGGGTTGTGGCATTAGGAAGGTTGAGAACCACTGGTCTAGGTTATAATTGTTTCTCTGATGCTTACTACCCATGTGAATTTGGGCAAGTCACTAAACCTGCCTAGAGCTGTGATTTCTTCATCTGTAAAATGAAGGAGTTTGAATGAATGGCCTCTGAGGTCCCTTATCAGTTTTGATCTATGATCCAAGTTTTATTGATCTCTCTCTAACAATGTATTTTAACTAACATATTGTAGAAGCATTTGTAGGACTCTTTTTTAATAAGAGAAGGTTGCTGCTTGTGTTACAGTCAAAAGAGGAGAAGCTGTAATGATCATGAAAAAAAAAGGCCCTGGTGACATAGAAACTGTGTTACACCCACAAAGTCTGCTATTGACTCTGTCAGCTAAATAAAACTTTTTTCCCCTGCACAGTACAACCCTTCCGCAATGAGAATACATGTTCTGCTCTAACAAGACAGCATGTCACTGTACTGTACCCAAGGACATAATTTCACCAATTTGGAATTTACCCCCTCCCCTCATTAGAGTCATGGAAATTCTGGTTTCTAACAGAAAACACACCCTAAAACAATCTGCCCCCTGCTCGATTTCCCTCCTGTTGCAAAAGTTTTCTGTACAATTCAATGTAGTTTCCACTGTATTGAAAACAGTTAAAGCATGATTAGGTAATGAGGGAAAGTAACATAAGAACTGCTGACCTAGTTAATCTTAAAGTAAAGATTATGATCAAGACAGATTCATTCATCACAATGGTCTTACTTTGGACAAGAAATAGAATGATGAATTTGTTACTCATTGGCCCAAACATTAGTGAGGGTAATAAGAAATAAAATAATTCAATTCTTATCAAGGCCATCTCTCTAAACTAATATTCTGGTATTGCCATATGGCTTCTAATTACGGGGTACCCAGAAGAGTCACAATTGCCCATGACCCAAGGGACAATGGAAAGACACCTGGTGAGTGTAAGCAGGCTTTAGCACCATGCCAAAAATGACTTGGGTGAGAGAAGTAGAATAAAAGCCACCATCAAGGAAATGGATGCTTGGAAAAGGAGATGGGTCTGTCTGGTAGAGAATATGAAGGATAACAGATGTATAGCCTGAGTGCATCACTGGGAGCCATGAAATATTAAAAAGCCCCAGAGGAAGCCCTGCAGCATGTGGGGGAGAGTATCCCTGGGGGATTAATAAGGAGGATGTGGACAAAGGGCACACAGGATGAGAAATCACGGTTTGGTTGCAATAGACACCAGAGGAAGATGTGGTCTCATTGGTGAGATCACAGGACCAAAGTATCAATGCAAAATACTTCTCTGTTCCACTATTTTTCTAAAATCAGTGAACAATATATAAATTTTTTAACTGAGGACCTACTATGCACTCAGCACAATATGGACTCCTTGAGGGACAAGGACTATCTCTTGCATTTTAAATTTTTTTTTTTTGTGGTATCCTCAGCACTTAGCAGAGTGTCTGGAACATAGGGAATGCTTAAAATATAGTGTTGCTTATTGACCTGCTTAATTCTTCCATTTTAGCTCCAAATATAAATCAAATGTCTCTCTGCTCTTGATTGTCAATGTTAGTACATTTTAATTGTGTCTATTTCTAGACACTGGTGTACATACACATATACATTTACATGCGTAACTCGCGTTACACAATAAATAGGTTTCTGAAAAGTTTTGTATAATTTAAAAATCCAATCTGATTTAAATTCATTAGTGCCAGTCTATATTTCAGTGAATTATTTTGTAATTCAAATACCCTTTTTCTAATGTGGATATTCATCCAGTAAAGTGCCTTACAAATGTAGCTTTATTTACATGCAAATGGATGTGGTTTCTTTACCTGTGCAGTGAATTCGTTTGGATTGAATAATCTCGAGGCAGAATTTGTACTGAGTAGACAAGAAAGGAAACCAGATAAAGTATTACTGCTGTTGTAGTCATTGTTGTTTAATTGTGATCCCCTTTCTTATTCATGGGGTTTTCTTGGTAAAGATACTGGGGTAGTTTTCCATTTCCTTCTCCAGTGTGTCCCCATTTTACAGATGAGGAACTGAGGCAAATAGGGGATAAGTGACTTGCACGGGTCTCACAGTTAGTAAGTGTGTGGGACTGGGTTTGAGTTCATATCTTCCTCACTCCAGGCACAGTGCTGTATTCACTGCACCACCTAATGATGTGAAGAAGGGATGGAGTGCATAATAGTGGAAAGGAAGGAACAATAATTTTTTTTTCATAATTTGTAACTTGTGGCTCAAAAATGCAATGTTGAGTTTACAGGCTGGATTCAATCTTGAGACTTCCATCTAGAATGCCTTTCATTTGTGACCCTGACCAGGATTAACTTTGGATTTTGACTTGGTTATGACAGTAACAACAACAAAAAGAATAGGGACCTCACTTCCATGCAAGCACTCAGGCTGACAAGACTTAGACTATAGGAGAGTCAGGTGATAAAATTGGTGGCCATTGTAATTCACAAAAACCACAGGCTGGTTCACAGAAGGGTTGCAATCTGCACTGGCTGAAGGAGTAATTAAACCGCTGAAATAATGGATCCTTGAAATACTGAAGCAAGTATGAAACATCCCATATTGTCTCTTCACAAATTGTGTATTTTGTACAAGCTGTTTCTGCTTGCCTTCATGCTTTCTTGAACTTACTTCTCATTTACCTTGAATTATATGAGTGATGAGATTTTCACACATAAAATCACCCAATATTCCTGGGATGAAGGTGGAGAGTTTTTGCATTTTGATCCATCTATCTCTTCTGCTCTATTTCCACTTCTTGGCTAGCCTCCTCTTTAGGAACTTGGCAGTTCCAGAATTACTATGCAGAGTTAGAACTTTCCACAAATGAATGCACCACTTATGCAAGTACATTGCAGAGTGACTGTATCGTAACTGTCTGGATTTATCCAAACAGAAAATGGTAATTTGTCCTGGACCAGAGAAAACCTCAAACTACTGTTTAATGGCATAAATATGTCATATTTCTCCCTTCTTTTATTTAAAAGACTTTCCAGAAGTGCATAGCTATTTCATGGCAAGAGAAAATGACCCAATTAAACAATGACTTTTAAATAATGCATACCATTTGCCCACTTGTAAATAAAGCACCATGAGATATATTTAAGCATCTGAGAAAATTGCAAACTTCCTGGATTGTAATTGAGCACCCCAGCATCACTATGTAGTCTTCCTGATTATAATTCTAAGAAGTATGGCTGAGAATCTGCTCACTACCTAAAGTGACCTATAGTCATAATTACCAATTCTTTCAAACAAGGAAAATCACATCTTTTCTTCATCTTCCTCCTCCTCCTCCTGCTGTTGTTTCCCCCATTCTCTTGGTGTAGACCATCCTGGTGCCTCTTTTGTGAAACAAACATCAAGTGAGAAGATCCCTGGACTCACCAATAACTGAAGAGAAGCCTATAAAGGTATTAGGAAGGAGTCATGACTGAAAACAATGCCCACATTAGTTTGAAAGTGGCAGGGCAAGATGGTTCAGTGGTGCAGTTTAAGATTATGAGACACACACCACTTAGGAAACTATTGAAAGACTATTGTGAATGACAGTTTGTCAATGAGGCAGATCTGATTCTGATTTGATGGGCAGCCAATGAAACAGACACACCCACATGGTTGGAAATGGAGGATGAAGATACAATTGATGTGTTCCAGCAGTGGGAAGGAAATGTTTACTAAAAACAGAACCTGCAACTCTACTCCAAAACTATGCTCTCAAAGAAAACAATACATTCACAATTAGAAAACCAAGATTTGGTTTATCCATCCTGACTACTGTAGCATAGTTTTCTTTGATGTCTTCTCTCTATTCCTTTTTTTTTGCACCTAATGTAATTGGTGTATGTGCACAGGCAGAATGCATTTTTTAAACTAAATAGCCAATGCTTTTTTCTTATCAATATCAAATTGAGATGGAGAGGGGAAAACAAAACTGGTTCTGTAAATATATCCTTTTTCTCCATCAGTGACAAATTGATTTTATCTTTAGATCCCAGTAAGTCATTTAGTTCTCACTGTTACACAACCACAAAAGAAAAACCCACAGAAACCCTTACGGACCTTGTTTGATTGGATAAGTTCAGTGTTTTCCTTTTATCATTGTAAAACCAGGAAGATTTCATACCTTTTTTTGTACATAGCTGTTGCATTACAGTGATCTCTGTTTTTCAGTAAGAATAGATTGCTACAAAGAAACGGCTCCTAGATAGTTTGCCCCTCAAGTCAAACATATTGTTGTTTAAATAAGATTCTTATTTAAAATAAAAAAAAAATTAAAAGACAAACTCATTTGCGAGTGAGGAGATGCATTCAAGGTCCAATGACTAGGGAGAGAACTCTGGTTATGGTGGGATATTACTGGGGAAATGAGCAGGTCAGAGTCATGCCATGGAGGACTTAACTCACCTGAAGCAGGGTAAGGGTTATGGCAGTGGTTGGGAAGAAAAACTCTATTAGGCAGTTTCTAATTTTATTAAATTATTCTTATTAACTAACTGTGTACTAGTCCAGTTGGTTTTATCTGCTACAGGTGTACAAGTGCTTTCAGAATTTTATAAATTTTAGTCCCCTGGGGAAAGTCCTTATTGCCCTATCCTACTTATAAGCCTGCTGTGGCCATGCTTAAGTCTGCCTTAATCAGAATTAACAAAAGTGAAGATGGTGATAAAGAGCCTAGTGAATGTGGCAATAAAACTTGGATTTGGCAGGGCATATTTTTTGGTTCAAGGTAAAGCATGGACATGCCAAGTTCATGGATCACTAGCATGGACAGCCACCCACACAATACAAAGACAATGTTAAGAGAGATTCTAAAGAAGAATGACCAGTCCAATTGGCTAAGATGACAAAACAGGAAAATGACAAACATTGGAGAGAATGTGGGAAAATCAGAACACTAATGCATTGTTGGTGGAGTTGTTGACTGATTCAGCCATTCTGGACAGCAATCTGGAATTATGCCCAAATGGCTATAAATAATTGCATACCCTTTGATCCAGTAATACCACTTCTGGGGTTGTATCCCAAAGAGATCATAGAAGTGGGAGGAAGACCCATATGTACAAAAATATTTATTGTAGCTCTCTTTGTGGTGGCTAAAAACTGGAAATTAAAGGGATGCACATCAATTGGGGAATGGCCAAACAAGTTGTGGTATATGAATGCAATGGAATACTATTGTGCTATAAGAAACAAGGAACAGATGGACTTCATATTTACCTGGAGAGGCTTATATAAACTGATGCTAAGTGAGAAGAGCAGAACCAGGAGAAATGTGTACACAATCACAGACACATCATATGTATGATGACCAACTTTGATAAACTGGACTCTTCTCAGCAACGCACAGTTATAAGACAACTCTAAAAGTCTCAGGATGGAGGGAGATGTCTACATTCAGGGAAAGATTTAGAAAGAACAGAGTTTAAATGGAGACTGAAGCAAACTACATGCTCTTGTTCTTTTCTGTGTTTGGTTTTGTTTCTTCTTTACCATTGTTCATTCCATTGGTTAAAACCCTTCTATACAACCAGACTAATGTCCAATGTGAAAGTAATTGTAGATCCTATACTTGATTACATGCTGACGTGTGCGGGGGGCGGGGGGAGGCACAGGGAGGGGAGAAAATCTGAAACTCAAGGGATTGTGGAACTGAATCTTGTAAACTAAAAGTAAATAAATAAATCAGTTGAAACAAAAGAAGAATGAAGAAGCAAAGCCAAATACTTAACCAAGTTGATCACTCTACAGTTAGAACAACTCTGGATCAAACCATTTTCTTTTGTTCCAAGCAGTATCATTTTAGGTATTTTTTCCAGATTTCCTTCACATGTGGTATTATTTGGTCACAGTTATCAAATACACATTCCTTAAAATTGGACACTGTCCTTGGCACCCCATGTGCATTCTGAGAGGTGAACTTTCACCTGATCTTTGCTGGAACCAGGCTCCTACATACCTTCTCAGGCTTTCCCAAGCCATGTTGTCCCACTAGTACCTCATCTTCTCATCTCTAGCTTCTCTTTATATGTCATCTTCCACCATTAGAATGTAAGCCCCTGACAAGCAGGAACCATTTTGGTTGTTTAGTTCTGTAACCCCAGCTAGCAGGCACATAGAAGTGCTACTTTTTTCATGCATTCAAACTGGATGAGGAAACAGAGGAAGCATCATGTTACTGAGAAATCAGTGGACTTAAATCAGAAATCCTAGGTTCTAGTCTTGGCATTGGCACTTATTTGACTTTGACCTTGGGAGAATCACATCACTTCTCAAAGGAGGCTAGATGAGATGATCTCTAATATCTTTCAAGCCTTAAAACTACGAGTCTAATAAAACAATGCACCATTTCCAGAATCTTCCTCTTCTTGAAGTTTTATTGCTGTTTTCCTTCGGGATGCTTAGCACAATAGGTTGTTTAAAACAGGGGTGGGGAGCCTGTGGCCTTGAGACCAATGTGGCCCTCTAGGTCCTCAAGTGCAGCCCTTTGACTGAATCCAAACTACTATTCAATTAAAGGTCCACACTTGAGGACCAAGAGGGCTACATGTGACGTCAAGGCTGCAGTTTTCACACCCCTGGTTTAGAACAATATTGAGCTTTGGGATCAAGAAAATGACTATAATCACAATTAGCCACATGGTCAAATTCTATGCAGGTGAGTGCACTTTGACTTTTCCGGACAGACCCAAAATTCTTAGAAAAAGATGCCTCCTTCTTCATAAAGGGTATGAAGGTTAAGAAGAACATTAACTCCTCGTTTACGTGAGTGTGATATTTGTGCTCCCTGCCTCATAGGATTCCTGAGAGGAAGGTAGTTTGTTAGCTATATAAATGCTATTCCTTTCTGGTTTTTTGGTTGGGACTTGCAATTTTATTGGCATAGGGAATGAAAGGTAATGCAACATAAGTAAAAAAAAAACTCTCCACCAATCCAGATGGCTAATTGTAATTGTTCTATATTTTAAATATTTTGATGCAGTGGCTAGATAGGGCACCATACTGGAGTCAGGAGGTCCCAGATTCAAATCTGATCTCAGACACTGACTGTGTGACTCTGGGCAAGTTACTTAGTGTCTCTTGGCATCAGTTTTCTCTTCTGTAAAAAGGAGAGAATAATAGTGCCACTAGCGTTGCTGAGAGGATCAAATGAGATCCCTGTAGATCACTTAGCCCAGCACCTTGAACTTGAACTCAGGTTTGTCTGACTCTTTGGCCAGCACCCTGACCAGTACATGACAGTGCCCCTCTATTACTACCATCAAATAAACAATCATAGATTTGTATTCTCTTTTTGGATGTCAAAAGGCTGCTAGCCCCCTGATTAAATGGAGGCAACCAGCCCTCAGTGGGTAGAGATCAGGTTTTTCAGGCTGTCACATCATCTTCCTGAATTTTATAAAGCAATTAAGTAAATTTTGCTCTGGTAGAATTACAAAGCTAAGTTTATAGCAGTTCTATCTTTCCCCCAAGTATATTATAGTGTACTACCCTTACAAGCACTATTATTTTTAAATTGCTGTAAAATAAGGAAATCCAGGTAATATAATCAGGAAATCTCTGTGCCAGCTTGGTACATATGTAGGGTCGCAATTTCATTTGTCTTCCTGGGATACTGGAAATAGACTAAAGGCTCTTCTGTAAGTTTCTAGGGAATCTGAAATTAAATACCAACTTTGAGGTGTCGGCTTTTGTTCTTCCTTAGAACAGTTCTGCTCTGACTCATCTATCTAATCTGTGCATTTAAAAACATATAACTAACTTTGTTTGATCGCTTGATGGGGTGTGAAATACAGTAAGTAGTGGGAGTCTGCATGAACATTCCAAATTAAGTTTTGAGTCAGTGGGTGGTTGAATGATTGGTCTTGAAGGAAACAGAGCAATGGAGTTGTGCTTGAGAGGTCTAAAGGGTGTCACAGAGAACAGGGTAGAGGTAATAGATGGGAAAGGCTGGAGAGAGGTGGTTCGTGGATGGATGGATGGGTAGCTTGAAATATAGATGAGAAAGAGGCATGTGCAGTTTCAAAGAGAAATTACATCAGTTAACTAGCATGTCTTAAGTGTCTAATATGTTCCAGGCACTGTGCTAAATGCTAAGGATACAAAGAAAGGCAAAAAACATACAGTTCCTTTTCTCAAGGAACTCATAGTCTAATAGAAAAGGTAAGAAAGAACCAGAAAAGTGAAATTCATAGAGCAGCTAAAGTACATGGCGACAGTTTGATGAACTCAACTGCCTGGGGCCTAGGGCTATGTGAGTAGAGAGATGGGGACATATAGAAAGATGCTATAGAGCTACAGAGTCAAAGATATTCTAGCTTATTGGAGATACAGAGTGAGTGAGAGTGAGGAATCGAGGTTGACACTGAGTTTGTGAACCTGGGTGATGATGGAGAAGTTCAGAGGGAAAGACTGAGCTTAAAGACATTCAATGGCTGGAATGACTGTCCTCTCAGGGGCTGACTCAGAGGCCCTGATGGAGTCGAACTGGGGATACTTCTGGAAGGTCCAGAAAGAGGGATCCTGACTGTTCTGGAAGAGGATGGCAGACCCTGGGCAGAAGCTGCATTTGAACTTGAAACCTGAGGTTATTGTGAGTACTGGGTAACAGCAAGAAGCAAGCCCAGGGAGTCCAGTGGAGTAACCCAGCCAGAATAGTAATAATAATTACCATTTACATTATGCTTTAAATTTTGGTAAGTTTTCTCTCAGAGTGAGAGACAAAGAGATAGAGAGGCAGAAAGAGACAGTGTGTGTGTGTGTGTGTGTGTGTGTGTGTGTGTGTGTGTGTGTGACAGAGACAGAGACAGAGACAGAGAACAGAGAAGAGATAGAGGGTGAGACAGAGAGAGAGAAGAGATAGAGAGTGAGAGAGAGAAGAGAGGAGGAGAAGGAGGAGGAGGAGGAAAAAGAGAGAGAGAGAGATGTTTGATTATGACAACAGCACTATATACTGCTTATCTACTTATATAGATGAAGACCATGAAGCTGAAAAATGAAATGACTTACCTGGGATCACATAGGAAGTATTTACTGGAAGATTTAAACTCAGGCCATCTTGCCTCTAAGTCCAGCACATTGTCTATTATGCCGCTTAGCTAACTAGATACATTTCAGTCCCATTCAGGCGAATCATTGTGCACCTTAAGGACCAAGCCCAGTCATGTAACAGGACACTTACTCATAAAAGGCTCCCCAGTTAACCAGGAGAAGCATGATGACATCAGAAGGGATAGGAAGACCCTAAAGGCCTCCTTTGCTTTCCAGCTTTCATCTACAAAAGTCCTCTTGCCATACTTCATCATGGTATGGAGAAGACCACACCAACTACTATCTAAGCTCAAAAGGCTTCAAGTATGAATGTAGGGGTGGTTTCTATGTCTTTAAACTGGAGATCAGCCTAGTCAAGCTCAGAGAATCTCATTACCAAGTTGGCCTTAAAGGGATGAATTTGGGGACCATAGTAGCTCTGTCTACTAAGTTGGGGAGCAGCAGGCATGAGTGGTAATTTTTGATTGTAGAGGACCTATCTCTGCTACCAAAATCAGAAATCCATAAAATAAGTGTCAATTTTATTCCAAATCTTCCTAAATTGCATTGATCAATTTTCTTGCTTTAAAAATCCATTCGACTGCTATTTTTTATTATCTCTGTAGCTTGTGTCCCTCTCCTCACCATCCTGATTGTCAATCCCATATCTTAACTCATAACCTTTCTCATCATTGTGTCCGTCCCCTCCTTTCAATTCCTTGCCCACTGTGGTCTCATGATGAAGACATTGGCCTTCGAGTCAGGAAGGCCTCGGCTAAAATTTCCCCTAAGATGGTTACTAGCTGTGTGATCTGGGTCAAGTGTTTTTCATTCCTCAGATTCCTCATTTGTAAGATTAGAGGGTTGCACTTAATGACAACTAAGGTCCCTTCTTTAAGTCTCTGATCCTGTGATTTCTCCCATAAATGACCTCTTACTTTTACTGAGAATGAGACTGTTACAATGGACTCTCTCTACTTCCGGATGGCACCTCATTGGGAAATTGACATATTTAGAGAAGACTAGTCAGCTTTCAATTCCATTATTGATACATTGAGCTCTATTTAAATCAGGGAATTAGTAAAGAGGGGTAAAGAGAACCTTGATATGATTAACCACAGAATAAAAAAGGGGAGTGATGGTGAAAAATAAGATACTTGAGGGGAAGGAAGGTTATTTAATTAGAGGATAAGGGCAAGGGAAGGCATGATGATCTAGAGGGTTGTGAGAGCTAGTCTATCGAGACCATGAACAGCAATTTTCCTTCTCTGTGGAGGACAGAACAGTGGAAACTCAACAAAAGGGCTGAAATTGCAACAGCAGTGATTTCAGTTAGATAGGAAAAGACATTTCCTGACAGGGTTAGATGTTAATCTTAATGGTGCTTGAAAAGGTAAATTCTAGTAAGTTTAGGACATCATTTGCAGAATGAGAGAAACAATAATTTTCCTGAACGGGACCTGGTCAGAAGACATCTGGGGTAGTCTATTCCATTTTGGATGATACAAGGAAGGAAATGGATGAGCTGACTTGCACTTTAAAAAAGGGGAACCAGGATATTGAGAGATTGGGGTACACAGGAGAAACAATGGAAGTTTAGCCTGGAAGAGAAGAGATTTGTGGATGGCATGGTAACAGCATTAATGTATTTGAAGGGCTTACGTGTGAAATAGTTACTGGAAGTGGTTTTTCTTGATCTCAGAGGGTAGAACAAGGGCTAATAATAATAATAATAACAACATTTCTATACTACTTTAAGATTTGCACAGAATTTTGTAAACATTTCATGTATCTCCAATGCAACTTTTGTATTATTATCTCCATTTTTGCAGATAAGGAAACTAAGGCTGAAAGAGGTAAAGTGACTTGCACAGGGTGATATAGTTAAATGTCTTAGGCCAGTTTTGAACTCATCTTTCTGACTTCATTTCCAGTGGTCTGTCCTATATGGAAGTTTCAGAGGAGCAGGTTTAAGTATGATATCAAGATAAGCTATTTATAAACTAGAGTTGTCTAAAAGTATAATGTGCTCCCTTGGAAGGTAGCAGGCTCCCCCTCCATAGGGGTCATCAAACTGAGGCTAGATGCAGAGGGGGTACTTGGCTAGAAATCTTGGCCTCTGAAGTCCTTTCCTACACTTGCATTCTGTAATTATTAGGGGGAATTATAGAATTCATTTCCTTGATATTCTTCATAAAAAAAGACTAATCACTTATCTGTTTGGGATAGATTAGTTATGAGTGGCCATTTCCTTATGAGAAGTACTAGACTTCATTCTAGATCAAGGGTTCATACTCTGGGTCTGCTCAAATTTGAGAAAAAAAGAGTTTTATGATTATTCTAACAAAATTGGTTCCCTTGGCACTCCTATTTAGTTTGCTTTATTTTATACATTTTCTGGTCCATAGGCTTTGCTAGATTCTCCAGGAGAAATGTCATAGAAAAGTTTAAGAACCTCTTCTCTAGAGGATTTTATCACTTGTGAATCAATCAACCTTTGCTTTGATATGACTTAAGGATGAAGGAAAAATATAAATTTACAAATTTTTAGAGTTAACAGGCAATGGAAATTTCAGGATTTTATCTTAGATCAAACTGAACACACAAAGAAGGCAATTAGAATTGAGTATATCAAATTTAAGATTCAGAAAAATTTTTTCTTGCACAGAATGTCATACACTGAAGTGCCTTTAAATTGCTTATATTCAATCAATTTCCTGAGTTAGATAAAAATCGTGTCACTGACACCTCATCCAGATTCAACATTTAAATACGTGTTAGGGGCATTTTATTATTGCACATAGATGATTTCTTGGTCTTCCCATTGGAGGTGAATTCCACAGGGGCCAGGAAACCTCACTTTAGACAGTCCCATGCAGTCTAGAATGATGGAAATGTTCAATTGAATTCAATATAATGGATATGTCTTGGGTGTCTATTATATGTCAAGTACCACATTGCTGCAATATGTTGGTTCATTTGGAAATCTCGTGGAAAGAAAGTTTCCAGAGATATCCTTACTAAATCTTAGTCAGAAGAGCATTTTCCTGGCAAAACTGAAAAATTCTAAGAACAAAATTACTTCAAAAATAATCACTGAATTTTTAACTCTAAAGAGAAATCTCATTGCTTCTCAATTCCTGTCATTCTTTCCAAATTTTCCAACATCGAACAGGCTCACTAAATGCCAAAGGGACTTACTTGGTGAAAATCATGGGAAACACTATGTACTTGAAAGAAATTGAACAGGAGCATAATTACTCAAGACCTACTGCCAGGAACGATGAAGTCAAAAGTATTTAAGGGGCAGCTCATAAGTTTACCTCTAGCATGTCAGTGGCTTGGCTAAAAATATACAGGGAACCTGGATTCAATTCACCAAGTTAATTACCAGCCAAAATATGCCATATTTCCCCTATATATACCAGCTAACATTATTATATGCCTAGCAAGATGAGAGACTTGCAATTATATTAAAGCAAATTCAATTCATGGATGCTTTAGCCATGAGGGGTTTTCAATTATAGCAATGGTACGGGAAAGTACTAACGTAGCTATTGATGCTTGTTTAATACATTGTCACAAGTTTCTCTGAAAATTGGGTGAGATTTTGCAGTAACAAAACAAACAAAAAAAGGAAACAAAATGGGTACTTGGAGATCGGGTAATGGACAGAATGAATTGTGACATGTATGGTGTAGTGTGGTACTGGTCATAAGTAATTACAACTCTTGAGTATTTCAGAGTAATGTGAGAGCACTGTAAAAAATGATGCAAAGTTAAGGAATTAGAACCAGCAGAAAAATATATACACATATATGTATGTATATAAACTAATATGTATATATGTACATATATAATTATTTAATTATTATAATAATATAAGTGGAAAAAGAACACACAAATAGGTGAAACTCTAATTAATCATAATGACTAATCAGGGCTTTGGAGAAGAGATGAGGAAAGGTTATGTGGGGCTATGCAGATGGAGTGTACTATATGTTGTTGTATGAGGACAAGGTGATGTTCAATGACGGGACACATTAGTGGGAAATGATTGTGGTGTACAAGCAAAAGGTATCAATTATTTCGGATAAGAAAATTTTGCAAGTGGTATGAATAGTCTACATTCATTTCCTGACAAAAGGTTTGGTAACCTAAGAGTATGATGATTTGTAAGCAGGGCTATTCTTGTAGAGAGCTCTGAGAATAGTCAAATGATGTTGACAAACAGCATTCACCAAGTGCTTTAAGGTTTACGAGAAACGTCTTATTTTCTCCTCACAACAACCCTAGAAGGGAGATGCTATTATTACCACTATTTTACAAATGAGGGAAGTGAGACAGAGAGGTTAAGTAACTTGCCCAGTTCCACACAGTCATGTTTGAGGCTAGATTTGAACTAATACCTCCCTGACTCTAGGTAGTTAAGTGGCACACTGGATAGAGGGCTGGGCCTGGAGTTAAGATTCATCTTCCTGAGTTCAAATATGGCCTCAGACACTTACTAGCTGGGTGATCCTGGCCAAGTCATTTAACCCTGTTTGCCTCAGTTTCCTCATCTGTCAAATGAGCTGGAGAAGGAAATGACAAACCACTTCAGTATCATTGCTAAGAAAACCCCAAATGGGGCCATGAAGAGTCAGACAGGATTGAAAAACAACTTAACCACAATAGCTTCCTGACTCTGGAGCCAGTGTTCTTAAATTCTCAGATCTACTTCTTTCCATTAATATCCCTGGTGTTCTGGACTTATCTCAGATCTAGTTTTCCCGAATCTCCAGCTCATTCCCCATTATCTTTAGTTTTTGTGGGTGGGGGACCAGGATGCTGCTACTTGAAACACAGATGTTAGACATGGCCTAGCACAATTTCACCATTTTTCTAATCCAGAAGCCCAGAGAGGCTCAGAAACTTGCTTGGGATCACACAGTAAATTATTGAATTGGGATTAGAATTCAGGTCTTTCCAAGGTGGTTCTCTTTCCACTTTATGTTGTTACTGTCTTTCAAATGATTTTATAGCAAAGCTAGTCTGAACTTGTTTGGACACCATATACCAAGTAATTAACAACAAGCACCAACCTACCAGACAAGATCATCTAGCTTCTGTCATCTCTTAGTTGTACAGAGACACACTGTTGTGAAGTTTTTGTTTCTTTTTTACTATATTTAGGTGGGGGTTTTTTTGTGGGGCCTGAGTAAGAGAAAGGTCTAGGTCAATGACTCCCTTTACCCAGGGGAGCTAGGTGACTCAATGGATGGACCTAGAGACAGGAAAACCTGAGTTTAAATGTAGGTTCAGTTATTCACTAGCTGTGTAATCATGGAAAAATCATTTAATTTTTGTATGACTCAGTTTCCTCATCTGGAAACTGGACATAATAAATGCATCTACCTCTCAGAGTTGTTGTGAGGACCAAACGAGATAATACTTGTCAAGCACTTTGCAAATAATATGGAAATTCCAGCTGTTATTATAACTTGACTCTAAGAAAACCTGAGCCAAGAATTGTGACTTCTTAAAGATTAGCCAGACATAACAGTGAGGCAGAACCCATGCTGGCCATAGTCCAGTGAGCTGGGAATGTCCCCCTTCCCTCTTTTGACCCTTTGCCTTCTGAAATCTTCATCCTCCTAAATCTCTCAAAACATGATTCCAAAGGATAAAGGGAGGGTGTCAAGGATGAGAAAGATATTTCTTTGTGTTTGCTTTTAATGATGAACAAGTATGTCAAAATAATTCTAGTCATAAAATCCTTTCATCACTTTGCCAAAAATAGTTTACAGGGATCAGTTTTCACTGTTTTTACCCCTTCTGTTCCAAAGTCTCTTTGCCATAAATCAGACACCAACTAATAAAGATTAATCCAAACAGATGGGAACTATGACATACACATAATGAGACTATTCACACTAGAAGGAACGTTAAAAATGTAGTCCAATCTCTTTATTTTACGGAGAAGAAAATTAAAGTCCAAGGATGGGAAGCGACCTGCTCGTGGTCAGACTTACAAAGCAATGTTTGTGGAATATGGCTATCTCAGGGTTGAAAGGACCAGCAGAGATTATTTAATCCAACTTGGGTCTTACTGAGACTCCACTCTTCAACATCAACAAGCAGTCAAGAAATTCTCTATAACATACCTAATAAACCATCATCCCAGCTTTACTTGAAGACTTAAAAGTAAAGGAACAATGCAAAGAAGAAATCTTGACAAAACGCTCCAGAAAAATCTGAGGAGCTAGAGAACATTTTCATGTTTGGGGGATTGGAGAAAGAGAAAATAGGCTTGAAGAATGATAAGAATTGCTAAAGGCAGAAATAAGCAAGAAATTCCTTATTTCCACATATCAGGAATGTAGAAATGGATGTTCTTTGATAATCTACAGAATTGTAAGGGAGTAAGATGAGTTTGGACAACTCAGAGGTGTTAGGTGGTAGATTGATTTTGGACAAACCAGAGTTGTAAGATGGTAAATTGTCTTTGGACAACTCAGAGTTGTAAGGTAAACTGAGTTTGGACAACTCAGAGTTGTAAGGTGGTAAACTGAGTTTGGACAACTCAGAGTTGTTAGGTGGTAGATTGACTTTGGACAAACCAGAGTTGTAAGATGGTAAACTGAGTTTGGACAATTCAGAGTTGTAAGGTGGTAAACTGAGTTTGCACAACTCAGAGTTGCAAGGTGGTAAATTGAGTTTGGAACAACTTGCTTCCAGTTTGGCTGGAGTGGTGAGTGTGTGAACGTGGATGGCATGGAATAAAGTTGCAGAGGTCATTTGGAGTCAGGTAGAGAAGCTTCAGTTCCAGACTGAGGAATTGGTATTTTACCTTAGAGGTAACAGAGGGCCATGAAAACTTTTTAATATGTAGACAAAACACAGTCAGTTTACCAACAGTCCTTACATCTTGTTTCCTAATCTGTACTAATGTTCCAATCAGGGTGGTGTAGTGGACACAATACTGACTCCGGATTCAGAAGATCTGAGTTCAAATTATTGCCATGCTTACTATCCGCATGACTTTGAGTAAGTCACCACCTCCGCAAAGCCCATTTTCCTCATTTAAAAAAGTCAAGCTTTGCACTAGATGACCTCTCACTCCGACAGGGAACAGGACAACTCATCTAATCAACAAACGTTTGTTAAACACCTACTATGTGCCAGGTATTGTGTTAAGCACGGGGGATTCAAAGAAAGGCAAAAACAGCTCTTGTCCTTAAGGAGCCCACAGTCCAGTAGGGGAGGTAACACAGAAAACTGTGTGCAAACAAGATATGGACAGGATTCCACTGGAGTAATCTCAGAGGGAAGACACTAGCACTAAGAAAGTGAGCTTTTAGCCAAGACTTGAAGGAAGCCAGGAAACTCTGGACACGGAGATGAGGAGGGAGAGAGTCCCAGTCGAGAGATAGTACGCATTGTGAGAGGAAGGAGTAAGAAGACTCCAAAGGTAGTAAGGGCCCAGGTTAGAAAGGGCTTCAAACACCAAAAAAAAGGACTTTATACTTGATCCTGGGAGCCCCCATAGTCTATATTGATATCTCCAGGACACTAAAAGCATAAGAAAATGACCTTTAAAACCATGAGTAGGTTTTCTATGAATGATTTAAGGGAAGGCTTAAATAGGTAAGAAAGGTTGCCATTTGTATTAATAGGAAGAGAAACCAAGGCTCCATACAAAAGTTTTTAAATTTTAGGTCTTGTATTTCATAGCTGAGACTCAGACTCAGTCCACACATTTTTGTTATGTATGCTTGCAATTCAGCTATAGAGGCAGCTAGGTGGTACAGTGGATAGAACACTGAACGTGGAGTCAGGAAGAACTGATTTTCAATTCTACCTCAGATATTTCCTCATTGTGTGACCCTGGGCAAGTCACTGAGAATTTCAAATTCTCAGTTTCCTCACTCTTCTTTCACATAGAACCCTTCCCCCCATTTGGCCACCAAGTCTTTCCACGATCATGTCTTTGAATGAGTTATGTGTCTCCCTAGGGTCTTGTGCCATTAGGCCAGTTCCAAGACGGATTGCTCAACCTGTGTGCACATTCCTTTATTTGCGGAGGATGGGGCCTCTGTTGAGGAATTTCTATACTTTGCACCAACACAGTGTAGCAGGTAAGAGCCCTCAATCTGGCTTCTTTTTTAAAATTTCTTTCTTTTTTTTATTTTTATTTTAATTTTTTATTATTCTTATTTTTTGCTCTTCAATCTGGTTTCAAAAGACCTCGGTTTGATCCCAACTCTGTTATTTTTTTTCCTATGAAACCTTAGACAAGTGGATCCTAAATTTCCTCATCTGTAAAATCTGGGAGTCATAGTCCAAGATAGAATCTTGTCTTTCAGCTTAAATTCTACAATTCATGTACAGCATCACAACTGGAAGGGACTCCCAAGGCCTTGCCATCTTAGATCATAGATATCAAAGTCGGTAGGAACCTTGGAGACCACCTGGTCTAATACATTCATTTAACAGATGAGGAAACTGAGTCCCAGGGAGGTTTATATAACATAATATTTGCAAAGCCCTTAGTATAGTACCTGACACATAGTAGGAACTTAATGAATGTTTGTTCCTTTTCTTACTCTTATATGATTTACCCAGGGTCCCAGAGGTAGTATCAGAAGCTTTAGTTGTGAACATCAGTTCTGTGTCTTCTCTCTCATGTTGATATATCTCTGGGGAAGAGGGAAGAAGCCTGAGACCCAATGAAGAATCATCAGATGGTTAGTACTGAGCTACATAGGCTCAAGACTGTACAAGAGGAAGATACCTAACAGTGTGATTCTAAGGCTTCCACCTGCCCTGGAAGAATCAATTCCGGGAAAAATAAGCAACTGCTCCATTTGTTAGGAAACGCAAAGTATAAACCAAACCCTGAAGGATGAGTTTGCTGAGTGTTTTTCGTTCTTCTGGGGATATTGTTTAGCTCCTGCTTTTTCTTTAGTGTTAACAGATTAGAAAGATAATTCTGAGGTTCAGAAATCTGGCTTCTATGGATTTAAATGGGCTGATAGGAGCCAAAGTAATTTATTTGTTAAATGGGGAAAAAAAGATGCAGAAAAAAGGAACATTTAAAAAATGAGAATACTAAAAGAATCTGCATTTAAAAAACCATAGAACTCAAAAGAATGTTCCAAACTGAAAACTTTAGATTACCTTGTGAACAGTCATTTATTTGTGTGTTACTTTAAAGATAGGAGTAGGTGGGAAAAAGTCAAGGCGCTGTAAAGAATAGTGCTTCCTAAAAACATTTCAAGATAGAGATAACTAAAATAATTTAAATGTAGGCCACTCAGCTGTGAGCTGATTAGTAATAATTTTAAGGTATTTGAAGGTCTTCTGAAGAGGATGCAACTGGGTCTCTTCCATTTCAAAGAATGCTGGGGGATTTGAGACTGTTACCCCAAAACTGACGTTTTGGCCTCTTATTAATGGGCTAGCACATTGTATACTTACCACTGTCTAGGTTCTACTGATCGTGCTCTGGGTGCATAATAATATACATTTAGCAGTGAGAATATTTTTCAAAGCTATCTTTTTCCTCTGCGTCTGGATCCATGAGGCTCACTCTGTTATGTTTGATGACAGGTTAAAAAGGAGAATAAATCTCCTACTAGTCAATATCACTACTAGGTCTGTATCCCAGTGATAATGATGGAATGCTATTGTGCTATAAGAAATGATGAGCTCAATGATTTTAGAAAAAATCATGGCTATACTTGCACAAAATAATGAAGAGCAAAATGAGCAGAACCAAGAGAACAGTGTATACAATAACAGCAATATTATTTTAAGAACAACTTTGAGTGACTAAGTCATTTTGGCTATTATAAAAACCCAAATTAATTACAAAGGATCTAGGGAGGAAAATACTATATAAAACCAGAGAAAGAACAGACAAGTAGAAGCATATATAGAATGACGTTACACATACATATACATACACACATACATATATGTGTATATACACACATATGTATATATATGCATATGTAATCTGTGTCTAATGGTAGCCACCTTTAGGGTGGGGGGAGAGGGAATAAAAAGGGGGAAAACCAAAGATATATGATAACTTTATTTTATTTATAAGGAATAGTAAGTAATACATAATAGATTTGCAGTTTCATGTGAAATTATCTCTTTTTTTCTATTCTATCATGTTATAGAATGATGGTGTCTTAACTACTATTAGTTGGCATTTGAGAGAACCAAATGACAAAACGGCAAAATCAGAGAATTTGAAAGTCAGAAGGAGATCTCACAGTTCCTCCAGAACAACCTATAATTTCCCAGCACAAACATGAAATGATCTTCCTTTTCATTCAAGCATCACATTCTTCCTAAATTCATGGATCATTTTTTTTAAACTGATGATTCAGATGCCTTCCTACATCTACAATATATCATCAATTTAACAAGTCTAAGGACAGAGAAGTGAGTTTTTGTTAATTATAAAACAATTTCCTCTTCTATTCTTAACATTTGAAAGAATGGCCTTATTTTGAAATCCAAAATATTAACAGAGCCGTATCAGAGAAAGGAGAGATGGAGTAACATTTAGAAACTAGGACAACAGTAGAATTTGAACATCGCAACTCAGTTGAGCTCATTATGATATCGGCATAAGGAATCAATAGTATCCATCCATTGACCAGTTATGGCATAGTGATTAATGTAAGCTAATATGCTTTAAAAATCTATGATTCCAGTAGTGTACATATCTTCAGTACCAAGACATATATACCCCTCCCTCTATAACTCAGGACATATGTCTTTAAGAGTTGATGCAATTAAAAAATTCATAACTATGAACCAGTAATTATAATAATAATACTCTATTAATATTAGTGATACTTTAAGGTTTGTGTATATAATTTATATATAATCTTATTTGATCTTCACAAAACCCCTGATGTTATTATTTCCTTTTTAAAGTTGGGGAAAATGAGGCTTAGAGAGTTTACTTGACTTGGCAAGGTCACACAACTAGTAAGTTTTCAGTGCAGGATTCAAATTCAGGTCTTCCTGACTCCAATTTCAGCAGTCTATCCACTGTTCCTCCTAACAGACTCAACCAAGTTGGTAATAAGCTTTGCTGGACTTGCCTAAACTTTCTCTCAGCCCAAAGACATCAAAGAGCCTATACTCAAAGCTGGTCCAGTTTGGGTAGGATCCATCAGTTTCTGTTTTGTTGACAAAGCCTTCAAGAACCAGGGTCATCTCTCTGCTACAGTGGTCCATCATATTAGGACTTTAATAAAGGATGTTGTCACAGACATAGGAGAGAAGTTAAAACCTATAGTATAATTACATTTATAGTTGAAGAGAATCATTTGCTGTACTGGTGTTAAGACATGAAAAACACCATCAGCTGTTTATTCAGATGGTTATGTCAAGTATGGTGATTCTCTTTCAATGCAACTTGTGCATGATAAATGCTTCATAAATGTCTGTGGGTTTCTGGAAGGCCATTATAGAGTGAACAATGGAATTTGCTTTTTGGGTAGGATTACTGAGAACGCTATATTTTTATAAGTTTTAATTGCTAAATGAGATAATATTTGTGAAATGCTTAGAACAGCACCCGACACAGTAGGTGCTTAATAAATTCTTATTCCCCTCTGACAATCATCAATGATTAATTATTAAGGTAATACAACGTCCTTATTAAGGATGATAAAAATAAAAACATGGAAATAGGGTAGAAAGGCAGAACCAAGGGATGGGATCGGGAGTCAGCCTCAAGTCAGAAAGACCTTGTTTCATGTCCCAACTCTAACATATGATGCTATGTTACCATGAATAAGTGACAACCTTTCCATATTCCAAATCTTTAGGACTATAAATATCCAGTCTGCATTGGAAGATGAAGTTTCCTGACTTATGGCTCCCTAAACCAGTGAGGATACAAATACATAATAAAAGTCAGCACTTGCCAGAACTTGAATTCTGATGAGATCACAAATATCAACAGTTATGTATATATGAAATCACAACTTCTACCTTGTGTTGACAGAGTGCTGCGCCTGGAGTCAGGAAGACCCATCTTTCTTAGTTAAAACCTAGCTTCAAACACTAACTAGCTGTGTGAGCCTGGACAAGTCGCTTTACCCTGTTTGCCTCTGTTTCCTCATCTGTAAAATGGCAAATCACTCCAGTATCTTTGCCAAGAAAACCCCAAATGGGGTCACAGAGAGTCAGACATGACTGAAAAATGACTTAACAACAACACAATATATATAAAATCATTCGAGGAGGGGAAAAGTATTAACTTCCAGTAGGAAAGGTTTCTGAAAGTAAATATATTTTAAGCAATCCTCGATCTTGTGTGATACATGGTAGAATCCTAATTGAGTGTGTTCTGAGATATAACACCCAGTTTAACCATATCCTGGGAAATGTAATTACTCCGTGCAGTCTGTAATAGATGCTACTCTGGTTGCTCAATACCAGCATTATTCAGGTTTTCCCTGTTTCACTAAAAATTCTTAGCTTTCACATAAGCTGCTACATGAGCTGTGTATATTGGCTTCAGCTGAAGAGAGAAAGACAAATCTATTTAGAAAAGCAATCACAAGACTTAGACGGGATATTCTATTTTTCTCAGGTGCAAAATACATGTGTAGTCGCCATCTTTAGCCCACTGAAGGCTCCCACAGCAAGCCAATCAAACTTCTTTTGTTGCCTTGGGGAGGGGAGGAGGATTGATGGTAATTGAATGAAAATTTAAAATTGAAATTTAATGGGAAAATGACATAGAAAAACTAAATTAGCCCAGACTCTGAGCTGCCCCATTATGAAATTAAGCAGGGAATCTCATAATTATTTAATTTGTGTCCGTATCCCAGTTGAGCAAAGTTTTAAAAACTATAATCTGATGCAGGTGTCTTTAGAGACAGGGATAAGTCAAGTCAGAATGGCTGCCTCTCCCACTTTGCAGAGTTGACAAATCTCACTTCCTCTCTCTAGGCCTCAGTTTCCCCTTCTGTAAAATGTGGAAGGTGAACTAGAGCAGGAATTCTTAACCTGGGATCTGGGAACTTAAAAAATGAAAACTCCTTTGTAATCTATGTATTTTATGATTTAAAAAGCATATTCTGATAAGGCATCCATAGACTTCCCTAGACTACCAAATGGGTCCATGGTGCAAAAAGGATAAGGAAATCCTACACTGAAGATTTTTAAAGTTTCTCTTAGGACCTGGTATGTAGTTGGAGTTCAAGAAATGTGTATGTGAAATTGAATTCTTTTCATTATAGTTCTTTACTTGAATGACTCAAGAGGTATATGGGGGAATGAATAAAAGTTACTAAGGGAAATGACAATGAACCTCAACCTAAATGAGGAAAATGGTTCAGTGCCATGCTTGCACTTTGCCCTTTTCTTCCCCATCAACCCTCTCCACGAGCTGCTACCCCAGACCCTTTGGCAGAAGGCAGAACCTGGTGGTGGTGAGCACAGAAGAAACACAAAGATGAAGACAATTTGGTCAATTCTTACATAAAGTCATAGAATGTCAGAACTGGAAGAGGTCATATAATATGACCTGCTCATTTTACAGAAGGAGAATACAGAAATTAAGGGAAGCCAAGAGACTTTCTAAAGATATTGCAGTTAAGGACAGAATTGGAACTAGAATTATAGGGCTTCTTGCCAAAAGCCAGAAGAGTCCCTTTGCATGGCTATGCCCCCCACAATTTCAGCTCAGTTAGCTAAGCAATGACCAGGGGGGTTTGGGAGGGGGGTGATCCTTTTTATTTAAAGGAGAAATCAATCAATCAACAAACATTTATCAAGTACCTACTCTGTGCCAAGTAATGTGCTAGGCTCCCAGGTATACAAACACAAAGACTAAATCAATTCTTATGTACATTCTAATAGGATAAGCAACAAATGGAAGGAAAGGGAAAGGAAAAGGAATAAGCATGATATAGCTCCTACTATGTGCCAGGCACACACTAAGCCCTTTATAAATATTATCTCATTCGATCCTTACCACCCTGGGAGACAGACACTATTATTATTCCCATTTTACAGATGTAGAAGCTGAGACTAACAGAAGGGAAGTGGCTTGCCCGGGTCACACAACTAGTAAATGTCTGAGGTTATAATTGAACTCAGCCTGACTCTAGGTCCAGAGCTCTACCCACTCTTCCACCTAGCTGCCTGGACATGTAAATACATTCAGAATAAATACCCTGTTTCAAAATATGTTTTTGAAAGGAAATCTTGGCAGAATGCACCTTTGTGGCAAGAGAGGGACGTTAGAAACAGAAGATAATCTTCTCCCACATAACTAAATTTGGCCCAAGAGGGACAATTTGCCTTTCTTCAGGAGCCTGTCAGGCTAGACGATAGGACAAATTAACAGGGGTTTATGGTCCTGGGGCCTGAAAGAAATTAGGTGACCACAAGTCAGTATTTTAATACACATTAAACCTAATGAGCACAGCCCTGGTGTTTTTTCTGAAGCTACATCATTGTGACATTACTGTGGAGAAAGTGGGTGATAATTTTATGTGTTAATAATGTAAAGAAAAACAATTTTGAAGGACCTCAGAACCCTGATCAACACAGTAAGCAAATGAGGTGTCAAAAGATGAGCAATGAAGCTAACCCACACTCTTCCTCAGAAAACCTTAAAAATACACAAAAGGAATTCTGTAAGGACAAAAATAGAGCAATCATGTTAACAGAGGCATCGTGCTGAATACAGGTATCTAGGTGGTACAGTGTCTATAGTGCTAGACCTGGAATCGGCAAGACTTTCACCCAAAAGTGGTCTTGGATCCTTACCAACCGTGTGACCTCAAACAAGTGACTTAGCCTCGGTTTGCCTCGGTATCCTCAGCTGTCAAGTGAGGATAATGACAGTGCCTACCTCCCAGAGTTGTTTTAAGATCAAATAGAAAAATATTTGTAAAGCACCTAATGTGGGCACGTGATAGCACACAGTGAGTATTTAATAAATACTTGTTCCCTTCCCAGGGCTGTTGTAAAGATCAGATGACATAGCAAATAGAAAGGATTTTATATATGTTAAAGCTCTCTATCAATGCTCACTATTTTTAATACAAAGTTATAAAATGAACTGTGCATAACAGAAGTTCAGAGTTTCACATAAAATCCTCTTTTTGTCTTTGTATAGAGGAATGTTTATCTTGATCGTGATGGTTAGGTTTATAATAAAAGAGGAAATAAAACATGATTTTGGGTGATGTTAAGAAATAACGCTTCGGGCTCTAGGATCCCCAGTTTCTTTCAGAGCATAGCTCCCACATGGCCTCCTACATGAAACCTCCCCCCTCCCCAACTCCCTATGAACAAACACACTTTATGTTGAGATACTTTGTAATGATTTACTTGAGTACATCAAGTATCATTGCCCCTATAGTAGAATGGATTCTCCATGAGGGTAGGAACCATTTCACTTTGTCATTTTATCATAGGACAGCCCTTTTTGTATAGCAGGTATCTGTTAAATGTTTGTTGACTTGATTGGAAAGATGCTTTGAACTAATACAAAAATACATTGAAGAGCACGTGCTGTCTCCATCATTTTATTCAATTTTATTCATACAGACAGAGAGAGAGAGGGAGAGAGAGACAGACAGACAGACAGATAGAGAGCCAGAGCCACAGCCAGAGCAAGAGACATAGAGAGAGAGAGAGACAGAGAGAGAGAGACAGAGACAGAGACAAAGAGACAGAGAACATATTAATTCTCAATCTTTTTGGTCTTAGGACTCCTTTATACTCTTTTTTTAAAAAATTTTTTTAAATTTTTAAAAATTTTATTATAGTTTGCATCATTCATTTCCACAAGATTTTGAGTACATATTTTCTCCCCGTCTTTCCCCTGCCCACCACCCCAAAACAGCCATCCCAGTGTTTCCCCCCTCCCCCAGTCTATTCTCTCCTATGTCACTTTTTGGTAGGGCAGGATGGATCTCCCAACTGCAGTGCCTGTGTATCTCAAGTTCCAGTTGGATGTAGCCAATAATAATAATAATAATTGCATATATATATATATAGATAGATAGATAGATAGATAGATAGATAGATACTCCTTTACACTCTTAACGACTTTTGAAGACCCCTCATCTCAAAGCTTTTGTTTATGTGGGTTATAGCTATCAATATTTACTATATTAGAAATTCAAAGACTTAGGGTTGAATGCTAACCTTGTAGATCATCTGGAAAGGTCTGCAGGACCCCTAGAAGTAACTAGATCACACTTTGAGAACTGTTATTATAGTGAAACACGGACGGTCTCAGAATAAGGAAAACCTCAATTTAAGCCCTCCCTCTGACACGTACTATTTGTGTGACCCTGGAGAAGTCATCAGTTAACACCTGTGATTTGCTTATTTGCATTGACGGAAGGAGAGTCTCCACTTGGGATTTCCAACAATGATGAAACCAGAGATACAGACCATATATATTCTCCTAATTTCAGCACAATATTTTTTTACTCTCTAATCTTACTATTTTCTCCCTAAGCTCATACCATCCTTTATCCCCTTCTCCCTCTCTTTTTAAGAATTCAAGTACATAAGATAAAAGGATTTGATGTATCCATATGGATTTGACATCCATGAGATAGAAAGATTGAATCTAATTCCCTCATTTTACAGATGAGGAAACCATGGCGCAGAGTGACTTTACCTTCCTGATATTACACATAATGTATCAACCAGGCACAAAGCAAATTTTTTAAAGGGAAATGACAGGGCAAAGGCCCAGACTTCTAATGATTTCCCCAAACCACAAATTTCCGGAGCATGTACATTTCTTCCTGTGTCTCAGATGTATACACGGCACTTACCCGAGTTCGTACTGGAAAGCTCATTCCCCTAAAATTTGCTACTTATCGCTTACCCGTTTCTTCTTGAACTATTGTTCATCATTTGTTTTGAAGAGGACCAGCGACATCACCAGTGATGTCTTGACTTGCTCATGAATTGCATTTAAGTGAGGCAGAGTTGCACAAAGTCATTAGCTTCACTCTCTTTTTCTGAGTCACTGAAATCCAGTGGCAAGAAAAAAATCAGGGTGACTGGCGTGACCTGGGATGCACTGGATGACCTTGGCATGTTCAATGTCTGACCAAGCTCTGAGCACTCCACAGCACCTGCCTCAGCATCCTTCATGGTAGTTAGAACAAATTGTTCTCATCTGCCCATTCTGCCAGAGTAAGTCTTCACATGTTTGGGGTAGACATCCCTCTAACTCACCAAATGGGTTTGAAGCCTATTGGTTACCTTCAGTCTGATTTAGCCTGTCTGCCAAGATGATTTTACCTGAGTCAAGCCACTGCTGCACATGTTACAGCCTCTTGGAATCACATAGGTGAGAGTTGGGTGAAGGTGGAGACCAAAGGTGAATGGGAAGCCTAGGGAACCCTCACACCAGAGGTGCTAGTCCTTCCAGAACACCCCATAGACCTCAAACAATGACCTTAATGTTGCTTCCATCTTTTCTAAGACAGTTACTGTTTTTTCTGAGTGTAAATATAAGGTCCTCTAAATAAATTCTACACCAAATGCCTGGTATGAGATGAGGAAGAATTTCCTAAAATAAGGGCCTCACCTGCTCCCTCATAGTTTGGCACCACTGCGGATGTCTAAGTTCTCTTTGTAATTGCGAAATTGCTGTTTAGAAATACGGGGTTGGAAAGACACACAAAGAATCTTCTTTTGGACAGAGAAATAGACCCCCTTTTAAAAATAGCAGCATTTTAATTTTCTATTAGTCTTACTCAATGAGAAGTCTTTTTATTTTCCACTAGAAGCTTACTCAGAGAGCATGGCGCTTTAGAAAGAGCCCTGGATTTCCGATGATAATATCAGACTTTGCAATTTACTAACTTGGTGAACTTGGACCTGTTATTTGACCCTTTGAACCTCTGTTTCTTACCTATGTGACTCTGGCCAAGTTAAAGACTCTTAGCTTCAGTTTTTTATCTGCAAAGTGGGTATGAATAGCTTAGGTTCCATGCTTTGCAGGGTTATTGTGAGGAAAGGTTTTGTAAATCAGACAGCACCACATAAAGATGACTTTATTGCCTCTAAAACAGATATAATGACGTGTGAACTAATGACCTCCTGGTCATTATATAAGTCAAATAAAGAAATGAATTTACTTGCCCAGAGTCACACAGCTAATAAGCTGTGTGACTCTGGGCAAGTAAATTCATTTCTTTCTGCCTCAGTTTCTCTGGGAGAATAATAGCCCTTATGACACAGGGTTGTCGAACAACAAAATAAGATATCTGTAAAGCAGTTGGGATAATACCTGTTGCATAGTAGGTGCTTAAATGCCTATTCCCTTTCCTTTGTTCCCACCCTCCTGCTTTCCAATACCCTGCACATGATTCATTAAATCCACGGTCTTAAGGTGGACAAAATATGTCTCTACAGTCTTGTTTGCTACAGTGTCAGCCCTTAAAAGATAGGCATTGTACACATGTATAACATCGGGCATAAAAGTTTGAGGAACCACAGTTAGAAATATTCAAGTTTCTAATAATGTCACTAATTCTCAAAGCTCCGAACAGAGGCTTTCATTTCTTTGTATCTTCCATCCTTTAAATTACAAAGGAAACAATGAGTAACCCTTCCCCTCAGCCGCTTTGCAGATAGGTCTCTCTTGTTACTTCCTTGAAACTGACTGAAATCTTTAGAGTGATTGGCAAGAGGCCTGTTACCTAGATGAGAAATTGTTGCTAGAGATGCCTCAGGGCTTGCCAAACTGGTGCCACAAGTGGGTATTTAGCATTTCTTCAAAGACAATATTAATTTTCAATTGTTGCCTTGACTAGAAGGAATTTTCTTTATTCTTTGGTAAGATAAGGAAATATTACACAAATTTCTTTTAGGAGAAATGATATATCATAGATCAGAGTGAAAATGCAGAATGAGAGCTGGTGGACATTTCTCCCAGTCCTCTGTAATCTGCTGAGAGGTCCAGCTACCTCAGTTTAACGCTCAAAAATCAAACAGAACAACAGAAGACACGGCAAGTATAGACCCTTACCAACTTCCCAAGACAGAAGGCTGTTCTCTTCCCTCTCCATTTTTCCAATGACGTACCAGATGCATGCCATCCAGTGTGCGAGCAAGGCAAACATGGACATCAGCAGAGTCAGGACAATTGTGCTGTGTTGGGAGTAACGATCTAGCTTCTGTAGCAGCCGCAGAAGACGCAACAACCGCACCGTCTTCAGTAAGTGAACAAGGGACACCTAGGGCAATGATGAAAAGTCCAATAGGTTAGCCTCATTCCAGAGTTCTCCTAAACGCACTGTTAAAGAGAAGGGCACTTGCGTCAAGCATTTGGTTAATTATGTAGCATAAAGAATACTATCCTATAGGCACTTTTAAAAAACTTTACACATATCTAGGCCCATATATAGAAACACACATGTAGGTATGTGATGGGTCTGTGATTTTATCAGCATGAAGAATCCTTGTATGGGATGTCTTTCTACCAAAACCTCTCTATGACTCAGGGCACAAGTCTTAGAGAGTGGTCTGAGGAACAGGGAGGTTCAGTGACTGCAGATAATGTGTCAGAGGTGAGATCTGAACTCTTTTCTTAATTACAAGCTGAGTATTTTCCTTTGCCACACTGTCTGTCTCTGTGTCTTTCTCTGTCTCTCAGCGTCTCTGTCTCTGTGTCTCTGTCTTTATGTTGCTATCTCTATCATCCCAATCTCTTCAGTTACTCATGAAAAATTTCTTTACGTGATCCTTATATATGTCATGGACTTAAGGCCCTTTATCTTTCTGGTTGTCTTCCTCTAGACATTTTAGTTAATCAGCATCCTTATTAAGCCATAAACTTAACTGAACACAACACTCAAAGTGGTTTCTAACTAGGTCAGAGTATAGCGGCATCATCATCTCCCAGTTTATAGAATTTATAGAAGCCGCACACCCTCTTACTGTAGCCCAAGACTGTATTTGTTTTTGTTTTTGTTTTGGATACTATATCACATTGTTGCGTCATGTGGACTTTGCAGTCTTCTAAGACCCCAGGATTCTTTTCAGAACTATTGATTTCTATAAATGCTTCTCATATTATTCAGGGTATCCCAAAAGTTTTATTGTGGTTTTAAGTTTTCAATAGCTTAAACCCACTCTAAGATTTTTAGAACACCTTTGTGCCCAAATGTAAGACTTTATTGATCCCTACTAATATATGTCTACATGGAGATGGGTCCACTGAAGTACTGATGTATGTGTGTGTGAGATTACATACGGACATTAGGTATTATAATTGAAATGTTTTAGGATTTCAGGATCACAATATTAGAAGAATCCCCAAAATATTTCAAGAGAAAAATCAAAGAGATGCCATGATACTGGCAACAGACCAAGCATAAGAAAAACACACACATACATATGCCTACACACATATACATATACACAATATACATCTGTGTATATGTATATATGTGTGTGTATGTGTGTGTGTGTGTGTGTATACACACATATATATATACACACACACACACATATATATATATTTATTTATGTAGATGAGTGTATGAATGAACACATGCTGCTATTGGAAAAAATTTTGGATTTATAGTCATATCCTGCCCAGTTCAAGGGCCAATTCTGCTAGTTACTACTTATATGACCTAGGGAAAGTTGTTACATTCACTGAATCTCAGTTTTCTCCTCTGTAAAATGTAGTGGTTGGACAGATGATCTCTAAGATTCTTCTCAAATTTAGGTCCTATAATCCTAAAAAAAAAAGTGTCCAGTTCTTAAGATATGAATATGGCTTTCAAAAACCATGATTTCCAGAGATTATGGAACTGAATCTTGTAAACTAAAAGTAAATAAACAAGTCAATGAAAAAAATAACCATGATTTCCACAATATATGAATCACTCCCGCTCACACTCTGCCATTGCAGCCTCAAGCCCTACTTAGTCTTCCCTATTCTTGTTGTATTTTCAGTGACCTCAAAGTGGAATGGAGTGCTTCAGTAAGTAGGAAGTTTCCCTTTGCTGGAAGTCTTTGAACAAAGGCTGGGCAAGCACTTATCAGGTACATTGTAGTGAGGATCCTTTTTGAGAAGTAGGTTGGACTAGTGAGCCTTTGAGATAAGTCTTGTACTTTGATTATCAGGGACAACAGCCAACAATCACTTGACAAGCATTTAGTAATCAAAATGCAAGGAAATCAAATGGAAAAATATGAATTAGAGTTTTCCTGTGACCTCTCCCTTCTCTCACATTATGGAGGGTATTCTTTCCATGTATGGGTTGGACTAAGTGATCTCTAAAATAACTTATGACTCTCAACTTATGTGATTATTGCTAAGCTGAGAGCATGTTGAAAATTCTTACATATAAACAATTATGGAAACAAACGGACAATCCATGAGCCAATGCGCATTTATTAATCAAAATGCAAAAAAAAAATTAGAAGCAAAAGAAGAAATGAAATTTCTCTTGTGGCCCCCAATGCTCTTTTATCTCTTCTAGGTTGCAAATACACTACCAGTGTTTTTTTTCTCATTATAGTATCCTATCTAATAAATCTCTTTTTTCCTTCTTATTTCAGAAGTACCTATATCCATGGTTAAAGCTAACATTATGACTTTAATGCCTTTTAGGCACCCATAATGTACTGGAAGCTGTACATAATGCTCATTTGGTCTTTGTCCTCATGGAGTGTCCATTCTAAAATGGACAAGGCAGATATAATATCAACAACACATAGATACGTATGGGAGAGGTTGTTCATAAAATTTCCCTTTTTTATTCATTTTCTTTCATTCAGATAAGGGAAGATGGAAGTGATTTTGACATGCAAAAATAAAGGAATAAAGCTCCTACCCCCAAGAACATACTGGAATAATTTTCCAGCAATTCGGAGAATCAGTATATAGAATGTAATGTCAAATATTCTAATTAATTTTGTCTAAATGGAGACTCAGGTAAAAGCTTTTGAAAAATATGAAAGGACTCTAGGATCACAGGTTCAGAGACAAAGGGACTTTAGAGAATTTTGAGTTCAACACTCTCATCTTACTGAGGAGAAATTTTAGGCTGATAGAGAAGGAACATTCCCAAGGTCACATAATAGTAGTACATCAAAGATTGGGAACCAGATACAATTTGATCTATAAATAAGTGATCTGAGGATAGGTGAGCTGTTATGATAGTAAGAAAAACACATTTAAAAAATGGTTCTTGAAAAGAGTGTCGAAAAGGCCTCAAATAGGAGAAATTTCCAATGTATCAGCCTGTTCTAGGAAGTCTCTCTCTAGAACCAGAAAGGATACTTTATAGAAAGTCCTGGGTCTCGCCTAATGGCAACATTAAATGCATAGCATCATCTAACACCTACATGGAGCTTGTCTATCTAGGACTGATAATTATCTGGTATTGTTCTAGAAGAAGCCTAGTAGTCTTCAGTGTTACCATTCAGCATCTGGAATGTAGTATCCATAATGACCTTTGCCATTTTGTTCTCGGGATTTCTGAAAAGGAGAGCAGTGCAATGAAGGGAGTGTCATGCCCACCAGAAGTCCAGGGTTCAGGTAGGGAACTCTTAGAATGAAAAATCCTTCAAGCAATGTAGATCAGCAATCCATTAGTAACTTATAGTCTTAGGTTCCTATGTAATCAGGGGTTAAGCGACTTATTGACAAGCACAAGGCTTGTCTATGTCACGGAGGGGATTGCAATGACAATGCTGACAGGAACAAGTGGCATTTACACAACACTTTGAAATTTGCAAGTTGATTGACACACAACATCTCATTTTAGCCTCAGCCATTCAGGCTTGTAATATCTCTACTTTACAACTATGGAAACTGAGGTTCAGAGAGATTAAAGGGATGCTTGTTCTTTGTATTTGTTTCTCCAGTGCCTACTCATAGTGCCTGGTACATAGTTGGTGCTTAGTAAATATTTGTTGGCTGATGGACTGGTTTGTCCGGTGTCACATCACTAGGTCTGTTAAGCCTGAGTCTTCTTGATTCCATTCCAAAAGTCTATTAAGGAATTGAATTAGATACCATTTATTTTATGCCTCTTAATATTTCCTAAGAAACATTCTTTTTGTTCCCTCATGAATTGTACATTCCCTTTGAATGTCTTTTGAATTTCTTTGCAGAGACGTCTTAAGCCATTACTTTCTTCATTCTGGCACACTTGTCTAGTTAAATTCCATATTCAAAAGCCCTTAAAATAAGACTAACAATTTCATGTCCCATTGATTGATGTCATTCACTGGATGATATCCAGAGTCTTTCCCAGTTGAGTTAGAAGCCTCTTTAGAACGTGTTGACAATCTCTACTCTATCACTACAAAAAATCCTATTGAATGAGCAATTGACATATTCAAACTGAATATGGTTGCTCAGTATTCTGGACTCATTCTGGACTCTGAGCTCATTCCAACTTGAACAATGACTACTCTGATCATTTTATTTAATAATGGAAAAATGCCAATGAGGACTCAAGAAAGAAGTCATTTCCATGTTGGGGCTGTTAACTGACTATAAAAAATTCCAGATGAAGTTATGTCAAATAATTTTTACATACTAATAAAGTACGCATCAACAAAAACAGCAACAGAATGTATCGATGGTCAGAAAACATATTCATGCTTCTCCAGACAACTTAGTAGTTGTAATAGCTAGCATTTATATACTACTTTAAGGTTTGCAAAACATTTTACAAATATTATCTTATTCTAAAGTGGTAAGGCTATGATCTCCGTTTTACAGATGAGGAAACTAAGGCATACAGCGGTTAAGTGACTTGTGTAGGGTTGTGCATCTGATAATGTCTGAACTCATTGGAACATTTGAACTCAGGTCTTTCTGACTCTAAGTCAAGAACTCTATCCATGGTGCTACCTCTGATAGTGGTAAAGCAACATTATGGGAGACTGACATGAATTGATGCATCCTGAAGAGAACACAGGACTTGGAGTCCAAAAATCCAGAGTTTAAATCCTACCTTAAATACTAATTAGCTGTATATTCTGGGCAAATCACTTAACCTTAGCCTTGGTTTCACTATCTACAAAAAAGGGGCTAACTATAGTACCTATCCAACAGTCATTGTGAGGATTAAACAAGATAACACATATAAAATACTTTACAACCTTTAAAGCACTATGTATGTGCTAGTTGGTTTTATCAGGAAGAGTAAACACAATGACTACAATAATGAAAATGAAAAACACACTAAAAGAAAGAATGGAAGAAAGAAAAGATGGAAGGAAATAAATAATCATTTATGCAGCACCTACTAAGTGCCAGGCACTGTGCTAAATGTTTTACACATGTTATGTAATTTGATACTCACAAGAACCCTGAGTGGTAGATGCTATTATTATCCCAGTTTTCTCAATGTTGGAAACTGAGGCAAAGAGAGGTTAAGTGAACTGTCCAGGATCATGTAGCTAGCAAATGCCTGCGGCAAGATTTCAATTCAGATTTCCCTGACTTCAGGGCCAGAACTCCATATTTAGCATGAATGCTCAGTAATTACACTGACCAGTGTGGGTCCTGGGGAAAAGATAATGAAATATATCACCTTCTGCTTAGTAAAGAGGTGAGGACGTATGGGGGCAGAAGAAGTCACTTTTTTCATTGCTTTTGCTTAATGTTTTATTTTGTTATAGGGGAGGGAGGGTTCATTTCAGGAGGACAGGAGATGAGATATTTGGAAATGATTATCATGTAAAGACAAAAGGCATCAATAAAATGTATTTTGTGCTGTGCAATTATAATGGCTAGGGTTGATCTTACGGAAATGAGAAAATGCATTTCCCTTGTGCAGGTGGAGGGCTATGGATGTTGAAAACCGCATGTGTTGTCAGACTCCGATCATGTTGGCTGGTATTATTCAATTGTTTTCCCACCTTCTCTTTATTTTTTTAATCTTTCTTATGATAGTGATAGAGGAAAAGGGACATACTAGGCAAGGAAGGTTATTAAATACCAAAATGTATCAATTCTTCTTAAAAGAAAAAAGAGAAAACATTAAAATTTTAAAAGATAAATAAAAACAAACCCCTATAAACTATTAACACAGCCTTGATGAATAATGTACTTAATTTTTTTCTGGGGATGGGATAAGAATGAAGTTTAGAGAGTAGAGAGAAGTGGGGAAAGGAAGAAGAAATATCTCACAGAAAAATGCAATTGCCAGGACATTCTCAAGTCTTCTATCCTCATCATGTAGCTTAAGCTTCTGCACCTCTCGCCCTTTTCACAAAAATTCCTTATGAAGTGGCCAGTTGACTAGTTTGAATTGATCTCCCTTCTCTTTCCACCTCTATCTGCCCTCAGCTGGAAGGGCCAAGCAGCCATTGAATGAATAACAAGATATCAGAGAAGATAAAAAGTCATGGAAGTAGGTTCAGCTGATAGTCAGCCACAGTACAAGAGAGGGAAGAGATGCATTTCTACGAACAAGGACCTTTGATGGAGCCAGATTTTCTCAGTGTGTAATTTGCTCCCTGAGAAGAAGTTCAATTCTTTTGGAAGCATGACATTCATTCCTTTAGACTTCTGGCAGAGTGAACACTGTAGAGCTAAAGTGCCCCAACGACCTTAAAAAGTTCTCCTGATAGCATTTGACTTGGCATTTAGAGCTTTTCACGGACTGCTTCCACCTCCCTTTTCCAGACTTGCTACACATCACTCCCTTTTACCCAGTCAGTGTTCCAACCAAACTGGCATCAGTTTGTTCCCCAAAGTTGCCATTCCATTTCCCACTTCTGAGCCTTTGTATAGGCTGTTCTGCATGCTTGAAATGTACTCCCACACCATTAATCTTAGAAGCCATTTAGAATCCTTAGCTTTCTTCAAGATTTAATTGAGGTACCATTTCACTGAGAAGCCTTTTTGATTATGTCTAGTCAGTGTTCTCTCCCTCCTCAAATTATCTATTTTCCTCACTGTGTACATCAACCAATCAAAAAACAAGCATTTGTTACCTACTGTGTGTCAGACACTGTGCTAGGCACTGGTGATAAAAAAAAAATTTGAAGTAGAACATCCTCTGTCCTCAAGGAGCTTATCCTCTATCTATAATTTTTAAAAATCCTTATTCTTGATTCTATATTAAAACTTACATTCAAGTTTGCCATAGTTAGGTAAAAAGATTTTGAAAAATTGTAGTGCCCTCCTGCCTTCTTCCCAGTAGAATGTGAGCTTGTCAAGGGCATGGACAGTTTTCTGTTTATCTTTGTGTTCTCAGAGCCTGGCACAGTACCTTGTACAGAGTAGGTTTTAATCCTTCTAAGTAGACCAAATGTCACTTAATCTTGCCTTCTCAGTAGTTTCCATTTTTAAAAGGAAGCACCTTAATCATTTGCATGATATGAATGGGACTGTCCATCTTTTCCTGCTGGAGGATTCCCTTTCAACATCAAAATATCTAATGTTTTCCCATGTGAGAGTACTTACACTATTAGTGTTGGCCAATTGAGACAATACAGAATTATAAAAAGTGATTATGTTCCTAGTAATGCTTTAAAATACATGTGCATACATGTATATTTTATTAATCATTTAATTTTATTAAGCATCTAAAAGCCTCATATAATGGATAGGATTCTGGAATTGGGATCAAGATGGTCAGAGATTGAAATAATAGTTCTGAAATTGACTAAGCATGTGACCATGGGACTTTGGTTTCCAGAGTCTAACTTTTTTTAATCTGCAAAAAGGGATTAATAATACACGTACTTGGTAGCCTTGTAGGATTGCTGTGAGGGGAGATCATTACAAATCATTAGACTTTCTATCAATGTGAGTTGTTTTTATTCCTGTTGTTATCTGCTTGAAAGTTTACTTGTTACACTGCACCTTTTGTTGAAGCCAAATTAAGATTTCTCCTTGAGGTCAGGGATTGTTTCATCTTTTCAATTCATTTCTCCAGACCTCAGTCTAATGCCTGGCACATTAAAAAAAAACCCTTTATAGATGCTTGTTTATTGACTTATAGATCAAAATGATGATTTTTCGTGTGTGAATTGATTCCTGGACCCCTAGCAATAACTCAGGTTAGCCACTCACAAGTTATTCACATGATAATAACTAACATAATGCATTAAATTAGATACCTTAGATCATGATTTAGAATTAGAAGGGACTTTGAAGAATATTGCAAATGATTAAGAAGGTGATGAAATAGACAAGGAGATGTGATTTGACTTGCTAGAAGTCACATGGGTAAAAGGAAGAGCTGGGATTCAGAACTAGTCCACTAACCTCAAATTCAGCCCTTTCCACTATAATAAATGTCTCCTTCCCTTCTCCACTGAGAGATGGAGTGAGGCTTTCAGGAGGGCAGGGGGTACAGCATCTACTTTCCTTGTATTTGACACTCAGATATTTTCATTCATGTGGGTACATGTTTCTTCATACCCATTGCACCTTGGATATGAAATTGGAAAATGAAGAGCCACAGACAAGCACATGGTAGGAATGCAGTTCACTTACCACAGTGACATTAAAAGCATAGAGAAGGTCAAAGGGCAATGCAGCAATCAGGTCAATGATGAACCATGTCGTGACATAGTGGATGCAAATGGATCTTGCTTCAAATATCACTTGTCCAGATTTGCTGACGTAGCTTGTTCGGAAATTTAAAATAATATCTGGTTTGTAAAGAAAGGAAAGAGAAACACAGAACAGAACTGAAGAGACATGGGACAACTCATTCTTAGCTCTAGGAGGGGTCTTAGAGGTCATCTGATAAAACTCCATTTTATGAATGAGGAAATCTAGGACCAAAGAAGTAAAATGACTTGCCCAAAACAACACAGTAAGTCAGTGGCAAAGCAGGGACAGTAATTTAGGTCTTTTAACTCCTCCTAATCAGTGTTCCTTCTGCTATATCACTTTGCTTTGCATGTCCTTTTTCAAATGTATTATGATCATCTATTGATGCAAATAAACATTAAGTGTCTCTTCTGCATAATGCATTGTCCATGGTCCTGGAGTCTCCTTCACTGATGGGGATATGTTATTCAAGGAACACTCTGGTTACCAAATTCTTCTCATGCTAATTTCAAGGTGAATCTGAACCTTCTTTTCTTGGATGCAACAAACACTTCTAGTAGCAAAGGAACAGAAATTTCTGAGATTTGTTACTTTGGTTTCTACGTGGGTTAAAAACAAATCACAAAACATGATTTGGTTACCCTTTCAACAATCAGTAAACATGTATTAAATGCTTACTGTGTGCCAGGCACAATGTTAAGCCCTGCAGATATAAAGAAAAGAAAAAAGACAGATTGTGCCCTCAAGTACCTGACAATTTATGGGGGAGACAACATGCATACAACTATGAATATAAAGAAGCTACAGAAAGGATAAATTATAGGAAATAAGCAATGGAGGGAAGGCACTGGAATTAAAGGGGGGTGGGAAAGACTTTATATAGAAAACAGAATTTTAGTTGGGGATTGAAGAAAGCTAGGAAATCCAAGAGGAGAAGATGAGGAGGGAGACCATTCCTAGCATGAGGTATATAGCCAAGGAAAATGCCTGGCATCGGGAGATGGAATGTTTTGTTCAAGGAATAGTAAGGAGTTCATTGTCATTGTGTCACAGAATACACAGTAAGATATAAAGTATAAGAAGATTGGAAAGGTGGAGGAGGGAAGATAATAGAGCTTTGAAAACCAATTAGAGGATTTTATATTTGATCCTGCTTTGGTATTGTGTCTAGCATAGTTTATTACTTAGTGTGAATGTGAGCAAGTTCCTTTTCCTCCCTGGGCTTCAGCTTCCTCATTTGTAAAATGAAAGGGTCAGACTAGATGGCCTCTGGCATCCCTTCCACCTCTAAGTTAATGATTTTATAATCCTTCCTAATTAGAGAAATATCAGGAACCAGGGAATTCTTAGAATGATGCCACTGACTTCCTACCTTGGGTTCCATTTGATTTTGTTCTTTCTGAAATGGAATGTGATCCCACGAATGAAATTCAATTTCATGAGACAGATTTCTTACTTGAGTTTTCTTAGGAAGCATATGGTAAAATTAGAGACACTAAGGAACAGGGGAGAGGATCAGCTAATGAAATACTACCTATTGCCTTACATGATCCCTGAAATAATGGGAAATAAATATACAGCATTTGAAGATGAGAATAAGATCTGAATATCGGACTAATCTCACATGAAGCACTTATACAGGATAGGATTCTGAACTGGGAGTTAGAGTAGCTGAGTTTCAGTAATAGCTGTGATACTGACCATCCTTGTGACCTTGGGCAAGTCATGTCACCTTTTTGGCCTCAGTTTCCTTCTCTGTAAGAGGTTGGCTTAGATGATTTCTAATATGCAATCCAATTCCAATTCTATCAAATTTTGGTCCCAATTCAAGGCAATTTTGACAATTACTAGAAAGAACATAAATCTCTCCAAAGGACAAAAAGTTAAGCATTTGTTGATATAGTCACCTTTCATCAACATTCGTACTATACATAGTGGAACCTCAGAATAACAAAAGCAATAGAAAAATTATTAAATCCAACAAATAACATCTTTTATTAGAATGGTATTAGCACATTTATTTTCCTCTTTGTTCCTCATAATGACTTTGTGAGGTCAATCACAGATCACAGAATTTTAAAGAAAGTAGTAACTTTAGAGATCAACTATTCCAATACTCCTATTTTACTGATGAAGAAACTGAGGCCAAGAAAAGGGGAAGTGAGTTGCCTAAAGTCACAATGTAATTAGGGCTTTTAAAACCAGTTTTCCCAACTCCTAATCCAAGACTTCACCCACAGCTCTAGGGCAGGCATCATTACCACCATACTGGATGAGTCTTTATTGCTATGTAGGGCAAAGAAACTGAAGCAAAAAGGACTGAGTCTGTGATTTCATTGGTATGAGGAGCTCTTGGGTGAAGGAATGCCCTTTGGTGACACACATGGGTACCCTCACTTCAATTTGTGTTCTTATAGAACTTAAGTTCTTGAAGATTCTTAGAAAATGAGAGGCTAAATGACATGCTGTATTAGCAAGCACACACAGGGTGGTCTACTACCCGTAGGTTCTTTGATCTGCTTTTAAAGGAAAAACTGCTCAAAAAAGGGTTAACTATCCTACTTTTAATTACATTTACTAGTTCAGGGGAAAGGTCAGCACCCCGAACTTGGAGAAAATACAAACAGAGAAATTAGCACAAAGACCAACAGACAAGACTCTATAACTGTATGAGCAAAGCAATACTGCTATGTACTTTATATACATGACTGGATCAATAGAGAGCACAGAAATCTGGTAGTTGGGGAGACTCTAAACATACAACAACTCAGAGTCGAGACCAGGAAATCGAAAGATCCTTCTTATGAGCCAATCCCCAAAGCAAAACGACAACCTTCTAGAATACATAACAAAGATTTGGCCCCTGATTGGCTCAGAGTCAGAAGGCACGGAATCTACATAACTCAGCACAGCTGTGAATTATCAGGGTTCAAAGGCGATTAATCCTCCAGATGCTTATAATTTAGTCTGAAGCTGGGAAACTGAACTCCAAAGGGAAAACAACAAAAATCCCATGTTGCTTGTGCTTACACCTGCCCAGGGCCACATAGTCAGTATGGGAAAGACTTGAACTTGTGTCTTCCTGGATTTAAGACCAGTTCTCTATCCCTTGCAAATTAGGAAGCTTGTCTAAGATCACATCGCTATTTATTTTCATGACAGAACTAGTGCTAAACCCAGGTTTTCTGTTTTCTCATCCTGCAGTAGTTCTGTTAGTCATGACAACTTTCTGTGACTCAGATAAGACAGGTCCAGATCTGTTAAGCAAAATTCCATGCCAGATAAAATCTTCTGGCACATCTCTTATGGGCATTATATTTTTTCTAATTAAAATGAAGGTGTCAATTAGCCACCCATTTTCCTAAGAAGTCAATTTCCAGAATCCTCCATCGTTAACATCGTTCATCAAGAAACCAAAAACTGCAAGAAAAAAAATTTCATGTGATTTCCCCCCACTACGTAGAGACATGGACATGGCAAAGGATAGAATCTTCTTCAAAGACTAGCTACCAGACAGGAGCAGGGAATAAGAAGAGAGCCCATTCTTCCTCTTGGGTCACATAGAAACCCTGCATTTCTTTCATTTTTAGGACTTGTGTCAAATTGTTTTATGCTGAAAACATAGGTGGTGCAATGGATAGATCACCAGGCCTGGAGTCAGGAAGCCCTGAGTTCAAATTTGACCTTAGACACTTACTAACTGTGTGACTCTGGGCAAGTCACTTAACTCCATTTGCTTCAGTTTCCTCATCTGCAAAATGAGCTGGAGAAGGAAATGGCAAAGGACTCCAGTAGCTTTGCCAAGAAAACCCCCAAAGGGGTCATAAAGAGCCAGACACAATTGAAAACAATTAAATAATAAAGCTGAAAGATAATATGTGCTATAATTTCCCATTGTAAAAAACCCTCAATTTAATGATTCACTTATTGTAGTATGAAACAGAAGCTCTACCCAAGCAACTAAATCTTGATTTGGGGGAGATAAAATCTTTATTATAAGTGATCTCTGTATTTCAAACCACTCTATTTTTCACAAAACAGGGTGGAGGGAAGTCCACAATTTCATAATTACAATGTGTTGTTTTGAAGGAATCAGAGTTTGGGAATTAGAAGAAGCTTCAACAGCTATTTGCTTGTATTTTTTGCTGCCTTTTTTCTGGTCAGATGTGAAATTGAGGGGATCAGCCAACTTTTGTTTTTTCAGTGACCTAATTTCATTAGAAACATCGTGGCAATGAATACATTTGGACATGAACCTTTTCATACCCCCTGGGCTTTGTGGAGTTGTTGAAATTGGGCTTACGATATTGAAGGGAAGAGACACAGCTGTGACTGAAACAATCTTGGTGGGAGGCCACTCACTATTGGAGGCACTCTAAGGCTAAGGCTCAAAGTAGGTCAGATTCCAAAGGCATGGAAAAGGTCACACAAGGTGGAAAAGAAAGCACCAGTAACTAGTGAATGTAAGCTCAACAGAGTGCAAGCTCCTTGAGGGAAAGGACAATTATTTTTTGCACCTATTGTAGGGACTTGTGCATAGTATTTAAGAAAAATCTACTAACAGTTTCTATGCAAGGCATTGCTCTAAACTCTGAGGATACAAAGTCAATTGCAAAGAATTCCCTGTACTCAAAGAACTTACACTGTGAAACAAAAAGCCCAATATCCTTCCCTCCCCCCCACCTCCCAGCTTTAGAATCTCAGAATATATAGAATAAACTACAGCCTTGAATTCTCTGGTTCACTGGGTGGAATGCTAGGCCTGGAGTCAGGAAGACTCATAGATCTGAATTCAAATCTTGCCTCAGATACTACCTGTGGGACCCTGGGCAAACCACTTAACCCTGTTTGCTTGGGTTTCCTCATCTATAAAATGGACTGGACAAGGAAATGGCAAAACAGATCAGTATCTTTGCCAAGAAAACTGCAAAGGGGGTCATAAAGAATCAGACACAACTGAAAACCACCGAGCTACAACAACAACAACAAAGGCATTTTCAAAATCACGTAAGACTCCATGATGGTTATGACCAGAGAACGTTATGTGAAATGTTCTGCTGATCCCAGGGACCAAGAAAGGTGATCAATAGGGAGATTATGTGTTCTCCAAGAGTATTCACCAGTGTCCAGTGTCATGGAAGATGTTCTGTGAAGGTCCAAATAAAAGAAGGCTGTTCTATTAACACGGAGATTCTCAGATGTTCTTCTTTGTAGAGGACATCTTGCTAATTTGAATTGAGCTCCAGCACAGGACAAAGCCTCCTCAGAGAAACCAACAGCAATGTGAAAGAGACTAGCTTAACTATTCACAATGAAGAAACCAAGTGGATGAAAAATATCTATTAGGCAGGTGATGACATGTATCTGGACAGGCAACCCATTGAAATAATCTATCAGTATATAGATTCAAGACAAATGCTGTGGAAGAATAATTATTTGGACCCAGAAATTAGGAGAATAAAAAGAACAGCCTGTATTTCATTTGGAAACTTGCCCAGCACTGCCAGTGATCCTAAACTACCTGCCTCTGAAAAGAACCATCTCTTTGACACATGTTTTCTTGGTGAAGACAAGCAGTTAAAAACCACAGAAGATCCATACTGTCAAAAGAACTCAAATTAATTATGTTTGTCCTCCATTCTCAAAGAGGACCATGACATCAGGGAATGATGACATGACTTGCAGTTGACTTGGATTTGTGTGAGGGAGGACTGTGTAAGCTCACCAGTCTCACGTTCTTCTCCAGAGCCATCTGGGTCCAGTAGCTTGATATTCGTCAGGATGACTGGAGATGGCCCAAGTTGCTATGGGAGACCCTGGGCCTTTTAGACAAAAGAACTCAAATTATAAAGAATTCACAAAGTGGTGGAAGGATCTGTGGTGAATGTAAGGAGGATGCTGCTTGTGGCCAAATGTAGCTTGTGTGAACAAAAGAAGGAAAATACAGTAACTATGATATGTATGAATAGTAAATGAGTTAGGTAGGAAGTGTGCAAGAATAAAAAAAAAAGCCAGGGCATAGTTCTCATGGTGAATTAGTATCTCTTTTACTACAGAAAAAGAAAGCAAGCCTCTGGTGTGCTGGGTTGATCCTTTATTGATGACTCATGAGAAAACATGAACAAGAATTATCCTGGATGAGAAGGCAAAATCTTTTTCAATCAGCAATAGGAAAGGAATCATTTCCTTCAGCATCTTTTTTTTTCAATGGAATCTGTGATTTTTGGTTTAGGACTCTCCAGGTTAGTAAATTCTCTCTAACAATAGAAATCAGAATGGTAGTGATTTTACATTGGATATCTCACTTAATATCTCATATCAGATGAAATAGCTATAAATAACTTAGTACAGCACCTGGCACATAGTGAGCACTTTATAAAGAGTTATTCCTTTCCTCTTTCTCTCCTAAAGTCTTCCAAACTTGCAGGCTTAGCACTGAGACATTACAGGTCTTGCTTATGATGACATAGTGTGGCAAGGAGAAAACTTGAACCTGATCTTTTGGAATCTGTGGCTGGCCATCCACCCTATCACACTATTTTGCTTAGAGAAAAGCATGCTTAGAGGGGACATGGTACCACCATTAAATATTTAAAAGGTTGCCACGTGGAAGAAAGATGAGGCTCTTTCTGCTTGACCCCAGAACGCAAAACAAAGAGAAATGAATGGAAATTGAAGTGGAATGGCTTGAGAGAAGGAAAAAAAAAAACCAACTTTGTAACAATGAAAACCATCCCAAAGTAGAATGGGTTTCCTCAGGAAGTAGCGAGTTCTATCTTATTAGTGATCTTAAAGAAAAAAAACAACTGGATGCCCCTCCGCTGGGAATCTTGTCTAGAGAAGCTTCCTGCTCATATATGCATTGAATTAGATATCTCTGAGGTCCCTTTCAGCTCTAAGGATCTATGATTGGGAAAGTGACAAATCCAATGCAAGGTAACTGTAGAGCCTCTGAAACTGAATACCTTCACTCCTCCCTTTCCCCTTCCTTTCCTTGCCCTCTGACTTTCCCTCACCTCTTCTTTTCTCACCTCTTCCCTCACTTTCTGGTATATGGGTCTTGGATAAGAAGTTCTGAGGACAGGGTTACCATTTATTCTCCATGTAGCTCAGTGGTTCTCAACCTTCCTAATGCCATGACCCTTTAATACTCGTATGTGGGAGTATCTGCATGTGGGTGGACCACCTGGAGACGGATAGAGGAGCAATGTCTCTGTTCCTAAGACCATCGGAAATATGTGTTTTCTGATGGTCTTAGGTGACCCCTGTGAAAAGGTCGTTCGACCCCCAAAGGGTCGCTACCCACAAGTTGAGAACAGCTGATGTAGCTTCTTAAAGAGTTAGATCACAATGGTGTCCACAACACTGCAACTACAGTACATCAAACAGAAATTCATCTTTATTTGATGATTCTCAAGGTACATCAGTCATCTTGCTGTGCCTTAGGAGGACCTCATTGTACCACAGGTATGTAAGTGCTGCTTGTTAGAATGCCAGATAATTAAAAACTTATCATATATGTACTTTAAAGCTATATTATTAATAGCTCTGAAAATGATAGTAAACTTCATTTTTTCCTGATGTGCTAAATAGCTATTAAAATAGCATTAGAAGGAGAAAAGTAAAATAAATTATTCCACCTTGATATTCTTGAAAGCCCTATAATTAGAAAGTCAAGAAATATTAAATTTGACATCCCATTAATTTGTAGAAGTGTTTTTTTTTCTTTTTTACTAGCTCACATGCCAGATAGGGAATCGTTTTAAAAATCCTATTGGTTTACTCATCAAATATAATAATGTAATGAGGTGGGTAAAGAACAAGAAGATATTTACTAAAGTTTAATAATTAATATTATATTTTTTGTTGCTATTTCTAGAACAAGACATGAAACAAATAGTAGGAAGAGTCAGAGTGATACACAAACTATGAATATGCCAGTCATACACTCGTGTCTTGTTTATATATACACATGCACGTGTATGCACACACTGGTTACCATTTAGCATGATGATTTACTGAGTGTGAAAGTACCTCAGGTTAGACAGTTAAAGAGAAAGAATGTTAAAGAAAGAGGACTAGAAGAGCCCTGGTGTTCATTATCCTTGATAGTGAGAGTTGAACTAGACTTCTGATTGAATTGCTATAGGGAACTTCCAGTGAGGAAATTCCCTCTACCATTGGGTTCCTTCTTCCTTGGAAGTTTTCAGGTAGAGTCTACACAGTTACTTGTCGGATACTGTCTTAGTGGGCTTTTTTTTCAGGTATGGTTTGTGTCAGATAGTTGGCTGCTCAGGGGGTCCTTCCAACTCTCAGATTCTATATATGGTAAAAACCCAGCTATCCCATTCAAAGAACCTGAAACAGTTCATTAACAGGTATTTATAGCTAGGTCCCAATGCCTATAAATAATTATATGACCTGAGGTGGTTGTATATATTCAAATTATCACCATTTCAAATTGTAATTATGTAAAGTATGGTAATTATTTCCAGCCTAATGTAAATATGCAGTGTTAATTCAAATAATACCACTACTTAAAGGAGATTCATTGCTTCTACTAATTGGGGCATAGCTATATTTACCTCCTACTATGTTCCAGGCACTGTGCTAGGTGAAGATAAAAAATCCACAGCTTCTGCCCTCAAGGAAATTCTATCATACTTAAAGTCCTGTTTGAAGGCAGATAGAATCTTTTCAATAGGTCTTCTAGATTTTTAAAGACATTTTGTTTAACCTTTTGAATTAAAGAGGAGGAAAACACCCAGCATTGCTATATTTATTTATTATTTGGTGACAGAGCCCTAAATTGGTATTTCCAACAAGAAAGGGATAGCCTAGATAAGCTAGTACAGGAGCATGATGCTCACCACTGGGTTCCTCATTTTACTGACTGGTTTCACATTTGGCAGTTCACAGAGCCTTGAACACATAAGACCAATGATATTTCTAGAGCTGGCTCTCCCCAAGGAACGCAGAGGAAACACACAGAGTCCTAGTGATCTGATTAAACTAATCGTATCCCCTGAGAGTAGACAGACACTCCCACAGCTGCTTCTGTACTCTAAACTCAAGACCACTCCCCAGGGTCTTTCACTTGGTAACTGTTCTGCTTCATTCTGGTTTTAAACAAAATGGTGGTGAACTAGCTTTGAAATGACCAGGACTCTTACGCTGTTATGGTTTATTTTAATATCTTGTGGTAAATCATTCTAGGACACAAAATGCAGGAGACTCATTGAGGGTTACTTGTTGAGATTGCTTATTATAAATACACATTTTTAAAAAATGCTTAGAAGTTCCCAATTTCTATGTGTGGCAATTAAAAAGCTTTGAGAAACAGAGTTTCTGGATAATTTAATAATTTTATTAATGAGGCCAGCACATTATTAATAAAGTGATGGTCATCTCTCTTTGACCAAAAACAATCATAAGCACTGTGTTTATATGTTCTTTTGGAAGAGGAGAGGCAATTAATCCTGATTGGTTAACCAATGGGAAGTGAGGGACTGAGAATCATATCATGTCACCCTGGGACAGTCTTATTTCTATACCCAGACCACCTCCAGCTTTGGGAAATCTAATGAAAGAATTTATCCCCTCCCAGATCTGAATAGAATACAATGGACTTCTCAACCTTAGATTAAATTCCTGGCAAGGTTGAGTGGGGTCTGACCAAGATGGAGAAGAGTTAATTCAATCTCATTATCAGTAATGTCCTTTAAGTGACTGAACTTTTTACTTTTAAAAATCAGGACTTTAGATGATGGGAAGAACTCCGGATCTCCCCAAATTAGTTGTTTTTAATCATCATTTCTTTCATTGGGAACATTAAGATTTACTATGTAATAAATCCAGTTGCCCTGGTAGCCTAGGTGTAGTCAATATAGCCCATGATCAGGAAGACCCAGTTTCAAATCCAGTATCTGACATTTGTTGTATGACTGTGAGCAAGTCATTTAACATCTCAAGTGGTCTAAGCCAGCAGTGTCAAACTCAAAGAGAAACCATTAAACCACACAGAAGGATCCTTTCGGGCAGCATATTGACTGAGATAACCACATATTAACATTATCTAGGATTTATTTGTATGTGTTTTGGCTAAATATTTCCCAATTACATTTATTTAATCCCAATTACAATTCAATTTCCCAATTACATTTAATCAATACTCTGGAGTATCGGGTTTGTAATGAATACCTCTGCTCCTGGCAACTTACTAAGCCCAGAAGTTACAGAGAAGATGTGATCCTGAATTGGTAGAAATTCCATTACCCAGGAGTTCTCTATACCAATGAATTCACAGGTTCAGACTCTGTTCCTATACCTATTTTAAAACATATATATATCTATGTAGAACTGACAGGGACTTTCAACAGTCCCTTCATTTAGTTCATCCCTTTCATTTTCCTAAGCCAGGAGTCCCTATCCCTCCAGAGTCCAGAGCCTTTCCCCTCAGTCCTGTTGCATTCATTATAGATGAGACTCCAGGTCCTTGAAAACAACGTTAACAACATTTCTCACATTTATATAGCATTTTAAAGTTTACAAAGTACTTTGTAGACATCTAATCATCTCCTCTCATTGAAGAAGTAATTAGAAGATAATAACATAGAGGATAGAATTTTCAGACTTTGATGAGGGATCACAAAAACCTTGATTCAGCTTTTCCTGGGAGTTGTTGATCTGGAAAATTCCTTAATAAATTGCACCTTGAGCTTGCCATTGGCCTATCAGATCCTCATTGGCTATAGTCCCACATTCTCACTCTTTCAAACACTCACATGGATTTTTTGAACTCTGATTTCTGAGTACTCCATCATGAGAACAATATTTACAGTTGCCCAGATTGATCACTACAATCCTCAAATTTTGATAAGACGCTAAGGCTCCCAATCACTTCATACAGTTAAATATCAAGGACCATCTTCCTTGGTCCCCACTCAAGACATACTCCTGCATAAACAGGCTTAAAAGTCTGACTCTATGAGCTTTAATTCCAGAAGGATCCTAGCTGGCCACTTTCCCCCAAATCATTTATGTCTGAAGGTCCATTGCCACTCCTTTATTTAGGGTTCACACCTCAGGCAACACTCCCAGGGGCAATTCAATACACTGATGTGCAGGACTACAAAGAGAAAAATGACTTAACCATCCCTCACCTTCTATAGAGATTCCTTAATTCCTGATACTCGGCTCTGCCCTCAAGAACTCAGACACAACACTTTGAGCCTTCCTCAAGTCACAGTACATTATTATCAGAAGGTTCAGATTAGTACTATCAAATCAACAAGCGATATTAAGCACCAACTACAAGCCAGGCACTATGTGAATGAAAGATAAAAATAGCCCTTGCCCTCAGGAGTTTACAATCTAATGCTATGGTGGAAAGAGCACTATTTCTGGAGTCAGAACAACCTTGTTCTAATTCCCCCTTTATAACTTATGACATGTATGACCTCATGCAAGTCACATAACCCCTGTGAGCCTCAGTCTCCTCATCCACAAAATGTGTCTGTAAATGGCTTCTGAAGTCCCTTCTGGATTTAAATTTATGATTCTTTTACAACCCAAAGGGCTGGTTATTAAACATATATGCATGTCTGTGTCTCTGTCTATGTCTGTGTCAGTGTCTGTGTCTATGTCTGTGTCTGTGTCTGTGTCTGTGTATGTGTATGTGTGGCAATGACAGTAGGGGCTAAGTGGAAAAAAAAATTAATTCTATCTACCAAGCTCTATTTGGCTCAATTACAGGTTGCTGAATCCTGCACTTTCAGACATGAAGAGTCTGGGAAAGAGTAAGGGAGGCATTAGGATAATTTCTGATTTCTGAGAGATTTAGAAACTGGTCATAATGCAACAGTTGCAAAACAAAAGTCATTCAGTGACAAGGAATGATCATAGCCCAGGGCAGTGTTAGAAAGACAAAAACCACCTGCAGGTGCTAACCTTAGCGAGAGGACCCAGCTCACTGCCTTCCTTAGCCACTCCTTTTCTTTGCTCTGCTTGCAGGGAAACAACATGATCCTGCTGGAAGATTAAGACAGATAACCTTTTGGGACAAGCTCTGGGATACAACAAATAGGAGTCTCATGAGGCTTTAATCTGCCCATACATTCATTCGTTCATTCAATTATTTACTTATTTTTACTTATGGTTGCTTTCTAGGTGATAGAAGCTGTATGTTATAGTGGAAAGAGCCCCTTATTCACTCCATGTTCAGCTCACTTCTCAGAATTCTTTACCTTCTCACCAGGAACCTGGTCCTTGCCTTGGCCCTGGGACCTGCCTTTTTGATTGTTGAGTGCTTAGCCCAGACTAGCAGCATATTAGGGATTCCAGCCATGCTCCCTTTACAACTCCCTCAGTTCACTCCTTTGACTTCTCATCAGCAGCCTTGCCCTGACCCTTCTTTTCTGCATCCCCATCATGTATTGTCACTCCACTCTTCCCCCCTCCATTAGAATGTAAGATCTTTGAGGGGAGAGACTATCTTGTTTGTTTACATTTGTATTCCCAGCACTTTACCAACTGTGTGGCATATAGTTAGTGCTTAATATGTGATCTATCATCTATCTATCCATCTATCTATCTGTCCATCCATCCATTTATCTACCTACCTACCTATCTCTCTATCTATCCATCTCTCTATCTATCCGTCTATCTATCTATCTGTCTATCTATCTATCCATCTATCTATCCATCCATCTATCCATTTATCTATCTATCCATCCATCTATCCACCCATCTATCTATCTATCTATCTATCTATCTATCTATCTATCTATCTATCCATCTATCCATCCATCCATCTATCCATTTATCTATCTATCTGTCCATCTATCTATCCATCCATCTATCTATCTATCTATCTATCTATCTATCTATCTATCTATCTATCCATCTATGTATCTATCTGTTCATCCATCCATCTATCTATCTATCTATCTATCCATTATTCCATCCATCCATCCATCCATCCATCTATCTATCTATCCAATTGGGCTATCGCTACCACTTGTTAATCACGTTTCCATAGACAAGTGTTGTATAACCTCTTCCCCAGTCTCATTTTGCTCAGGTGTAGAGATAATAAAATAATAATTATACACACATATGGATATATACACACACATACATGTATGTGTATATATTTTTGTATATATATACATATATAATTTACTAACAATACTGGGGCAAGGATCAGATGAGATACTGTAGGTGAATATCTTGTAATTTTTGCAAGTGTTACATGCCAGCTATTCCTATTTTCTCTAACATTAGTGACATTATAGGAAGTTCTTTTAGAGATGATAACATGATAGTTGGGGAATAACTCTAACTGGCAGACAGCTAAAGTAACAAAGATTATCCCTTTAGGACCTTGTGGGAAGCTGCTGAATAGAGCATGTATTCATTTTACTCATGTGAACACATTTTTATTTTTTAACATCCACCATTTTCTCTTTGCAGTCATAACTGTGCAGAGCTATAACTAGCTCAGGGTGAACAGAGCTCTTTCCCTACCAGAGGAGGCAGAGGCAGAGCAGGAGCTCTGCTTTCTCCCTTAGGTAGGACATGCTTCTCCATGGTGCCCACCATCCTTGTACCTTGCCTGGGCACTATTCCCAAGGTACCAGTGCTGTAGCTCTTCTGTCGCAAACTATCACCCCCTCTTCTCACTTCCTGGGGGAGCAAGGACCTAACACCCTGGACCTGGGTGGGGCAGACAGTTTCCTCCAGCAGCTACTGTCTTCTCTGCTCCCTTTACCCTCCACTCCCCCCATTCACATGCCCTATTAGCAGTTACAGTTAGTCAGAGCTCTGTAGCTCTATATTTGCACAAATTACCATCACCTCTGAATGCATTGTAGGGTTGAAGAGCATGCCCTCCCTCTCTAATGGACTTTTGTTACAATTTTACACTTACTGCCCAAGACAAGGTATTTGCCAGATATCAAACCCATGCATCACTTTAATTTCAGTGCACATAATTACAATTTCAAAATACTTCAACATAATATAGTGCAAATATATGCACCCATCCTGTTGTACATGCAGAAGAAATATATTTGACTTCTGTAGAACATTAGCCTAAAAGTGAAGACATATTCATGTGCCCCTTTTCTTCTAGAAGATAACATAGCATGTTTCTGTAAACTTAAGATTTTAATTGGAAGATCTTGAAATTTTAAATGATCAGTCACAACACTTCAAGTTGCAATAACGTGATATAATACATAACCATTAAGGAGTAATGTAGATAAAAGCCTTGATTAAAAGTCAAGTGATATATTAATTAATCTCTTAAAACATTAATTAGGAGAAAAGTTTAACATGGTTAGGTTGATAATATTTCTAGTCATTAACTGGAAAAATATTTAATCAATAGAGAAATCATTAAGGACATTTTATCTATAATTTTCTGTTGTGTACTGTTCATTAAAAAGATTAATTACCATGTTCTACTTCCTTTAACTGAATTAAGTATTGATTATTCAGGTGAAACTTGGTGCTTAGAGATTATGGACACACTAGGGTAGGAAGAAAACACCCTGCAATTGTAAGGATTTGTCCTAAAAAAAAATTTACCATGGATATGTATGTCTTAAAGATAAGTGCCAAATTGCATTACAAAATAAACATAAAAGATAATTATTTACAACTGTTTGAAAAATAATTTCTCATCTATTTAAAATAGTTGTGTGTGTGTGTGTGTGTGTGTGTGTGTAATTTTAGGGACAGAGAGTGCAGGAGATAACACTGGGCCTAGAGTGAGTAAAACCTGAAATCAAATCCTGTCTCAGATACTTAGTAGCTCTCTAATCCAAGGCAAGTCATTTCACCATGCTAAGCAACAATTTCCTCATCTGTAAAATGGAGAGAATAGTACCAGCTACCCCTCATGACTGTTGTGAGGATAGAATAGGTAATATTTGTAAAGTGGTTTTCAAACCTTAAAGTGCTACATACATACTAGCTATCATTATTATGTATTCCATGTTATGTTCTCATATTTCTGACCAATCCAAGTTCTATTTATGTATTCCCCTCATACGTATAGATCACAACCCAATCACCCTATTCAATATAAATTTTGCCCATGCCATTTCATAAAACTTCTCCAATGCACTGGAAGCCTTCCTTTTTGGCCTTGTGGCCACCAGTGCAATTCTCAGACTTTCAATTGGCTCTTGCTCCAAATACAGTTCAAGTTCTTTTATGGCTATATGTGTTGTGGATAATGTCGTTATATAGCTTCTCATGCAAAAAATCATCATTGGCAACATGTTGTAATTCAGGTACCATCATCAAGTAGATTTCCATTGTTCCCTTTAGCCACTTGGATTAATTAGAAATGATGGCATTCCTTGATTCACAGGAGTATAATATCCCTGGGAGAATATGATTATTTAAAAAAAAAAAGAAAGTGTTTGATGGCAGTGAGAAGCTTGAACTAATTGATAGTACTCTGGTTTTCCCAGTGTGGATTAGATGGCTGATCTCTTATGTTGTCATGGATATAATTTCATAGGGCCTGTAGAGTTCTGGGGCTCATTGAAATGGGCATAATTTCAACTATATAGAGCAGGTGTCACACATGTAGCTTGGTTGGAGGGCAGGGAGTCTGCCTGAACCAGATTAAAATGACATTGGGAAATAATTCGACAAGATAAATAAAAATACAATGGAACATTAGATTATGTTAATGTGGTTTTCTAAGTCAATGTAGACTGCAGAAATCCTTATGTAGAGCCCCCAATTTCTATTATACTTTGGCATTATTAGCCTGTATGAATGTGGAAGAGCAACTCAATAACTACTGGAAATCCCTTTTCCAAATATTGCAAATCAGAGGGTTGTTGAATTTAGTTATTTCTTTGGTCCATGAAGAAAGGGATTTTGTTGAATGTTAGCATCCTTGGTTGGAGGAATATCTTTAAGCCTGTGTTTTGATTTACAAAGTCAAATGTTTATTGGAATGAAACAATAAACATATAACTGGATCTCATGCAAGGATACTGCAGAGGTTTTTCAATGACTAAAATACAGCAGCAAAGCACTGGGGTTTGGGTGTTCACTGACATACATGAAAAAGGCAGGAATGGAGGAAAGATAGGTGAAGAACAATGACTAGCTGATTAACTTCCTTTTGGTTTTGGCTTGGATTAATTTACTTGCTAATCCAGAGATTTTGGGAATTTCTAGCACTAAGTTAGAAGACTTCCTGGGATGGAGGAACATAGTATCTGTCCTGAGCATAAGGATCGAAAGAAATGAATCAATCATTGTTTGGGGAGAAACTGTTTGTTGTTAGTTGAATATGTCTAAAAACCTTTCAGCTTGCTCATGTCCAGAGGAGGTTTTCTAGTCAGTCTACCACAGTTGACTGGAGTTGAACTGACTAGCAAGTGTACTTGAAGAGATAAAGCTCAGATAATAGTAGTAGAAATAATGTTTGAAGATGCTATCATGCCAAAAAAGTACCATAAAACCACTGGAGACTATCTGAGCATCAACATCCAGCCATCACTATGCATTCAGAAATCACTAACAATCACTATGAGATAAGTGGACACTATAGAATCAACCCCAAAAGGAGATGCCACAATATTTAGGGATCAGACTCATTAAGAACAGTATAATGGGATTACTAGACATTAGTGATCTAGAAGGATTGAAAGCATGCATCACCCTTCTTTTTTTAAGAGGCAATCAAGGTTAAATGATTTGCCCAGGGTCACACATCTGCTAAGTATCTGAGGCTGGTTTTGAACTCATGTCCTCCCGAATCCAGGGCCGGTGCTCTATCCACCACCTATCTGCCCCACTTAGTGCCCTTCTATAACCACTCTGGATCAGAGACGATTCCTACATTTTTTGCTCCTTTATACATGTCCTTTGGCCATGGATCTTCCCTATCTTTTGACTGTCAGGTATAATGCCTACATAGAATCATCTGCAAAATGAATCTTTCTATTTGAGATATCTTAAAAATTAATCCTTGACTGTTTTTTTTAAATGACATCACCTTTGTTATAATTTTTCCCCTAAATTTCTTCTGCCCTGTTAATTGTATGACTTTCTTTTACTGACTGTTATTTCTATGTCTTAATAAAATGACACAGGTTAGTGAAGTGTTGAAAGTCCTAATGGGTGACTCTATCAACTTCAGGGAGGATAAAAGAATGCTATAGATATGGGAACAGATTTATTCCTTTTCACATCTGTTCTTATCAGTGTCAGTTATGAGTTCTTTCAGGAGGATTTGGCTTGGCTGACTCTCATGTCAGTCTTTCAGTTGGCATGTTTTCTTCTTCATTGTTCCTTGCTCTTTAGTGACATGGCACTACTCATTATGTTTCTATAATCTCTGTCCATGATGTTTTGCAAATGTACTCCTATTTTAAACTGCTGTTGCCTTTGGCATCCACAGATCTTGGCCTGCCAAATAGCTAAGTGGCTGACTGAGGAGGTTTCTGAGCTCTCTTGGCCTTCCTGTCTTCTTGATTTTTAACAGCAAATAAACTTCTATAGGATATGATAATAATCAGATTGAATGGTCTTACTTTTATTCACTTACTATTTTTTAGTTAATAGTTTATGAAAATAAATTGAAATTATGCTTGCATATTGTGTCTTATACTGATATTCCTTCAAATTATACACACACAAATATGTATATATATGTGTTTATGTTTGTTTATAGATATTTCATCTTTGTTCTAACCAAACAATGGCCTGATTGAACACAGATAAATAATTCTGAATTAGTTTCTGTATCATTAACTACCCATTTCCTGTCTATTTAAAGCCTTTTCATTTTACTTTTGGGACATCTTTCAGAGTTTTACATTTCCTGTGCCTTCTAACTCTCTTCTTTCAGAGAAGATTAGTGACATTAGTGACATAAGCTTATGAATAAGGTCTTTGGCTTCCTTCATCCTTAATCTCAAACCATATTTGCCAACATATTCCTTCACTCATTGGAATTACCAAACAGCATCATGTATGCATTTGATCACAAATAAGTTCCTCTTAGAATTTTTGTATCGTAGGATCAGAGGTTTGGAGCTCTCCTTAGACTTAGCCATCTAGTCCAAGTCTTTTATTCATAAATGAAGAAACAGGCCTAGAAAGATTCAATAACTTCATCAAATTCATTAAAGAATCAAGCAACTGGGCTGTGATTTGAGTCCAAGGCCTTTGATTCCAAATTCAGTTTTTTTTCCTACATCAGATTGTTGACACATAAATTTCAACTAAGTTTGTAGAGATTCCCCTTCTATACAATCATCATGAACTCCATGAGTTGACAAAATGAAGTATTTCATGAAATGATGCTACTTCTTAACCTTGGGTTCACAATAAATTCAACCCCACCAGACTGTTTTACGTACCTTCTGGAGAATAACTTGTAGAGTCATTCAGCTGAAATTTCCTTCTGTACTCTGGTTTGATTTATCATCAAAATATCAAACATGGACTTGAGTTAATTCCTAAGTAGTATATCAACTTGTCGATCACTGGACACATATCTCACATTCAGAGTTCAGTCTACTAGCTTGGCATTTGAAGATATAAAAAAAAACCAACTGTATACTTCATAATACTTTTGGCTCCTTTCCCTCCAATAAAAACCATCATCACTATAAAAGTAGATGTGTGTGTGTATTAATTTATTTCAAGTACATTACTAATGTTATATTTTTAAACATTTAAAATGAATTATAGTTAGCAAAAAAAGTGAAAGGCTACAGTATATTCTGATGATTTTCAGATGGATCAAACTGTAGCTTGCAAAATCTAACCAATCCTTTTGGTAAACAGTATGAAGGGATGATATTTTCTCTACTTCTTATTTGCTGGAATTATGAAGCCTTGTTACATTTTTTATGGCTACAGATTAATAACAAAAACCTTTATCAAAACATAGACATTAGTTAAATATGACCTTTTCATATGCCTGGTAAAATATTGTCCCCTCAAATGAATATTTGACTGCCCTAGAATTTTCTCTTGCTTTCATTTCAGACAGAAATATTGCCATTATATCTTGAGTTGACAGAATGTAAGTCCCTGGAGGGCCGGAACTGTTTCATTTTTATCTTTGTGTTCCCAGTGTCAAACACAGAGTAGGAGTTTAATAAAAGCTTGTTGACTGACTGAGAAGCAAAGACTATATATTCTGCCTCTGATGGGCTAATAGCTACATGTTATAATGCCCACGTGTTGTTTATCTGAAGAGAAAGCTGCTCTCTTCAGGCTGTTCTAACTATATCACATACAAATGCATTATTTTTTATTGCCACTTTTTGTAGGGTGGCTTCTGGAGAATTTTGTTAGTTAACTCCAAAGAATAATCTGACTTAACATTTGAATGTCAACTTATTGCTGATGATATTTGTAATGTAACATATTAAAATAAAAGTGGAGAGGAGAATCAGGGCAGGGGCTCTTAACATTTTTGTCTTGTGGACCCCTTTGACTATCAGTCTGGAGAAGCCTCTGGAATCATTCTCAGGGTAATGCTTTTAAATGCATAAAAATGAAATATGGAAGATCACAAGGCAAACCAATTATAATGAAATAAAATAATCAGAGTATTTTAAAAAAGAAAATAAGCTTCTGAAGAACCCTGGGTAGAGGCAAGAGACTAGGGAAGAGAAGACTGGCTTTGCATCTGCCTTGTTGTGTGACCTTAGGCAAGTCTCTTTTAAGTTATTTGAGTCCTAGCTTTCTCATCTGTACAATGAAGAGTTGGATTAGCTTGTCTCCAAGGTTCATTCCATATCTGAAAGGAAAAGGTATTCATTGCATGTTGTTTTCCCAGATATCATGTTAACTCCTGGAACAAGGGGACTGTTTCATTTTTGTATTTGTATACCCAGCATTTAATTCAGTAAGTATTTAATAAGTACTCATTGGCTGATTTTTGATATTTGTTCTGTTCCTGAGTTAAAATATAGTTCATTTGCATTCTTTACAGGTTGGGCTTTTGGTCATTGATGAAGACAAATCTTTTCCAAAGCTAGAGTTCCATTTGCATGAATTATGAGAATAGAGAACTTGGGAAGATGATGTGCTACTCATCATTGGAGGTCTTCAGGCTGATGCAAGATGACCACTTCCCTGTTGTTATACTGGGGATTCTTTCTGGGCTGTGGGTTATGCCAAATGGCCTCTGAATTCCCTTCTAATTCTCAACTTTGTTCTCTTTGTCTAGACTGAGGCAGTTCCTGCTATATCTGAGTATCTAAACACCTAAAGATGCCCATCACCAGTTCCTCCTATTTTTTTGTTTTTCTGTCTTTTTGCATCTCTAATAACCATATGAGCAATTTCTCTTTCTTTATCTAGAAGTCTAACTATTTGGGAAGTGTTGATATTGTATCTCAAAATCCAAATATCTCACAATACATTTAGACAGTGCATTTCTAAACCCTTCCTAGGATTGTAGGTAATTGTTGGAATATGACATTTTTTTTTCTGTAGGAAAGAGTATGCAATATGTGTGAACTTACAGAAAAGCACCTCTTTTATAATGTGCTGTAGGAAAGTATGATCTTTCCATGTCTTAAACACATCAAAACAAACATTATCTTCTCACTTGCCTCTCTGCTGTTAATGTCTCTTCTTCACAGTCAGTTTAACATCCTGCACCCAAGTTAAAAAACAATCTTTGTTGACTGCTATGTATTACTCTCCCCCGCAAATCCCTTCACTAGTTCCCCCATTGCTGTATGCATCAAATTGAAATACTTATCCCCCATCACTTCACTTCTCACATCAACTCCTACTCACCCACACACATTGTTTATTTCTACTTCCTACTCTCAGTTTTCTACCTTCTTACTCTTTAACCCATAGGCCTAGAGCAACCTCTCCTATATCAAGTCAATTATGATCTTTTTTAGATAATCCCTACTCCCTTTCTGTCTCCCTTATGTCTACTCTAATGGTGAATGGGAAGCACTCCTCTTAGTCCCCCGTTTATTAGATTACTTTTTGAAGATAGAGGCATAGTCGAAAAAATCAAAAGACCTTGGTTCAAATCGCAGATCTATTTCTTATTGTGTGGAAGATTGGAGGGCTAGTTACTTCTTTTAACCAGTTTCTTCATCTGTAAAATGAGAGGACAATCTAAGATTACCTCTAAGGATTCTATAATTCTATAATGAATCTCACATGAGGCATCTTAATAGATTAGCCTTTTTCATCTTAATTTTTTAAGCTTCATTCATTACATCCTGTCTTAAAAGATAACTTTACTTCTTTCTTTATATAGGCATTAAGGAGAAACCTATACTTTTCTTTCTTTCTTTTTTTTTTTTTTTTGGTGGGAGGAAGACAGGGCAATTGGGGTTAAGTGACTTGCCCAAAGTCACACAGCTAGTAAGTGTCAAGTGTCTAAGGTTGAATTTGAACTCAGGTCCTCCTGACTCCAGGGCTGGTGTTCTATTCACCACACCACCCAGCTGCCCCTGAACTTTTGATCTTATCTCCTCTTGCTTTCTATGGGACTTTAATTCCTGTCTCTTGGATTTCTATTTGCTTCTCTGTCCTCCTTACTGACTCATCTCTTCTACCTATGTACATATTCCTCAAGGCATTTTTCTCTAATTCCCTTCAGTTTATAAATATGAAAGTCTCCCAGTCCTAAAAGATGTCTCCCTTCATTATTCTATCTCATCTTTCTTGTTCGTTATGTGGCCATACTTTTCAAAATGTTAGCTGGCACACACTACCACTACTTCTTCACCTTTCACTCAATCCCAATTTTCTAGTTTTGTTTTTGTTCCACATCTACTGCAATTGTTCTACCACAAGTCATTAATGACCTAATCACCAGAATCTAATGAATTCCATTCTATTTCTTCTCTACCTTTCCTTCCTTGGTCTCTCTGCAGCACTACATAGTGCAGCTCCTTGTTGCCCCTTTTCTTTAAATTCACCATATACAATTCTTCTTTTTCTGTTATAATTCTGTCTTCCTCACTAACTCCTCTTTCCTCTCTATGTTAATGTTGCCCAAGGCTCTCTTCTCAAGTTTTTGCTCATCTTTGTTTTCCCTCAAAGCTTCAATCTGATCTTTATGCAGATGAGTCCCAAATCTATACAGCTCTAGCTAAAATCTCTCTTCTTAATTCCAGACCCAAATTTCCAACTACTGAAAAGACCTCTCCATTTGGATTCCCACCAGTGCTTCAAACTGAGCATGCCCCAAACTAGTCACTTTCCACTCTTCCAAGCCATGCTTCTCTTTCTGGTCCTTTTTACCTTTGAAAATGACAATGCCATGCTATTGGTCACCCACACTCCTTACCTAAGCCATGGTCTCCCACAGTCTACCAACTACCAGAACTTGTCAATGTTGCTACTACTTTGGTTTAGGTACTTATTGTCTCATATCTGTACAATTGGGGGTAGCTTCCAAATAAACTCCTTGCCTTCCGGTCTGTTTCACCATTCTGTTCTGTTAACACAGTGCTGAAAATCTCTCTTGTGTCCACCCAAACAGGCCTTCTTGCTATTTGTCCCATAAGATACTTGTTCTCCATCTTTGCATTGGCTTTCTTCCACTCTTGGAATGTATTTCTGCCATATACCCAGCTCCTGGAATCCCTTGTTTCCTTTAAAGATTTGATCTTAATACACTACATACATGAAGCCCTTCTGGATTCCATTATCCCCTACATGCTAGTTCTTCCTCTGACTTAAATGATCTAGTGATTACTTTATATGTATTCTGTTGGTGGTGGTATTCAGTCATCTCAGTCATGTCCAACTCTTTGTGACCTCATTTGATGTTTTCTTGGCAAAGATACCAGAGTAGTTTGCCATTTCCTTCTCCATCTCATTTTATAGCTGAGGAACTGAAGCAAACAGGGTTAAGTGACTTGCCCAGGGTAACAGAGCTAGTGTCTGAGGCCAGACTTGAATTCAGATTTTCCTGATTCCAGGCCCAGCACTCTATCCACTGAGTCACCTAAATGTCCCTGTATTCTATATACACATATATGTATTTTTTCTGACACAATACAAGTTCCTTGAAGGCAGGGACTATCTGATTTTGTCACTGTACCCCAAATGCTTGGTACACAAGAGGTACTTAATAAATGCCTGTTGTCTGACAGATTAATCACTGTTTCTTAAATCCTTCAATGCCTCTTTCATAGAATTCTTAGGACTTAAATCCATGTCCAATAAGCCTTGCCCTAAAGCCTTCTGTCTAGCCATATGTCCCACAAACTCCCTTTAAGAAAGCTATCAGTGTTCAAAATGTGTGCCCTAAAGCCCTCTGTCTAGCCATATGTCCCACAAACTCCCTTTAAGAAAGCTACCAGTGTTCAAAATGTGTGATGTTTGACAAATGTCTGAGTCTCAGTTTCCTAGTTAATGAAATATGGATAAAAATGATTGTCCTATCTACCTCATAGAATTATTATGAGAAAACCTCATCATGTCCTTCCAAGTAATATATAAATATGGGAATATGGACTGGACTTGTGATTTCATTGGTTTGAAAACACATGTGAGCAAACTCCCTCTTCCATGGTTAGCCTGCATCTTTACTTGAGTTTATAGTCTTTTAGAGATGCCCAATACATGGAGAAATTATATGACTTCCCCACAGTCACAACATACTATGAAGGCTCTCACCCAATCCATTTATAAGTAAGACTGGTCTTGTTGCCTTATATTGTTATTCAAGTGTTCCTTGTGTATTGCTCTTCTTTCCCCAGCTAGACCATAAGATGCTTGTGATCAGGGGACAATGGCTTCTGCATCTTTATAATCTTTCACTACACTTAGCCCCTGTAATGTGGTATGCCATTTAGTGATTTTATAAATGCTTGTTGCTTGATGATAAGATGAATTTCTTATTGTCTGGTGATCGTGGCACACAGTGGGCTTGTTGCCCAGTTAGCCTAGGTCTGCATTACTGTCCTCTTGCTCATGGATATAGCAAGGATCCTCATATCCAGGAACTGTCATCCAACTATAATAGGGACATTTTACAGCAGGAAGACTGAAATTAGTGGTGAGGCATTTAAGTCACTTAGTTGACTAACATCATGAATTTTTGTTAATCTGTAGCTATGCATTTTCTTTCTCCTATTCACAAAGATAACTCTTAGATTCTCTATCTTATTTCAGAGCACAGCTAGGACCCACCTTCTAGTTGAGTCCTTTCCTCCTCAGACCACCTGTGAATGGTCTGAAACTCCTGAAAAAGTTTTCTATTGCTTTGTATATGAAAAGCAAGATAACAGAGTAGAGAGAATTGGTTTTAGAGGCAGGAAGTATTAGTTTCAAGTTTTGCCTCTGATCTTGATCCCAGGCAAATTACTTAACCTCTCAGTGCCCTGGGCACTCTAACACTATGAATTCCTGGTCTCCATCGGTAGATGTAGGTGTTGGGGTTTTTCTTTTGAATTCCACTACATCAGTGAAATCATAGGTCCTAACCTCAAATACCTTTATATATAATTGGCATCATAGATTTAATATTGAAAAGGGTTCTCAGAGGTCACCTACTCTTTGAAACTTAAAGTGGAAGGGACCTCAGCAGCCATGTAGTTCAATTTCAACATGAAATGAATGCCTGTCACAACATAGCAGTCAGCTGGCCCTCCAAACACTTTATTTTGAATATGATGAAACAGAGGTCTGGAGAAATGTAAATATTTGCTCAAGATCACCTGGGTAGAAAGTGGCAAAGCTGGAATTGGAGCTCACATCTGATAACTCTAAATCCAGTACTCTCTTGACTCTTCAATGTTGTAACCCCTAGAAGAATGTACATTCACAGAATACAGGGACAATTTGGATTCTGTCTTTGGATGCGCCATACTCAGTGTCGAGCCTTATATGTAGGGGGAATGTAATGCTTGTTGAACTGAAGAATGCATAGTAGAATCCATAGTACATACTCAATAAATATTCAACAAGCTTAATGAACCAACATCAACTTTTCCCAGGGACAGAAGTTTACAAGACTCAAGTGTTTTCCGAAGCTTTTAGAAATAAATCATGACAATAGCAAATCATAATAATCATAAAATGTTTTCTTTTGAATTGCATTGCAGTCATGCCTATTCCCCATGTTCCCCCCCCCCCCCCCGGGCTTAATGAGAAATCAAATTATTCTAATGTGCATTCTCATTAAAAATCCCAGCGATAGTGATTTACATTTGAAATGTGAGCCAAGTCCAATCATTTCCCCTTATAAAGTAATTCACTGGTGCTACTAGAAAACAAACTTGGAAGAGGGAGGTGATACATCAGAATGTTCAGCAAGAGCCAAATTGAGACAAAAGAGTACAATGATCTTGCATTAGGATCCTAAATTTAGGACTCATGTTTTTCTTTTTGGTTTCCAAATTTAGCAAAATTTCCATCCTTAACTTTCTTACCTTGTGCAAAAAAAAGTGCTATTGTTTCATATTTCGTGAGCACCCGCTCCTGGCCCATATTCTATTTACAGGAACACATAAGTCGCAGAATAAGATCTTTCTGCCAAAGCTGAAATCTCTTCCTCCTTGCTCGCCTACCAACCTTTCAGATTTAAACTTAGAGCCATTATTTTTCAGGGGCATCATAAGCCTCTGGGACACATTTTTAAACTAACTTTTTCATCTGTTAAAGAAACGAGTCAATTTCCTCCCCTCCTCCTAAAAAAGAGTAACAAATGACCAACCAATAATACCTACACTTTTCCTGAGTCATTCCATTAAATTAGGTTTCTTGGTGGTATTGAACACTTTCAGAAACCCACATGCATGTCTGAGTCTCACCACGTAGTTATTATTTGTGACACGTTAGACAGAATGTCTACATTTTGACTAAGTCTATTAGGGGAAATGAAATGGTGTATGGTAATACAAATTCTTTACTTTAAAATATTTCAGAACTGCAGACCAATCAAGGATCATCTTAAGAAAACGTTGTAATTGGATAGCATTGACCCCACTGTAGGCAATGGTTTACACAGTTGTCTGACTGATCCCCTAGTACATACATACTTCCATATTGGAAATGTACAGGAATAAAATCAGTACTTCTAAACATAAAACAGAGTTGATGCTGCTAAGCTCAGTCTGAGCCTATCCAATTGTGAAAAAAAATCACTTATTTAAAAAAGTCTTATGTTTTAGTCATTCATCAATACATAATTTCTTTTGGAGAAATGAAAGATAAAACCACATCAATCCCATGATGCTTCAACCCCTCTTTTTATACTTCTAGGATGATCTTTTTTAGACATGGAGCTGATCTTATTACTCAATTACAGAATTTCAGAAATGGAAGGCACCTCAGTTGCACCTAATTCAACTTATGCCTGAAAAGATTCCGAGCAACAACATGCTTGACAAAAAATAATCAATGCTCTCTTTGAAGATCTGATGATGGGCAATCTAATGAGGGAGAAATCACTGCTCACCTAAGTGAATCATTCCATATTTGGTAGCTCTAGTTGTTAGGAAGTTCCCCTTCCTTACCCCCAAAATCAAGGTTGAATTTATCTCTTTTCAACCTTCACCATTTTCTCTCAGTTTCTCCTTTTGAATCTCATTATCAAAAGGCTCTATGATGGTCCTTGAGATACTTGATGATATCTATCATGTTCCCTCTGATTCTTCTTCTTTTCAGTCCAAATATCCTTAGTTCCTTCAATCAGTCTTCATATAGCTTTGATATGAGGTTCAGTCTGGCTTCCTTCCTCTAGTCCTTCTATACCCTTTGGATCTTTCCTTTGCTCAAAAATATTGACTATTATCTACCAAGTAAAATTCAATCTCATCTTCCTAACATTCAGCGCCTTCCACAATCAGGGGCTACCCTACACTTCCACCTTTACTTTCCATCTTTGGTTTGTATTTTCTTTCTCAAAGGGCTACTCTGTGCTACACATCTTGACACCCATCATATGTTTCCTCATCTGAAAAATGAGATAATAATATCATTTACCTTCCAGAGTGTTTTTGAGGATCTAAGGAAGATAACATATAGAGCATTTTGAAAACTTTAGAGTGCTCCACACATGCTACTATTATTATTATTCTCAGGGGTCAATAGCCCCTTCCATCCCAATGACCTTACATTCATATTTTTTTCATTTATTTAACTCTGTACACATCCTTTTCCCCATATAGAATATAAACTCCTTGAGGGCAGATGTAGTTACTTCTTGTCTTTATATTCCCAAGGCCTGGCACAGTATTCTGTCCATAGGAGGAACATAACAAAAAGCTTCCTGAACTAATGCATGAATGAGATCTGTTGGTTTCAATCACATATACACAATGACATGCTCAGACTAGATGAGCTCTCAACTCCCTTAGAGCTTTAGCAGACTGTCATTCTCAAACTGTGTTTTCCCAGCCCCCTGGGATGCAGACAATTGAGAGGTAGCCTCGGATAATATATTGTCATTCAGGGATAAAACTTTCACCTATATCTAGGTCATTCCACAGACATTCTTAAATTAAAAAACATACATTAAGTGAACAGCACTGAGTTAGCAGCTACAAAAATCCCAAGATGACACAGCAAATTCTAAAATTGCCAAACAGGAACTCTGACCAAGTTTCCCTCATTTATTGTGCTTATCAGAGAAAGATGATTTGCTTGAAGACTGAGGCACTGACATGAAAGCCAAACAGATGTCAGAATAATTTATAATTCATGTTTATTAATAAGGCAGGCAGTACCTACCAACTATACCAGGAAAAAAGTATCATCCAGGTTCAGAAAATGTTGGAGTTGGAAGAGACCACAGAGTCCAGTTTTGCCACTTATTATCTGAGCTTGAGTAATTGATGTCACATTTCTGAGCCTCAGTTTCCTCACAATACATTGAGGACATCGGATTAGATGACCTCTAAGGTTCATCAAAAGTCCTTTATCTACCCATCTGACTCAATGCACAGGATTGTTAGAGGACCGAAAGACAATGGGGATAAAGAGACTCTGAAGTTTAAGAAACATTAGGGCCAATAGAGAGGTACAATAATCAGGAGAAAACCTTTTCTTAATGAAAAGAGGGGAAAAGTAGAAGACAAAAATGTGAGATTTGTGGAAATTATTGATTTCTTTGGTGATGAGGAAGAATGACAAATATGTAAGTACCTTTACCCATAATGTATTTGAACATGACAATGGTAATAGAAATAATCTACTAATTCATTCTTTTATAGAAGCTGACATATCTGTAGATAGATATAGATGTATAGATATCTTCTCTCTATAGAAATATTTTCTTTTTAACATTTATAATTTATTTCTAACATTTATTTTTTTTTAATTCTGAATTCTCTTTTCCTCTTACTCCTCCTCCACCATTGAGAAGGCAAGAAATGTAATATTAATCACACATGTGAAACTATGGGAAAATTAGTCATATTGCTAAAAATAAAGCAAAAAGGTGAGAAAGTTATACTTTTATTTTCATTCAGACTCCAATTCTTTCTTTGGAGGTAGATAGCATTTTTCATCATAAGTCGTTTGGAATTGTCTTGCATCATTGCATTGATCAGAATAACTAAGTCATTCACAGTTGATCATCAGACAATATTGATGTTACTGCACAGTGTTCTCTTGGTTCCGCTCACTGCACTTTGCATCAGTTAATGTAAGTCTTTCCAGGTTTTTCTGGAACTATCCTGCTTATTATTCCTTATAGCACAGTAGTATTCCATCACTATCATATACTTATTCAGCCATTCCCCAATTGATGGGTACTACTTTAATTTCTAAATCTGTCATGATAAAAATAGGTGATATAAATATTTTTGTACACATAGGTCCATTCCTTTTTTCTTAGGTCTTTTGGGGATACAGACCTGGTAGTGGTATTGCTGGATCAAAGACTTTTATAACCTTTTGGGCATATTTCCAGATTGCTCTCTGAAATGGTTGAGTCAGCTCATAACTCCACCAACAGTGCATTGTTGTCCCAATTTTTGACCTTCTACTCTGATATTTGTTATTTTCCTTTTCTGTAATATTAGCCCATTATCAAATGTGTGAGGTGGTACCTCAGGGTTATTCTAATTTTCATTTCTCTAATAAGTAGTGATTTAGAGCATTTTTTCCTATGACTATACAAAGACATGATTTCTTCTGAAAGCTGCTTGTTTGTATCTCTTGACCCTTTATCAGTTGGGGGTGACTTGCATTCTTATAAATTCAATTTAGTTCTGTATATGTTTGAGATATACGGTCTTTATAGGGATGTTTGCTGTAAATTTTTCTCTAGTTTCCTGGTTTCCTTCTAATCTTGGATGCATTGGTTTTCTTTTTACAGAATCTTTATAATTTAATATAACAAAATGATCCATTTTACCTCCTGTGATCCTCTTTATCTCTTGTTTGGTCCTAACTTCTTCCGTTATCCATAGATCTGATAGGTAAAATATTCTATGCTCCTCTAATTTGCTGATGATATCACCCGTTAGGTTTCAATTATGTACCT
>CM053581.1:558417928-558439760 GCA_028627135.1 Pseudochirops cupreus | reverse complement strand
TTCTATTTCCTGCTCCCCAAAGAGACATTGCTGTTAACCACTAATGGCAGCATCTGTATTGGGAGACAATATTTGGATGCTGACAAGGAGACGAGAAGACTAAAATCCCCTGGGACCTTCAAAGCCAGAAGGTCCTCCCCCTGCCAAGGCAAGAGGGAAGGATGCCAAGGGGCTCTCCTTTTCTTGCCCCCACATAATGGATTCCTTCTCAGAGATGGCTTCCTCTCCTCTTTACCACCAGATGTTCACGACTTGATTTCTGTTTCTCTCTGTGTGTGTGTCTCTATTTCTCTGTTTCTCTCTGTTTCTCTCTCTGTCTGTGTGTGTCTCTCTCTGTCTCTGTCTCTCTCTCTGTCTCTGTCTCTGTCTCTCTTTATCTCTCTCTCTCTCTCTCTCTCTCTCTCTCTCTCTCTCTCTCTCTCTCTCTCTCTTTCCTGAACTGCCTTGATACTTTAAAAACAGCCATAGGAATGGGAAACCTGAGCCTCAAAGCCACATTGGGCTTCTAGGTCCTCAAGTGTGGCTCTTTGACTAAATCCAAACTTCACAGGACAAATCTCCTTAATAAAAAGAATTTGTTCTAGTGACTAGAGTATGATCAATTTTCTTCAGCCAATGCAAAGATGTTTCTTGTGCAACATCACTTTAGTTGATCAAGTACTATTTCTACCTAGTCCTTACCAACTTATAATAGTTCTGCCTGCTCACAACAGACCAATCTAGCTCTAATTTAGTGCAAAATAATTTCAGCCATTTTATCTCAGCTTAAACACGTTGTTCTCATCTGTCTAATGGATCCTAAACAGCCCAATTCAAAGCCATTCTGATCAGTCAAAACTAACTCCAACTTCAGCCATTCATCACAAAATAGGTCTAATTAGTTATAACTGGTGTGAATTGTCCATGTGACTCTGTTTCCTGCTTGAAATTTTGATTATTATTATTATTTCTCCTTAAGATGGAAATCTTCTAAATTGTAACTCAAATCCAGATGAACTCATACTTACTCTTATGCCTAATCTTGGTTCTGGAGAAAAGATAATGAAAGATACTTCTCTCCTCTAGGAAGAAAGGTAAGAGACTATAGATTCCAAATATAACAAATCTTGCTGGACATAGTCACAGTGTCAATTTTCCTTAACTTTTTGTTTTATTACAGGGAAGAGTTATTTGAGGATAAGAAGGCGTACATTATGATATGATAGTAGTGTAAAAAAAAAAAGGTATCAAACTTTTTTTAAATGATAGTAAAATGTGTTACACATATCACTGTCATAATAAATAAACTTACAATATATTCCTTATCCTTTTCTGATGATTATGAATATCAATTTTTGTCTTGTGTTTTACAGTACTGGACAGTACAGCAACCAAGTGATGATAATGGTTATTCCTATACCAACTGGTCCCAAGTTTCTATTTAGTTTATGATTTACTTGTCTCTGTGGTTTTCTTCCTTGCCAGGGATCCAGTTCTTTGGGCCTCCCCAATCACTGTTTCTACTGAAGATTGCTGCAATAGTGTAAGGAACAGATCAACAAGCTTGTTGAATTGGTTAAATTTTAAGTTCCACATCCTTCTACAGAGATCATGCCTTTTGAGAATTTATGTCGCTCTTAGAAACCTTTTCGATTTATTTCTAGATTCAGTAGTCAGGATCCTGGCTGACAAAAAAGTGGAGGTTATTATTATGTATTGAATAACACTAACTAAGTAGCCTTGCAATTTTAAAATATCTTTTATTGGAAGACTCATGCAACCTCCTCCACTGACTTTAAATAGCTTGCTCCCTAGTTCTTTCTGCCCCTTACATGAACTCATTAGTATATTACATGAAATTGTTATTTTCCATAAATATTAGCAGATGATGATTCATTTTAATAGCCTGCAATTATTGGGGTATCGACATGGTAATGTTCAAAGAGCTTTAGATCAGGCAAGAGTCCAGAGAGCTGGGTTCCAATCCTTGCTCCATTCTGACATATGATAGATAGACAGACAGACAGATAGATAGATAGATAGACAGACAGACAGACAGACAGACAGATAGACAGACAGACAGACAGATAGATAGATAGAAGGATGGATAGATAGATGGAGGGATGGATGGATGGATACATACATACATACATACGTAGATACATACATAAATACATAGATATGGATAGACACACAAATTTGTGTGTGTGTGTGTTTTTGTGTGTGTGTGTGTGTGTAGATCTAAAGATAGAGGTGGAGATAGATATATGACTGCTTCAAGCCTTTAGTTTCTTCATCTCTCCAATGAGGAGGCTGGACCAGGTGATATCTTAGATTTTGACAGCTCTGTGATGTTATGATTTGATAGAAGAAAAATACTGTTCTTGGTGCAAAATTGGAAAAAGTGTTGGGTATGGAAATCACAAGAACTGGGTTCTAGTCCCTGCTCTAACACTTATTAGTTCTATGAGGATGAGGATCACTTCCTCTGTCTGGACCTGAGTTTCCCCTTATATGAAATAACAGACTGGATGACCTCTCAAGTTCTCCTCCAGCTCCAACAATCTGTGATTCTAAGACAAAGACAAGGTCTGCTAAGATTACTAGTATTAACTCTAAGTAGAGAGTGACCCCTGCTGAATCATCAGAGGAACTTTTTTAGCCTGCATGAATCCCTGGAATTCTTCCAGCCCTCTTCAGCTAGACTAGTCTCAAGAGAAAAAGAAAAAGGGGGGAAAGGTCTCTTTAGAATCCGGAGAGAGGGCTACTCCATATGTCTTCCATATTTGTCATAGGGCCTAGCCCAGGGCTTGGCACTCAGGAGGTGTGTATTAAATATTGGTTGATTAATGGACAAACTATCCAAAGAAATTAAAGTTCTCTCAACATGAGATGAGAAAAATTTGATTCAGAACTTATGATTGTAAACAAATTGGGTCAGTCTTTAATTTTGCAGATGCGTGAGTAATCCCACAGCTAAATACTTAACTGAATATTTAGCTAACCATTCTAGAGGATGGATCTCATCACATCTTGGGTGTGATGTGAGTATTCCTTCCATTGGCATATACTGCCTCTATGCCTGCCCAACCTGAACTACCCTTGATCACATCCTCCCATAAATCCATCACAGTAGAAACAGTCAACATGGAGTGAGACTGGGGGGCTCTCTTCTTATTCTCTTCACATTTTGTGGATAAAAATAGAGTGCAATAGTGTTCCCCTCAACTATACTGTCAGCTAAATATTTAACTGAAATATTTATCTATGGATAACAAAATGATAAAATAAGACCAGGTCACCAAAACCACAGGATAATCTTTTAAAATATGTTTTGTGGTAAAAATCATTCAAGTTGTAAATAAACAAATCAATTAAAAAATAAAATAAAATCATTCAAGTTACCTAAAGACTTCTACAATTCACACATGAGACAGAAAAAAATGCATATGTTTCTTTGTTCAGCTACTGGACTGGAACTTTGACTTTATACATTCCTTCTAATAAGTAGTAAAGTGATCCATTCATATATGACCATCAGGTGTGTCTCTTGTTCATCTTCTCCCATAAAGTCACCACAAAAGGGGAGGAGAGAAGGTCTACCCAATGAACTAAGAACTTTCCTTTTTTTAATTAATTTTAGTTTTTTTCAGTTAACAAGAATTTATTTTCTCATTTCCTCTCCCCTACACTGTAGAACAAAATCCCTTGTGACCAATATGCATAATCAAGCAGTGCAAACTATCATTCCGGCTATCTCCAAAACTATGTGTCTCATTCTGCAAATTTAGCCCATCTAACAAGAAGTGGATATCATTCTTCGTCATCGGTTCTCTGTGTTGGCTGCCTCTCTTGACTTTTCCCATCATTTTCAGAACATGGGATATCCATTTGTTTATGCCTCTCTCTGACCATGACAGCAGTCTATCCTCCTTTTCATTCCTTTGTGACTTCCTTTATAGCATTCTTCCTTCATAATACATTATTTTGCAGCCTGCTCACATCTACCATTGCCCTTTGGGTGATCATAAATTTCCATTTTTTCAGAAACTGCCACTTTCCTTGATCCACAGTCCTTCAAAACACCAAAAGAATACTGGTATTAAAAAGACAAGCCTTTGTTCAGAGAGAACCTTGGGATCAGACCCACCACACTGCTTTCTGACTATCTTCATGGTGTGCTCCAGATCACACACTCTTCCTCCCATAATTCGCCATCCACCCCTCCATTTCCTCTTCTAGTTCTGTAACAGTAATCAAACCAATGCTCTTGTTTCTGGATAGGACATGTCAATCAATTCTTTCATGACTTAGATGCCTCCATTAGACTATACATAAGCTCCTTGAGGGCAAAGACTACCTTTCATGCTTATATTTCTAACCCCATGCTTAGCAGTTTTTGGCATATAGTAAGTATTTTTTAAATGCTTTTTCATTCATTCATCATTAACAGAACTTTCCCACCTGCCAAAAATAGCCAGGCTGTTCTCTTTATCCTATTCAATTCTGGACTCAATTTGTTGTTCACTTACAGCAGTGGTTCTCAACCTGTGGGTTGCAACACTTTTGGGGGTCAAATGGGGTTGCCTAAGACCATCAGAAAACACATATTTCCAATGGTCTTAGGAACCAAGACACTGCTCCTCTATCCATCTCCAGGCCTAGAGCACTGAACTGGACTCAGGAAGACTCATCTTCCTGAGTTCAAATCTGGCCTCAGATATTTACCAGTTGTGTGATCCTTGGCAAGTCACTTAATCCTGTTTGCACCAGTTTTCTCCTCTGTAAAATGAGCTGTAAAAGGAAATGCCAAACCACTGCAGTATCTCTGCCAAAAACAAAAAAACTTTCCAAATAAGGTTTTAAAAAAAGTTGGACATGACTAAAAAAAAGACTGACTAATAATGTAACTTTGCAAAACCCAAAATCAACAAATTAAACACTTACTGAGTTCAAAAACTATTTAGGTGCCCTGGAAGCAAAAACAAGGAATTAAGATCCAAGATATTTTCTGGACAATGTCTAGACAACATATAGCTCAGTGAATGAGTTGTAGAGTTTTGGTGATGTACAGTATAAGCAGTCTATTCAAATGAATATTATTTAGATATTGTCCTGAAAATTTTTATCTAGCCCACACTCTGACATCAAAATAGAGATGTGCACAAGATAGATATAGATTCTGTATTTTTTGTAATTTAATTCTGTATTTTTACTACTGAGTATGTAATAGACACTTAATAAATACAAGTTGGCTTATTGATTAGTTGGTTTATTTTTATCTCTACGGCTTACCACCATGCGTGGCACATAGTATTTACTTGGTAGATATTCAGAGATTGATTGATAGAATATTAAAAATGGAAGGGATTATTTGGATCATTTCATGCAACTCCTTTATTTTGGACCTGAGAAAACTGAACTCCAAAAAAGTTTTCATAAGACCTTAGAATTGGGAAAAAAAAAAAACCTTTCAAGTCAACTAATCCTATCTGCCACCTTGTTCAAAATCCTTCTTTCTCCAATCTTCCAATGAGCATTCATTTGACTTTTATTATGTTATCTTGTATACACATGTCTCTCTAACTAGAGTGTCTGCTCCCTGAGGGCAGGGACCATGTCCTCCTTGTACATTATTCCTTTGGGTACCTACCTCTTTGTCATTCTAGTAAACATCTCACAAAGTATCCTGCCAAGAACGGAAATTCAATGAAAACACTTCCATTTCTGAAGCTTAGAGGTAAAGGATTGTTTGGCAGCCTCGACCTACTTTATCAGATCCCACAAAGAGGGCAGGCATGTTGAAGTTCATTTGAAGTTTAGCATTGAAGCTCATATTGGATGATAGAATTAATAATCTAGTTACAAGAACTATCAGTATATTCTAATTCCCAGTAGAATGCAAACCCCACAAAAGGAGGGACTGTTTCATTTTTCTCTCTATCCCCATCACCATGCCTGATAACATAGGAGGCATTTATAATAAATGCTCATTAAATTGAGTTGAATTTTGGTGCCTGTAATCTGCACCAGCAACAAAAGACTAAAAACCTGAAGTTCTTCTAAATGGGGGTGAAAAAACTTTGATCTCTTACAGGGGCAAAAAGCCAAACTTGTCTTGCTACTGGGCATTATGTATTCTTGATTTAAATACCAAATTTTTCAATTCCTCACTTTTTTCCCTTTGTAAATTGGAAAGGAAAGAGTGATTTAGAACTGAATTAAACAGGCTATATTGGAAAAGTTGAATTTTACTATGTAAAATATCTTCCTTGGAGAAAAAAAGTATTTTTTTCTTTTTTTGTAAGTTCCAGGTTTTGACTTGGACCTCGTCTGAATCCATCACCCAGCCATTTACCTGCAACACCCTTATCTCAACCTCTGGAAGTCAGAAAATTCCTTGCAGTTCTATTGTAATTGATCCTGAGATCCCGTAGCTTTGCTAGGAACTTTTCTGTCTGGATTTTCATTTCCCCTTATAAAATGAGAAGCAAGTTGAATTCAATAGTTTCCAAAGTCCCTCAAGCTCTAAATCTGATTATCTTCTCACTTTATATTCCCTGTCTCCATGTAAGGCTAAACTTCTCTGGAGACTCAGATGAATTCCAGGCCACTAAGGACCTACAGCAGGGCCCAAACCCTACTCTATCTTAGAGACACTTGGCTTTAAGTCAATGCAATTCACAGTGGCCTATGACAAGAGTGTTTTAGACATACAGAACAAAGGTCTGAGTAAGTACTTGGGAAGGTCACTATTGACTTGAAGGATCAAGGAAAGTTCATGAAAGAGGAAGCAAATATAGAGAAACGTGAAAAGGCTTTCCTATACTAATGCACCATAAAATAAACAGAGCCTAGAATAGAATATTCATGAGGATGACAACAATTTAGGTGGAAAGAATAACAGCCATGAAAATAAAAATTAAATGTTACAAAGGCACAGCAAACTTGTCCCAAAAGAAGAAATGTGAATAGATTATCTCCTCCCTACTCCTTTGCATAAATGAGGGGCTCGTAAGTGTGGAACACTGCATGTATTGTAAGGGGTTTTTTCCAATGCACTCATCATTTTTTGTAACTTTTCCCTTTTTTCCTTGTTATAAGAGATAGGAAGGGAAGAATAATGTGTGAATACAGAAGGAAACTTAGGTGATATGAAAAACAGAAGATTTATGATATTTATTTTTCTTATTGGAGGGCAGGGCAATTGGGGTTAAGTGACTTGCCCAAGGTCTCACAGCTAGTAAGTGTTACGTGTCTAAGGCCAGATTTGAACTCAGGTCCACCTGACTCCAGGGCCAGTGCTGTATTCACTGTGCCACCTCGCTGCCCCAACATTTATTTTTCAGTAAAAAGAGGTGACAACTGAGTTGGTCTTTAAAGGATAAGTAGGAATTCGATAGTTTAAAAGAGGTTCATGAAGATATTACAAGTACTGGTAATAGCACCAGCAGATCTATAATGATAGAAACAAGGAGAATCCAAGATGGTACCAAGTTTTCAGATATAATGAAGTAGGTGTCTGGTTGCGTCAGCTATAAAAACAGGGAAGTCAGGAAGAAAAAATTTGAGAGGAAAGGCAAACTTGATTGAGCACTCATTGCTGTCATGGGAAACTCCAAAGATGTGTGCATGGAGGTCAGACAATAGATTAGTCCATGAAAAACATTTATGAAGCAGCCAGTATGTACTAGGCACTGTGTGAAGTGCTAGGGAAAGACAGGTCTGGAGATAAAAACTTGGGTGTCATTGACATAGATGTAATAGCCGAAGCTATCCAATTTAATTAGATTGCCAAGGAAGAGAAAGTAGAGAGAGGATAGTAGAGGCCTAAGAACAGAAATTTAGAGAACATTTCTCTCAAGCAGTCTAGGACATGGGAAAAAAGGTGGCTAGAGAGGTAAGAGGAAGGCAAGAGAGTACAATGGACACTGGGCCAAAATCCAGTGGGTCATCAGTCGAAGGTGTCAAATGCAACAGAAAGATCAACAGGAAAAAAACTGAAAGGAAAATTTGCCATTAAATTTGGATATTAGAAAACATTGAAGGGGCAGCTAGGTAGCGCAGTGAATAGAGCACCAGCCCTGAGGTCAGGAGGACCTGAGTTCAAATCCAGCCTCAGACACTTGACACACTTACTAGCTGTGTGACTTTGGGCAAGTCACTTAACCCCAACTGCCCTCCAAAAAGAAAAAAAATTATTGAAAGCAGTTTTTGTAAAGATGTGCAGATAGAAGCCTGATTTTAGGTGGAGTAAGGAGGAGAATGTGAAAAAAAGGTAAACACATGAGATAAAGGAGTTTGTTTCTGAAGGAGTCTTCCTATGTAGGAAAGATGAGACAATAGCTAGATGTGCAAAAGGATCAGAGAAAGACTTTTTTTTTAAGAAATCAGGACCCAGGCATGGGGTAGTATGTCTTTAATCCCAGATAATGGGGAAGTTGGGAATGGTGGATCTCTTGAGCTCAGGAGTCCTGAGCTGCAACAGGTTATGCAGATCAGGTATCCACATAAGTCTAACATCAATATAGTGAGTTTCCATTAGTGACTGGTCACCAGGTTGTCTAAGGAGGGGTAAATTGGCCCAGGTCAAAGCTCCTACGAATTAGTAATGGGATTGGGCTCCAATTAGTTACTATATTTATAGTCCAGACAAGATGGAGTTTGAAATAATATTCTTTGAAATAAAAAGGAACAAAGAGAGTTTACTATATTGTAAGTAGATACGATGCAACCAGTAGAAAGAGAAAAATTGAAATTGCACACTAGAAAGGGAATGATTGGTAAAGCAAGGTGTAGAGGAGTTAAAAAAGAATTGATCAAGGGGGCAGATGGAAGAATTGACTTTAATAATAGAGATCTCTCTTGAGAAAGACTGATGATACTGAGAAGTTTTGGGGAATTGAAGAGGTAAATTGAGATATTTGTGTCGAATATCCTAAATCTTCTCAGGAAAATAGGAGGCTAAGCCATTTGCTTAAGAGTAGGGGATTATTTTGCAGTTGGGGATAGACAGAGATGGACAGAGAGATGCAAAGACTTATGCACTTATGTACTCATCTGAGTGCATAAGATAGGGAATTCATATGAGTGAGTCTGAGTAGTAGACCACGTATAGGCCCTACTTTCAGGTGAGAAAACATCCAAAGAATAAAATCCCAATCAAGTTGTTGAATTAATCCAAGACTTCACTGTCTACTGGGCAGCTAGGTCATGCAGTGGATAGAGTACCAGGCCCAGAGTCAGGAAGATCTGAGTTCACATCTGGCCTCAGACACTAGCTTTGTGACCCTACCGCAAGTCACTTAACACCTCTTTGCCTGAGTTCTTCATCTGTAAAATGAAGATACACTGAAGAAAGAAATGGCAAACATTCCAGTCTCTTCACCAAGAAAACCTCATGGCTTTCAGAAATTACTAAACAATACATCACTACCTCCTGCCTGTGCTGAACCTAAAAAGAAGATAGCTCTGGGGGAAATCTTTGACCTATATATACCCCACTTATCACATCTTTAATTCAATTTAGCCAGTCACTAGTTATTACTGAAAATTAAAAAGTGATCTAAGAAATTTTGAAGTGAAAAGGAAAAAAAAAACAGAAACACCAAAATCACAATTCATTTGGTTCAAAAAGTTGAGTTTTTTAAGACAGTAATGCACACAAGTCATTTCCCCAATGAATAAGTAGTCAAAGGATATGAATAAACAGTTCCCAAATAAAAATTGCTATTAACAATCATATGGGAAATTGCTCCACATCCCTAATAATGAAAAATTCAAATCAAAACAACTCTGAGGTTTCACCCCATACTCAGCAAATTAGTAAACATGAAAAAATTGGAAATGGTTAATATTGGAGGATGGGAAGAAGACAAGTCACTGTAGGTAGAGGTGTGAATTGGTCCAACCATTCTGTAAAGCAATCAGAATTCTGCTGTCAAAAGTGATTAAAATTTGCGTACCCTTTGACCCAAACATTCTACTATTAGATATATACTCCAAGGAGGCCAAAGATGGAGAGATACCATATGCACTAAAATATTCATAGAAGCACATTTTTTGTGGTAGCAAAAAGCTAAAAACAAATTAGATGCAATGCATTAGGGAATGGCTAACAAAATTAGAATATGTCTGTAACAGAGTATTTCTGCATTATAAGATATGACAAATATGAAAAATTCAGAGAAGCATGAGAAGATATATGAACTGATGAGCAAAGCAAGCAGAACCCAGAAAACAGTATGCACAGTAATTAAATGAAAAAATTAAATATTTTCTGATTATAAAAATCAAGCTGGGCCTAAGGAAAGTATAAATTAAAATTAATTCCTTCCATTTATTAGGAAGCTTAAAAACCATGAAGTAGAATATTGCGTATGTTGTCAAGTGTAGTAGATGTACTGGTTACTTTATGATTTTTTTCTCTCCTTTTCTAAAGTCTCTTTTGCAAGTGATGGCTAGTTGGGTAGGGAAGAGAAAAAGAAAATTATTCATATATTAAGGTTACAAACCAAAGGCATCAATAAGACATTTTTAAATAAAAGACTATATAACTTAAAAAAAAATAAATTCCTTCAATTAAAAATGTGCTTTTTAAATATCACCTTTTATAGAATTTTGCCATTTGAACCAAAATTTTTATGATTAGTCACAAATACAAAAGAGATCCAAACTCAATTGTATTGTCTGCCTTGATTTGCATACCAAATAATGTAGATTTAAGAAAGAGAAAAGAGATGTGTTTAAAAACCAGCTCTACTGCCCACTAGCTATGACACCTTGATCAAGTCACTTAAACTCTGTGGGCCTCATTTTCCTCAACCATAAAGCGAGGGAAATGGAGTAAACAGCCTTTGAGATCACATGTATCTTTAAATCTGTGACCCTAAGGTTACAACAAAGACATCTTAATGTAGGCAATAATCTACAGATCTACCAGGAAAGAAAATATCTCTAAAAGTAGTCAGTTTTGTTCTATATGTGTGATGAACCATACAGCCTAGCATACCTGAAGGGCCCTTTAAACTATGTATAATAGTTCCATTATATAATGTAAATTAAAGAGTAATAGCACAGAAGGGGGAACTGGGTAATTACTGTTTTATCTACGGACATCTGTTGTCTACACTTGAGCAGTCTGAGCAGTACCAAGATGGCACTGAGGCCATTAGTGCTAATTAAGGAATGCTCCACTTTTTTTCATTCATGGATTCGATGTTTGAGAAGATGATAGTTCTGATTTTCAGAGCCAGGCAGTGACATGATTTTTCCTTGGCTCTCATCTGCCTTAGCAATTGCTCTTATGTCAATTCTTTGTGCCATCGCCTCTGTCCCTTAGCCAGTAATGCTGCTGGATCATTGCTATTCCTGACTATTTCCAAATGTCTTCCCAGCAGCACTAAGGAATCATGTTAAGGGTGTCAAATCACAGAAGGAAATGATTACCCCAGTGTTCAGCGCATGGGTGTTGAAGCTACTTCCTGGTACAAGGCAGGTAACAGGCCAACTTATTTACAAGACTTGCTGAGATCTGAGCTCTAGGCAATTCTGGGACATTTCATGGTGTCATTAAATTTGGTGGTTGTGAGCCAAGAGTGAGTCAAGTCAAGTTAAACTAAGTGAACAAGCATTTATTCAGCATTGACTCTGCTGGGCATTGTGCCAAAATCTTGGGGATACAAAGAAAGGCAAGAACAGTCCCTGCCCTCAGGAACCTTACACGTCATAAACATTACCCTTAATATCAGATGGTCCGAGCAAGTAGTACAGTATCTTGATCCAGGCAGTCACTGAATGAATATTTATTTGTGAGTTATTTCTGGATGTTACGTTTTCCTTTATGGAAATGTATAGGATTCTTCTTTAGATAAAGTAGCTCTATGCATCTATATCCTGTAGTTACAACACATCACTGTCCTAATTTTGGATGATACCTTCACACTGCCTGGCCCCAGTGCCTGGAATGAACTTTCTCCTCATCTTTGCCTCTTAGAATCCTGAATTTCCTTCCAATCTCAGCTCAAACATCACCTCCTATATATAGCATTTGCTAATCCCCAGCTGTTAGTGCCTAATCACCAAAATTACCTTCTATTATTTAATTTTCTTCATAGTTTTCAACAGCTTACATGAATATATGCTACCCTGATAGAATGCAAGTCCCCTGTGGGCAGGCCCAGGTTGTTGGGTTTTTTTTTTGTCTTTGTTTCTCCAGCACCCAGCACAGTTCTTGGCATGTATGTGATAAGTCCTTGATAAATGCTTACATGTAGATTGATTAATTGACTGATTAAATAAAACGCACCAAAGCAAATGCAACTTAATCTTTCTGCCATAATGGCCAAATTGGAACAAAGTCAATTTATTAAGCAAAGTGTAACAGGCACTATTGTAGATTCTGGAAATTAAAAAAAAGGAAACAGCATTCGTTCTCGAGAAGTTCACATATTGTCCAGGAGATATAACATGTGTGTACGTGAGCAAATTCATAGAAATTTTAGTAGGGAGCAAACAGTAACGACGAAGGTGTCCAGGAGCTCCTCTTCATCACAGGAAGAGTCAATCCAATTGGCCCTTGTGAGTTAGTCAAAAGCAGAATTGAACCCTCAAAGTAGTCTGTTAAGGAGCTACAAACAGACTCAGCCTCTGATTGGCAGAAATACTCATTTCCACCCTTCAGTTCAGTAGTGATTAATCTTCCTTACACACAAATCTGGTCAATCAATACGATGTTACTCCTCAACCCAAAATACTTCATTAATGATTCTTTATTGTTTACTAATTAAGGCTAAATTCCTTAGCCTTGTAATCCAGGCCTTCTACAGTATGGCAGCATAATCTCATATTTCTCTGTTCTACCTTCCTTGTTCTACTCTCCATCCCTCAAATATATTCTGTAGTTTCCCACCCCCATGCTTTTGCCTATTCTATTCCCTTTGCCTAGGAATTCCTACCCTCATCTCCATTTTTTGAAATCCTACCCATACTTCAAGACCTAGTTCAGACGTCATCTTGATCATGAAGGTTTCCCTGAAACCACTCATAGAAATCTTCTTAGGGTTTATATGGCAATGTCTACCTCTTATTCAATTCAACATAATACAATGGAAAAAATACTACTGTGCATCTAGAGGACCTGGCTCCATGTCCTACCTCTGATGATTTGGTTCCTGTGTGGCCTTGGATGTGTCATTTAATTTTCCTAGGCCTCAGTTTACTTACCTGTAAAATGAGAAGAGTTGGATTTAATGGTTTCTAAAGTTCCCTTCAACTCTGATTCATATTTTCCATTTGCTACTCTGTGACTTTGCTCCTTTAAATCCACTGAATTAGCAAAATGTTATAAAATGCCTTCTCTAGAGTGTCTAATGGAGTAGTTTAATGCCCTACCTGAAGAAAAGTTAATATTGTTCCAGTTCACAAGGATAGAGGAAACCTGGAAGCACCACTGGTCCCTGCTGAGCTGAATTTAATTCTCCTCTTCTTTATCCTTGTTTTAATTCTGCCTTCCTAAAGGGATTTATGTAGTTAAGAGAAACGAAATGAAGATTTATCATTCTTATAGCTATAGGTAGGTTATCTTCCACTATACAGACATCTAAAAAAACTATTAACAGCCAAACTCCCACTACAGAAAGGATAATGGGCTTGATTTGAATTAATCAAATCATTCATCCTATAATCTTCCCTCACATTTATCACCACCCTTGTGACCTTCTTTGATTTGTAGCAACCAAGAACCACATGGTTCCTAGTTTCTGATTCCTTTGAGTTAAAAGTCTGAGTCTGAGAGCATGAATTTCTCTCAGAAGAGAGCCCAAGGAGACTGTGCTGATTTCATAATTTGTGATAGTCTTATACACTCTCTAAGTTCAAGGTCACTATCATTATTGCTAGAATGATTTAAGTATGCTGCTCTCTAGGGACTTGAATTCTGTTCTGCCTCCTCTGTCCTATCTTTCCAGGCTTATTTCATATTAGAATCCTTCACATGCTATGTATTCCAATCAGATCAGTTATCTTGTTATTCCCTATATATAACATGTGATATCCTACCTCCACACCTTTGAGCAGGCTATCCCCCATACATGAAACATCACACACACACACACACACACACACACACACACACAAAGACACACATACACACATGCACATGCACACATGCACACATGCACTCTTGCCTCTTAGAACTACTGGTTCCCTTAAAGGCTTAGTTCAGTAGCAACCTACTACATAAGACCTTTCCTGATCCACTCCCTCCATTCCCTATGATTAATGTCATCTCCATTTTAGAAATGACATGTACATAGTTTGTGTGTGTGTGTGTGTGTGTGTGTGTGTGTGTGTGTGTGTGTGTGTGTACACTATATTCCCCAAGCAGATCATAGACTCCTTTAAGGTACTGATCATTTCATTTTTATCTTTGTACCTAGCACACATGGGGCATCTAAGTGGGTACAATGGATAGAGCACTAGGTTTGGAATCACGAAGATTCATTTCATGAGTTCAAATCCAACCTCAGATACTTACTAGTTATGAGACTTTGGGCAAGTCACTTAATTCTGTTTGTCTTAGTTCCTTATCTACAAAAGAACTGGAGAAGTAAATGGCAAACCACTCCTATTACTTTTCGAGAAAACTTCAAATGGTGTTACAGAGTCAGACACGATTGAAACAACTAAGCCACAACCAAGCACATATACCACAGTACCTGGCACATAGTAGGCACTTAAAAATAACCATGCTTATTGAATTGAAATGAAATTAAATGAACCCCGCACATAATAAGAAGCAATGCCACCCTACTCTACAGAATTTTTATACGAGCTTCATCTATAAGGAATGCCATAGTCGATCAGACCAATGATCCACTCAGCTGGAGTGGATCTCTCTGATACTGGTACCAATACTTCAAGACCTCCAGGAACCATTATCTTATCAATGTGGCCACTCCTTTCACTGATTCTGATTGCCACCACTCTACAATTTATTATGTGGTCTGCAAAAATTGCTGTGGCCCAATAAAAAAGTAACCTCCTGTAATCTACCTATTAGTAAGCTTCTTCAAACTTTGTTAAATGGTTTCCTGGCATCAAACATAAAATCCAACATCAGGATCTTATTTCAGGACTTTCTAACTTAGTAAGACCTGCTGAAGCTTGAACTCTGTTGACAGAGACTTCAAGAATCCAGCATCACCTCCACAGCAAGAGAAGGCCACATATAAAGGCCTTTTTATGACCAATTTACCATCCTCTGAACATCAAAGTCCCATTTCAACTATGCCCCTGGCCCTTTGCTGGAGCTGCCTGACAGGCATGAAATACAGTCCCTCCTCACCTCAACCTCTGAACACCCTCTGTTTCCTTCAAGGCTGAATTCATGGGAATTTTTTCCTCTTCTCTCGGCTTATAACATGTTCTCCCATTTCAAATTGTTATGTATTTAAGCATTGGTTTAAATGTTTTATCCTCCATTAGAAACTGAGCAAACACCTTAGAAGCAAGGAGTGTGTCGATTTTGTTTCCACATCCCCAGTATCTAACCTAGTGCTTTGCACATAGTAGTTGCTTATAATTAATTAGAATTGAACTAAAGATTTACTAATGGAGATATTTGTTTTCTTCCACGACATTATAACTGTCCCCAGAACATTCCAAATGTCTTCTACATTTCCAGTGAGATCCATGCTATCTGAACTTGAATTATGAGGTTGCTACATTTCATGCTTGGATCATCTGTCAGAAAACAACATATTCCACATATTACTCATTGTGCAAGACAAGATTTTCTTTTATTCATCATAAAATCATCAATTTGTCACTTCTCAGCCTCCCCATTATTTTGTAGTAACATCCTGATATACAGCTGCAAGAACCAGCTCTCTTGTGATATGTTTTAGTGATCTAGTCCCAGTACTATTTATTTCTCTGACTGAGGGATGGCTCTAAAGAGAAAGTAGATTTAGTGGGAGTCTCTTTTTTCACTCATTTAACAAATATTTGCTGACAGTGAACAGGCAAGTACTAAGAACTTTCTATGGGCCAGGAATGATGCTAAATTCTGGGCATATTGACACAAAAGTGAATGTTCCTTGACCTCTAGGAGTTTCCATTCTACTGGGGGATACATGTAAAAACCTAGTTCTATATAAGATATATACAAAGTAAGTGGAATGCAATTTCAGAGAGAAAGTCATAAGCAGCTGGAGGAATCAGGAAAGGTTTCCTCCAAAAAGTAGGATTTGAACTGAATCTTGAAGAAAGTCAGGGAAGCTAAGAAGCAGATTAAGGAAGGAAAGCATTCTAAACAAGAGAAACAACCAGTGCAAAGGCATGGAGATGGGAGAAATGACAAGTAGGCCAGTGTAGCTAGATGATAGAATGCACAGAATAGAGTCAAAAATACAAAGACCACAAAGGTGGGAAGAGATCAAGTTATGAAGAACTCTAAATAACAAACAGACGTTAAACTTCATTCTAGAGGTAACAGAGAGCTACTGGAGTTTATTGAGGAGCTGGTTGACACTGGGTATATTTGTGGTTTAGGAAAATCACTTAGGTAAGTGTGTGAAGGCTAGGGAGATACTTGAAGCACAGACCAATAGGGAAATAGATTAAGAGGTGACTAGGGCCTGAATTAGGGTCATGGCTATGTGAATAGAAAGAAACAGATAGATGAGATGCTGAAAGAGAGAAATGACAAGGCCAGGGAACAGGTTGAATATGTTGAGTGAGGCAGGAGCAGGGAAGGGAAGGAATTAGGGACAACATAGAAGTTGTAAGCTAAAAGTTGAGGAGAAATGAGGGTTTGAGGAGGCAACATCATATAATTACTATAAGTATAGCACCATGAGGAAATACAAGGAAAAGATAAGACAGTCCCTGATCTTGAGGAACTCCTGTTAGGGAGACAAAAATATGCGCATCAAAAAATTAAATAATGATACTAGGAAACAGATCATTAAGTGGTCATTGAAGGATATAACTGATACTTACTTTTGACTTCAGCAGGGGAAGGAAAACACTGATGGCTACATTGTTCTGGAAAGGTTCAGTGAAGGAAGAGGACCTTGAAGTGTCCTTTTCAAATTAAAGGAGGTAGGAGGGCAGGGTGAGGGAAAGGAAGAGAGACAAGAGATGAGAGACACAGAGACTGAGTTTTAACAGAAACTACCAAGCATATAGATTATCAGGAAAATTGTCTAGCTTGGTATAAACATGCAAAGCTATCAAAAATTATTCCTATGTAAATAAGACAGAATTAAGGGGGGGGGGGGGTAGTAATTCCAAAGATGCAAGAAGTGCTGAAATTCTTTAAAGAAGACTGGCAATGGATTACAGATTGATATCTCTCTGTGGTTCACTGGAGTCTGTCATGGAGACACCAGAAAGGAGTAGGAGTAAAGGGTATTCTTTTTGCCCACGAGGAAAGGGGAAAGAAGTGACCAGAGGGGAGATCAAGAGTAAAAAGCAAAAGAGGTTTGGGTTTTTTTGAAAGCCCTACCTATTCCTTCCAGTCACATGGTATGGTCTAGCTCTACTCAGCTCTTTTCCTATTAAAAAAATGAAAACGGGGGCAGCTATGTGGCACAGTGAATAGAGCACCAGGCCTGGAGTCAGGAGGACCTGAGTTCAAATCTGACCTCAGACACTTAACACAAAAACTAGCTGTGTGACCTTGAGCAAGTCACTTAACCCCAATTGCCCTCCAAAAAAAAAAGAAAAGAAAAATGAACATGGGGCAGCTAGGTGGCACAGTGAATAGAGGACAGGCCCTCAAGTCAAGAAGACCTAAGTTCAAATCCAGCCTCAGATGCTTGACACTTAACTAGCTGTGTGACCTTGGATGAGTCACTTAATCCCAATTGCCTTGCTTTATCCCTCCCCCCAAAAAATTAAGATAGCACAATACTTCCATCTACTTTGTGTATATCTTATATATGTATATAGCTTATATATGTTTCCAAAGAATGGAAACTCCTAGAGGTCAAGGAATACTCACTTTTGGGTCTATATGCCCAGAACTTAGCACAGTTCTTAGAAAGTTCTTAGTAAATGTCTGTTCACTGACAGTGAATATTTGTCAAATTTGTTAAATGGGTGAAAAAACAGAGACCTCCATTAGATTCACTTTCTCTTTATAGCTATCCCTCAATCAGAGCAATAAATAGTACTGCTACTAGATTAGCAAAATTTATCAGAAGAGAACTGGTTCTTGTAACTGTAGATTAGCATGTTACTAAAAACCTGACCTCAAACTAATTGTGTGACTCTGGGCAAGTCACTTAACCCCTATTTGCTTCAGTCTCCTCTTTTGTAAAGGGGGTATAATAAATACCTACCTCCAAGGATTGTTGTGATGGACAAATGAAGTAAAAATTATAAAGTGCTTAACATAGCCTGACCCTTGGTCAGAGCTATCTAAATGTTAGCTCTTTATTATTAATGTGGTTATTATTGTTATTCTAATTAATGGAAGAAAAGGAAGCCCAATTCCCCCAGAAATAACAGAGTGCCACATGTTTGAAATGAACAAGCCTAAAGACACGTAGACAGACAATAATGGAAACTTGACCCCCTGAGGCTGGGAATGAAAGAAGAAATAATAAGTGAAACAGGAGAGAGGGTGGCAAAGGAGAACAGAGAGATAGTAGGAATATAAGAAGGAATGGCAATAATCCAAATTATGATAAGGAAGGGAAAATGCTAGGTAAATATATGACCTATGCGAAATTCATGAGCAATGAAAAGGAAAAAAAGTGGCCATCAGGCTCCCACTGCAGCCAAAAGCAATGAGGTGACGAGAAGGGACAGACAACAGGATCAGACTAAGAGGCCCAAAAGTCCAAATGATATATGGAAGAAAACATCAACAGAAAGAACCATAAGGCAAAGAAATATCTGGGCAGCAAGACCAAGTACAAAGAAAGTCTGGCAGACAGATTCAGCTTGATCCCATCTGATGGTAATGACAAGAACAAGGACCCAAAGTGCCAAACAGCTTGGGACAACAGCTTGTAGCAGCAGGCACAGAAAGCGTGGATGCAGACGTAGAGGCTGCAGGGTACAGAAGTTGGAAGACCAAACCAGGAAAGATTCTCCCAGGACTAAAGGTAGTCTGTGACCAAATAAAAGGCAGGCAAAGCAGCCTTACAAGAGACATCTGAAAGAAAATTAAAAGGGAAAGGTCAACATAAGGCTTAGTATGGCACATTCACTCATACAAAAGTACTTGGGTAAAATTAATATCTTCATTTTTGATTATGAATAAGTGAATGAAATGGCATTTATTGAGTCCTTGCTATATGCCAGACACTAGAAAAACAAATTTAGAAAAAAACAACAAAGACAACACCTTCCTTTAAAGGATTTGCATTCTAATATGGAAAAATTATATACATATATTATATACAAAATTATACATACATATGTGTAGATGTGTATATACATTTACATGCCCATGTACACATACCCACACACCTACACATATACATATACACACGAGAGTCATAGCCACGGAAGGATGTTTTAGGCAAGTAAGAGGCACAATGATGGTGACTGGACCCATAGGGCAATTATTTGATTTGTCTTTTCTGGTAACAGTAGGATTGATCTGATAATTATTCTCAGAACAAGAGTTAGAAAACAGAGAGTGAGGGAAGAGAAGGCGAGTAGTTACAGTGGAGGAAAGGGTCCATACTCAGAAGAATATCATGAAAATTGCCACAAAGTATGGTAGGTCTAGATTAAGGCTACTGAATAGTGAATGTTCACCAGTCAGAAAGAGAGGATCCCAAAGAAAGAGCTTGAGTTCTTGGCTGGAGCCCAAAAGCATTTCATCTTACACATTGCTAGAGAGTAGTATGGTGGACGAGATATAATGAATGTGGTAAATTAATCCTTTTCCAGCATCCCATAGTCAAAACATCAAGGACCTATGGCTTAATCAGTCTATTGAAACCTTTGAATCTTGCCTAATCTTAGAAAGTTGCCTGAGTTTCAGAGAGACCAAATGACTTACCCGTAGTCATACAGTCAGTAAGTATAAGACACAGTATTTGAAGGATTTGAATGTCTTCCTTTTCTCAGTCAAAATCTTAGAAAAGCCATTTACATTTATTGCCTCCTTTTGAGCAAATGAGATGATATTTTACAGAATCAGACACATAATTGCTGTTTAATAAATGTGTGTTCCCTTACCCTTCCCTTCTTCTTACCACTTTGCAGTCTGACTTCTAATGTAATCTCACAACTGAAACTGTTCTCTCTAAAATTCCCAGTGATCTCTTAATTGCTGAAATTGATGGTCTTTTCTCTACTCCCATCATTTTTTTTTCTCTCTGCTGCATTTGCTTCTCCTCTTGGATTCTCTCTCCTCTCTGGAAAGCAGATAATCCTACTCTCTCTAGTTTCTCTCCCTATCTGAAAGCTTTTTCTCAGCTTCCTTTGCTGAATCATGATAAATCGAATCCCCTCATTCAGATGTTTGTCAAAGTTCTATCCTGTGCCTTTGCTTTCTATACTCACTTGGTGACTTCATCAGTCTCCATACATCATACAAACATCAGCCTCCAATTATCATCTCTATGTCAATGATTCCCAGACCTATAGTTCTAACCCCAGGGTCTCCCCTTGGGTTTCAGTCCTATGTTACCTATTGTACATTGGACATTTCAGAATGCGTGCAGAGAAACCTTAAATTAAACATGTTCAGAACTGAACTCATTGTCTTTCCCCAAAAATTCACCACCCTTCCAAACTTCCCTATTCATGTGGAAGGTAACACCATTCTTCCAGTCTCTCAAGTTCAAAATGTCCATGTTACCCTGGATCCTTTCCACTCTCTCTTCCTCCCATATATCCAATTATTTGCCAAATTTTGCCATTTCTACCTCTGCATCATCTCTTACATTCAATCCTTTCTCTCTCCCTTGGTCATAATACTTTAGTAAAGATCTTTGGCATTACCACTCAACTGGACTATTGCAATAGCCTCCTAAGTGGTTTTCCTACCTTATCTCCACTAGCCCAGGGTCTATGGTGATTTTTTCCTAAGCATAACACTGATCATATCACCAGCTTCACGTTGCAGATGATAAACTACCAAGGCTCCCTATCACCTCTCAGATAAAACATTAGCACCTCTGTTTAGTTTTAATGACCTTCACAACCTGCTCCTAACCTATTTTTTCTTAAACTACTAAAGAAATCAGAGTTATTCTCTCGTTGTTGTTGATATTAACAATTAGAGATAGCCAATAGCTAATAGTTATTTAGCAATTTAAGTTTTGCAAAGCACCATGCACACAGTGCCTGGAACATTTTATTCTTTGGTTGTTTTTCAGTCATGTCCAACTCTTTGTGACCCCGTTTGGGGTTTTCTTGGCAAAGACACAGGAGTGATTTGCCATTTCCTTTTCCACCAGAACTGAGGCAAACAGGGTTAAGTGACTTCCCCAGGGTCACTCAGCTAGTAAGTGTCTGAGGTCATATTTGAATTCAGGAAGATGAGTTTTCCTGACGTCAGACCTAGCATTCTATCCACTATATAACCCAGCTCCCAGCCTGGCACATAGTAGGTACTTAATAAATCTTTATTGAATTAAATGGGATCTAGGGACAAGGACTACACCTGTGATCTCTTTGATGTAGTGAGCTCCTAGAAAGTATTGACCATTACAGGTCAATACTTTCTCTTCAACTTACAGTCTCAGGCAGTGTATCAGCAAGCACCCTAGCATACCTAGGGCGGCTACTAGCACAGGTTCTTAGATCTGCTTTTCTAAAGGAAAGCAACTCAAAGTGGGTTAACAATCTTACTTTAATCAATCAAATACCATTTACC
>CM053581.1:558401416-558417428 GCA_028627135.1 Pseudochirops cupreus | reverse complement strand
GTCCAGCCGCCCCCGGGGCACAGCTGCGGCTTCAGGCCAGGCTGGTTTCGGTTCACAGTGCTGATACGGTTCCTCTTAGCCGAGCTGACTTTAGTGGGAAGTATCTTTGTGTGCGTTTTGGAGTTCCAGGATTGGTTTAGAGTCCTGTTTTATGGGTATTTTGGGGTGGCTATGTGAGAGCTGCGATGTGTTGCTGCTTCTACGCCGCCATCTTGGCTCCGCCCCCGGAGCTTTGGGTTTATTAAACACTAGGTTGCTAGGGTCATTTAGTGCTGTGTTCTGTGTATCTAACCTATTCTGCTGATTCGCCGCTATATTTCTTAGCCAGTACAAGAATTTTTTCATAGTGACCACTTTTAATGTAATTTGAGATCTGGTACTGCTAGACCATCTTTCACATTTTATTTTCATTGACTCTTTTGGTACTCTTGACTTTTTATTCTTCCAGATGAATTTTATTATTATTTGTTACCTGTATGAAATAATTTTTGTTTGCTTGGTTGGTATGGCACAGAATAAGTAAGTTAATTTAGGTAAAATTTTCATTTTTATTGTATTGGTTCAGCTTATACATGAGCCATTAACATTTCTCTTTCAGGTTTATCTTTTTATACTTCACTTGAGTCTTGTGCTTGAATGTCACATTTTTTGGTCAGCTCCACTATTTTCATCAGGAATGTTTGAATACATTATACTTTCTCTGTTTCATTAAATATCCATTTCTCCCAGAAAGATTATACTCATTTTGGTGGGTAGGTGATTCAGGGTTGTAATTCTAGTTCCTTTTCCTTCTGGAATGTCATATTCAAAGTCATCTGCTCCTTTAATGTGGAAGCTGCTAAATCTTTTGTGATCCTAACTGTGGTTCCATGATATTTGAATTGTTTCTTGCTGCTTGTATTAGTTTCTCCTTGACCTGGGAGCTCTGGAATTTTGCTATAATATTCCTGAGAGTTTTCCTTTTGATATTTCTTTCAGGAGATGATCAATGGATTCTTTCAATTACTACTTTGCCCACTGGTTCTAGGATATCAGGGCAGTTTTCTTTGATAACTTCTTGAAAAATGATTTTTAAGTTCTTTTTTTCATCATGGCTTTCAAGTAGTTCAATAATTATCAAATTATTTCTCAATCTGTTTTCTAGGTCTAGTTTTTTTTTTCCTTTTTGATGAGATATTTTACTTTTTCTTCTATTTTTTCCCATTCTTTGACTTTGCTTTATTGTTTCTTGATTTCTCATGGAGTCATTAGCTTACGTTTGTCCAATTCTAATTTTTAAGAATTTTTTTAAAGTGAGATTTTGTACATCTTTTTCCATTTGATCAATCCTGATTTTTTAAAGTTCGTGGATTTTTGTCTCTTTTATGACTTGGTCAATTCTGTTTTTTAAAGTATTATTTTTTTCAATTGTTTGTGTGCCTCTTTTACCAAGCTGTTGACTCTCTTTAGAATTTTCTTGGATCATTCTCATTTCTTTTCCTATTTTTTGTGCCTCTCTTATTTGATTTTCAAAATTCTTTTTGAGTTCTTCCAGGAGTTTTTGTTGGACTTGAGTCCAATTCGCATTTTTCTTTGAGACTTTGCTTGTAGCAATTTTGACAGCATTGTCTTCTGAGTTTATGTCTTGATCTTCCTTGTCATTATAGTAGCTTTTTATGATCAGGTTTTTTTTTATTGTTGTTGTTTGCTCTTTTCCCTTGCCTATTGATTAATTTTTAACTTTAGTTAAAGTTGGACTTTGCTGCTGGGTTGGAGAGGGAACTGTTCCAAGCTTCAGTTTTTTTGTTTATTCATTTATTTGCTGCTGCTGCTTTCAGAGCTAGTTCTGGGAGTCTGTAAGTTTTTGATGCTTCCAGGGTGGTATGATCCAAAATCAACATTGTGGTCACTGTTCTTTTAGCCTGTGCTCTGTTTTTATCCAGAAAGGAATTTTACTTCCCTGAAGCCACAAGCACAACTGCCCCTTTTTGCTTTGGAACTGAGACCAGGGCCCATGCTCCCTTGTGAGTAACCACAAGCACTTTTCTCTCCCCTAGAACTGTGACCAGGACCTCAGCTTCCCTGAAGCTACAAGAACTCATGTTCCTCTTTACCCTGGAAATTTGGTTCATAATTGCATATAAGTGATGTAGGAGGGTCCTATACTTAGCACCAGCAAAGAGTCCCCTGTAATCTCTTTCTGACCAGTTGTCTGATTCCCTTACCATCTTGGGCCTGAGAGTTCCTAATGTTGCTACTGTTGCTATTGCAGTTGCCTCTAGGACCTGCTGCTGGTATTGCCATGGCATGTGCTGCACTCTTGACTGATCCCCACCTTGGTGTCACAGAACCTCTGCTGCTAAACTCCTAAGTTGTTTTGTGCTGGAAAATTATCTCACCTTGACCTTGTTGCCTCTGCCACTCCCAAATTTGATTTAAGGTGTTATTTTAAAGTTGTTTGGCAGGAAATATTGGGAGAGTTCAGCTGATTTGCTGCCTACCAGCTTCAATTTATAAGTGTCTACCCAAATGCATGCTGATATCCAGGCAACTGACATCTTTCATCCACTTGGTCTTTCCTCTGTGGACAGTTTGGGCAAGTTTTTTTTTTAATAATTACAGATTTCTTTTTAAGTTACTCTGCAACATTATAGGGTTTATTATAGTCATCACAGACTTCAGATATGGGGATATAAGTATTGGGAATTGAATTTCCAAACCCAAAACTCTTTCCAATTTAGCATGCTGCTCTTGACTTTAACCAGTCCCTGTCTATACTTTAATACTCTCTTTACTATGCAGCACTGAATAAAATGAAGGTGAATATGAAAAGGAAACTTGGAAAAATATTAAAAAACACAACATAGTGTATTGCTCTTACTCTAATGAGATGATGAGGATGAAAAAAGGAGTATGATAGTTATTAGGTTAATTAACTCTGAGCTATATCATTCACCAACTCCACCACAATGAACTTCTCCAACATAACCAGAAATATACTTTCCTGTCTTGAAGCTTTACATTATTTGTTTTTCCCTTTGACACCTACTTACCCTTGGAAAAAGTGTTGATTCAATAGCCCTTTGACTAGCAGCTGCCATTCAAAAAACATTACATGGAATTTTTCGTCATGTTGGTACAAACCATCTAAATCTGGGAGTGTCCTGGCATATGTAGGATATCTGATCACCTTCACTTAGGATGATATTTTAAGCAATACTATATAATCTTCACATCTAATTGCCTTTCAATTGTAATTCAATTATCTCTTAATGTGAATTTACAAATTCTTTTTCCAGAAACAGTTGTAAACAAACCTTGAATACAGTAATGATGCTGGCTACTTACAAATACCTTTTTTGTCAAGCAAGAATCCTTTTGTTATGTGAAAAAAATCATGCCTAATTTGTTTTGTGAACAAAAATATTCTTACATAGAGTTCTCTTATCTTGTAAAAAAGAAACCTCTCATACTTTAAACACATTGTGAACATTCAGTTTTTTGAAACATCTAATGGGAGTAGCTTTGTGCTCAGTATCTTCATAAAGAAATCATTAGTCACTGAAGAAACAAGGATGGCTTGTGTAAAGGTATACTGAATCTGTGTCTATGTGATTTACATCACTTAACACAGTGCCCAGCACACAGTAGGTGTTTAATAAATATTTGTTCATGGATTCCATATAAGTGGGATGAAAACTCCTCTTTCTCCATTTGATATCATTTCTTTCAATTACGCAATGGAAGTTATACAAATACATTTCTATCACATGGGTTTTTTTTACAATGAAATGAAAAATGTTTTCACCATCCTATTTCTGTGACTTCAAAAAGATTCTATAATAGGGCTAAAAATCTAATTGTACATTCTTTCAATATCTTAGTATCTTATAGCAATAGTAGAAGCAAAATCATAGAATCATAGATAAAGCTTTAAAAGAACTTAAAGTCATTTTGCTCACTCTTCACCTCATTTTATAATCAATCAACAAGTACTTATTAAGGACCTACTTGAAGGCAGCTAGGTGAAGTAGTGAATAATGCATTTTCAATCCTAGCTGATTACATCAACAGGTCCTGAAATAGATGGCCACATCAGGGGAATCAAAGTACTCTAATATGTTATACTTGTTGATGAATTGAAAGCAAAATCAATTTATTAAAAAAAAACCCACTCATTGAGAACCTAGTGTATGCAGAGTTCTGGGGAATTTAAAAAACAGTCCTCGTTGTCAAGAAACTTACAGGGACATAAAACATGCATACAGATGATTCAATACAAAGTACAGAGAAAGTAATTTAGAGGAATGAAATGCTTGGAAGGGACCTTATAGACCATCTGGTTCAAGATCTTCATTTTACAGACCGTGAAACTGATGCGACTTAGGGAAATGAAGTGAGTTGCCCAAGGTCACAGACATTAAGTAGCAGTCATGGGATTTGAAGCGAGGTCCTGCGTCTCCAAAATTTGGACACTAACAAATATTCAGAGACCTTATTCTGGCTTAAAGTCAGTGCCTCCAATAGACCAACCACAAGTAAGATCTCATAGCCAATGAAAAATGGATTGTTAGGTTAAAATCTTTCACTTCTTCATAAAACAAGAGTGCCCATTTTATCTCCTCTAATTCTCTTGTCCTCCCCTTCCTTTTCTTCTTCTTTACCCTAGTGCTCATTCCTTACACCTTTACTCATGTGTGAACTAAAAAAAGACTTCAAGAATCTTCCATTTTTTTCTTAAAGAACAAAATTTGAGATCCTATAATGTATGGTGTAGTATATGGGCTAATGCCACTAATTTTTGAAAATTCCCTTGTTTGTATTCTATTCTCCTCTAATCATTTTCTAAGTGGAAATAGGATGAAAAAAGGTCAAGGAGATAAAGAGCCAATATGCCTCTTCCCTAATTCCCAACTGTCTTCTGCCCTCTCTAGTTCTTCTACTTTCTCAGGGGTCCAGGGCAAAAATACCAGAAACAGGATGCAAAGGCAGCATGACACAGGGGAGAGCACTGGGTTAGGAGTTGAGAAGACTTAGGTTTGTATCCTGCCTCAGATAATTACATGGAGCAAGACCCTGAACAAGTCACTTAGGTTGTCTGAACCTCAGTTTCCTCATCTGTAAAAAGAGGGAGTTGAATTCATTGACTTCTATGGTCTCTTTTAGTTCTAAATCTATGATGGTAAGATCCAAGTCCTTTGACTGCCAAATCTAATCCTCTTTTTACTTCAATAGTTTTACCACCTATATGACCTTGGGCAACAAAACCTTATCCTTCCTGGACCTCAGTTTCCTCATCAGCAATATAGAGGTTTTAGGTTACATGGTCTGTAATGTCTTTGCCACTTCTAAATATGTAACCCACAACTCTTCTTTCTAGCCTTTCAAAATGTTTTTTCTTTACTTTTGTTCAATACAGGATAGTAATCCTTAAGGAATTTGGCTCCACTCAACCTGAGTAGAGACAAAAGGGTATCAAGGGTATTCTGAGGACCCTGATACTTAAGCATGGAGGAAACATTCAGCCTCTATTTATAGTATTTGTCACCACAGTATCTTGGTCTTCTGACAAGGTGGTAACTATATCTGTTACTCCATTCTAATGGAAAATAATTAAGGTTTTGAACCACCTTGGTAAAAAATAATTTGCTGGCTGTAGGCAAAGAAGTATATGACAGAACATAAACAAAGCAACTCATAAGTCCTTTTCTTTTACTCCAATTTTGATGAAATGAGAGCAACATAAAACACTGGCTAGGGTTTATTTGAATAAAGGAACAGTAGAAAAGCTGAGGAAGGCAATTCTAAGAAATTCAAATATGTCCTTCTCTGAATTTGCATGAGGGGCCAATTCATGCCAATGCAAATGAAGTCTGAGCTCATCTTCACTTCCCAACAAGGTCTGGATCACATTTCTGTCCTTCCCTTCCCTTTGTCAATGGCAGAAGAATGGTCACTGGGTTCTTACCTATAATGAACAGAATCTCCACTGCGATGTCGCTGACCGTGGTGCTCCTTGTTGTGGACAGCTCATCATTGCCAATAAAGCAAACGTTGTAAGGTACAGTCACAGCGACATAGAACGTCGCCAACAAGATCAGCCAGTCCCAGCCAGCTTTAAAAGTGCTAAAATGCAAAAGGATGAATTTGGACTTTTTTGCATCTGAAACTTTGTACTCCGGAAATGCTGGTTTATCTACAAAAACATTCTGTAGACAAAAAAAAAAAAAGGAGAGAGGGAGGAAAACCCCATATTAGCTAAAATGCTCAGATTGCATTGCATACACTTCTATGAGTGTAGTATTTTGTGCTTACAAAATCAACATATACTCATGACTCCTTCCTTCTTTCCTTCCTTCCTCCCTCCCTCCCTTCTTTCCTTACTTCCTTCCTTCTTTCCCTCCTTCCCTCCTTCCTTCTTTCCTTCCATTCTCCCTTCCTCTTCTTTCATTTCATTTTTTTATTTCTTTCTTTCTGTCTTTCACTTCTTCCTTCCTTTCTTTCTTTCTTTCTGTCCTTTCTTTCCTCTCTCTCTCTCTCTCTCTCTCTCTCTCTCTCTCTCTCTCTCTCTCTCTCTTTGTCTTCAATGGGGAGAATGGAGCATAAATTGAATTCAGCATATTGCCCTGAAGATAGCATCAACACATCCAGAACCATAACTAACAACTTTTGGTACCTAGAGTAAACAGCAAAAATTGTCCTCTAGGAAAAATAGGACGAAAGCCACTCACTAATCAAATATGGTGGGATGAGTGAGACTTTGATATATAAACTCATAATAAGAGAGTCCCAAGATGCCAGCCCTGTAGCCAGAGAGACCCCACAACACTTTCTCCTAGTGGGATAGACAGAGACTTTCAAATGCACCGAGACCACTGTAGGGGGAGAAGGAGGGCATGATTGGTTGGGTCACATTAAGGGAGTTAAAAGTGACATTAAAATAAATATTAAAAATTATTTAAATTTATTATCTAACTTTTTGGGGAGAATTTTTAAATTTAAGGGCTCTAGAACAAAGCTCCAACTGACTATTCCAGTTGTAGCCTTAGCCATGTACTGCCACAATACTGGTCCACAGTTTTAATTAAAGGCAATTTCACTTCAATGTCAAAAGAGAAATCTCTGAGCAGGGTTAGCATCATTCACTAAAGGAACAAAGTGAACTTACTCATGACGTTACCTAGAGACATTCACAACTGGAAATGATTACAAACAGTAAATATAATTTGCATTTATGTTCCAGAAAGTAGCAATTCCAGGCAGAATTAAACTCTCATATAAGGCAAAAACCAACAACACCACCCTAACAACAGATAAAATAGCTAAGTAAGTAATGCAGAGGACTTGGTATTTCAAGGAAGCTTTGGAGGCATTATTTCAACAGTCAGCTTGCACTGAAATCCTTCATTCTGACTTTACTAATGATGACAGTGACCCACGAACAACTTAAGAAACTGCTTTTTATTGGAAACATGGTGTAACGGGGAAGGAAGGGCTCATGTTTTGGATTCATAGTGGGTTTTCTTGAGTTTGGAGATTTGCTTGACGCTTGAATTCTTGACAAGCCTTGCATTACCTGAGAGAATTGAATGATAATGATGGTTGTGGACAACAGTACGCCTTTGAATAGACAGAGAAGGAAGAGATAATTATTCCAGGCAAAGCATTTAAGTAAGAAAGGAGATGTTCCATTTTTGTAGGTAATTAAAGCCAGAGAAGAGTTGAGTTCTTGCTAAGTGTAGAAGCCTTCAGCTTTGAAATTATTACAACTCGATGAACAATGCCTCGCATTCTAATACAAGATAAAGGAATATTCTAAAGACTTGAGAGTAATGTGCTCAGGAGCATACATTTAGCCTGTTAAGTAAGAGAAACACTAAAAATGAAGTCAAAGGCTTCATTTGATAGGGTAAGGCTGAATTACAAAGTGGATACCTGGAAACTGCTGAAGCTTCACTTTATTGAGTGTTTAGAGTATAAATAAAACCAGGAAACAATATGTGCTATATTCAAGGACCTTTAGAGATGTCTCAGGCATAACCAGCAGCTCATCCAGGTTGGCTTACAAAAACTGCAGCCAGAAGCAATGAGACTAGGAACTAGGAAAATTTCCCCTTGGAAATCAACGAATCAAAAAGTTTATCCTCAGCATGTACCATATAATGTCCTAAGCACTAAGACTACAAAGTAAGGACAACAACATTTCCTGCCCTCAAGGAATTTAGATTTTGAACATATTCCTTTGTTGTGTTCTCAGCTGCCCTAATTTCTTACTAATTTACCCCATTCATTTGGGAGTACCCATAGCCCCCTTTGTACCTCCCAAAGCACTGCCTATTCAATTTGACAGTGATAACCCATAGTGCTTCTCTTCCATGCTCGAACTTCTGCTCTCACATTGGAAGCCCTGATCAGTTGCTTGTCTATTGTAGTGATTCCCCATCTTATTCACAGAATCAAAGAGTAATTGATCAACTATCATTATGTATGTGCCTACTATGTTTCAGGGACAGGAGGTACAAAGAAAAAAAAACACCAAGAGCTCTTGTTCTCAAGGAGTTTTTATTCAAAGAGCTGCAAGAGATCTGAGCAAATAGATAGTCTGACTCCCTCACTTTATAGGTAGGAAAATCGAAACCCAGAGAGGTTATATAATTTGCCCAAGGTCACACAGGTGGTAACACCGGGGATTTGAACCTAAGTCCTCTGCCTCCAAATCTAGAACTCTTTTACACTGTTCCAAGCTTTTGTCCTTTGAGAGCAGGAGTTTGGGCCAGAGCTAGTTCAAACTTTTGGAGGAATCCCAAGCCAGGGTAGTTGAAGGATAGGTTTTGGATAGAAAACCTATCCTTTAGTAACTCCAACATCCAGCCCAGCGCTTTGCTTAGTAGGAGCTTAATTACACCAGTGACCTAGAGGTGGAAGGAATCTCAGGAGCTACATATATAATCTGACTTCCCCTCTCACACTTCATTCTACAGAACAGAAAAATGAGGACCTTGGAGGATTTTTATTAAAATCATAGCCAAGATTCAAGGTAATTGGACACTAAACAGGTGAATAGGATATTCTTATGGATAAATAAGATGTATCCTATAGATAAATCCCAAGGATACAGGAATTTTAACCACTTCCAGGGATGCTAGAAAGTTTAGGACTAAATCTCTCCCCCTCCCCAAATAAACACCCTAGTTTCCAGTGCATGTAAACCAGACATTTATCTGGCTTGTTTGGAGAAGCCCTGGGGTTTTGTAGCTGATTGGTGACCAAGAATGATGTGCAATGCACTAGCTTCTACCTCAAATAGATTCCTTTTGATCATGCAAAGAGTTCCTATAGGAGGGGAGGGGCCAGGAAGAAATTCCAGATTGGGGATTACAGATGTATTGTTGCAATGTAGGTTCAATATCATTGACTCCTCCACACACACTCAACGTTCAGTGAAACTTGTCTATATGCTGTTCCTCACGTGTAACATCCCACCTTCCTTCCCTGCGGCTTTGCATGGGCCAGTTCCCCCTTACAGGAATGCCGTATTTCCTCCCCTTCATCTCCCATCCCGACCCAGCTGGAGTGTTGTTGCCTACAAGTAGTTTTTTCTGATCCTTCTAGCTATAGTGGCAGCGAGGTGGCATGGTAGATAGAATGTCTGACATGGAATTACAGATACCAGAGTTAAATCCTGCCTGATGTGTGACCTTGGGCAAGTCACTCAACCTTTCTGAGACTCAATTTTTTCATCTGTGACGTGGGAAAATAAGAGCACCTACCTTATAGAATTGTTGTAAAAAGTCAAATGGGTTAACATATGTAAAATATTTTGGAACTCAATGCACCAAATAAATGCTTGTTATTATTGATTATTATCATAATAATCCTCAACTCTTAACTCAGTTTGTATTTATTATGTATATGTTTCATTTTCTCCCCATTTAAATGTAAATTCCACTTGCATTTGTGTTCGTAGGCCCTAGAAAAGAGCCTGGCACCTAGTAGAGCTTTAATAAATGCTTTCAAAAATGGAGTTGATGCAAAATATAGGAAATGTTGGCGATCCCTTCAATTCTGCATGAGAATCAGCCGTGCTCTTTAAAAAAAAGGTTGTTGCAAGTTAAATTTGAAAAATCTCATTTAAATTGAGTCCTAATTGAAACAAATAGACTGTATCCCAAATGCTGCCTGAGTCTGGATACAATCCCCAGAGGAAACAATTATGGCTGCCCTCCCATCCCCCAGGATATGTCAAAACGTCATCAAAGACATGGCCATGCACGCAGCTTTCTGAGAGGAACCATATGTTTTGGGAAGAAAGGAGAGAAAGAATGGATGAGATGCTATTTATAACCCTCAACAATGTGGAGTTTGTCTAAAGAATAATGCAACAAAGTCATCTGGATTTCGGTTGTCCATTATTTATTGATTATGATAAATATTTATTTAGTGCCTACAGTGCTGGGGCTATGTGCGCCTCTGCTTTACAAATTATCCAAACGGGACGTGAATGACAATAACAAGTCAAGGTGACTGAATTCCAAACCTCCATCCATGTAATTTGCATGAACACAATAAACAAGGAAGTGGGCCTCTGAATCAGCAAGGGTTTATACTTCCAAAATAAACTGATTTCTTAAATCATTGGGCAGGGAAAGGAAAACATGAAGTGTCCTTTATGGAGAAGATTCCAGTACTGTGCTTTAAAAGGATAGATTTCTCTGACCCTCTTTGTAAAGAGGGTCTTTATAACAGAGCTTCTGCTTAGATGATTTCCCTCTTTTTGAATGCTATGAAATCCTCTTAAGTCAGGGATCTGAATCATTCCAAATGAATAGCTGGGGAAGCTGAAGTGTGGAGAAATCAAGCTCCTTTCCCTGAGTATTACTGGAAGAGATAGAGTTGGGACTAGAAAGGAGAAACACCAGTCTCTAGTGCAATCATATCCTGGGACTAGATGGGACTTGAGAGACTGCCTAGTTCTAGTTCAAGTTTGTTGTTTTAGGGGGGATGAGTGAGTGAATGTATGCGTAAATAAATGAACGGAAAGCATCACCAAGCTTCTATACTTTGCTAATGTTGTTCCATAGATATAAATGAAAAAGTAAGAAAGTTCCTGCTCCCATTGGTGAGTTAAGGAGCAAGTGAGGAAGACTTCTTGGATATAGAAGTGGAGGTTGCTGGGTCCTGCTTTATAGGATGCTATGTCTTAATGCTTGCTTTAGTAGAAGTCTTTATTTATAAAGAGAGAGAATGAATATGAGGTAATCAATGGCAAAGACTATTTCAACTGTTTCTCTATATCCCCAGTTCCTGGCAGAGCACAGAGGCACTTAAAAATGCTTAGTGATTGACTGATTGATAATTCAGGAAATGATTTTTCCAGCTTAGGGATTTTTCCTTCCTTCCTTCTTTCCTTCCTTCCTTCCCTCCTTTCTCCCTCCCTCCCTCCCTGTCTCCCTCTCTTTCTTTCTCTCTCTTTCTTTTTTGGAAGGGGGAAGGCTGGGCATTTGGGGTTAAGTGACTTACCCAACATCACATGACTAGTAAGTTTAGGGATTTAGGAATAATCTTTTATTATCATTTAGCCATTCAAATTCAAGATACTAAAGGCCTTTAAAAATTTTGGTTTTAAATTTCTCCATCTAAACAAAGATAATAAGGATATTTACTTTCTCTACTTTTTAAAAATCTTTAAACAACAAAAATCAGTTGTAAATTTAAGAATAGTGGAAAATTGGAGAAAAAGGTGACTCACAAGCATTACGGAGACCAATGGGTTGTCTTTATTAGATACATGTATTTATTGGAGTTCTTTGTTGATATGCATCGTTTGCCTAAAAATCATTTGGGTTCAATTTAGCAAAAGTGTCTTGCTTTATAAACTTCACCATAACATGTCATTTCAAACCTGGGATTGTACTATGAAATTTCCAACTGTGTTTTCTGTAAAATAGAGAGTTTTAAAAGTATTTAATCAAGTAACAACTTCAATTGAGTCATGGGCCCTCTGGAAAAATTCACTAAGTGAAATGAGATAAGGGAAACATGGAAAAATTAATTTTGAAAAATTTCATTCTGCTTTTGTGGTATAAACACCCACAATGATTATGCCACGTATAATGTGACTTTTTGTATCATCCTTTTCTATGAAGTGGAGCCAAAAGAGCATGACCACAATTTCCCTACTCCTCTATTGTACTGGGTTGCTATACTAGTCTAATCTCCTCGCAGTGATAACATGACCAGCAGGAGCTGCTCTTCCGGATTTACTATATGACTACTGACCTTTTCCAGTTCATTCTTTAAAATAAATCAGAAGCCTAGAAGTTCAGCAAAGCCAATAACCAACCAGCCCGCACATTTTTTTTCTTCAAACAAATAAAACATTCCCTGGACAGCCTTCACCTTGTGTGCTCAACACCTACATTATTGATTTTCAATTTGTTCTTTTCTCTTCTTTGCAGGTGTCCAGAGATATGATAAAGAACCGCTCGGCTCCGTCTCCGGGCTGTGTCAAAGTGGGACCCAGCTCTGCCTCTTCCTTTGGCTTTGTCTGTAGAAAAACAACACTCATTAAGTACAAAGAGTGGGTCTATTGGAGTCTGCAAACACTATACCAATTTGATGTATCCACTCCATGTAGGTGTGTGTTTGCAGCCCCCCCAAAGGATGTGTCACTTCCCAGGTTCCACTTCAATCAGAACCTTTTTCCATTTTGTAGGATCATGAATTTAGAGCTGCAAGGAATCATAGAGTCCATTGAATATAACTGTCTCACTTTATGGATGAAGAAACTGAAGCACAGTTAGGTTTTCTCTTGCCCAGAGTCATACAGTTAATTTCTCGGGTACGATTCCAAATATAGACTTTTAATGCCAAATCTATTCAAAGAAAATTGTTAGCTGAGAGATATTTGGAGGTTAAGACTTCATTGAAACACCTGTCCTCATTATCTAATGTTTATCTTACAAATAGACTATTATCTGAATGAAAATAATACAAAATGTTGGGGGAAACCATTAAAATACAAGAACCTAGGGTTTTTTTCTCTTGTTTTTGTCATTTCTGTTTGTTTGTTTGTTTTGGTATGTATGTGTGTCTTACTGAAACCAAGTGTCAAAGAGGAATCATTTGTGTTTCTCCCTTCACCCGTTCCATCCCACTCAACTATCTAAGGACATTTATGGTTTGTATTTAGAAGATGTTTCTTCTGAGATGGCTTGTTTTTAGACTCCTATAGAATAATATACATCATTGCCCTTGACCAAAAACCTTCCATCCTAAGTCTTAAGGATCATGCGCTTGGGTTCAAATCCTCCTCTACCTACCTGTGTGACTCTTGGCAAGTTCTTCATCTCTCTGACCTTAGTTTCTTTATCTGTAAAATGAAGTAGACTTGGATGGTTTCTGAAGTCCCTTCTAACCCTAAATCTAGGATCCTGTGATATTCCAAGGGTCCTCTCAACCCCCTAGCTCATGCATCCCAAGATATTACCAGGAACTTCAAAAATTTACTTCCATTGTCCAAAGCAGAAATAACTAGGATGATAATTGTTTATATAATACCTATTATGTGCCAGACATTGTGCGAAGCACTTTCCAAACATTTCATTTTGATCATCACAGCAATGCTCGGAGGAAGCTGCTATTATTATCTATTTTTTTTTACAGTTGAGGAAATAGGAAACAAAGGTTTAGAAACTGGTCCAAGGCAACATAGCAAGGCTGGTTTTCAACTTAGGTCTCTCTGACTCCAGGTGCTTTGGACTTTATAACTAGTCCAATACACAGTGGCTTTTTATATTATAAAATATAAGATGTCACATATTAAATTATTATAAAAATAAACATACATTCAATTTTGAGATTAAGTATTTTACTATTATTTGATATTATGGTATTAACTCAGAATTATTAAAATAATTAAAACATTGAAATTAATATTAACATATTAAAAATAATAACTACCATGAACTGCTTCACCTTTAAAGAATGCTTGAAATTTTAACCACATGCATGCCTCACACTAGTTTGATGAGGCAGGAAGCATAAATATTATTATCCTCAATTTACAAATGATGAAATGAGGCCTCAGAGAAGTAATATGAAGTAAGTTGTCTAATGTCATATCACTAATAAAGTGTCAGAGGTAAGATGTGAATCTAGGGTCTCCTGAAGCATCACACTACTCTGTGTACTATATATTAGTCTAGACTGAATTTGCAATAGCAGCATAGAAACCACAAAATGGATCGCTTTCAAAAGTCTGTTTTTGCTTTGGTGTCAGTGGGAGGAGTAGAAATGTAGGGGAGACCAATAGTCCAACTTCCCTGTACTACAAAACAAGGAGATATTATCTTTGACTGTCTGATTGTCTAGGCCTACACAGGACTCTTGTCTTTTTCATTTACACACGTGATCTTCAGCTAGCAGCAAATGATTTTAAGCAAATTTGTATATGGGATGGAAATCCCCCATTTGAGAAGGAAGGAACACTATTTTTAGCAATGTAATGAGAAGCTTGGCAATCTATGCCTTCCAAGTCTGTTTCAGGGTTTGAAATTCTGCAGGTCCCGAAAATCATTGTTATTAGTTTACTCAGGGATGATTAGGTCTAAAGATTACTTCATGCTTTATGACCGGAATGTCAATCCCATAATTCCTAGGGAGGATTAGAACATCCAAAGAAGGTTAGATAGTTACATCAGCCATTCTTATCCCCAAAGGGTAATCTGATGTTTGCTTAGTGAATAGAGAAAATGCAGGAGCACATCCCAACCTAAGGCTTGATCTTCAGATCACCAGTAGAGAGCAGCTATAATTACCTTTAGATAAAAACATCAAGCATTTACTAACCTATTTAAGGTGTGCAGAGCTTTTTATACATATTCTCATTTGATTCCCATAACAACCCTGAAGTAGGTGCTAGTATTAACCCCATTTTACAGATGAGGAATCTGAGCCAAAAAGATAAGTGAATTGTCCAGAGCCACACAGAAAATAAGTTCCATAGTCAGTATTTGAATAATTTGAATAAGATTCTCTCTGATTCCATGTCACATATTCTACCCACTGTGCTGCCCAGCTGTCTGATAGAGAAAGTCTTACTACTTAGGAGTACAGAAAACTTGGCTTAGAATAGTCCTCTTAGACCACCTAGTTCAAGTCCCTGATTTTGTGGATGAAGTAATAGAGATTAGTAGCATAAGTGTCATTGTGCCTATTTCATTGAAAAGAGACCTTGAGGATCTGCTAGGGGAAAATAACTTGGACAACATCATTTGGGGTATTAGTGATTGATATTCAATGTAGCTGATGCTGCCATTCTGTTTCCTTATCTGAGATTCATAGGACTCCTAGCATGCAGCATGTTAAGTCTTTGCCTTTTCCCAAAAAAAATTTCATTAAGTATATGTGATCTCAGGTATCAGGGAAAGAAGGAATGGCCCTGCTCATTCTTTACCCCTCCCCTTCACACACACACACACACACACACACACACACACACACTGGCACGAATGTATGGCAAGTATTGTGTTGGTCTTGGCAGAATGTAAGCTCCTTGAAGGTGGGTACTGTCAAATCTGTGTCTCCATTGCCTAGCATAGTGTCTGGTACAAAATTGATTCTCGATAAACACATGTTGATTGATTAGCCAGTTAAGGCATCCTTTCATCCAGAAATACATTGCTAAATTTCTTCAGTCATAGACTCATTCACTGGGAGGGACCTTAGTGATACTATAGTGATTTCCGCCTCTGAGCACAAGTGAGCAAACTGTGGTTTGGAGCATTTAAGTGAGTTGCCCAAGGTCTTACAGCTTATTACAAGTCAGGATTCAAACCCAAGCCTCCTGACTCAAAGCCCCTTCAACATGCTCTGTCTTACCAACCTCCCTCCTACTTCTTCTTTCATCCAGACCCTTTATTCAAAACATATTTTCATGCCTGGTTAGAATCCCTACATTGATAGGATATTTTATTTCATCATTTATATTCTAGAAGGGCTATTTCTATGACTATAGATAAAAAAGTAAATA
>CM053581.1:558370754-558400916 GCA_028627135.1 Pseudochirops cupreus | reverse complement strand
CACACAACTCTTCTCAAAGTGAGCCCCAAACCAAAACCTCACATCAGGGCGTATATATAGCCTTCTCCTGGCTTGGAGAATGTCACAGCCCTCTAGACCCACTGCCCAATCACAAAGCTACAAGGCACGGGCATTCCTGGAAAACAAGCCTGGTGCCACAGGCTCCACGTGATCACATTCAGCCTATTAGGGAACAGAGCGTACTTTCAAATATCCAAGGGTCCTCAGGGTAACGTAGCCACTTTAGCAAAGGGCCTAGGGGCAGGGAAGATCTTCAGATTCCCATAACAACAGGTATGATCCAGACACTGAAACCAAGAAGAGAACAAGTAAAAAGAAAAAAAGACCCTAAAGATCAATATTAGTAGGAAAGTAGTTTGGACCACTGACTCTTGAATTGGGTAAAATTAAACCTGTGGTGATTACTGTCTGTTGAACTGAAGCAAGATAATGAACCTCCTTGAACCTCAGTTTCCTGATCTGTAAAATAAAGGATTGGATTACATAGTCCCTGAGATGCTTTTTAGAATTACATTTAGAATCTAGATTTATGTACATGAAAATTAAAGAAAAATATTAAATATTAGATTAGATTAGGCTATAGACAATATATATTTAAATTATTTACTATAATAAGGCATAATTGACTTCAAGAATCCTTCATTAAGGATTAATTAAGCACCCACAAGGTAAAAAGCATGGGAATATATAGTTCAATATCAGTACAATTATTAGCCTAATCAATCATATTAATAACAGGATGAAATTACACAATTACATCAATATACTCAGAAAAGTCCTTCAACAATATACTGCAATCATTTTAAAAATGATAAAAAGTAAAAGAACAAAAGTATTTTCCTTAATATGATTTTTCACGATGAAATTAAAAAAAAACATTTATTACTTATTTTAAGCATTTTTTTGTTTTTACATTTTGAGTGTTCCAAATTCCCTTCCTCTTTCCTACTCCTTCCCATGCCCACAGATTAAGCAAGCAATATGATATCAATTTTACATGTGAAATCATATAAATACATTTTAATAAAAACATAAACATATTTCCATATTAGCCATATTTGCCCTCCAAAGCCAAGAAAATTATATTTCAATTTGTAGAAAGTTGTGATTATTTATATGTATATATGGGTATATATAGACTATAATGGAATATGATTGTGCTATAAGAAATGACAAGCAGGATATTTTAGAAAAAAAAAACAACAATAGGGAAACGTGCACGTGAAGTGAGCAGAACCAGGAGACAATTGTACATAGCAACACTAGTACTGTATGATGAAGAACTGTGAATGACTTGGCTATTCTCAGCAATACAATGATCCAAGACTATCCTAAGGGACTCATGATGAAAAACACTATTTACCTTCAGGGAAAGAACTGATATTGCTTGAATAGACTGAAGCATAGTGTTAGCTGGGTGGCAGTCCCTAATCTGCTGTCTTGGCTCTGTTTTTTGCTTTTAACATGATTTCAAATATACACACGGGGGGGGGGGGAGAGAGAGAAAGAGAGAGAGACAGAGAGAGAGACAGAGAGAGAGGAGAGAGAGACAGAGAGAGACAGAGACAGAGAGAAAGAGAGACAGAGAGACAGAGAGACAGAGAGAGAGAGAGAGAGAGAGAGAGAGAGAGAGAGCGAGAGAGAGATACAAAAGCTAATATTTCTTTTACCAGAGAAATATTGGAAAATTTCACAAGATCTCTAGATTAAGCAACTATTCTGTACTGTTATTTGACCTAGTGCCAGAAATGCTAGATAGGAGAAATTGAGGACATTTGCAAAGATAAAGAAGGAAAATAATGTTTATTTGAAGATTAGATAATTTCTTTAGAAAACTGCAGAGAATAAACAGAAATAAAAGTCATTCAAGACAATGTATAGCATTGGCAAGGTAGGCGGATATCAATTAAATCCACAAAGATCAAAATTCTTCTTTATTATTACTTACAAAATGTAAATGAAAGGAGAAAAATTCCATTCAAAATAACAAAAATTCATTAAATATGTGACTATTAGCTTATCAAGTCATAAACTTGCTTTATTTAACTGCAAAACTATTTAACTACAGAAGACATAGTCAGAGTGCCAGTCAATGTTTATGGTTGTGTTCATCTATACAATGAAAACGATAATAATGCCAAGATCGATCTACATAATCAGTCCAATTCCAACCAAATTACCAACAGGATGCTTTATGGAATTGCACAAAATAATTACAAAATTCAATTGGAGGAATAAGCAGTTAATAATATAAAGGGAATTAATGAAATGAAGAGAAGAGGGGTTGACATGACCAAATCTTAAATGCTACAAAGTAGTAATTACCACAACTATCTGATACGAGATTTAACAAAATAGAAAACTTGATCCATGGGATAGATCCAAATTTTCTTTTTAAATAAGATACTGTTGACATATACAGAATAATACAAACCTCAAATGACAAATTCCATTCTGTAAAATCTTTTGTAGTGTGGCAGTATCACACAAACACATGTTCCCTAGTGTTGTTTCAAGTAAGGTGTTGTTTGCTCTACATCAGCAGTTCTCAACCTGTGGGTCACGACCCCTTTGGGGGTCGAACTACCCTTTCACAGGGGTCACAGGGGTTGCCTAAGACCATCAGAAAACACATATTTCTGATGGTCTTAGGAACTGAGATACCACTTCTCTATCCATCTCCAGGAGGGTCCACCCACATATGAGTATTAAAGGGGCGCAGCATTAGGAAGGTTGAGAACCACTGCTCTACATAAAGTTTGACATGCATTTAAGGTAATTATTTCCCGCACTTTAACTAAAGCAAAACCTGCCTAAAAATAGATATTCTCCATTCATTGCCCTTGTCCCCTTCTTCTGCTCTCCCTACTTGTTGGAGACCTGAGCTTACCTTGCTAACTGATAAATCATTAAGTGACCTAGTTTGGCAATATTTTTTCCTACTATGCTTATGATTTATGGACCATAAAAGTACCATCTCATCTTTTGCCCCATAGGAAAACTGATACAAGAAAGCCAGGAGGGGCCATAGATGGACTACCTTAGGCCAGAAATTTCAGTAGTAATTTTTCTACGTGTGGCCACTTATTGTTCCTCACTCACAGTCTGTTTATCCCTGTCACCATGCTCACTTTCTTGGTGGTTCAGACTCACTTCTCCACCATTCAGCCTTGCCCTTTGGACTTAGTGTCTTCGAAAACTCTGGCTTGAACCCTAATCATCTTTGGTTTATTCTCTGAACTTAACTTGACCCACTGCCTATTTTCCTAAAAAAGTTGGGTCTTAATGATTAGCCCCTTAGTCATAGAATATGATGAATCTATCAAGAAGTATTTATTAAGTGCTTTCGATACGTCAGGTCTTGCACTAAGCACTGGAGAGATAAACAAAGGCAGAAACAGAGCTCCCGGAGTCAGCAGGAAAATAAGAACTATGCACATACAAGACAAATACAGTATAAATGGAATATAGCTTCAAAGACGGGGTGGTGGTAGCAGGAAAGGGCTTCTATGGAAGTCAGGATTTCAGGTAAGTCTTGAAGGAAGCCAGAAAGCATAGGGGAAGAAAGAGAGCATACTAGATGGGTGGTCAGATTTTGAAAAGTCATGGATTTTGGAGATGGAGTACCTTGTATGAGGAATTGGGGCAGCGAGGTGGCACAGTGAATAGGGCATTGGGAAGACTCATCTTCCTGGGTTCAAATGTGGTCACAGGCACTTAGTAATTGTGTGACCCTAGGCAAGTCACTTAATCCTGTTTGCCTCAGTTTCTTTGTCTGTAAAATGAGCTGGAGAAAGAAATGGCAAAATCACTCCAGTATCTTTGCCAAGAAAATCCCATATGGGATCATGAAGAGTCAGACATGGCTCAAAAAGACTGAACAAAAAAAAAAAAGCATGAGGAATCACTTGACCAGTGTAGTTGGATCAAAGAGCATATAAAGGAATCTAAAATGAAAACTGAAAAAAATGTAGGAAGCAAGTAGGTTGTAAATAACTTTAAATGCCAAAGAGAAAGTTTTATATCAGATTCTGGAGGCAATAGGGAGGCACTAGAATTTATTGATTGAGGGGACAAGGTGACCTGTACTTTAGGAACGTCACTTTGGCAGCTGAGTAGGTAATAGATTGGAGTAGGGAGAGACCCAGATCAGAAAGACCAATTGAAAGGACATTGCAATCAGGCTAGAGGTAGTAATGACTCTAAAAAGGCAATGGCTTTTTGAATGGAGAGAAGGGGACACATAAGAGGTGCTGCAAAATGAAAAATGAGATGACAATAGATTGGATATATGGATTGAGTGTGGGTGAGGAATTAAGGATGACATTGAATCATCAAACTGGGATGATTGGGAGGATGGCTGTGTCCCAGTTGTAATAGGAAAGTTGTCGGGAAGGTTTGGGGAAGAAACAGAAAAGAGAAATAGTGCTTTTTATGGACATGTCAAGTTTAAGACACTAACATAGCATCAAAATCAAGATATCCAAAATGAAGTTGGTGATGTGGGATTCAAGATATTTGCAAAGAGCAAAATTTGAGGTGTAGAACAAGATGGCTATTTTCATGTTTTTGAAGGGTCTCTGTTTCTAAGAGGAATTTGATTTGACCTGCCTGGCCCCAGAGGATAGAACTAGGAGTGAGGATTGGAAATCATTGAAAGAGAGATTTACAGCTTTCATAAAAAATAGAGTGGCTTCTGAATAGAGTCGATTCCCCCACTCCCTTTAATGCCAATCTTTCAGAAAAGGTTAGATGTTTACTTCATGAGGTTAGTGTAGAAGGACATTCTGTTCAGTTACAAGTTGGACCAGATAACCCCTGAACTCTCCTCCTTGATCTAGTCCAAAAATCCACGTTATAAATTCATAATCTAAGCACCAAAGATATTAGTTAAGTCAATTCCCCAACGGTCACAAAGTTAGATAGTGACAAAGACAGAATGAGAATCCTGCTTCAGCATATTTTTCCTCTTTTCCATCCTGATAATATAATTTATAGAAGTTTTTTCTTGGATACTGAAACTTCTATAGATGGATATTTGCTCTAGAACCATTAATTGTCTGCAGATCATGGTTTTATTCACTTATCACAGCAGGACTCCCATAAGTAATTGTCCTTAGCAACACTTCTCTGGCTTTGTTCTAGTTAGCTCATGAGATAACAGATTTATGGCTGGAAGTAGCTTTAGAGGTAAGTTCATCCTAGTTCATACTCTATTCCACCCCCATTTTATAGATGGGAAGTCAAGGACTAAGCAGGTGATTCAAACCCAAGTGCACTGATTTTAATTCCCTGTACCTTTTATCACTGTGTTATCTGTCTCTCTATTATAGCACACAGGCTAGAAGACTGGGTTGAAAGTTAAACAGATCTGAGTGCAAATTTGGCCTCAGATACTAGCTGTGTGACTCCAGGCAAATAATTTAATTTCTGTCTGCTTTTCAACTGTAAAATGAGTATAATATAGTTCCTACCCCATAGGGTTGTTGTGAGAATCAAAGGAGGCAATATTTGGAATGTATTTAGTCCAGTGCCTGACCCTAAGTGGGTGTTTTGTAAATGTTTGTTTCCACCATCATCTTCCATATGATGCTAAAATTGTACCTCTTTTATAATAGATTAAAATTTATTCCGCCCGTTCAGGCTGTCTTTTTCTTCTTCCTCTCTATCAGCTCTCTAGCTATGAGAATAGATTGGTGTGGTTTTAATATATTACATTTGATGGTCATTGACCAAAATAGAAATGTTTTTTCCAGTCACAATGTTTTAAATCACAATCTAGCAGAAAAAAAATAAAACCTATGGTATTCATTGTCTACCTCTTGTGGTCATGTCTACACATAATTGATTTAGAAAGCACTTCGTAAACCACTAAGAGCTAAATAAACATGAACAGTAATGGAGAGCAAAGTAGATGGGGCAACAAAAGACCTCAATACAATTTCCTGCTCTGAATATTCACTTTTAACATTTTCCTCCTGATCAGTGCCAGTCAGAATATTGGATAGGATTTTTTCTTTTGAGAGGGGAAGGAGTGTGCATCTGTGATTTTGTATTTGTAAGCACTGCACATCTTTTAAGTTCTTCTGCACCAATGTCAATTTTCAAAACTTATTCAATTTATAGGCTTTTAGAGTTACCTAAAGCATTAGGGCATAGAAGAAGCTGATATTGACATATTTGAATGAAACTTTAAGTATTAGTGATCCAGGACAAAATAAAAACCATAGCACCAGTGCCTTTCAAAGGCAGTATTTGAACTCAGATCTTTCTGACTCTGTAGATGTCAGTCTTTCCACTAGATAGTAGGGTGAACATTTAGAACAGGAGAGGACCCCAGGATTTCACTAGTCTAGTTTCTTTATCTCTATCATTGAAAACATTGAGGCCAAGAGAGTCGGAGAGATTTTCCTTTGACACCCAATCTAACACTTTCCCCCCCCATGCTGCACTACGATATTAAAGAATCTTCAAATCTTAGAACTAACTGATATTTTAATGACTGTCTCATCTAAATACACATTTTACAAACTAAGTTCTGGAAAAGCCAAGCAACTTTCTTCAAATGAGAGAAAATTTATTTCAGGGTCATTTCTCTGGACTAATAGTAAAACATACTGTTTTTTACAATATTTTGTCTTATTTATTTTAACAATGTTGAAATTATATACATGTATACTATATATTAAAATATAAATTTCAAATATAAATCCCTTTAATAAAAGGATTTGTTCCATGAAATTTGGATTCAAAGAGTCACATTCGAGGACCTAGAGGGCCACATGTGACCTGGAGTCCAAAGGTTCTCCACCCCTCTTTTTACTGACTTTTTTACATCAGAATTACTTGCCAGCAACCCTTATATACCTCTAAAGCTTCCCTTGTAACAAACAAAAGCAATTAACATGAGTAAACACAGTGACTGCATATGATTTATATACTATTTTGTACCCATTGACCAATATTTCTTTATGAAAAGAAAGGAAAGGTATGTTCATTCATTGATGTTTACAGCATACTTTCTTTCCATTATACCAGACAGGGAAGAGGCAAAGAAAAGATCACTGAAATTGATCAAGCACTCAAGACTTGGGGAGAGAAATAGTATCCTTCACTAATAAATAAGAACCAAGGAGGAGGAAAATCTGCAATTTTATTTGACTTCTAACTTGAACCAGCAGGGTTCAGTAAGTTTTCATTAATAAATTTCATACATGGTTAAAATAAGAGACTAGAGAAAAATCTATTATGGTTCATTTGAACTCAAAAAAGTAGAGGCAGAAGTCATTATTTCAGAGGTCTACAGTAAACAGAAAAAAATAAAGAGAAAATAATATAAATTTTACTGTGCTAAAAGGCACTCCAGATAATAGATCAACACATATACACCAAATAACATACCATGAAAATACAGAGCAAAAGATGATTGAACTGGGAAGAGATGTAAATGGTGAAATTATAAGAATAGGATTTTTAAGTACCCCTTTCGAACCTAAACAAACCTGAACAAAAAATAAGTAAGGAAGAATGTAAGGACCTGTATAGGATATTAGAAAAATTAGAGATTATTGTTCTCTGGTGACTGTTGAATGGGAATATAAAGGACTTTACATACTCCTAACATGTTTATGGAATCTTTAAAAAACATTAACTATATACTGTAGCATAACTAGCTTGCCAAAAATATAGGAAACAGAAATGCTAAACACATTAATCATAATACAATAAAGTGACAATCCTCAAAAGAATTTTAAAGCAACAGAAAACTAAGTAACATAATTTTAAAGAACTGGTGGGTCAAGTGACACATTATAGAAAGGAAAGAAAATTCCATCAAATAAAATGACAATAATGAGCCAATATACCAAAGTTTATGGGAGGCAGTGAAAGTATTTCTGAGGGGAAAATTTATACTTCTAAATGTTTCTTTTTCTTTTTTCTTTTTTTTTTTTTTTTGGAAATTTGACACTGGATCTCCCTTTTTCACCTGGGCTAGAAGTACAGTGGTTACTGATGGTTTGAATCACACTTTTACTTGTTATGGAAGTGATACATTTCTCTGCTTTGGACTGGTTCTCCCTGTTTTAGGCAGTCCACTGCCCCTACACTCTCACTGGCTCATTATATTAATGCTACACTTAGTTAGGGTACATGATTTGTGTTTACCCTACTGGAGCTCAGAATTCCTAAATCCAAGGGATGCTTTGGGTTCATTCCCCCAGGAGCAGAAAGCACAGGTACATGTCACTCTATCTGGCATTTCCTAAAGGAATCTGAGGCCAAAGGAAGTTAAATGGTTAGCTTTGTTAAGGATTAAAGTCACCTTATCATGCAAAACAGGGGTGAAAAAGGAGATAGTAGAAGAAAATGCATGATATGAGGTTAAGATGAGCAGAGAAGAGGGAGAATCAAGAATCAAGGTTAGTTGGGGGAAAAAAAGTGTTATGGGGGAGGGGGAAGGAAAGGAATGTCTATTAGTAGCAGAACTCAAACTGTACTAACAAGCATTAATCATGATTTGTACAGGTTAAAAAAATAGGCTACATGGTGAGATTATATAATCAATATGCATGAGCCTGTGAACATGGTATCATTGTGTTTAACAAACCCAATGATCCCAGTTACTGGGAAAATGACTCACTACTTGATACCAATAGTTTACAACACAGGAGAGCAGTCTGGCAGTAATTAGGTTTAGACCAACACCTCATATAATACTCTAAAACAAGCTCCAAATAATATACGACATATAAAAATGAACATTCATGAACAAATTAGAGGAGGAAAAGGGGTAAGAATTTTTGAATAAGTGAAAAAAGGGACAAGCAATAAAAAATGGAGTATTTTTAACACATAAAATTTAAAAAGTTTTTGTACAAATATCTAATGCAGTAAAAATTAAAAAGGATCCATGTAACTAAGAAAAAAAAATTTGCAACCAGTTTCACCAATAAAATGTCATTTCTAAGTTCCATAAGGATTTTATTGAATTCTATAAGACTAACTCTTCCCAAATAGATAAATATTCAAGGATATGAAAAAGACATTTTAGTGGAAGAAATCTGACTTATCTTCCTTGCTTTCTAGGCTGCATTCCTGACTCTCTGGACTTTAAATACAATGTTCCCACATCAGGTACTTTCATTGCCCCCTTCTTGTGATTTTCAGCTTTCTAAAAATGTGTATTGTCTTTTCCCATTAGAATGTAAGCTCCTAAAGGGCAGGGACTATCTTTCTGCTTGTTATTTGTATTCCCAGCACTTAGCATGATACATGGCACAGAGTAAGCACATGATGAATACTTGTTGACTTAACTAGAAAATCAAATTTAAAAAGTTCTAAATCACTGATAATTAGAGAAATGCTAATTAAAGTAATTTTGACATTCTATCTCATAACTATCATACAGGCAGTGATAATAAAAGAGGCAAATGAGAAATGCTGGAAGGGCTGTAGGGAAAAAAAGGCATATTAGTATAGAATTAGTAGAGTTTGCAGTGAATTGGATGCCATTTCACAATGCAATTTGAAACTCTACCCTGAAAGTTACCAAAATAATCCTTATCAGTACTAGGCCTGTAACCTAAAGAAATTTTTACAAGAAAAAAAGAGAGAAAGAAAGAAAGAAAGAAAGAAAGAAAGAAAGAAAGAAAGGAAGGAAGGAAGGAAGAAAGAAAGGAAGGAAAGAAGCTAAATTATCTATAGGTATAAAACATATATTCAGTAGCCATTTTTTTTTCTGATGGTAGTCAAGATTTGGCAACTAAGGTGTTTTACTATTGGAGAATGGCTTAAAAAATTGTTGTATATGAATCTAATGGAATATTATGTGCCATAAAAATTATGAAATGGACAATTTTAGGCAACACTGGGAAGACTCTTATGGACTAATAAAAAGAAAAGTAAACAGAACTAAAAGAACAATTTATATAATTATAATATTGGAAATAATAAAAAAAAACCTTTTAAAGACTTTAGAATTCTGATTAAAACAATAATAAATGACAAGTTCAAAAAATGAAGATGAGACATGCCACTCACCTCCTGACAAAGAGATGATGAAATAAAAATGCAGAGGAAAGGAGGTGGAGCCATGATGGCCTACCAAAGGCAGGGACTTGCCAGAGGTATTCCTCCAAACACCTTTAAAAATGATTCTAGACAAATTCTAGAGCAGCAGAATCCACAAAAAGATGGAATGAAACACATTTCCAGCCTAAGACAACTTTGAAGGTCAGCAAGAAAGGTCTGTTGCATCAGACTGAGAGAGGAGCACAGTCCAGTGCAGGCCATACCAGTGTAGACAGGGACTGCATAGACTGGTACCCAGTAAAATCAGAGCAGGCCTCAGTGCACTGCATCACTGGCAGCAGACTTCTCAGCCCATAGATACCAAAGACAACTTAGAAGATCAGCAGGAAAGGTCTGTAGGAACTGGGTGAATGGAACTCAGGCTAATGCAGGTTGTGCTGGCATGGTCCTGGCCCCAGCAAACCAAGATTAGGCTTAGGAGTGATTGAATCAGCAGCAGAAGTGACTGCTTCCTGAGCTCTCAATCCACAGAGAGCAAGAGGGTTGAACAACTGGTCAGAAGGAGATTACAAGGGTCTTTTTGCAGGACTGAGCCAGGACTCTGGTGCTTTGCCCATATTCCAATCCAGGTCACAGCCCCAAGGTGGGAGGAGCACTAGTACACTAGAGCTTGCGGTCACAGTGAAGGGGGGGAACCTTCTCACAGCTCCAGGACAGAAATGCTTGTGGTTGCTCAGAGACCAGAGCACAGGACAGGAGATATTATTAAACACTCTCCTTAGATCATACCACCTCGGAAAGAACTCAAAACTCACAGGTACTGAGAAGTATCTCTGAAAACAGCTGAAAAAATCCCTGAAGCTTGCACTTTCCACTCTGGAAGTAGAGCTTTACTTTAACAAATAGTTAAAAGTAAAGTACTATTACTATTACTGGGAAAATGAGCAAATGGGAGGGGGTCACTGCCCAGAGAAATATTTTATGGTGACAAGAAAGCTCAAAACACACACTCAGAAGAAGACAACAAAGGCAAAGCTCTTACATCCAAATCCTTTAAGAAAAGCCTCTCAGTCCATGAAAGAACTCAAAAAAGATTTTGAAGATCAAGTAAGAGAGGCAGAGGAAAAATTTGGAAGAGAAAAGAGAGTGATGCAAAAAAAAAATCATGAGAAAAAAAGTCAACAGCTTGGTAAAGGAGACAAAAAATACTTAAGAAAATAGCACCTTAAAAACCAGACTAGGACAAATGGTGAAAAAGATCTAAAAAAAAAAAAAACAATTAGGAGAAGAATACATAAAAAGCAGAACTGGCCAGATGGAAAAGGAGATCCAAAGACTAATTGAAGAAAATGACTTCTTAAAAATTAGAATGGAGCAAGTGGAAGCTAATGACTTCACGAGAAATTAAGAAACAATAAAACAAAATAAAAAAGAAAGAAACAATGGAAGACAATGTGAAATAGCTCATTGGAAAAACAACTGAGTTGGAAAACAGACCCAGGAGAGATATTTTTTAAATGACTGGATTATCAGAAAGTGAGAATGAAAAAAGAGCCTATGCATCATGTTTCAAGAAATTATCAAAGAAAACTGTCCTGATATTCTAGAACCAGTGAGTAAAATAGGAATTAAAAGAATCCACTGATCATCTCCTGAAAAAGATGACAAAATTAAAATTCCCAGGAATATTATAGCCAATTTCAGAGCTCCCAGGTCAAAGAGAAAATACTGCAAGCAGCTAGAAAGAAACAATTCAAGTATTATGGAGCCACAGTCAGGATAACACAAGATTTAACAGCTTCTCCATTAAAGGATTAGAGGGCTTGGAATATGATATTCCAATAGGCAAAGGAACTAGAATTACAATCAAGAATCACCTACCCAACAAAACTGAGTATAATCCTTCTGGGGGAAAAATATATATTCGATGAGATAGAGGACTTTCAAGCATTCTTGATGAAAAGACCAGAGTTGAATAGAACATTTGAATTTTGAATACAAGACTCAAGAGAAGCATAAAAAGGTAGGCAGGAAAGAGAAATCATAAAGACCTTAATAAGGTTCAATTGTTTACTTTCCTTCATGGGAAAATGATATTTGCAACTCATAAGATCTTTCTCACTATTAGGATAGTTACAAAGAGTATATATAGACAGAGGGCACAGGTGTGAGTTAAATAGGAAGGGATGGTATCTTAAAAAAAAAATTAAGGGGTAAGAGAGGAATTGTATTGGGAGAGAGAGAAGAGTTAGAATGGGGTCAATTATCTCACATAAAAGAGGTGAGAAAAAGCTTTTACAATGGAGGGGAATAGCAGGGAGGTGAGAGGGAGTAAGGGAAGCTTACTCTTATCAAAATTGTTTCAAAGAGGGAATAGCATACACACTCATTGTGATATAGTAATCTATCTTACCCTACAGGAAAGTAGGAGGGGAAGGGGATAAAAGAATGATAGTGGGGTGTGATAGAAAAGAGGGCAGATTAAGGGAAGGGGTAGTCAGAAGCAAAACACTTTTGAAAAGAGACAGGATGAAAGGAGAGAATGGAATAAATAGAGGGATAGGGTGGAGTGAAATACAGTTAGTAATGCTAACTGTGAAAAAAATTGAAGCAAATTTCTCTGATAAAAGCTCATTTCTCAAACATATAGAGGACTGAGTCAAATTTATAAAAATAAGAGTCATTCCCCAACTGATAAATGATCAAAAGCCATGATAAGCTTTCAGATGAAGTAATCAAAGCTATCTATAGTCATATTAAAAAAATACTCTAACTCACTATTTGACTGGAGAAATGCAAATTAAAATAATTCTGAGCTACTTTCTCATACCTATTAGATTGGCTAATAGGACAGAAAGGGCAAGTGACAAACATTGGGGGAGATTTGGGAAAACTGAGACTTCAGGGCATTGTTGGTGGTTATGAACTGTCATGAACTGATTCAACCATTCTGTAGAGTAATTTGGAACTATGCCCAAAGGGCTATAAAACCATATATACTCTTTGACCTAATAATACAGTCACTAAGTCTATATCCCAAAAGAGCTAAACAAAAAAGGCAAAGGACATGCATGTACAAAAATATTTAGAATAGCTCTTTTCTGGGGGCAAAGAATTAGAAATTGAGGGGATGCCCATCAATTGGGGAATGGCTGAACAAGTTGTGTTACGTGACTTTGATGAAATACTATTGTGCTATAGGAAATGATGGTCAGGATGCTCTCAGAAAAACCTGGAAAGGCTTGCATGGGCTGATACGAAGTAAAATGTACTGTATGCAAAGTAACAGCAATATTGTAAGATGATTAATTATGATTGACTTGGCTATTCTTAGCAATACAATGATCCAAGACAACTTTGAAGGACATATGATGAAAAATGCTGTCCAATCCTAGAGAAAGAAGTGATGGTATCTGAATACAGATTGAAACATACTTTTTTTACTTTATTTTCTGAGGGTTTTTTTGGTCTATCTTTTCTTTCACAACATGATTATTATGGATATGTTTTGCATGGCTACACACATACAACCTATATCAAACTGCCTGCCTTCTCAATGGGGGGTAGTTGGGGAGAGAGGAAGGGAGAGAATATGGAACTCAAAGCTTTCAAAATGAATATTAAAAATTGTTTTTACACATAACTGGTGAAATTTTTTTAAATAAAGGAACTTAAAATGAAGAAGAAACATACATTTTTGGATATGGATAATAGTTTTGAGGATTTTCTTTGTTTCATTATTTTTATTTTGCTCAATCAAAGAAGGATAGAAAAACAGATTAGTGAAAAAAACTTTACAAAAGGTTTATGAAATTGAAATTTAGACAAATTAAGTTAAGTTTATGGACTCAGGTGGTTTGTGTTGGGATTAAAGAAGATGGGATTAAAGAAGTCCAAATTTTCCCCAAGCCAACTTCCTCCTTATATCACTAAACATTAGACTGCTTATAGAAGGAGGGGCATATGAAAACTAAAACATTTCAGAGCCAGCATCAAAATGTGGATGCATGCTAATTTCAACAAGGATGTGTCCTTTTCTTTTCTTTTTCTTGTTCATCAGTTCACAGGACCAGAACTTGCCTAGCAGCCTTGGAAACTTTCATATGAAATTGTGTGACCACCCACCTTATTTGGCCCCACAGATGTTTATCTTCTTTTCCCTAAATTAATCTACAGGAGGGTCAAGTTTAAAAAGACCTACTTTCATCTCCATAGCTGTGCAAAACAGAACAAGGAGCTATTTCTATCTAAGCATATAATGTTCAGTAAACACATACTCTGTGTTCTCTGGCTTTTGTAAGTTTTGATCAAAGATTTGAAAAATAGGGAACTATGTCACTTGATTTTAAGCATAAGTCAATGCCAAGTAGGACACCATTCATGCAAAAGCTGACAAGGTTCTTTTGCCATAAGAACTGGCCCTAGCTAAAAGTGTATAGGCATTAGGGAATTTGGGACACTTTTTAATCATTAGTTTTATTTGTTTGCTCAATCATTCAGATTTCTTTTTTTATTTGTCCATTAATTCATTTGTTTTTTTTTCATCATTTACCCATTTAATTGTCCATTTCTTAATTTGTCCCTTCAATAATTTGTTTATTATTAATTTAGCAGATTTTTTGCAATTCAGCTGGATAAACATTTTTTGGGGTGTACGTACTGTGTGCAATGCATTATACTAGTAGCTAAAGGTATGACGTTAAAAACAAAAACAAAGTCCATGCTCTACATGAAGAGAATTTATTCCTTACTTAGATAAGTGGCATAAAATAACTTGGGGAGAGAGAAAGGACTAACAACTTGGGTATACAAGAAGGCTTCATGGAAGAAGTGGCATGTTGGCTATGCCTTGATGGAAACTAAGGGTTCTAAGAGGCAGAAGCGGGGAAGGCGTATTGCTTGGCCACTATGGATGAGGCACAGTGGTAGGTAATAGAAGAGGTAAAAAGATAGATGGAATGTAGTTTCTGTTCTCATTAAGCTTGAACTTGTCTTTTTTTTCTGATTTCCACCCCTCCTGTAAAGTTACCTTCCTCTCCCAATTCACATATCAGTAGCACCTTATGAACTCATGATCGAAGATTTCTGTCTTTGCTGGATTCATTCTACTGTGTGGTGGCCCAGAGTAGTAAGCATTTACTGATGCCATCCCTTGTGATAAAACAAATGGTTTTTGTGTCTTATTCCTTCAGAGATTTACAAGATCACTAATTCCTATGTTAGTCTTTTAATCAACAATGTCAAAGTTGCCCCACAATATGGTAGTCACTGAAAGATCTTAAAAATCAGTTAGTCTTTCTTGATTGCATGCTGCCATAGGTGGGGGGATAATGGAAGGGAATAGCAGGGAGGGGGGGGGGAGTTTCAAACTTGAAACTCAAGGGATTGTGGAACTTAATCTTGTAAATTAAAAGTAAATAAACAAATCAATTTAAAAATAAAATAAAATAAAATACAAAACAAAATCAGTTAGTCTAAGACTCTGCATTGATTTTGCCTATAACAAATGACTGGGTCCTCAGGTACTCAGCTGGGTCATCATTATTTCTTTCCTTCTGCTCCACACTTACTTTATCATTATTTCATGCAATGACTATTGCAAGCTCTTTCCTCCAGTCTCCACTTCTATTCTTGTGGCTCACCTTTAAAGCAGATGGCTGTTTACTACTTTCCTGAGAAGAAAAGGGTCATTCAATAGGACCCCCCCCCTCCGAATTTCCTGTTCACATCCACCACCACCTCCTAAGTAGGCTCTTAAGTTCTTAGACTTGGAGCTAGGGGTAAGACTTAGTCTATCCCACTCATCTTAAAGAGGGAGAAACTGAAGCCCATTGAGATGAATGCCTCAAGGTTATATAGGTGAAGAAGTGACAGACTGCCATTTGAACCCAGATCCTTTGCTGCCCAATCCATGGATTCCCCCTACTATCTCACCTAGGATACTGTATCACAGCCCTCACTGAAGGTGTCATTTCCTTGATAAGAGAGCGAACAACTGGGCACCATAGAAGGGTCATCTCACTGTCTTGAGTCAGCAGATAAGCACCAGCTGCCACCTGCTGGATATGGGTGCTGAGCCCTAAGTTATCAGCTCTTATCTTCCCTAAGAGATTGAGCAGAGTCTCTCATCCTGCCAAGTCAACTCTGTCCCTTTGGCAGCAGGGAGAACAGATAAGAAAGAAAGATCACTTCAGGGATCCCAGCCATGCTTTATCTACAGGGACACTAGTTCCGGAAGGATCAGCACCAAGGACAAGGAGGGGACAGATCCCTGGTGGGGTACCTTCCTATCTACTCAAGGAACCCTGTATACTCAAGGATATTTTAAACTAATGTCCCCTGTCTAAAATACCCTCCCTCTTTGTCTCTAGTTCCCTAGTTCCTAGAAGCCCTAGTTCCCTTACAAGCTCCAGCTGAGGGCAACATATTTCATTAGGCTTCCTGAGGTCTTCAATTTTCAGTACTTTTTCCCAGCCTTATTACTCTGTCCTTACTTTCTGAGGGGTTCTTAACTTCTAGTCTATGGACTTCTTTCCCCCTCAAATGAACTGTATCACAATATCCTTAATTTCCTCTATAATTTTATGTTTAAAAACACTATTGTAGAAAGGCTTTACTAGGTTATGTCAAAGGGGTACATGACATAGAAAAGGATAAGAATCACCCTTTGGATGTTATTCATATTTACCTATACAACATATTTGTGTGTGAATATATGTATCTAGATACAGACATATATGATAAAGATACGTATTTACAAATACATATATGTTGTTTCATACTCCCCACCCCCACCTCAAGCCACCTTATAGAATATATGCTCCTTGAGAGTAGTGACTTTTTGCATTTTTGTTTTTGTGACATTGTGCTTAGCATAGAATTTGGCACATAGGTACTTTAAAAATACTTTTTGAATTGAGAGAAGTTGGACTAAGTGACTTTAAGGTCTCTTTCATCTCTAGGTATCTTCAAACTTACATTAGGGTGAAAGGTTAGAAGGAAAAGAAACTGGACTGTTAATCATTTCCAAAAGCACAGAAGAAGGTTATGTAAACTTGGTTGGGTTGGGACCATTTGGTGCTAGAATTGATTTTTTTTTTCCAATAGGTCTTAGATTTGGAAATAAATATTTTGCAAGAAAATCTTTGGGTTTGGTTAAGCTTTGTCAAGTAAATAATTTTATACAATTATTTCATCCAGTAAATTAGTTCTTATTTCACAATAATTTTGTTACATCTTTACAATCACTCTATTAGGCTATAATTGTCACTACTACCCCATTTGAACTCAACCCCCACCCCCACATTTCAAGTCTGGGTCCCTATTCACATTCCCAAAAGTGTGTCTACTACTGATGTCTCTAATCTCCTGCAGACTTGTTAACCTCATCATATAGTCAGTCTTAGATTGTTTTGCTAGAGCAGAGATGATAGGATTCTCATTTTATAAAAATCCATAAATAACCCCCAAAGAAAGTTCCCTTTGTGTTGCAGTTTCCTAATATTTCACCCAAGCGTCTTAGATAATTCATAGCAGAACTGGAAGATATTGTGCAAGAGAATCAAAGACCTTTGGGAGTTTTATGGGATCTCAGGGCACATCAAAATCCAACCTCTTTAATTCACAACCCTAGAAGAACTAAGGGGCAGGGAGTTTGAGCATATATAAATCTGAGCTTTGCCACTTACTACCCATTATCATGCAGCTAGCAAATGCCAGATTCACTGGATTTTAAGTCAGAGGAAATGGGTTCAAATCCTGGGTTAAGTTTTCCTTAGGCAAGTCACTTGACCTATCTAAGCCTCAGTTTCCTTGACTGTAAAATGAGAGGGTCAGACCAGATGATCTGCAAGTCTTCTTCCACCTTAAAGTCAATGATTCTGTTATTGGGTGGTCTCTTGGGTCCCTTTCAGCCCCCAAATCTATGATCGTATGAATAACTGAAGTGCCATTTTTCAAGGCCATACAAATAGAAAGTATTAGAGCTCAGAACTGAACCTCTGTTGTCTGGTTGGTTTCTAGTGTACTTAAAAATTAAAAACTTAAAAGGAAAGGGGAACCCTCAAATGCTTCTTATTCAAAATAGTATTAGTCCAATGAGCCCATGTCCCTTAATGAATCAGTTAATGAAGGATCTTGAGTCATTTATTTATCATTAGTCAATGAACATTCATTAAGTACTTGCTAGGTGCCAGACATTGTGCTAAATATTGAGGATGCAAAGAAAGGTAAAAACATGGTTCCTGTTTTCAAGAAACTCACATTCTAATGGTGGAGAAACCATGAAGATAACTGGGTGTTTACACACACTATATGAAGTAAACAGAGGGCAATCTGGAAAGGGAAGGTGGGGGTGGAGGAGGAGACAGCTCCCCTGCAGAAGATGAGATTTGAACTGACTCTTGAAGCAAGCCAGGAAGCAGAGGGGAAGAGGGAGAACATTACAGGTATTGGGGGGAGAGCCAGGGCAAAGACACAGAGCCGGGAGATAATGTCTGGATTACTTGTTAGGTAGAGAAAAGAAAAGCAATGAAGCCAACAGAAGTCACCTTGGCCAGTCCCAGAGGGCTATAAAGAGAGGAAGAATTGAGAGCAGAGAGGAAGACAGAGCCTATTTCTTAGGGAGGGCCAGCTGTTTAATTAGAACATTGTGATATAGGCAAACACATGGTCTGTATTCAAACACTTTTCATCTACAACTGAGCCAGAAATTAAATCTTTAGGAGGCACCATAGAAGCAACTTTGGTGTCTCTTAATTTGTTTTTAAAAAGGGCAGATCTGTAGTTTTGCAGCCTAATAGTTTAAATACACACACATCCTCTCTCTCTCTTTCTCCCTCTCTCTCTCTCTCTCTCTCTCTCTGTCTCTCTCTCTCTCTGTCTGTCTCTCTGTCTCTCTCTGTCTCTGTCTCCTGTTCATGGGCTTCCTTCCCAATATGCTAAGAAAGAAGCATTGTCGGGTCCCCCAGGATAGCTGATTCTAAAGAAAAGCAATGAAGAAAGGCAAAGGCCTCTTGGAATTCCCTTGGAGTTCTGCATTATCATGGCTCTCCCTCTTTTAGCTACAGAAAAGATCCAGGTGTTTGAATCAATTCAAATTAATATTAATTAAGGCCTCCTGTAAGCAGTAGCACCCAGATGGGCTCTGGGTGAGATGCAGAATTTAGAACAGATACAGGGTCCCTGTTCAGTTGTTTTTCCATTTTGTCTGACTCTTCATGACCCATTTGGGGTTTCCTTGACAGAGATACTGGAGTGATTTGCCATTTCCTTCTTCAGCTCATTTTGTAGGTGAGGAAATGGAGGCAAATCAGGTTAAGTGACTTGCCCAGGGTCACACAGGTAGTAAGTGTCTGAGGCTAAATTTGAACTCAGGAAGATCATTCTTCCTTCTTCCAAGACTAGTGTTTTATCAACTGTGCCACCTAGCTACTCCCGTAAGAATAAGGAGCCTGGGCCTTTTTTTCAGTTGTGTCCCACTCTTTGACTCTTTGTGACCCCATCTGGGGTTCTCTTGCCAAAGATACTGGCTTGGTTTGCCGTTTTCTTCTCTAACTCATTTTTCAGATAGGACATCAAGGCAAACAGGATTAAGTGACTTGCAAGGTCACACTGCTAGTAAGTGTCTGAGGCTAGATTTGAACTTAGGTCAAGCCTGGTACTCTATCAACTATGGCACCTAGTTACTCCTGGTTCCCTGTCCTCATGGTATTTAAATTCTAGAGTCATATATTTACATTAAAAGGTAAATTTGAAGTCCTCTAGTTAATAGTCTCCATGGCAGACAGAGGTTAACTGACTCACTCAGACTTACACAGCTAGGAAAGGCAGATTTGAACTCAGGTTTTTCTGCCTCCAGGCCCAGTACTCTATCCACTGTGTCACCTAGCGACCCACTTAGATTAGATAAAGGACTTGTTAGGCTCTTACTTGGCATTGGAAATTGTTCTAAACATTGGCAAAGCAAATGAAAATAGATTCTCAGTTTACTTGGGGAAGACAAAGCATTAAAAGGGGCTGGGGAGGCCTTTGAATGGGAGTGAAATGGCAAAGTCTTGGAGAGACTCAGGGACTGAGCCTGGTTAGAAGTGAGCATGGCTGGCATGGCTGGCATGGTTGCTTCCTTAAAGTTCCAGGGAGGAACTCAACCAATTGGAGAAGGCCACAGGGCTGCAGTATTGCCAGGGAGAATGCTGGGACAAGGTGGAAAAGGAGCCCTTGGGAACTGGCTTTTGAGCTGATTTGGAACCTAGTAATATTGTCATTTCTACTTCCAATTAGACTTTAAAGTCCTTGAGGGGCAGATTGTGTTTTCCATTATATTCCTAGCATTAGCTCAGTACTTTAAGCTTCATAAGGGCCCATTTAAAAAAAAAGAAATGGCTTGACCGAGCCATTTGCCTATAGCTTCCTTTTTAGTGGATCCAAAAGTAGGCCCACACAAGGCCTTGAGGGTCTCAGATGCATTTATTCTTTTAGGGAATATCACAGAGGTGTCTGACAAACTTTTGGCAAAGAGAGAAACTCCATCTTTATTTTAAGATGTCAAGCCTAGGAAATACATAATTTTACTTAATAGGTAAGTGATTACAACAAAAATGAAAGGAAATGTTTATTTTAAAAAAATAGCTTTTTGTGAAACAAGGAACATGTTGTCATCATGGGCTTGACAAGACACAATCTAGCTTGGCATTTGCTGCTAGTTAGGAGTTTGGTTTCCAACCCTGTTTTCCAGTCTACTCTGAAAACCTTACCTTTTTGTCTTATCTTATTTTTCTGGAGAGATTTCATAAAATCATTCTTTTATCTAATTTACATTCTTTTTTATGCTTTCTTCTGTCCCAATGGTTGCTAAGCTCGTTAAGTTTGTCTGCAGATATGATATGATTTCTTTTTAAATTCATTGACGTTAACCAGGAGACAAATGCAGCTTCTATTGGCCTAACTTCTTGTCCTCCATTCCATTTTGCAGAAGGTTTACCTGAAATCTTATAAGTTCCTCTTGTTGATATTTTGTGCCTTCTGAAAATGAAGCATCCCATTATCAATGGTCCATCTGACAAAGAACGGGAGAGGAAATAGTGGAAACTTAGATGTACTTTTCCCATATAACAGAGAAAACCATTATACTGGGTTGATAGACTGGGGGGGGGGGGAATATATGACTTTTTGCATTGGAATTAATTATTATTTAGTTCTATTTTTCATTTTCACCATTAGGCAGTAAAGTGCCACAAGAGAAGGCTTGCACTAGAATCCTGACTCAGATACTTACTAGCAGTACAACCCTGGGCAAATCACTTAATCACTGTTTGCCTCAGTTTCCTCATTTGTAAAATAGAAATGATAACAGTACCGACCTCCCAGGGTGGTCGTAAGTATCAATGAGATAATATTTGTACAGTGCTTTATAAATGTTCAAGTACAGTATCAATGAAAGTTGCATTCTTATTATATGATATGATTATCATTCTCATATTCTAACTGAGGAAGACAATACATTACAGAGAACTCTAAAATGAAGGTTAGGAATTAGCTGAGAGCCAAGAACCGAGCTAGGTTGGAAGTGAGAATGATTGACATAAATATTTCCTCTCCCTCCCTTTGCGATTCACCTTTATGTGTCTCATTCCCATGAGAATGAAAGTCTTTCAAGGACAGGCACTATCGTGCTTGCTTGTATTCTATTCTAAGTGCTTACTACAGTTTCTCATACACAGTAAGTGCCTACTAAATGCTCTATCATTTATCTATCCAACACTGACTGTGGGATTCTGTCATAATTTATGTTTTTTTTAAGATATGATAATATTTTCATTATTATATTTTTAACATAATTTCACTTATCTCATATACTGAAATACATCTCTATGCCTTTGTAATTATTTCAATCACTAGTTATGATATTTCTGATAGATAATCAAATAAGTCAAATGCATTCTGCTCAAACACTTATTCCAACAGGGATATTTGAAATTTCATTCCCACTTACATGGAAAGAAATAAACTAGAGAGCTTCCCAAAGTCCTTTCGGCATCATCATTACCTTCAAATCTTAATTCAGAATTAATGGAAAACCTTTCAACGAATGAGGAATTCCGAGTCTGCAGTCTTTCCAATATAACAAGATGAAGGTACTCAATATATTCGAATATATCGGCTATGTTTTTATAAGCACTGTTAAATGCTTTTTGTCTATAGGCTTTATTTTTGTAGCCTTCTACTCAGTTCCAGTTCTCCTCTCTCTAAAAACAAAACAAACAAAAATCAACCTGCTTCTCCTTTCACAGGGAAAAAAATACCCTTAGAGCCTCAACTTTAGCCAGTGTTAAGTCAATCAGAAATATTTTCGTTAGACCTAATTTTTCTTTAGCATTCTTCTTTCTCTAGGGCAATGCATGGGATAAACTCCCCTTATTCTCTTTAACCCATTTGGCCAACTTCACAGTATGTTTAACTAACTGTTGACCTTCATTTTTATTTCACTTACATGATTCCTCCTCAGTTTCTTCAGTTTTCACCAGATTTCTTTATAACCACAAACCTTTAGAGACTCAAAAAAGTCGGCGGACTCCCTTTCTTTTCAAAGTAAAAAAAAAAGAAATGATCCTTTCTGCATTGACTGTGGTATCTCTCATGATCAAGAGGTTTCCAGTTTTCTGCTTGCTATGTAGTTTTTACTACCCCTCTTTAAACTATCAAATGTGATACATTTCTCAATACCAGTTATTAATGAACCAAACACAGAAATTATATTTGTTACTATTATGTGCTGTTATTATCCCTGTTTTTACAAACAAGGAAACTGAGGCAAACAGTGACTATCAAACATTAATGCTGCCTTACTGATAAGAGAATGAGACTAGGAACAAATTGTCAAATGATTATACACATAAACCCACATCTATATATGGATCATAAAATCATCCTTTTATCTAATTTATGTTCTTTTTATTTATTTTTACTTTTATTTTTTTGCTTTAAGGAGGGCAATTGGGGTTAAGTGACTTGCCCAAAGTCACATGGCTAGTAAGTGTGTCAAGTGTCTGAGGCTGGATTTGAACTCAGGTCCTTCTGACTCCAGAAGGAGTCTATTCATTGTGCCACCAAGCCACCCCTTTATGTTCTTTTTAATGCTTTTTTCTGTAACTCTGTCCCAATGATTGCTAAACTTGTTTGCCTGCAGATACTGTATGATTTCCTTTTAAATTCATTGACATTAACTAGACTAGATTAATCAGAGTAAGGTGATTAGCAAAGGAGGCAGGCTGGTCATATAGTCAAGTCAATTCAGGAACCATTTATTAAGTATTTACTGTGCTCTAGGTACTGTGTTAAATGCTGGGAATACAAACATTAGCAGGAAGACGATTCCTGCTCTCATGGGGGTATGAGTTGAATATGAAGCCCAAGAGGAATGAACCCTGAAAGGAAGCAATCTGACCAATCAAATGAAGGGACCACAGGAGCAGAGCATACTTCCAGTATGAGAAAGCTGTTGTGGTATGGTAGAGAAATGCCAGAGATTTGGTAGTGGAGCCCAGAGAGTAATGAAGAGAAAGTAAAAATAATATTTGGAAAACTCTCCATTCTGAATCAAAGCTCATGAAATTTTTAAAAATAAATGTTTATTGGCATCTTTTATTTTTATGTCAGCAGCTTTTTCCACTGTATCTTCCCCTCTCCCTCACCACATACTCATTCTCAGAGAGCCATCCCTTTTAATAAAGTTTAATGAAAACTGCCATTCTATGGAGTATACTTTGAATTTTTATTCCTAGTTCTAGGGCATGACATAGGAACTTTGGGATCTGCTTTTAGAAATATGTGATTCAGGGCTAAAGGTCTTGTATTTTAATATGAAGAATCCCCTTATTGGCTGAACAGCCAGAAGGGCCAATGGCTCTGTGGATTTTTAGAGGAGAATGACTCCATTCTCAGTAAGTAGTCTCTTCCTTTCTTGCAGGACTGTTTTAAGCTTCTGTCTTAGAGAAGGTGAGAAAGGAGATGGCTTGTTCTATTCACCACCCTGACTTCTATGCAGCCATGAACTCATGGCATCTAAGGGGTCTCTCTTGCCCTGACAACATTGGGCTTGGGTTTGGGCTTCCTCTTTTTCTGTTTGCTCCTTTTTGATCTTAGGCAACTGATTGTATGAAGATGGAAGTACCTAGATTTGGAGATAATTTTCTGAGTTTGAGGTATTCAGACATTCCAGGTTCAATCCTCTTTTTGATGGCAATCATCTTCAATAAAGACATTTTTAATATCAGCCAGTACCACTAATGGAATACAGAATCCCTAGACTTCTCCAACTCATGAGTTCCTTTCTGGGTTTGATCTTCCATACCCATAACAGGGAACAGACTAATGAACCCATTCTTTGAAAGTTCACACAGAGTGCTGCTGATGCAATTCCCCTGGAAGAAACTGCAGGGTGGGGGGAAGAGGCTATTTTCAGAACTGTTGCAATTACATGTAATTAAAGTACCTTGGGGAGACTTTGGAGCATGCATTGACATACAGTAACTGGTTCTCATGTGCTAACCAAATTGTGTAGACAGCAGTCTCTTTGACTGCATTGGCGTAGCCAAAACTGAGGTGTTTGCAGAAAGGCCCCATTTGACCAAGTCCTCTTTATTGTCTTTCTTTGATTTTTTTTCTTCAGCTGATTTCTTCATGGATGATGACATCATGTGAGAGGCAATGTCTTAATGAGAAGAGAGAGTTCTCTGGTTTTCTTCCCATTCATGGGTGATATATGGTCATTTAACTATAGGTGTCCACTTCAGAACTCTTTCTTTTGTGTTTTAGGTGAAGGAATTTGGAGACTATGATCCTATAATTTTCTTTTCTTTTTTTTTTTTTGGAAATTTTTGTTGTAATTTTCAAAAGATAAAAAGAATAAGCTATCTAAGTATCCAGAAACATAGGAAGTCAGTAGTAGAGTCTAGTCCATGCTGGGTTTGATAGCCATTATTGACACCCAGCAGAGCAAGGACCTTCTGGATCTAGTCCAGTAGTAAGTGTCTGTAATGTTAATGGGATAATATCTTCCCTGCTCATTAATAGGTCTCACATGGGGCCCACTGGGGGAGGGACTTGCCTAGGGAGGAACTTGCTTGTAGGAAGGCTTCCACACCTTTTGGTACTAACCCGATTAGGCACTGAGTCATGAGAGTTGTGATGCCTTCTGGTTCTGAGAAGTACATATATACTCTGAGTTTGTACTTTGCTTTGGGGGTTCACTCATGAGAAGGATATTTTGATTTCCTGGTCTGAGTAGCCCATGTTTAGAGTCCCCCAACTGCTTAGATGTCTGTATTCCCTTGATCCAGTGATGTATGTAAAGTACATAACAATATTGTTATGTTCAGACAGCTGGAGCTCTGTTGATCTTTGTGCTAATTTCTCTGCAAGTATTTTCTTCACATTCAGGGTGCTGACCTTTCCCCTGAAGTAAAGAATGTAATTAAACATAGGATTGTTAGCCTCTTTTTGAGCAATCTTTCCTTTAAAAGTACATCAAAGAACCTGTGCTAGCAGCTTACCCTGTGTGCTAGTGTGGTTGCTCTTACAGTGTCATCTAGGAGGGATACCTCATTTGTATGTGAACTTGGTAAAATCGGTGATCTCTAGAGTGAGTCCACTCTCTCTAAAAGCTTGTGGGAGAATGTGCCCCCAAGCTATTGAGGAGAAATGTTTGGATTTATTTTCCTGCCATATCTTCAAAGTAAATATTCATTTGTAAAACTGATGTTAATTGGTTACATGGAACTTGGGCCTAGTCACTAGTCACTAACAGATGAGGGAAATGCTGGCTATTTCAGAAAAGATAACTCTTTTGTGTAAATGTTAGAAAAGAACACAAAAGATGCAGTATGAACACAAATTCAGCTTTTTCCTAGCATGTGCTTTATATTACGTATCTTGATGCACATTTAAAAGCTGGAGAAGGGGATAGTCAGTGGTGGACTGGCAAATGCTTAAGAACTGGCTCTTTGGGGAAAAAAAAATAACTCTGCACCTGGAATCAGGAAGATTCATCTTCCTGAGTTCAAGTCTGGTCTCAGACACTTACCAGTTATGTGACCCTGGGCAAGTCACTTAACCCTGTTTGCCTCAGTTTCCATAGCTGTAAAATGAGCTGGAGAAGAAAATCATAAACCACTCTAGTACGTTTGCCAAGAAGACTCCAAATGGAGTAACAGGGAGTTAGACACACCTAAAGCAATTCAACCACCACCACCACCACCACAACAATTCCACAGTTAATCTGTATTTCATCCATAACTTTCACAAGTCTAGGCAATCAATAAAACAATAAATCAAATCCTGATTTGAATCATTTGCCAGTTTCTGAGATGGAAATGCTCACACTGAAAATTCAAGAATCAACTGTTTTTAAAAATTAATTGATCTTTTATTTATTTATTTTTAGTTTTCAACATTCATTTCCACAAGATTTTTAGTTACAAATTTTCACCCCATCTTTCCCCTACCCTACCTCAAGATAGCAAGCCTATTGAATATCCCTACCCTCAATCTGTTCTCTCTTATATCCTCCCCCATACCTCCCTAACTTTCCAGTAGGGCAAGATGGATTTCTATACCCCAGCGCCTGTATATCTTATTTTCCAGTTGCATGTAAAAAAGAAACAACTTTTTAAAACATTTGTTTTTAAAACTTTGATTTCCAAATACTTTCCCTTCTTCCTTCCTCACCCACCCCCATTGGGAAGACAAGCAATTCAATATAGGCTGTACATGTGTAGTTACACAAAACGTTTCCATTGTGAAAGACTAACTATATTTCTCTCCATCCTGTCCTCCCCACTTATTCTATTTTCTCCTTTGACCCTGTCCCTTTTCAAAAGTGTTTGCTTCTAACTATTCTCTCCCCCAATTGGCCCTCCCTTCTATCACCCCCCCCTTTTATCCCCTTCCCCCTACTTTCCTGTAATGTAAGATACCCAATTGGGTGTGTATGTTATTCCCTCCTTAAGCCAAATTCAATGACAATAAGGTTGACCCATTCCCTTTCACCTTCCTGCTCTTCCCCTCCATTCTAACAGTTTTCTTTTTCCTCTCTTATATGAGATAATTTACCCTATTCTATCTCTCCCTTTCTTCTTCTTCCATTATATTTCTCTCTCACCTCTAACTTTTATTTTTTTAGATATCACCCCTTCCTATTCAATTGATCCTGTGCCCTTTGTCTTTGTACACATGTACAAACATATACACACACTCACGTATATATTTATACACACATACATCCTCCTATAAATACATATACATATGTATGTATACATATATACATACATATTCCCTTCAACTATCCTCATACTGAGAAAAGTTTCATGAGTTACTATCATTGATTTTCCATGTAGGAATGTAAAAAGTTAAACTTTAATAAGTTCCTTATCATTTCTTTTTCCCCATTTACCTTCTCATGCTTCTCTTGCTTCTTGTATTTGAAAGTCAAATTCAGCTCTGGTTTCTTCATCAAGAATACTTGAAAGTCTCTATTTCATTGAATGATCATTTTTTCCCCTGAAGCATTGTACTCAGTTTTGCTCAGTAGGTGATTCTTGGTTTTAATCCTAGCTCCTTTGACCTCTGGAATATCATATTCCAAGCCCTTTGATCCCTTAATGTACAAGCTGCTAGATCTTGTGTCATCCTGATTGTGTTTCCACAGTACTCAAATTGTTTCTTCCTAACAGCTTGTAATACTTTCTCCTTGACCTGGTAACTCTGGAATTTGGCTATGATATTCCTAGGAGTTTTCTTTTTCGGATCTTTTTCAAGAGGCAATCTGTGAATTGTTTCAATTTCTATTTTGCCCTCTGGTTCTAGAATATCAGGACAATTTTCCTTGAGAATTACTTGAAGGATGATTTCTAGGCTCTTTCTTTTGTCATGGATTTCAGGTAGTACAATAATTTTAAAATTGTTTCTCCTGGATCTATTTTCCAAGTCAGTGGTTTTTCCAATGAAATATTTTACATTGCCTTCTATTTTTTTTCATTTGTTTGGATATGTTTTATAGTATCTTGATTTTTCATAAAGTCATTAGCTTCGATTGCTCCAATCTAATTTTGAAGGAATTATTCTTTTCAGTGAGTTTTTGAAATTTTCTTACCATCTGGCCAATTTGGCTTTTTAAGACATTCTTCTCCTCATTGGTTTTTTGGGCCTCTTTTGCCATTTGAGTTCACCCTTGAGTTTTTTAAGGTGTTATTTTCTTCAGTATTTTTTGGGTCTTCTTTAGCAGGCTGTTGAGTTGCTTTTAATGATTTTATTGCATCATTCTCATTTATCTTCCCAATTTTTCCTCCACTTCTCTTATTTGATTTTCAAAATCCTTCTTGAGCTCCTCCATGGCTTATAACAAATTCATATTTTTCTTGGAGGCTTTTGATGCAGAAAGTTCTGACTTTGTGGTCTTCTTCTGGTTCCATGTTTTGATTTGTTTTGTCCCCCCAAAAAAGATTCTGTGGTTTGATTGTGCTTCCTCTGCTTGCTCAACTTGCCAGCCAATTACTTGACTTTTGAGCTCTTTGCCACCGTAGAACTCTGCTTCCAGAGTGGAGAAAGCTATGTCCCAAATTGCTGGGGTTTTCGCAGTTGTCAGAGGTCTGAGGAGGATGCCCCATCTATAGCCACCACAAGCTCTGGTACACTTGTCACACACCCCAGGACCATTGCCCCGGACTGTGACCCAGATGCAAGCAGGTCAAAGCAAGAGCAATTACCCTCTGAATAGTTGCTTGGTCCCCATCTGATCTGCAGGCCAGGAACTCCAGAGGCAGCCATGCTGCCCCTGCACCTCTGAAACTTCTCACACTGGGGGCAGGGACTGCACCATACTCTTCCATCACCCAGTTCCCCACTGACCTTTTAGTTTCTCTTTGCCATTTATGGGTTGAGAACTCTGAAAACCACCACAGCTGCTAGTGATTCACTCTTCTGAAGTCTTCTCTGGCCAGTCTGTGCCACTAGTCTGGTCAGGGCTGCCCCACGTCTGGGCCTTGGTGGCTCATGTGGGACTGTGCTCAGCTCCCAGGTCGGTGTGATAGACCCTTCCCGTCACTCTGCCAGGCTGCCTTCAGCAGGAGATTTGTTTCTCTCTGTCGCTTTGTGGGTTCTGTAGCTCTAAAATTTGTTTAGAATTATATTTTACAGGTATTGGAGGTGATGGGAGTAGGAGCTCATAAAAGTTCCTACTTTTACTCCACCATCTTAGCTCTGTCCCCCCCACCCCCAAGCAACTGTCTTAAGCTGCTTTAAGTTAACTTGAGCACACCATTGGTGAGGGCAAGCCATGCCTACCCTCATTTGCCCCTCAGGAAGAGTTTCAAAACAGTCTTTACATGATTTGTAGCAGGACAGATTGATTTGTCAACTCCTCTGTCCCCACATCTAATAAAGGGACTCCTCATCATCTCAAGTACAAATCCTTTAGCCCTTAATTATGCATGGTGAGAAGCTGACTCTCAAACTCTCAAGTGGGTACCTAAAATTGGGAATGGAATTCTAAGTATCCATTGGAAAGGTACTTACTTGTAACAAAAACAAACAAAAAAAAAAGAAAAGAAAAAAATAGTAGAACTGAAAAACAGTTTGAAAAAATTCTGATATTGTATGCAGTCTTCTGCATTCATAGTCTCTCACCTCTGTGAGGAGCGGAGAGTGATGTTTTCTTATATCGCTTCTCTGGAGCCAACCTTGACTTGATTACTATATTTTCTTACCCTTCAATTTGAATTCTTTCTCCTGCTGAATGTTCTTTCTATTTCCATCATAATAGTCATTATATCTATTGTTTTCCTGGTTTTGATTACTTTACTTTGTGTCAATTCATATAAGTCTTTCCAGGCTTCTTTTATTGGTCGCATTCACATTTATTACAGTATAGTTATGTTCCATTGCATTCATGTATCACAATTTGTCTAGCTGTTCCCCATTTTAGAAGCATTTGCTTTTTTTTTGTTTTGTTTTGTTTTGTTTTTTTAAATTTTATTATAGTTTGCATCATTCATTTTCACAAGATTTTGAGTTACATATTTTCTCCCCGTCTTTCCCCCACCCACCGCCCCAAAA
>CM053581.1:558343771-558370254 GCA_028627135.1 Pseudochirops cupreus | reverse complement strand
GATATTTGAAAGTATACTCTGTTCCCTAATAGGCTGAATGTGGTCACGTGGAGCCTGTGGCACCAGGCTTGTTTTCCAGGAATGCCTGTGCCTTGTAGCTTTGTGATTGGGCAGTGGGTCTAGAGGGCTGTGACATTCTCCAAGCCAGGAGAAGGCTATATATACGCCCTGATGTGAGGTTTTGGTTTGGGGCTCACTTTGAGAAGAGTTGTGTGATTTGGCCAGAGGAGACTCTGGGAAGCCATTGAGCCCCCTGGCTTTGAAAAACCCAGATGTTGGTGCTTCCCTCTCTGGTAACTGAATAGGTAACTGATGTAATGGTCAGGCACTGGAAGCCTGTCTGCTGATCTGTTTTTCTGTTTGTAACTTCTGTTTGTATTCTCTGAAGTTCAGGGTGCTAACTTTTTCCCCTGAACTAGGTAAATGATATGTGTTTGACTGATTAAAGTGAGACTATTAACCCATTTTGAGTTGCTTTCCTTTAGAAAAGCAGATCTAAGAACCTGTGCTAGCAGCCATCCTGGGTATGCTAGATTGCTTGCTGATAACACCTTCTAAAGCTGATACACCTTCTAAAATTCCACTTTAGAGTGGAATTGACTTGCCTTGGGTACACATGTCAGAAATGTGGACATGTCAGAAAACTTCATGTCAGAAAACTTCACAACTTTAAGGCTGGCCCCCAATCCTCTATCCTATGCTTGCTTAACATATTCCAAATAGAAAAGTAGAATATTTCTATTCACTATACCACTTTTCTCAGCAGGCTTTTTTCTAATCATGTAACAGATGTTCAGAATTGAATTAAAATTTATACTACATGTATTTGAATATGACAATGTAAACTTTTATTAATTATAAGTTCTTTGAAAGATGATTGGAGACATATTAAAAAAATCAGAGTGTTCTATTTCGACAGGATTATGCATAAAGAAAACAGTCTCTAGGTTCTCCATTAATGATTTCACTGAATTTCAGAATTAGAAGGGACTTTAGCAGTCATCTAGTTCAATCCACATGTGAAAAGGATTTTCACTATAATTAACTGGATGAGTGGACATCTAGTCTTTGATTGAAGATATCCAATGAGAATAAATCCATTAGGTATTGAGGCTTCTTATTCCACTTTTGAATAACTATAATTGTTAGAAAGATTTTCCTGACATCAATCTTATGTTTGCCTTTTTGAAGGTTCCCCTTATTGTTTCTAATTCTGTCCTATAGGGCTGAAGAAAACAAATCGAATATTTCTTCCACATGACAGCCCTTAAATATTTCAAGAGAACTACTATATCCCCTTCATGATCACATCCCCTGAGTCTTCTCTGCTCTAAGGTCCTCAACCACTTCTCATAGCTCATGGATTCAAGGATCTTCATAATCTTGGTTAGAAGATGATTCACTGGACACTGCAATTTATCAAAGTCAACAAGTCAAGTGTTTCTTTTACTATGGTATTTGAAATTGGAAACACTTCAGATGTGGTCTGACAAGAGCAGAATATAGAAGGACAATTATCTCCTTGGAAAGGGGTGAGATTTCCAGTTTTACTAAGCACAGATGTATGTTTTTCTTTTTTGTCAATGGCAGAGTGTTTGTCTGAAAGAGGAAGAATGTGGAAGTCAGGAAGATTTCCTGTATTTTCGGGATTCAGAAAAAATATAGGATATCTACCCTTGCTATAACCAACGAAGAAGAAAATAAATAAGGATGATGAAGTAGACTGGCCATATTGACATAATATCAGATAACACTATGGTAACTCTAAATGATAAAAAATATAGGATGTTAGAGAAATGGAAACTGAGAGATAGCAAAAAAAAAGATGCTTTCATAGTGACACTTTTAACCCCCAACATCTCAACTTGCATAGGTAAAGATCTGGGTAATTTTATGCTTTCCAGTTTTGGGGAGAAAGTGCTATATTCATCATCTTCATATTTTTCTGCTATGAAGCAATAAATCACATGATATTCAATGGATTTGAATGTGCAAAATTATGCTTATTTTTCCTTTTGACTCAAGTTTCCTTCTAAAAACAAGGGTCATTTCATTCTTCTCTGTAGATTATCGAGAGTCCAAGTTTACTTCTTGATGTTTTTCAGTCATGTGTCATTGGAAAAATATGAGTACTGGGATTTCAAATTGGATCTTCAAATGTATTTCTGTCCAGAGTCTCAAAAGTGAATCCTTCACTTGTCCTACTGACAAGGGTGGTCATAATCTGCTTTGAAGAAAACCTGATATATCTGAGTTAAATAATTGACAAAACATGATTAATTTATTCCCATTACAAGGGATTCATTCTCTTGACAAGAGAATTAGGTCTTAGTACCTTTAAAAAAATCTATCCCGAGCCTATGCTCCTGATTTTAAAGCTCATTAACTCCGTGATTCAATAAGCTGCCAAGTCTGTTCAGTTCTATATCATTCTCATTCATCTAATTTCCACCTCTACAGTCACCATACTAATTCCATCCCCTACCCCCTCTTGCCTGAAGGATTTCGATAGTCTCTTTGTGGTCTCCCAGTTACCCCCCTCCAATCCATTCTCTACATAGCTGTCAAGGTCTGGCTATGTCACTCTTCTGCTCGAGAAAATACAATGGGTTCCTCTTGCTTCTAGGATAAAATGGCTTTTAAAACTCCTTATAATATGATTAATTGCTTACCTTCCCAGGATTATTTTATTGATAATTATTTATTAATATCTGCATCCCAGCAGATGCTAAGCAGTGGAGTTGCAAAGCCATAAAAATAGAATAGTTCCTGCCCCAAAGGAGCTTATATTCTATTTGGAGGAAACGTCATGTATATTTCAGGATGAATGAAATATAAAGAAAAAATGAATAATACATAGTAGTTTGGCAAAAGAGAATGCTAGCAGACAGGAGACTCAGCAAAGGCTTCCTCATTTTCACATACTGTAGGTTCCTGCCAAATTTGACTGACTGCTCTTTGCCTTTTATGATAATCCACACTCCATCCCCTTTTGCATAATCTATCTCCTACTTTTGTCTCAACTCTGCCTAGAAAGAAGCCCATCTTCCTTCCAAAGCTAGATCAAGTGTCTCCAAATCAAGACAAATTATTATGGAAACAATGGGAACATAGGATTAGATTTCTCAGGAGAGCTTTTTCAAAATTCTTCCTGGACACATTATGTGGAGCATTGTCTTCCAGTGGTGAACCCTCTGTTGTCTCATCGTTGTATAGGGTAACTCTGGCTTCTTGAAAGTTATGGCAGAATTCTTCTAGGCTCCATCAGGCTAGAAAGGTTTCAGGTATTTGGCCTCTGTTGGATTATCTGCCTCATAATACACCTCTCATCAGAAGGACTCATTGCTATGGTTGTTGCAGAACAATGAATTTCATGGCTACTAATTCTTAATTTCTCTTAGATGTAGAAATGTTACTATCTGTAACAGTGGGTGAAACATTCACACAAATGAGATCAAAGGCCATTGTGATACTGAAAGCTGCAGTCATATTACCACTTTTGAGTTTTCCTCTCATTCACCTTCCTGGCATACTTTGGGTATGTAATATGCCTCATTATACTAATAAGTGTTTATTAAGCCCTAACTTTATGCCAGAAGTTGAGGATACAAAAATGAAAGTGAAACTATCTCTGTCCTCAAGGAGCTTACATTCTATCCATTCTATCATCACAACCATCTCTACACTCTGCATTCCATTCACAAGCCATCATCCTAATTTTCCTCCTATCGTCATCTTGGACTTTGCTCTTGAATCACTTGGCTCTATTAATGTGAGATTTTACTTTATATTTCTGGGGCATGGACATACATAATTCTTCCTAGGCGTTTTATTACCATATTGCCAAATGAGCCCCCCCCCCCCATTTTCCAGCATCTTTTCTGGCACCACTCCATGTATTGACATCCCCTATTGAGTTTCTTGAGGTTTAAGGCATATCTTGTTTGCTTGGCACATAGTAAGTGTTTAATAAATGCCTAATTGCTTACTCACTCTATCTATATATTTACCTATCTTTGTGTATATCTATCTATCATTTATCTATCAATCTATCAGTCTATCTATCTATCTATCTATCTATCTACCTACCTACCTACCTATTAATCTTTCTATCAGTCTGTCTCTTGACAGGATGAACAAAAGGTAGAAAAATGATAGAGAAAAAAGTAAAGTCACCCCCTCTTAGAAAAATCAACAAATTTTACTGTCAATCCTTCAAAAAATCTAAACTTTGCTACTTGGTTTGGATCTGAATTCCTATTCTACTCCAAGGTTGCATGGAATTAACTCATTTTGTAAGAGCTGCAAGTCTGCCCAAGTGTCTTCTGGGTCATGAGCAGAGCCAGTAAGGATACTATTTATAGGCACCATATTGACAGAGAGGATGTGACTATCTAAGCATCATAATTCCAAATGTAGCCCCCTATGTTGCTAAGTAGGTCCCAATTACTCTCTTTAAACTCCTACGATCAGAGTCCTATCTCATTCACAAAGCCCTTGTCTGGTGCTCTCTCCTTCATGTTTATCTACTTCAAATTCTCTTGAAAGGATTCAGATTGTGATTTGTGTGTTATGGTATCCCTACGTAGGGCACATATCAGCAATCCCCCGGGGCTCATCCCATCTAAGACAGGATATGGCAAAATGAACTGCGTGCCCAGTAACAAGAGGAGTCTTAGCACTGTTGACAGTTGAGTCTCTAAGGAGAGAAGGATCCACTACTTGGTTGTCCTTGCCAGCAAATGTTAGTGAGCAAGAAACTGTCTAGTTCTTTGGGGGTAGACAGGGCTCTTCATTGTAACTTTTAAACTACGCCTTGCCCAGAATAAATCCCAGAGTGCTCAAATTTTAGCAAAACAATTAAAGATTTTTCTGGAGCTCATTAGTGGCAGATAGAAAGAGATTGCTTCAAAGGGTGGTTAGAAAATTAAATTCTCTTTCCCTCTGAAGTCCTGTAAGATTCCATATGGTCACAGCTAGAACAACAGGAATAAAGGCATGTGTTGGTACTACATGGGGGAATCAAAACAAAAGTAAGGTACAGAACTCAAGGAAGGAAATGGTTGAAGAATGATGCTGTTGTTTTAAAGTAACTTTACAGATTTCATATCTATTGAATGCCTGAGAACATCAAGAACTTTGTTAAGTAGCTGGGGTTAGGATAGTGTCATATGTCATGGTCTTTGAAAAGAGAAGTCCTAGACCAAGAGAAATAGGAGATCCACCTTCAAAGAAAACAAAAAGAGGGGTTTTCTTGGACTCCTCATAACCTATATTAAGTTATTATGAGTATTCTTTTAAGTTTTGTGAAAGAGAAGTTGGGCAACTTTGCTGTGACCAAGAAAGGTAGAGAACTTATTGTGACTTGAAATTGAGGTTGGGAAGGGAGAATGAAACAAATGGATGAAGATTAAAAGAAATAGATTTCAGAGGGGGCATGAATTGAAGGATAGTAATCTAGAGAAATATTACATAGAATGGTTTGATTGACTGGTTAATGAGATATTTAGGGAAGGAGATAGAGGTGAATTGGGGCATATATAGCCTAGATAAAATAGAAAGGAGTGGAGGAGGAAGAGAAATGTAGATGCACAGAGAAGGGGGTGGGTATATAAAGACCTTAAAGAGGACTATGGAAGGGACAAATAAAAGGGAATTGGAAAATAAGGTCCTTAAGACAGTTCACAGAATAGCAAAGGAAGAAGGTGAGAATATGGAAGGATATTTACAGAAGGAGAGGAAGACCTTGGAATGGTGAAAGGGACAGAGAACATGTGAAGAGGGACATAGGAAGATCAAAATGGTCTTTGGGGCAACATAAGAAAGACAGGAGGGTATAGAAGAATAGAATGAGAAAAGGTTCTCAGGGATTGAAAGAAAAGAGGGCAAAAGGAGAATTAAAGGGCCTGAGAGAAGTAGCATAGTGGAAAAGATGCTGGATTTGGAATCAAAGAACATAGGTTGGAACATTCAATTTATTAATTAACTATGTGGTTGTAATTAAATGACTTCATGTTTCTAGGTTTCAATTTCCTTATCAGGAGGTTGAGCTAGATCAGTACTTCTCAAAATTTTTGGTCTTAGGACCTTTTTAAATGACTAAAAATAATGCAGACACCCCAAATAGCGTTTCTTCATGTGGGTTATATCTATCGATATTTACTGTGTGCAAAATGAAAACATCTACGCATTATTAAGAAAAGAGTTTTGACCATCCCAATCCGCTTGGGGACCGCTAGACATCTCTAGAGTACACTTTGATAACTGACAGACTAAGTGATTGCTAAAATTCTTTCAAGTTCTAAATAATTTGATCATATTAGGTTGATAAAATAGACAATATGATCTAATAAAAAATAGAACATTCATAGATCCGTGCAAGATAGTATAATTATGAACCAAATAAGGAAATGCACAAATAGCTGCAGTATGAGCAAGGAGTGGCCGCCATAAGTTCAGAAGAAAGGGTTTGGGAATTAAAATGGGCCATATGCAATAAATAGTCAGTAATCCAATTGAGTTATTTATAAAGCAATGACTATACTGAGGTACCTTATTCACAATATGGCACAAACTCATCATGAGATAATTCTCCTAAACTGGGCATTGGTCAGATCCTCATGAGACTGTTATATCCAGTTTTAGTCTTTGTGTTCGAAAAGGTTGTGGGGAAACTGGAAATAGCCCAGAAAAGAGCAATCAGAATGACTTAGAAGCTGAAAAATAGAACCTGGGGGAAAAAGGGAAATGTTATAGTTGTCGAAATTGGAAGAAAGAATTCTAAGTCTAAATTTTAAAGTAAGAGATATTGAGAAATAACTAAAAAACAAAAAAACATAATGGCTCTTCAATGCCTAAATAGAGGCAATGGTATAGTGGTAAAAAGACAGCCTGGGTTCCAGGACCTATAGTCTAGTCCCAGTTCTAGATAGCTAGATAGCTGTGTGGTCTAGGCAGCCAAGTCATAGCATCATTTCACTATTGGTAAAATGGACTAGATGAAGGATGTGTTCAGAGATTCAGATTTTCTGACTATGGTTGCAAATGGCATCAATCTATTATCTTAAAAGAGTATGGGAAAGAATAAACATTTGAATAGCTTTGTGTCCTATGCACTTTGAACTGCCTGAAGGTTCACCACATTTCTAAAAATGGCAAGCACCATTTATCTTCTAGATTCCCATTCAATAGGCATGCTGCCATTCCAACAGAGAGCATGGAGTTCTGTGGGGGCACAGAAGTAGAACTAAACCCAAATGACACCTTATTCAGCCTAGAGGACCTTCCTCATGCCACCAAAGACTGAGAAGAATAGATAAATTGGATTGGAGGTTTATTGTACCAATTTAGTAAAAACTCTAATAAAGAGAAAGGAGCCAGGGTACACTTGGTTTGGGTAGTCTTTATAGGGTAGTGATCAACACAGGAGGAAGAGTAGATAGTGAGGTTTGATGAGACCAGGTATTACCCAGTTAGAGTTAGTGCTGGTGACCATGATGATTGGATTCCGAATTTCTCTCCCGTTGTGTATTTTGATAAACTTGGGACTGGGGTAGGAACCTGTGGCCTCCAGGCCACATATAGCCCTCTAGATCCTCAAGTGTGGCCCTTTGACTGATTGCAAACTTCCCAGAATAAATCTCCTTAATAAAAGATTTTATTCTGTAAGACTTGGACTTGGTCAAAAGGCCACAGCCAAGGACCTAGAAGGCCACATGTGCCCTCAAGGCTATAAGTTCCCCACCCTTGCCAGTATTCATAGGGGTCTATTGGTAGGGGGTCATTATTTAAACTGTTTCAGAGTCTAGACACAATACATACCAGAATTAGGAGAAATAAATAACAATGAAAGGTATACACAATCCAACTCTATTCATAGAAGCTGAATTAATTCCCTTTCCTTCTTCAGAGAATGGTGGAATGGCATATGTAAGGTCAAAGTTATCCTGAAACAGAATATTCAAATCTAGCATTTCACCAAAATGCCCAAGTTAAAAAAAATAAGCACTGGATCTGGGCTGTTTTATTTTGTTTATCTAAATAAGAAACTAGTACTTTTATAAATCTGAGATTTCACTGAAGTAGGCACTCCCTTCAGTGATGCAGATTTCAAGCTATTTGTGCTTTTTGCCCCTGAAAGACTCTTATTCTCCTAAGGATCAGACTTTTTTGGTCATTTGACAAGTATCTCATATTTTGAGTAGCAAGAGTTAAGGTAATATTTTCAGATGCTCTAAAAATTGTTTGAGTATTACCACCCTCTGACCCCTTAGACTACTCTGCCAAGGAGATCACACTGAGACTGGGGTTGTTGTCTGTGTGTCTGCGTGTCTGTGTGTCTGTCTACCTACCTATCTATCTATCTATCTATCTATCTATCTCTCTATCCATCTATCTATCTCTCCATTCATTTACTTCTTCACTCATTTATTTATCCATCTATTCATTCATTCATTATGCTTTCTTTCATAGATAACTATGGCCAAAGAATTCACTGAGAAATGAAAACAAAGGGAATCTGCTACTAGAATCTTGCTCAAACCCCTTCCAACATGACAGAACCATGTACCCTTCTGTTCAAATAGAAAATTTGCTCTAATTTTACCCATTAGTAGCCTTCTTCAAAACATTCCCTATAGATCAAATATTTTTATACTGAAAACTTCCACTTAATTTCAGAAATGTATTTCCAAGTGGGATAAAATGTATTTTCAGTTCCAACATGTAATAGAAGTAACAATGTGGAACGATCCTTGGGAGAGCATTTTCCCATGGAAACTCCTCTAGGAGATCTACTGGTCATTCAGCCCACATGGTCTTGGAGTACTCATTAAAAAGCCTTGGCACTCAAATGAACCACATTGCTAATTCTCATTACTGGGAGAATTCTCTTTGCCTCCCCAGGACTTAAGCAATCAATCTGGTTATACCATTACTCTAGGTATTCAGTATAACTTGTTAGCTAGGAAAAACATATGGAGATTGTTTTTTCAGTCAGTCTTTGGAAAATGAAACCTCCAATGACATCTACAGCAAAGCTTCACCTATCTAATTCCATAGTCCTATTCATTTCCTTCGCTGTATTTCTTTCTTGTTTGAGAAACTAAAAGTTCTCAAGCATATTTTAACTGACAAGAAAGACATTTCTAGTGTGGATTAACCCAATGAAGTTATATTTGAAGATGTTTTTACAGATCCTTCCATCTGTATCTTACTTTTCTGCCTAGGCAGCAAAATTTTAAATTTGCATTTTGAAGGAAAATATATGCAAATTGTATCTACACTTGGCTTTCCTAAGGGAAGAAAATTGGAAATTGTGGTTAGTGAGCATGTATGCAGGGTACAGTTGACCAGTACAGTAGTCATAGAAATTTGGTAAGTTAAATAACTTAACTTGTTAAAAAAAGAGAGGAAGGCTAACTTTTAAAGCTATTTTAAGCACTACATCCACTAATACAACTTCAAGCAGTTGTGTTTTTTAGTGTCCCCCCCCCAAGAACTTTTTAAATTTTTTGCTCTTGTGATTCTAAATCTCGAGTGGTTCCCATTACTCTGCTTTTGAAGCAAAATGAATCTTTTGCTAGATTCATAGATTGTTAAAAGTTATCAGGAATCTTGGAGATTTTCTGGCTTAACCCCTTCATTTTATTAATGGAAACAAATAGCCAGAGAGAGGGAATGATTTGTGGTCACAAAGCCATCAGTGGCAGCATTTGGCTAGGTCTAGACTTTTAGAGCAGAATTCTTTCAACTATACCAATTTGGGGCCTGAAAATCCCGTCTTTTGGAAGGGAGCCACTAATCAATATTCTACTTCATAAAGAAGACAAGATAATTTCTATAACTGAATAATAGATCTTGCATATTGGCATATTGCTACTTTTAAAATGTATGCATTTGCTATTGTGATTAATAAACCATAAAATCATTTTAAAATATCTGATTTATAATAACTTTTATCATTGTGAATTATAATTCAACCAGCAGATGCTAATAGTATAACTACTATAAAATGGTAATATTTAAGCACTTATTTTTTATGTAAAAGAAGAGTACATATACTCCAAATGTTTGGAGACCATCCAACATATAAGGTATTGTTCTCAACTGGACGACAGGATTAGTCTCTTACTTGGCCTCTATTCTATTCTATTCTATTCTATTCTATTCTATTCCATTCCATTCCATTCTATTCCATTCCATTCCATTCCATTCCATTCCATTCTATTCCATTCTATTCCCTTTCTATTCCATCCTCAACACAAGTACCAAATTGTAGTCCTAAAACATAGATTTGTACAGATAATTATTGATTGAAGAACAACTTTGAACAACTTAGTATTTTTTAACTATTATAAATACCCAAATTAACTACAAAAAATTTGTGAAGGAAGAAGCTATCAGCATCCAGAGAAAGAACTGATAAATAAACTATGTATAGTATGGTTTTACACACATATACACATACACATATTCGTGTATTTGCCTAATGGTAGACAACTCTAGGGTGGATGAAGGGAAAGTTACATAACAAGTTTTTTCTATATTTAAAAAAAAGGAAGTTGTACATAATAGATTTGTATTTTCATGTGCAGGCCCCTTTTTTTTCCTATTCTACTTTGTTATGGAAATGCTTGTTTTATTTATTAAAATCAGAATTTAAAATAAAATTAAAAATTTTAAATAAATAAAATATGATTTTGACCACCTAACCACAACATCTTATTGATTTTCTGCCCAACTATTCCTTCCTCACTCAATTCCAATCCAATTTCCAGTTTCTGCCCTTGGGTATGCTGACTGATGACAATTTACTAGTCAGCCTGGGTTCCCCAAATACCTCTCCATATCCCTATATCTCCCTTTAGGAACAGGATGCAAGTCAATGCTACTACTGGCTCTGTAAAGGGTCTATCATTCATTTGCCTGATAGCATCATACACCATCCATGTGATTATGTTTTTTGCTGACTAATGTTCCTCTATTTGTGCTCTCTCCTCTTAGAAAGCAAACTTCTTGAAGAGAAGAGAGATTGTTTTTTGAAAACTGGCACTTAGAAGAGTAGGTCCTTAATAATTTTTCCGTTTTTCCTTCCTTCCTTTCTTCCTTCCTTCCTTCCTTCCTTCTCAAAATTCTCAAGGTGGTAATTAAAGGCCTCCACAATATGGCTCCCACCTACACTTCTAGCTTTATTCCCTTTCAAACACTTTCTGTTCTAATAAAATGAGCATGCAAACTAACCCCTTTACACATTATTCTCTCAACTCTATCCATTTTCATTTTCACCTCTTAAAATCTCTACCTCCCTTTACAGTACAGTCCAGATATTGCCTGCCACCTACCTGAGACCTTTCTCCCCGCCCCCCCTTCAGGTATTAGTGCCCTCTCCATCTTGTGTATTATTTTGTGTTTACTTATCTAAGTATATGTAATATCTCCTGATAGAATGCAATCTCCTTGAGGACAGAAACCTTTATTTTTTTTCTTGATATTCCCAGTGCCCAAAAAATGGAAGGCATTTAATAAATGCTTATTGAATTGAATTTTACCTATCTCCTCACACTGAAATGTGAAAGTTCCAAGGTTCTCAGTGTGGAGGAGACCATTTTGGAAAAGCCAGATTAAAGGAAAATGAAATAAAATAAAACAAAATACATTTTACAGCCTTACTAAGAAAATCAATTAAGGAATGGGAGGGGAATAAGAATCTATATAGCACCTTTGATGAGCCAGGCACTATGTTTAGCACGTTACAAATATTATCTCATTTGATCCTTATAACAACCCTGTGGGGTAGGTGCTATTATGATTCCCATTGCAGCTGAAGAAACTGAGGCAGGCAGAAGTTAAATGACTTGCTTAGGGTCACACAGCTAGTAAGTGTCTGAGTCTAGATTTGAGTCCAGGTTTTCCTGACTTGAGGTCCAGCAGTCTATTCATTGTGCCACCAACTTTGTCACCATATTTCACATCAAAAAGAATAATTGTTTCATAACACCATTCTCTTTTTTCTTTTATTTTACTGGAAAATATTTGGAGCTACCATTTCTTTATCAAAAATCCTCTCTAATGTTCATTTCTCTTGACTCCCATGAAAATTTTGTCAGTTGAGGCTTACCTATAGAGAAATTAACAAGCTTTTGTAAAGACTTTCGAAGTAACAGGTGCTGGGCTAAATTCCAGAGATGCAACCCAAATGACTCACCAAGATTAATATAGCTAGTGAATGTCAAATTTGGGGTGCAAAATCTTCAACCCATCTAAGCATATTTCCTACTGGGCCATGCTGCCATTCTTCAGATGAGTTTTTGATGGTTTAATTATTTTTCCCCCAATGGACACTTGCCTTCTCTTATCTTGCTGGGATATTTGTTCATTCATAAATTGATTTCTCATAACAATTAATTTTGATCTCACATTCATTTCTTCTTTTAATCCTTACAATTAACCTAGGTCTTAACTGAACATTTAAGAAATACAAATTAGTGCTTCCACAACTCACATTCCACTTTCCAGTACCTCTTATCTTGCTTACTAGAGTTTAAGTTCCTTGAGGGTAAGGATGGCATTTTTCTTATCTTTGTTACCCCAGTGGTGCCTACCAGAAGGTCTTGCACACAGTAGGCTTTTAATGAAAGGTTGCAGAATTGAACAGATAGAGTGATTCTTTTGTAACTACCAGGCGCTACAATAAAAAACTGAAAGTTACACTCTTTTTCCTAGGAAAGAGAATGGCTAGGAATGCCTTTTTCTATATTCTGTTTTTTGAGAGTTTATAAGCTGAAAGGAAACATAAATGCGTCATAATATACGCCTCCCCCAAGTAAAGGTTCTTTAATAATCATCTAGGGGTGGGGGTTCTCAGTCCCAAATCATTAAGGAACTTCACAATTAATGTTCATCTATGTGGGTAAAACCTCTAGAGCTGATCCAAAGTTCACTCAAATCATAGAAACAGGAATACAAGGAAATACATAAATCTGGATTGACCATACTTTTATAAAAAGAGCAGAAGCATAAAGAAAATAGCACATGTCATATCATGAAAACCGTTTGCAAATCAATACTCATTAATGAGCAAGCAACTGGCAAGTGAAAGGAGACTGTTCTGTTTTTTCACTTTCCCTACAATGCATATGCCCTGACCATCCCAGAAGGAAACTGACTTCTCAGCTAATGACCATGCTGCTGCTACAAATTGTAAAATTGTCCTGACCCTGTTTCCAGGTCCTACGGACAACGGCCTCTGGGAAAGATGAGGGAATCCTTTTCTTCTCTCTCCCTCTCTTCTCTCTCTGTCTCTGTCTCTCCCTCTTCTGTCTATCTGTCTCTTTCTGTGTGTGTGTCTTTCTGTGTGTCTCTTCCCTTCTCTTTCTGTCTCTTTCTCTCTGTCTGTGTGTATGTGTTTCTCTGTCCGTCTTTGTCTCTATCTGTGTCTTTCACTCTCTCTGTCTGTCTCTGTGTGTCTCTCTATCTGTCTCTCTCTGTCTCTGTCTTTTTCTCTGTCTCTCTCTGTCTCTCTGTGTGTCTGTCTGTCTGTTTGTCTGTCTGTCTGTCTCTCTTTCTCTCTCTCCAAACCTTCTTCTCTGTACCTCAGCAGTCCTTTACCTCTCTACCTCTTCGCCAGGAATATGAGTCAGGAAAAGTGAAAAACTCAAAACACTACCAACTCTGGAACATTCAATGAAGGCTTAAAATCTTCCCCATGAGATTTTAACACAGTACCACAGTGGGAATAAGACAAAAAAGCTGGTACACCTAAATGATATTTATATTAAAGGCAATCTTTATTGCCTGATTCCATGCAGAATGCTCAGGAGCCAGCTAATGGATATAAAGAGAATTTCTATTATATTATTTTATGACTATAATGACTTTTTACATGGTTATGTAACAAAGAGAAGCAGCCAAAAGTGTACTGGGTTGCTTTGAGAGGTAATGGGTTCCTCCTAACTAGAGGTCTTTAAGAAAAGGCAGGATGGGTCTAGCTACAGAGAGCATATGTGTTCTAGTACAGTTTAGATAAGACAGCATCTCATCTGAGATTCTGTGATTTGAAAATATTAATACATGGCTATCCTGTTAAGTTGTCAAATATATCCCATAAGACTAGGGATTGGAGAACTTTTAAGTTAAAAAGTTTCTCATTCCAAGGTTTTGGTGTGAGCCAAATCATCATGTCTGACTTTCATTCCCATGTGAAAGTTTTCCACTGTCTCAGATCACAGGTGTGAGGGTTGGAATTACTGCTGACTCAGTCTGCAAGCCAGTTCCCAGTATTGTTTTCAGGCTCTGGTGGATGTCTTAGCTGAGCTCTTACCACCCTATCTCTCCCATACTCTGCAGGGAAGCCTTGCCTCTGGTTTTCTCTGTCTCCCCTTTCCAGGTAATAAATCCTTACTTTTTCTACCACCTTTGTCTCTTCCTTGGTCTGTGAAGGGCTAAAGTGGAAAAATGTGGTTAGGAAAGATGGGAATGGGAACCATTCCTCCACATGCCTATAGCTTAAATTTTGAAGCTTAGACATGGAGAGCAACCTGGACTCTTCATAAGCAAAAAGCATTTGGTTTTAATCAATTAATAGAACATGTTTACAAATGCGGAAATAAGTTCTGTCTTTTAATACAAGATAAGGAATTGAAGGGAGTGTTTTAGAGGGATGAACTCAAAAGTGTGGATGAAAAATATACCTTAGATTTTTAAATTTATAATGATTATTTTTTAGTGAATACCATGGATGGAAAGTCTTTCCTCTTGGGGACCATAGAATATAAATCTATGTACTTGCAGAAGAAAAAAGCTAAAAAAGTCCTAGAGGACTGACCATCACCCCCACTTTTCACTGACATATATTTTTGCACTACTGATAAATACCCACAAGTTTTGTGTCCAAAACCTTCTTGTACTCCAGGGTTCTGGTGTCACAAAGATTTATCTTACAATAATGAGGCTAGATCACAGGAACCAATAGTTCCAAGGATCCCAAAACTGTTTGAGGGGACAATTTTTACTTCAGTTCCTTAACTCATTAGAGGCATCTAGGAGACACACAGGATAAAATGCAAGGTTGGTTTCAGTCACTTACTAGCTGTGTGACTCTGGATAAGTCACTCTTGCTCTTTGCCTCAATTTACTGCCCATAGTTATCGTGAGGATCAAATAATGATCTAATATTTGTCAAGTTCTTGTCAAAGTGCCCAACACATAGTAAGCACTTAATAAATGTTTATGCTTTTTCCTATTTTAATCGTGTTGCAGTGAATGGACACAGAGTTAAAAACCAAAGCAAGATCAGATCTCTCCTTGTTTTATAAATCAGTCCCTAGTACAATATGGTACAGCGTTAAACACATTGAGTTGCATGTCAGAAGACCCAGGTTCAATCCCAAGAGTGCAGTTTACCACTTGGTTGACTTCAGGCAAGTTACGCTACTTTCCTGGGGCTCCAAATGTCTAGTCTGGAAAATGAAAAGGTTGGATTGTATTAATCTCAATGGCATCTTTGGATTCTAGAGTCTAGAATACTGAAAGGAACTCACTCTCCTAGAGTAGTTTCATCAGTCACTTGACAAATAGACAAGAAAAGCTGCCTGGGCTTATGATCATAGGAGCAGAGATTTTGAGTTGCAAGTCATTGTTTTTACAGATAGTGAAACTGAGATCCAGGGAGGGTGTGGACTTTTGCTGAGGTCACACAGGTAGTGTCAGAGGTGGGATTTGAACTTAGGTTTGCTGACTTCCTTGCTAAGGCTCTTCCCACTGTATCATCAACATATCATCCACTGAGGGAAAGTGAACTGTCCAAGGTCATACAGGTTGTCAGTGTTAGGGTCTTATTTTGAACCGTGATCCTCTCTCCTCTAATCTAGGGCTGTTTCTGTTAAACTGCACTGCCAAGGATTGATTCCATAATAAGGATAAGAACCCTCATGCCTTAGATCTTTCCAACATAAATCTAGTACAGAAAAGAAATTTGGGTCCTTTTTAGCCTAGCTACCTTTATTTTAGAAATGAAGAAAGTAAAGCCCTGAGAAGGAAAGTGATTTGTTTAATATTACATAAGTGGTAAACTAAATATGATTTTATCTCCATTTGGCACTTATGGAGACTATTCAGATTGTCCTTAAAATTAACATTTTAAGCTCAGAGTTCATGTGACTTCTCTAATTCCCTGCAGTAGCATCCAGGTTTACCAGCTTGCATGGAAAGAAGTTTCAGGCACAGTTAGAAGTCCTTAGTAAAGAATAGAATCCCCATGGAATAAGATTTTTTTTAAAAAGAAACTTATCTACCTTAGGAAGGCATAATTGTTCATGGATTTTAAAAGTGTTTATAAAACTGTGTTTCATTGGCTTGATTAGTAATAATCACTCATGCTTTTAAAAAAATCACTTTCTATAAGAGCTTTCCTTACCACATACTTGGAAGATAAGTAAAGGGGGTATTATTACCCCATTTTACAGATGAGGTAACTGAAGCCTGAGAATTTATTTACTCAAGGTCACGCAGTTATACACTATTAGAGCTGGGTTTTGAATTCAGATTTCTTGACTTTCAACCCAGTCCTCTTTCTGTTCTTCCATAACATATCTATGCTTTATGTAGTAGGATAAAAAAATACACTGAATTATCAACATGGCCTCTGTCAATGTTTTGGCAAAAGATAAGCATTATTTATCTTTTAAAAAGTGTCATAGATGGGTTTGTACCCCAGAACATGGACTTCAAAGTGTACCTGAGACAATTTTTTCTGACTAGGTCTCCAGTTTAGATGCTACCACTGTCAATTACAGAAGTCACCTACTCTGTATGTTTAGAATTTTAATTTTTAGAAGAGTCTGACTTTATTATGCATCCCTGATCCACCCCCAAGGCTTTGCATTTTTCCTGTATAAGGGCCTCATTTTAAAAATACCCATAAGGTATAAAGAAACCTTCTAAAAATGATCAGCTGTGTCACACTGATGAGTGTGGCTAATAATATATGCCAACAAGAACACCTCAAATATTGACTGATCATTCCTAAGAGAGCAACATTTCTCTCTCTATTCTCCTTCACTGAACAGCTCATTGCAAAAAGCAAATGCTTCAAGGGATTTCATTTCTCTTTTCTTTAAGCATTTTCTGCATTTTTTTTTGCATTTTTTTTGTCTTGGTCCAGTCTTGTGATTTTATTACACTAGGGAATGTCGGTGTGGAAATTCCCTTTTCCACTGCAGACTAGTACTTCTTGTTTCAGTTGTTTCAATTATGTCTGACTCATTGTGACCCTGTTTGGGGTTTTACTGGCAAAAATACTGGACTGGTTTGTCATTTCCTTCTCTGTCTCATTTTACAGATGAGGAAACTGAGGCAAACAGGGTTAAACCGCTTGCCCAGGGTCACAAAGCTAGTAAGTGTCTGAGGCCAGATTTGAACTCAGGAAGATGAGTCTACTTGACTCCAGGCTCAGAACTCTACCCACTATGCCACCTAGCTGCTGAGTACTTGCTAGGCAATTTAGTGTCTCAATGCTTGGGCCACTAAGTGACCCAATGTAACTTGTGGAGGATCACATGTTTAGTATGTGTCGGGAGGACTGGACTTGAACTTTGGATGTCTTGACCCATAGACTGGTTCTCCACTCACTATATGATGAATTGTCCCCCATTGTTTGTGTCATGAATACCTTTGACAGACTTATGAAGCCTATGAACCCTACTCAGAATATTTTAAATATGTAAATAAAATAAATAGGACAACAGGAAATAAATTATGTTGAAATAATTATCATTTTTTTTAAAAAAAGCATTAGACCCCAGTTTAAGCATTAATGAATGCCATTATATTATGGGGTCATCACAAGATCCTTAGCTATCTTCATACCACAAAAATGTTTATATCTGAATTAGATAGGCAGTATGTATACTAAGAATTGACCCCTCCCTTTAAAGGTGTGCCATGCTATCTGCTAATTCTCTTACTCTGTCCCTGAACCACTCCCTACAAGAGTTTTCTACCTGTTTTTCCCATCTTCTAGATAAGATGATCTTCAAAGGGTGCTGGGTTTGCAGTCAGAGGGCCTGAGTTTATAGATGACATCCTGCTGGGAATGATAACTGACATATTGGATGACAGAGTCAGGGTCTCAGGGGTCTTTGACAGGCTCTAGCACTGAGTTGAGTCTTACAAGCTACAATTCAGTCAGTATAAATGTAAAGACTTGCACATTATTTTTAAAAATCCGTTTCATATGTGTAAGTGTTCACAGGTTTAATGCTTACTATATAGATGGTGGAGACATGCAGAGTTAAGAAAAATGATCTAGAGTTTGTGTAGACTCAATACGAATAAAGAGTGTGATATGGTAGCCAAAAAGAGCTAATGGCTCTTGGGCTGCATTAAGAGGGACACAGCCCAATAATCTACTCTTATCTTCGTTGGATAGCGTCTGAGATATTGTATTCAGTTCTGGGAATCAGAGTGGAAGGAAGCCATTGAAAAGCTGAACAGTGTCCAGAGGATAGCAATAATGACACAGAAGGGCTGTGAGGCCATGTCATATAAGAATTAGTTAAAGGAAATGGGAATGTTTAAGCTGGAGAAGAGAATCCTCAGGGGGAAACATGATGGCTCTATTCAAGTGTAAGAAGGGCTTTCAGGTGAAGAACCCTAAAGGACAGAATATAAGAGATGGAACTTGCAAATTTAAGATTGATATAAAGAAAAATTTCCTAATAATTCAATCTCTGTCAAAGTGAAATGTGCTGCCTTGAGAAATGGTACATTCCTACCTCTACCCCACAGCTCCCAAGTTTTTCAAGCAAAGACTGAATGAACGTCTAACAGGTACAAAATAATGGGGGTTCCTGTTCCATATGAGTTAGACTAGATGGACTCTGACATTCCTTCCAACTCTCAAATTCTTAGAGTCTGAGTTTGAATCTGAGCTCTCATTCCTCACTTCCATATTTCTCGAAACCTCTCTTTCCCTTAGCACAGTGTCCAGCACGTAGCAGATGCCATCTAAACTCTTGCCCCCTTTTCTCTCAAGACTCAGTTTCAGGGCATCTCCTGCAAGAAATACAAGAGACCTTTCCTATTTTCCCATTCATTTGTGCTGTGCTCTCCCCTTTCATAACTACTTTGTACATTATTTGAATTTATTATTGAATTTATCATTATTGAATTTTTGTATCCACAGCACCTGACACATAGTAGGTATTCTGTTAACATAAGATCATACATCTCAAACAGGAAACAACTTCAGGCACTGTCTAAGTGCAAACCCCTCATTTTATGGAAGAAATACCAGAAGACTAGGGAGGTTAAATAATTTACCCAAGGTCACAGGCAGTATCAGAGGTAGGATTTGAACACAGGTCCTTGGACTCCTGAGTCAGGCCTCTTTCCCCTTTATCTGGTATGTTATTTCCTCCTTTTCCTGGAAAGTTTAAGCATCTTGACAACAGAGGTTATTTCCTCTATAAGACCCAGCGTGATGTATGTCACTTAATTTGCACTTCATAAAAATTACTTGAATTCAATTGAATATGCCCCATTAAGTACAATTCAACATAAATGTGAACATTTTTACTATATCTGTTAAGAGCTTAATTATTGAAATCCCAAGTTAGCATTTTTTAAAGATGTCATCATCTTTGTGTTCACTGGTGCATTGAGCTAACATATCACGGGAGTGGATACTCCCTCCAGTGAGGCAGATTGCAGCTTCTCCACTACCTAAAAGATTAAAGCTTGCCATTATTCAACTGCTTCAGTCATGTCTGATTCTCTGTGACTTCATTTGGCGTTTTCTTGGCAAAGATGCTACAGTGATTTGCCATTTCCTTCTCCAGCTCATTTTATAGATGAGGAAACAGGCAAAAGGGATTAAGTGCCTTGCCCAGGGTCACATAGCTAGGAAGTATCTGAGACTGGATTTGAACTTGGATCTTCCTGACTTCAGGCCTGGCACTCTATCCATTGTGCCACCTCGCTGCCCAGATAAAAGCTTATCAGTCTACTTAGCGCCTGAATTTAGATAAGTCTCTTCAAAGTTAATGGGGTTGGTCCTTGGACCAAGTCACCAGGCCTAGACTCAAAAGATTATCTTCACTAATATAACCTTAGATACTTCAGGGTCACCTCCACTTATAATGTGGTACTTGAGGAAGATTTTCAGGGAGTAAAGTGACTTTGGTGTTAGCTTTATTTGGTTATCAAATTCTAGAGTATTTCTGAGCTTTTCTTAGTTACTTGTGGAGGTAACCTATGTTCCTCATCTGAACTCACAGATTTTTTAGGGTGGAGGTGGAAAAATAAAGCATAAAAGACTGATGCCTGCCTTCCAAAGAAACTATGCTAACTAGTCTAAATTCAAGAGATTTTGCCCAGTATTCTGCAGACTCCAAAATAATGTAAAGATTTCATGTGTGCAGAAAGTTTCACTTTTTTTGTATCCACAGCACCTGACACATAGTAGGCATGTGATAATAATCATTGAATGAATGAAAGAAAAAATTTCATTCACAGAGAGGTGGTATTATCTATTCTGGATCTGGGACAATAAAGATACACATTTTACAGTAACCAGTCATCCCAGAGAATTGAAATCTGCCAACCCCAAACCGCAAAAAATGAATGAGTGATTTCAGTCATGGATGTTATCTGCTCTTTGTTCAAGGCAATCCTTACATCTAAAATAATCAACCAACCTAGAGTATTAAAATCTCCAAACATAAAGATTCTATGAATGAATGAATGGGTTAATAAATGTATGTTTTTATTGATGGATGGGTTGTGTTATCTATTCTCTGTTCAGGACTATAAAAACTCAAATCACACATTAATCCACTATAACAGAGAACTGAAGTCTCCAAAGAGAAAATTTCAAAACTACCCAATACTAATTTGGGCATGATGGAAAATACTGGATTCATCATATCCTGAAAATGAACTGTCCCTGGAAATTCCTCTATGAACAAAGGAAGTAGTATCGAAAGAGTTTCTCCATAGAGTAAGAGAAGACCATTACATTTAAAGCTAGGCAGCATTTTTTCCTACTTTTTAAAAACCTACTTGAAGTGATCATATAATTTTAGAAGCCTGGAAGTTGAACTGTACCATAGACATATTTTTTCTGATGGCATATTTGGACACCACGTACATTATCCAGGTTAGTCTGATGATTTGCTAGTTGAGCATAATGCATATCAAGATCACAGAATTGATAAAAAAAAGGGGGTTTCATTATCTTTTCCCCACAAACCACCTCTCATGCTAAATTACCCATTTCCAGCAGTGGCAATACCATGCTTACAATCACCCAGTTTAGCAATCTCAGACTTTTCTTCAATTCAGTCTCAATAATTTCTCTCTCCGCCACCCCATACCCTATATGATTGTCAAGTCCTGTTCATCTTGATACCTCTATATCTATATTATTTCTCCCTGCTTTCACAGTCAATACTTTAGTTTGAGCCCCCTCTCTCTCCTATACTATGCAACATTCTCCTAATTCATCTCATCTTCTCTTTCTAATTTACCTTGCACACATCTGGCAAAATTACTTTCCTAAAGCTTTGGTCTGACCACATCACTTCCTTGTTCAAGAATCATGAGCAGTTGCTTATGGCCTCTCGCTTTAAAATATAAATTACTTCCAGACTTACCCTCCCTTCAACAATATATATTCCAGTGAAGTTGACCTTTTGTTGATTCTGGATCCTGACATTCCATCTACTGCCTACAGGAAAAGGCACGGTCATGTGCAAATGTCTGTCCTACAGGCTTGAAATGCTCCCTCCTCATCAACTCTGCTTTTTGCAATTCTCAACTGTTTTCCCTGTTCATATCAGTTGCTGGTTCTTAAATAAGGATTTTTAATATTTTAATTCCCTCAGGTGCCAGTGCTCTTCTCTCCAAAATAACTATGTATCTATTTATCTGTATACATATTTTATCTTTTGTTTTTATCTCATCCTTTGTGTTCATTTTTATGTACCGAGCCTTTAGCGGAGTGCCTTGCTCATATGTGCTACCACAGAAACTGGTTGTTGAATTGAACAGAGATTTTTTTTAATATGCTATACATAGCAGGTTAAAAGTCCCCTCACAGTTGAACAAATATACATGATAACAGGCCACCGACAGTGAGGAGGGAAGATGTATAGGAAAGTCAGCTAAATCAGTCTCTTCAAAGTTAATGAGGTTGGTCATTGGGCAGCAGACTCAATGTCATTGAGCCCAAGTTCAAAAACTGCTTCCATTTTAAGAAGACATGCAAGAAGGTATTGTTATTATCATATTCTTAGATAATTCAGGGTTGCCTCCACCTTAGAATGTTGTACTGTAGGAAAATTCCTTGAAAGAAACAAATTATTCTAAGAGGTTTTCAATACTTAGAGGTGTTTAGGTGCAAACTGTTGCTATCTCATACTGAAAGACTCTCAATTTGTTAGGATTTAGCATTACATGGTGCCTACTGGCATAACCTTTAAGAATTCTTGATTGCCTCCATACCCCAAACAGATACTGAAGGAGGACTAAAGTGTAAGAATTTAATGTATTAATAACTATAAGTTTTCTGTAAAATTTCCAGGCAGATTATCCTCTACACACTTACATTGCTAAGTGTCAGAAGAGATTAGCCTCTAGCCTATTTTATTTCATTTCCAGGGCATTACAGGAAACATTACTCAGCTTGGATGGGGCTTACAGAGTAATTATCCAGCTGAATGATGTTGACATTCCCCTACAGACCCCATAAATCTGGCGCTGATTTAAAAAAAAACACTCACCGTTCTTCTTGTAGAACATAATTTCTCCTTTGAATTCTGTCTTTTCTTCCAGTGATTTTTCAATCTGGAGTGTCAACTGTTCATTTGTCTCCCCACCAAATAGAAACTTACAACTACAGCTCTTCTGCATGACCTCTGTGCGGGCAAATCCAGCCAGTTCACAGAAGCCATCGGAACAGTACACGATGGGGAAACCCTTGGCCACCTGGGCGTTGGCGAGGATGAAGTTACTGTCTGTTGAACAATGTATAGAAGAAACAAGAGTTAAAAACTGGCCAAGATCAGCATGTTTACAAGAGAACATAAAACAAACTGGGATCCAGCACGCATGTACCCAAAGTAACAAATAAAAATTGAGGTAAGGGATGAAGCTATTTAATGTACTCAGAATTGTATCCATATTTATAATCTGGCACTCAACAAACATTTATTAAGCATTTATTATGTACAAGAACTGCACTAAGCACTGGAAATGCAAAGAAAGGCAAAAACAAGAGTCCCATTCTCAATTAGCTCACATTCTAATAGGGGAAACATAATGCCTATAACTGTACATATAAACTATCAATGGGGCAAATGGAAGGGAATCTCAGAGGGAATGATAATAATAGCTGAAATTTACATTGTGTTTTATTAAAGTTTGCAAAGGACTTCACATGCATTATCTCCTTCCATCCACACAAGAACCCTGGGTATTATTATCATCATATACAGTTGTGGAAGTGGTTGCTTATAGATGTTCACTCACTTGCCCAAGATCATATTTCCAGAAAACGTCACCTCTTAGAACATCAAACTTTATTCAAAGTTTAGCTCAAGTGCCCATTCCCAGGCAAGAAACTTCCTGATATTCCACCCCTCCAAGGACTTGGGTCTTCATTCTGGTCCCCTCCCCCCAGCTATATTACTCTATACATATTTCATATTGACTTAGCTAGAGACATGTTTTCACTCGCCTCAGTCAATTAGTCACCAAGCATTTATCAAGTGTCGATTCTGCGCCAGGCACTGTACTAACAACTGAGGCTACAAAGAAAGGCAAAAAAATGGTCCATCCCCTTAAAGAGCTCATGTTTTAATGGAGCAGATGACATGCAGAATAACTAGGTGCATAAAAGGCATATACAATATAGATTAAAGCTAAATTTGGAGTGAAGGCTCTGGGGAGAAGAAAAGAGAAAAATGATTGGAAAATACCTCCTGCAGAAGGTGGGATTTGTGCTAAGCTTGAAGAAAGGCAAAAAAGCTAGGAGTTGAAAGTGAAAAAGGAGGGCATTTCAGGCTCTCCAAGTAAAATGTGAACTTCTTGAATGCCTTATATTGGTGGTATCTGACACATTTCTTGTTGTTGAGTTGTTTTAGTTGTGTCTGACTCTTTGCGACCCCATTTGAGGTTCTTGGCAAAGACACTGGTTTACCACTTCTCTCTCCAGCTCACTTTACAGATGAGGAACTGAGGCAAAAAGGGTTAAGTGACTTGCCCAGGGTCACACAGCTAGCAACTATCTGTGACCAGATTTGATCTTAGATACTCCTGGATTGCAGGGCTGGTACTGTATTCACTGCATCACCTTGCTGCCCATCTGACACATAGAAGTCATTCAATACATCTTTGCTGAATCAAGTTAAGATGTCAGAGACAAAATTTGAACTGATGTCTTCTAGCTTCAAGTTCAACTCTATCTACCAAATTCCGTTGCCTCTTTCACAGTATTTATGCTTCGATTTCTCTTCAAATCAAATGCATCTTTCACCTTTTACTGGTCCTATGCTAGGTACTAGAGGTGATATACATATGAGACACAGTCCCTGACCTCAAGGAGCTTACAAGGTCATATGATTACAGAGTAATAATAGCAATACATAAATAAGAAATAAACAATGCATGGCAAGTCTGTGATGGTGGGACTGGGAGTTTTCTCACTAGAACTCTCTTCGTAAATGATATCATAGGAGGGGGAAAGAGAAAGAGAGAAAGAGAGAGAAAGAGGGAGGGGGAAAGAGAGAGAGAGAGACAGGGGAGGGATGGAGGGAGGGAGAGACAGAGAGACAGAGACAAAGAGAGATAGAAAGAAAAAGAAAGGAAGGAAGAAAGAAAGGGAGGGAGGGAAGGAGGGAAGGAAGGAAGGAAGGAAGGAAGGAAGAAAGGAAGGAAGAGAGAGGAAGCAAGCAAGCAAACAACCTGCAGTTTAGGGAAAGGAGAAATCATTGGATACCACAATAGAAAAAGCCTTCATGGAGGAAATGGTATTTAAAGTGAGCTTTGAAATGCAGCTAGAGGTTAGATATGTGGAGAAGATTACGGGAATACACAATACAAGAATTTAGGAGCAGAAGTGGGTTTCCATTGTGAATAAGAATTTACAGTTAGGGTATGAATTGTGACCTATGTGAAACAGTAAATCCCATTATATCTGAGTCCCTTCACTAACTAGGGAGGTAATATACTTTGTTTCTACGTAATGAAGTAAATTTTCAAGACTTCACTGCTGACTTTTACCCTAAGGATGGCATATAGTGTGTGTGTGTATGTGTGTGTATGTGTGTGTGTGTATTTGTTTCATTTAAACCATTAACACATTCTCAGTAGCAGGTTTTCTTGTCAAGTGAGTTGACTTTGGCCAACAAAGTGCAGGAAGAAGAGTTATTAATATTGTATTGGAAATGCAGGTTCGAACAGAGGGACTATTCAATTTAACAGATTATTAAACATCTACTTTACACACTACATTTCATTGGGCATATGTCTCAGTTTCAGGGAACATTAGTCAAGGCCATTCAAAGAGAGAAAAAGAGGAAACTGGAGGCTTTGTTGAGAGGAGGAAGAGGAAGAGGAGAGGTGGAGAGGGAGGGGTTAAAGGGAGAGGGAAGTGGAGGAAGAAGGAAAGGGTGGTAGAGAGGGAGAGGAAGAGAACAGAAGGTTTGGTCACCATGATGGAGAATTCTAAGAATTTGATTGATCATGAGATCAATAAAGGAACTGCCACATTTGACAGGCTCCTACTTGAATTTGGACAGCATGAATTAATGAGATACAGGTTTTCAGGGATAAAGGTAAAATCCTGCATTCAGGTTCAACATTATGTTTTAGGAAATCAATTGTACAAGCCTAGAATGGGAGAAACCCATCTTGACAGCAGTTCATAGGGAAAAGATTAAAGGTTTTCATTGGCTATAATACAAGTAAGTGTGGATATAGTCACTCAAATTGAAGCTAATTGAAAATGTATTAAAAGAAGCATGATTTCCAGAGGAAGGGAAGGAACAGCAGTCTATCTCTCCTCTTCAAAGGCCAGCAGCAAGTGGGGGTGGTACATTTCAGATCCTGCAGGCAATAGGATGGTAGCTAAATGGGACTCACATCACATTAAGTAATCATTGAAAGAACTTCTGGGCATTTAGCCTAAAGAAGAAAAGTCAGAGAGGGCATGATATTTGAAGATCTACTCCATGGATGAGGGGCTGGCTATTGTTCCATCAGAGAGCAGAGCTATGACCAATAAGAGGAAGTAGAAAATGAGGTACTATTCCCAGTAAGGGTGGGTGATGAGAGAGGAAGGGAAAGAATCTGGAATTCAAAGTTGTAAAATCAAATGTTTAAAAAATTATTATTATTATTACTATTCACATGCAACTGGGAGAGAAGATATACAAGCACTGGAGGATGGAGATCCATCTTGTTCTACCAGGAAGTTGGAGGGA
>CM053581.1:558298939-558343271 GCA_028627135.1 Pseudochirops cupreus | reverse complement strand
CTTCCACACTCTATATATCTTAGTGTAAGCTTTGGCCAAGATCACAGGGTCTGAATGAAATTTTGGAGTTCACCTACATGTTATTGTTGTTCAGTTATTTTCAGTCATGTACAATTCTTCATGACCCTCTTGGGGTTTTCTTGGCAAAGGTACTGGAATGGTTTGCCTTTTCCTTCTCCAGCTCATTTTACAGATGAGGAACTAAGGCCAACAGGGTCAAGTGACTTGCCCAGGATCACACAGCTAGTAAATGTCTTAAGGCCACACTTAAACTCAGAAAGATGAGTCTTTCTGACTCCAAGCCCAGCACTCTCCCCACTGTGCCACCTATCTGCCTTCTTATTTTACAGATCAGGAAACAGACCCAGAGAGATTATTGTATCAAGATTTAGGGTGGAAGCCATCTTTTCCAAACCTTTCATTTTACAGATGAGGAAAATGAGGCCTAAAGATATTATAGGATTATCAGTTTAGAAGTTGAATGGCTCTTAGAAGTCTACTAGTCCAACCTCATCATTTTACAGATGAAGATACTGAGACCCAAAAAGATCAGATTTTTTTTTATAGCATGCTAGTATTAAATATCAGATCCTAAGTCCTTTGACTAACATCCCAGTGCCCCCAACATCTATCTATTAAAGATATATCTTTCTCAATTGCTGGGGAAAAATAATTAGAAGGAAGAATTATACATATCAAGAGGAAATGAAAAGAGCAAAGTCATGTTGTAGATTAAGAAATAGTCCTACGTACCTGGGTCAGTGTAAGATGAGGTATGATGAGGCTCAGCCAATAACTATATTAATACAGTGGAGATATTTGATGCCTGTCCCTTTTGTTACTGATGGACTTTATGTTTTTCTCTTTACAAAAATTTCTTACTCTCTATCCTGGAAATATCTTAGTGGAAGAAGAGAGATGGGGGAGCATTATAGGCATATGAACAAACATGAAGTACAAAGATAAGTTTTCTCCCCTGGCTGTGCCTTTGCCAGTTTTGTGTTCCCTATACCTGGGATGCTTTTCTTGCCTCTTTCGTTTTACATTTTTGCACAACTCGAATGCTATCTCTTCCACAAAGTTTTTCCTCAATATCCTTTGAGGATAAACTTTCTCTTTGAAACTTCAAATGCCACTGGATCTTACATTTCTCTGATTCATTTATTGAGAGGCAGCATGCACTAGTGCTTTAGGAGACTGACCTTGGGATTAAGACCTTTCTCTGTGACATACAAGCTGTGTGATGGTAGGCACATCATTTGATCTCTTAGGCAACTGGTTAGGACTCTTAGTTAAAGAAGAGTTGTTGGTGTGTATAGTGGAGAGAAATTCTACACTGGTGTTTCCTTCATCAATCAGATTGCAGGTCTGGCCCCCTACCTATCATCCACATGTACTCAAGAGTATACATATGGAACTAAAGATGACATTTAGTCTAACTCTATAATTTTACAGATGAGAACCAGAGAGAAGTCTCTTGCCCTTGGCTAAATAGTTAAGTGGTAAAGCCCAAATTCCAGCCTAGGATCTCTGGGTCCTGTGTACCAGGCTGTCTGCCATTACAATCATATATTGAGTTCTTAAAGTTTCTACTGGATTATATCCACGAGGGCTGTGCAGATGTAAATCAAATTCAGGACCTGGTAGTTAGAAGGAACTAGGTTCATACCTTACCTCTCACATTATTTATGTGATCAAGGGAAAGTCGTTTAACTTCTCTGGGTCTCAATTTCTTCATCTGTAAAACAGGGAGAGTAATATCTGGAGCATTTTTCTGATGGGCTTAGTGTGAGGCTCAAATTAGATAATGCACATGAACCAGAAACATCTCTTGGTAGAAAAATAGTCAGGCAAAATAAGCCATTCCAATAGCAACAGTATCATAGAAAGAAATAACTTTGAAACTACCAGAACTGCTAGCAATGCAATGAACATTCATGATTCCAGAGAACTGATTATGAAAAATGCTATCCATGGCAGGAGGTAGGTGGCGGATTTAGGGTGCAGAATACAATACATATATTTTTGTATACAGTCATTGAGGGGATTTGTTTGGCTTAATTATGCTTATTTGTTACAAGATTTTTTTTAATGGCATAGAAAAGGAAGAAAGAAAAATAATTTTTTATTATTTTTTATCTTAAAAATATAGAGAGGGTGTGCTACTGACATGAAATGTGGCATGTATTTTTGGATGAGGCCTCAATTGTTTACTTTGTCACAAGAGATCTCTCAGTAAGTGGGAGTAATTTGGGAATACCTGTAACATAAAAACAAAACACATCAATAAAACTGAAAAAAAAATCCTAATGACAGTATCTGACAGTGTATGCAACATGCCACACCTGTATTCCACCGCCTTTTGATAGAAAGAAGGTAAATACCTTTCATCAGTCGTCCTCTGGAAACGAGACTGTTCATTCCAAGATGTTTTCTTCATGAAGTTTCTTCATTAAGTACTATGTCTTTTTTATTGTGATCTAGGGCATGCGTTTAGAACTTCTAATTTAAAGAAAAATGGCCATTTAATTTTGGCTCCTAATTCTATTAGGATTCATTTTTATATGCATTGTGTAGCAGTTAAATAGTCTAATGGCAATATGTATCATTTTTATGTGTTTGTCTTTTATATTTTAGTCATAGACTAGGTAGATGTTATAGTATTTCTTTTCTTCAGTATTCAAGTGAACAAATGGGCTCTTTGTCATGGAACCTTATGGCCAGCATTCAAAGATTCAATGATAGGAGCTATCTCATAGTATAGGCTTTTTTGAGTTGTAAAAGCCTATAGAGCTTTCTTCTCTAAAGGTACATTCCTACTCTTTTGAATTAATCTAAAGCAACATCATATATCTTAACACTTCACATACAATCATCCTTATTCATATCACATATTTTCAATTCAAAATAAAATGATAAAATGAATGAGCTGTCTAAAAGTTTTCTTTCAATGAGCTAGAAAGAATACTTTAGCTCTTTCTTTTTAGATAGTTCATTAGACTGGAGCTTTTTTGACCTTAGTATTCCTAAGAATTAGGAAGTAGAAAAATTGATGTTCTCATCAATCAACAGCAGGTTTAGACATCTACTGTATGTTTAACTAGCCAAGTGCAATGGAAAGTGCAGAATGTGGATTCTGAAGATGTAAGATTTCAAGTCTGGATTTGTCACTTACACCTATATTTCTCATAATCTCTCTGCCTCATATGTCTCACTCTCCCCCTAAAAAATGAAAACTCGTAGGGTTGCACTAAACGGTCCCTTCTAGCTGTGTGGGGGTGGGGTGGGATGCAGGATGGGTGGGGGTGGGGATGGATGTGGATGTGGGTGTATGTAAGGAATCCTCCCTGTGATAGTAAATGACTGGGAATCAGTACACCACAATTTCCCATGCATCAAAATTGGAGGTCACCCTTCTGGTGAGATCATTGGTAGCTATAAATCACCAACAGCAAAGTATTCTTTGAGTACTTAATGGGGCTCATTTAAATTTTACCAATTGCATAGGGTTAGGGACTGGGCCTGATTTCAGTACTTTAGGAAACAGCCAGAGAAGGAGAGTCCTTCTGCCAATTCAAGTTGGCAGCTTTTCTAAAATGGATATCTTAAAGAGTAACCTAGAAGAGTTTCTCACTCTGGGACCAGTTTAGGCTAATTTGTATCAACATCATATCATCATCCTGACCACCACCATCATTATCAATTCTTATTAACTATGATTTCATCAACCTAGGAGACTCTTGGATGTAGAAACTACCTTCACCAATGCAGATCAATACCTTATCTATTATATAGTCTTAATGAATTTCTTGAGGCATTGAGAGGTTAAATAATTAACCCCAAAGTCACACAGCCAATCTGTATCAGAAATGGGACTTGAACCTAGGTTCTTCCTGACTCTCTTCCCAGGATATATTTCCTGACCATTATGCCTCTGAAACTCCAGATGCAGTAGAAGCTTCAGAAAGGGAGGATTCCATGTGGGCTAGAATAGACAATAAAGGCTGGAAGAGGTGGGCTTTGAAAAGTTTAGTTCATGTTCATAGCTTTGAATGTTTTACTTCACATTAGTAGTAGTATGAGAGAGAATATAGTTTCACCAAAACATCATTGATTCCATTTTGGGAGGCGGGGGGGAAGCATGGGGAAAGAAAAATGGTACCTATCCCACTATGGATTTATAACAATATTAGAGACATTGGTATGTAGGGCTCAGTAGCTCAAGAGGGCCATATGGTCAAGTTCAGGGTGGCTGACCCCCACCTAGTATTTCAAATTATAAGGCAGTTGTCATTCTTTGTATTCTTAATGCCTGGCCCATAGCAGGTGGCTTAAGAAATACTTATGGATTGGTCTTCTCTAAAAGGGAGATAGTGCTTAGTCACATTCCTTTTCATAAACCAGTATCTTTTGAAATAGGTCAGTGATTCTCAACCTGTGGGTTATGTTCAATTTGTAACAGTGAAAATACATCCTGCTTATCAGATATTTACATTACGATTCATAATAGTAGCAAAATTACAGTTGTGAAGTAGCAATGAAAATAATTTTATGGTTGGAGGTCACCACAACATGAGGAACCGTATTAAAGGGTTGCGGCATTGGGAAGGTTGAGAACCACTGAAATAACTTTTTATTATATATAGTTCCTGAATCTGTTTTAGCCCCTGAGATTGCTTTCATAAAACAAATTTTTTACATCTTCCAATTGTAGTAGTTAATGAAAGTACATTAGCCAAATAGACTTACTTTTGATGTATGTATATGATTGACTTCACAATGCAAACTGACTGTGTGTGTGTGTGTGTGTGTGTGTGTGAGAGAGAGAGAGAGAGAGAGAGAGAGAGAGAGAGAGAGAGAGAGAGAGACTGAGAGAGATTTGGTTTTTCTCCTGTCTCACCACTCAAGGCAGCTGAGGCAGAGAAAGTCAATTGACCTAGGAAGAATTGTTTTAAATGAAACTAAAAATTAATGTTTTACATTTTAAAATTTAGTATAATATTATAACCAGAGTCATTTTAGACTTGAGTAAATAGAAGTGGTGGTGGTAGTTATTAAATACTTACCCATCAAATTGGCTCTCATATTGTAAAATATTCAAACCAGTCATGTGGATCAGCTCATATCGTATAAGAGATTTGAATTCACTTGCAGAAATAAGCAAATTATTGGCTTCCCACATCTGGTCTGACTGGCTCACAGTGTAGGGTACTAGATCCTGAATATGAAAATCTTTTCTACATAAGGTTATGTGATGTCAAGATTTAAAGTGGAATTCAAGAGAAGGGTTGCTGACCTATTCTCATTACGGGTGAGAGCAGATTCTTCACTAGGATATGTTTCTGATAGATTAGGCAGCCCTAATTATTTTCTGCTCTGCTTAGAGAGCAATAGACTAGAGATGCCAAACACATAGCCCACACAACACTCCCAATGAAATTAAATTGTAATTGGCAAAATATTTAACAAAATAAACTGAAATTCAATAACATGTAGATAATATTATAATTTAATAGTAAGTCAACATGTGACCACAAGAATACTTATTTACAGATTAGTGTCCCCCCCCTCCCCATTTCTTTTTGCGTTTGACATCCCTGTGCTGGATTATGGCAGGCTCCTGAACCCTTGACTCCGCTGATTTTTAAAGTGGATGTATTGGTACCTACCACTTCCTTTTCTACTATCTAGCACCCTGAACATCGTACAGGTATGGAACTAATCCTCTGGCTTTAGACTAACTCACTGAAATAATACCTTGACTGGGAGGTGGGAGGGAAGCAATCTAATCCCTTAGGAAATCTCTGAGTCAGAAGGGGCCTCAGGAACATCTTTCCCAACTCCTCTATAAAATAAGCCTTTAACATCCCCAAGGAGTTGCCATCTACCTTTTGCTTCTAGATCTCTAGCTGGGGGAAGGAGTGGTACTTCTATAACAGTTGAAATTGATATGGAGATTCAAGACTTTCAAATAACTTCACATACATTGAGGACAGCGAGGTGCAGTGGATAAAACATCAGACCAAAAGTCAGAAAGACCTGAGTTCGAAGCTACCCTCAGATACTTACAGCTGTGTCACCCTGGGCAAGTCACTTGACTTTTTTTTACCTCCATTTCCTCACTTGTAAAATGGGATTAATAATAGCACCTACCATACATTGTTGATCAAAGGAGATAGCCTTTGTAAAGCATTTAGCACAGTGCCTAGTATACAGTAGGTGCTGTATTAACGTTAGTTATCATCATCATCATTATTATTAAGTTTATACAACACTGTGAGGTGAGCATTGCTGACGTCAGTATGACCATTCCTCCAATGGCCTGTACCTTCACCTCCAAATGGCCCTGGATTTGTTTTATATGTAATAATACACATATATGTACACATTATCTCCTCTGATAGAAAGCTGGAATGAGAAGAGTGAAGACAGGGACTGTTCCATTTTGTTTCTTTATCCTTGGTGACTAGCATAGTGCTTAGAATACAGAAGATGCTTCGTCATGATCGTAGATTGATTGATGGAGAAAACAACCTTAGAGAGGTCAAGTAACCTGCCCAAAGACCACCAGACTTTAATCCATGGTCTCTTCTGACTATAAGTCAAATATAAGGCCTTCCCTCTTGCTACAATCCCTCTGAAGGCACCCTCATTCTAGTTTGGGGGAGCTCTAATGATCACGGGGTAATCTCTTAATCTCTCTTTGCCTCAAACAGTAAGACTATGTGTTGCAGAACACTTGCTAATCTGTGCTGGTAAAGTTTCCTCATCCACGGGGATCTCACTCTGAATGAAATCACAGGCCTGGACAGCTCTAATCTTGTGAAAGCTTCTTTTCTCCAGGGTTAAAATTCCTCAGTTCCTTCAGTTAGTCCTCAGATTTTTGAATCCCTTTACCATCCTGTTCCCCTTACAAGGTATTCTCCAGCTTACTGGTGTATTTTCTATAATGTGACCCCCCCAGAACTGATCCCAGTGTTCCAAATACGGTTTAACTGAGTCAGAATACAGTGGATCATCCACCTTTTAAATCATAGTATTCTCTGCATTCTAGGCCATTACCAGTGGTGCTGACTTTTTTCCTCCCACTGGACTTTAATGACTCTGGAAGAGAGAGTGATGCTAATGGCTTTGTGCAACTATGTCTTGCTTAAATCCAATTCATTGGCAAGTAAACACATCACTGGTGATGCCATTAGTCCACTTCAAAAATGAAGTATGAACAGCAACTAAAGCAAGTCATAGAAATATCATTCTAGAGTTTGAAGGAAACTCAGAGGAAATGTACTCCAACCCCTTTATTTTGCAGATGAAGAAACTGAGGCCTAGTGAGTTTAAATTACTTGGCCCTGGTCAAGCAGGTAGTAAACATCAAAAGCAAGATTTTTAACCTGAGATCATTGTCTCCAGAGCTAGGGTCTTTCCTATTGCATCATACTTTTTTCATCTATTATCTTTCTTTTAAGAGGCAGTGTGCCACCTTAAAAGAGAGATACCCCATTTAAAATAACTCTAGACAGTATAAAATATCTGGGAATACACCTACCAAAAAACCCAGCAACTATATTAACAAAATTGTAAAACAAACAAACAAACAAAACCAACTTTGTACTGCACAAATAAAATCAGATTTAAATAAATGAAAAAATATTAATTGTTCATGGGTAGGCAGGACCAATATAATAAAAATGACACTTTTACCAAAATTCATCTATATATTCAATGTCATCTGAATTAAATTATCATAAATAAATTTACTGAGCTAGAAAAAATAACAATATTCATTTGGAAGAACGGAAGCTCAAGAATATCAAAGGATGTAATGGAATGGATGTAAAGGGAGTAGATTTGGCAGTACCGGATCTTAAACTATATTAAAGGTAGTAATTATTGAAACTATCTGGTGCTGGCTAAGAAATAGAAAGGTAAATCAGTGGAAGAAAACAGACGTAAAATTTATAGCAGCAAATGGACATAGTAACCTAGTGTTTGACAACTGTAAAAACTGAAGCTTTGGCGACAAGAATGTACTATTTGGCAAAAACAAATGGTGAGAAAGCTGGAAAGCAGTCTGACAGAAACTGAGCATACACCAGTATCTCGCAACATTTACCAAGACATGGTCAAAATGAAGACATGAGCCAGATATAAAGGGAGATGTTACAAGAAAATTTGAAGAGTATGGAACATATTACCTATCAGATTAATGGATAGGTGAACAATTTATGAACACACAGGAGATAGAGAATGTTATGAGATGTAAAATGGAAAATTTTGATTGCATTAAACTAAAAAGTTTTTGTAGAAATAAAACAAATGTAGCCAAGATCATAAGGAAAAAGGAAAACTATATAACTTTGTTATGGAAGTGCTTGTTTTATTTCTTAAGTTCAGAATAATATAAATTTTTTTTAAAGGGGCAGTGTGGTTTAATGGATATAGAATATGACTTGGAGTCAAGTCTGATACATAATGACTGTGGGACACTAAGCAAGTCCCTCTTCTCTTAATGCCACAGGCATCTTTCAAAGGTTACAAATTACAGAGAACCTGCCAACCTTCATTGGTAAGGGGAGTTTCTTGACCTAGAAGACTCTTATACCAGTAAAACCTCAGGTCCAGTCCCGCCACATCTCTCTTTCTGGAGAAATGATTAACTAAAACTTCTCTGATTAATGTAGAGCTGAAGATCAATTCAAAGGAAGAGGATTATTTTTCCAAAGAGGGCCCAAAGTGCTTCACTATCTGACTATTTTTATTCCTTCACTTCAGTTTCTTTTCTTTCTACCTTATCTGAATTTTCTAAAGGAATAAGAAAAAGGAACCAAGCCTTTATTAAGGACCTACCATGTACCAGGACACTGTGTTAAGCACTTTGCAAATGTTACCTCATTTGACCAAGAGGGGCAGTAGTGCCCAAAAGCCCCAAATGAAATGAGACCCTTCCACACCAGGTTTCTTTGTTGCCCAGTGATTCACATCCTGATCAGTGCATAGGCTTTGTAGGAAAATGTAAGAACTGAAGAGCCTGCATTGAACAAAGCCCTTTTTCTTTTTAAGTTTGAATCCTATGTGAAATGTGAGGATCAGAAGGCACATCATGCAGACAGAGAGAATTCATTTTCATACATTAGTCAGCACCTTTTGTGGCAGATATGTGTGTGAAGAGAGGGGTGTGTGTGTGTGTGTGTGTGTGTGTGTGTGTGTGTGTGTGTTTTTGACATTTCTCTTTTTAAGACAGTCTATATGTTCCTGGAAGGAATGCTGTTATGTACCAGGAGATCTCACACACACAAAAAAAAACCTGTTCTTTTAACCTTTTACCAGGTATGGGAGGCTTTGCTCATAGGTATTTAATGTGTGAGTTTATTCTAAAGGGAGAAAATTGAGGATCTTTGTAGGAATTAGAAAGCACAGACATTTTTGAAAGGACTGTCCATGTCCTCAGGCTGCACTAAGAAATAATCAATAGGTGTTTGTTAAGGAATTACTATATGCCAAAGACAAAAAATGAAGCAATTCCTGCTCACAGGGAACTGGCATTCTGAAGGGGGAAACAAGTATATATATTTAAAATAAACATAAAGACGATAAATACAGTAGGATGTGGGTAAAGGCCTCTTTCACCTATGAGTGCCCCCCTCCAATGTTACATTTTAATACAAATCAGCAGAGGAAACAATTGGTGAGATTGGTGTTTGGGGCACAAATCTTTTGTGTGAATCAGAACCTCCATTAACATTAATGGTTCTGGGGTAAGAAGGGAATTTTGAAGAAGGGACATTTGAAATAAGTAATCACCTTATTGGGGTATGGCCTCTAGAGACCTCTATGTTTCCATTAACCATGAAATTGGGTCAAATAGTATAGAAACAGACCAGAAATGCCTGCATTTCTGGTGTGGGAAATTCTTGGGATTTCTAGAACTAGCCTTGCCTTCACTGTGATTAAAGAACAAAGTTTAATCATCCATGATTAGGTGAAGTAATTCTAGAGGATGGAGAGTCAATCCCTAAAATCTTCAACCTCTAGAAAGAATTGGGAGAATATATAGCAATGAGAGGAGAGGTTTGTTTTTTTTTAATAGTATTTTATTTTTCTCAGTTAAATGTAAAAATAATTTTAATGTTCATTTTTAAAACTTTTGAGTTCTAATTTCTCTTCCTCCCTCCATACCCTCACTCCCCTCAATGAGAAGGCAAGCAATTAAACATAGGTTATACATGCATAGTCATGCAGAGCATTTCCATAATAGTCATGCTGGGAAAGAAAATATAGAGCCTCTCCAAAAAAACAAGAAAAATATGAAATATTCTTTCAATCTGTATTAAGACACCATCAGATCTTTCTCTGGGGATGTATAGCATTTTCATCATCCTTCAGGGCTGTTTTGGATTGTTGTATTTCTGAGACAATTCACAGCTGATGATGTTATATTATTGCTGTTACTTTGTACACAGTACATTTTACTTTGCATCAGTTCTGCAAGTCTACCCAGGCTTTTCCAAAAGCATCCTGCTCATCATTTCCTTGTTCATCATTTTATCATCATAGCACAAGAGTATACTATCATAATCAAATATCACAACTTGTATAGCCATTCCCCAGTTGATGGACATCCCCCGAATTTCCAGTTCTTTGCCATAAGAAAAGAGCTGCTATAAATATTTTTCCTTTTTTTGGTCTCTTTTGGGATATAGGCCTAGTAGTAGTGTTATAAGGTCAAAGAGTATGCATGGTTTTATAGCCCTTTTGGGTATAGTTCCAAATTGTTCTACAGAATGATTGAATCAGTTTACAACTCCATCAACTTTGCATTAATGTCTCATTTTCACCCACATCCCTTCCAATATTTCTCCTATGTATATGAATTGTAAAAAGTCCCTAGTGAAGGGGAATCCATTGGCTTCCAAGGCAGCCTATTTGTCTCTTGATCAGCAATATCTGTTGGAAAGTTTTTCATTTCCTTACAAAAAGTCTAGATTTATCTCTTTCAGTTTCTACCTTTTTCTCCCGATTCTGTCCTCCAGGTAGTTATTGTTTGTCCTTTGTTCTCAAAAAGGACTAAGGGCATAAGGAGGGTGATGAGGCTTGAGAGTGAACTGGATTTAAGTGAGTCAAGGCTGTGCAAAATCATGAGCCTCAATCTCTCCTCCAGAGTCATCAGAGTCCAGTGGCCAGACATAGGTCAGGAGGACTGGAGATGACCCCAGATGCTGTGGGGGACCTTGGTTTCAGTTTGTCTAAGGCAACACCCATTCAGTGATTAAAGGCTAGGTAAGAATTGAGGCAAAAGATGACCTAGTTTGACTTCCCAAAATGATCCTTCTGGGAGGGGAAGATTCTCAGAGTTTCTGGCCAGAAGAAAAACGATTTGTGTGTATACTCACTCTGAGCTGTGAAAACCCAAACCATGAGCAAGTGAGGCTTGGTCTAGGATCTATTAGTGAACAGTCACTGAAAGACAGAGTGATTTGGGTTTAAAGGCATGGTCAAGGACAAATAGAAGAAAGTTTCATCCTTTTTCCACTTACTTCCAAATACTTGAACTCAGCAATCATGCTCCTCAGAGTCCTCACTTCTCCAGGCTAAAATATTCTCAGTTCCTTCAATAGGTCTTCATTGCAGGGAAATTGCAGGGAAGGTGCCAACCTGCATTTCCTCACCAGGAAGTTTCTATGTCATGATACCAGGGAAATTATAGTTGTAGTCCCATATTTACTCCTATCCCTGTCCTTGACTTCATCATGCTTGTACTCATTTCTGGACACTCTCCAGATTATGTTTGTCCTATCTACTTTTCTGAGAATTGAACATACGACTCCAGTTGTCACCAAACCAGAGAAGAGTACAGACTATCACCTCTTTATTCCCAAGATCAGATCAGATGTGTTGGCTGCCATATCACACTGCTTGAGACTCTGGTCCATTAAAACCCCCAATTAGTTGTTTGTTTGTTTGTTTTTCAGACAATCTCCCTTCTAAATACCTCTCTCACCTTAAATTGATGATGTTTATTTCTGGAACACATATAAGACCTTGCATTTATCTTTCTTGAATTTCTACTTATTATATTAAGCCTAATGCTCTACTCTATTGGGATTTTTTTTTTTTGGAAACTGATTCTGTCACCCAGTGCCATTCTCAGTTTATCATCATTTGCAGATGTGATGGACATGCCATCTATGATAGATGGACATGCCATCTATCAATGATTTATCCAAATCATTGATAAAAACAAAATCCAACAGTACAGGGTTAAGAACAACTACTTGGCACCCTTCCCTAGGAACCTCCTGTCTGTTTGACACTGAAACAGTCATTAATCAAGAAGCATTTCTGAGGTGCCTCCTATGTTTCAGAAATTTAATGACTATTCATTGAGATTAGCTATTCAACTTATACTGAATCCATCTCTTGTAGCAAGCAAACCCAAACATTTTTACTTAAATGCCTGTTGTTACTTGGGCTCATTTCATTTATTTATAACTCCTGCTGACAACTCTCTGTCATGAACTGTGTGTGTTTGCTAAAGTTACCAGGACAGTTTGGATTTCAAGGGACCAGAAGAGCCCGTGTCTCAAACTTGAGATAATTGGACTGCCTGGGAATGAGGACAGCATCTTCCAATAAGCTCATTCTATTATTCCCATGTGTTGACCTGAAGAGAAAGGTGATAACTTTAAAATGTCAGTAGTTTTGTCACCTTCCCCCCCATGACCCAAGTATGTATTTTGGTTTTGTTTTTATTTATCAGGCATCACAGATCTGGCTGAAAAAATTCTCCTGAGAAATTCCTTATGAACCATACTGATGTCTGGATCTCAAATGATTGAAATTTACTTTAGCCTATGGTTATGATTATTTTAGAAATTCACATATTTTCTTTTTAAAGACCTGAGATATTTGAGCTTCAACTCATCTCAATTTCTGCTTTCTACCATCAATATCACTTACCCAAGGCCAGGAGCAATAACACTAACCCACCAAGCCCAGCTGCAGTGTCACTATCCTGGCTAGATTTGCCCAGGTCCTTATGAAGTGAAACAGTAACTGATTCCATCATGTTTTAAGTAGCCTCAGAATTAGACGGAATTATTTATTGGCCTTCCCTCCAGAATGTCAGAAAATGGAAAAGCACCTCCGAGGTTGCATCATACAACTGGGAATTGAGAAATTAATAGGAACTGAAAATAATAGGCATGCTTACAACAAAGCATTTATAGGTTCAGAAATCCATTGCATGGATAATATGAACAAGCAGTTTGGCTAATAAAGTCTGTCTGTCTTCGGTGAACCCATTAACAATGCTTGTCATTTACAAACAGCTTGAATTATCCCTTTGCTGTCAAATCATGGCCCTTTCACCACTCTGCTGGCTCTCTAAGGTGACAGTATGTGGTGCAGGGGAGAAAAAGGGGGAAAAAAAGATGCTAGCAGCGCTAGCAATCCCAGCTTCTGGCAGCATGTCTTAAAGCCTGAAGTCGAGAGGCGGCACCCAGAATTGTCCTTCTCCACTGGCCAGATACTTCAGTCCAAAGAACTGGTGGCTCTTGGGGCACTTTCTCCCTAAGCAGTGCTGGAGAAACAGATTCCAATTCCCCAGCTCTCTGTTTCCAGTGCTCCTCAGCGGTCAACACAAACTCTCGGATCATGACAGGGAGATCTGGCAGGAACTTTTCAGATCTTAATTTTAGAAATAAGTAAATGGAAACCCAGAAAAGTCAAAGGACTTGCCTATGTCTTATAGAGAGAGAATTAAAGCTGTAAGGGACCCACCAATAGGTGAGGAAGCAAAGGTACAAAGGTGCTTGATAACTTGCCAAGGTCACACAGCTACTAAATGTAGGAGAAATGGCACTTGAGTCATTCTAATTCCAACTCCCGAATGCTCATTCATTATACTACCTAGCTTCTTCAAAGGTAGAAAATAACCAAGTCATAATTTGAACTCAGATCCTCTTCTATCTTCATATGTAATTAGAACTCTTCCACCTAATACCCAGGGAAAATTTTTCAAGTCTATAGCTTATCTTGTGGTACTTACGTTTTGAATTGTCTCTTTTTTGTTGACTCCTTGTTCACTCAGAATACTTTTGCAAACCTCTTTCTGTCCCTGTATCAGTGTGTCCCTGTCTGTCACTGTCTCTCTCTCTGACTTTTTGTGTCTCTGCAACTTTCTGTCTGTCTGTCTGTCTGTCTCTCTATGTCTCTCTCTGTGTCTCTCCTCTCTCTCTGTCTCTCTCTGTCTCTCTCTCTGTCTGTCTCCATTGCTCTCTTTATGTTTCTTTCTCTGTCTCTGTCTGTATATATGTCTCTCTTTCTTGTGATTTAGTCATTTAATTGATATGAAGAATTTCCAGTGAGAAAACTTCCCTTTCCAATGCAGATCATTAATTGTTCCACAAGTTCTTATCATCTTAGAGCATTGCCAGGGACCTTGAGTTATGACTTGCCCAGGTTCATACAATCAATAAGAATCAAAGACAAGACTTGAACTCAAGTGTTCCTTACTCAGCTCGACCCACCACCCCAATTTACACCTTATTAATTATATTCTGAATTGTTTCCTACCTTGTGGACTCTGTGCTTAACTGCAGCACACTTACAAGCCTTTTCACATGGTGGTTATTCCTGCAGCTGTCTAATTCCATCAGTACCTTGTTGATTTTGATTAGCTTCAACGAAGAGGAGATATTTCCAGATATAACCTCTAAATTCTGGAAGTGCATATTATTCCGAGGCTGCAATGCCCCTCATTTGGGCACTTTCAGTTTCTTAAGCAATTCTAACCATTCCATAGTAGACAAGAGCCCTGCTCTGGGATCACAAGACGCTCATTCTATCTCTGATTCTTATCACCTGTGTTATTGTTTAGTCAATTTTTCAGTCATGTCCAACTCTTTGAACCCTGTTTGAGGTTTTCTTTGCAAAGATACTGGAATAGTTTGCCATTTCCTTCTCTAGCTCATTTTACAGATGAGGTAAACAGGGTGAAGTGATTTGCTCAGGGTTACACACCGAGTTAATGTCTGGGGCTAGATTTGAACTCAGGTCTTTCTGACTCCAGGTCCAGTATTCTATCTTTTTAGTCATGCAGCGTAATATTGGACAAATCACTGAGCCTTCCTGAGTTCCATGTAAAATGAGGTGGTTGGACTAGTTGCCTCTGAGGTTCCTTTCAGCTCCTGATCTATTTTTTGATGACAAACAGCAGAAAATGTGTCCCCTGACTCCAAAATTGGTGAACTCCTTGAGAGTAACTTTCTCATTCACAAAATAAGGTTAAGTACCCTTCCAACTCTAAATACTATGGCCTAGGGATATTGGTGACCACCACAGTGGTGCTGCACAGGCCATCTTGAATAGTAGTACCACAAATGATGCGCCTTGAAATATACAGGCATTAGATACAGATTTATGCATTAGAGTTATGGGATTGGCTTTTTTTTTTACACTAATGTTTTAAAAAAGTGATTCTCTAAATTATATAGTCTCTACTTTGTACAGCTCCCAGATCTTTCTTTGCTTTTGTTTCCTTCATGCTGTTTCTTTGCCTTCAGTTTCTAGAAAATGTTCTAAGACTTGGTGCCTTAATCTTCAGAGATGGTTCTATGTTAGATGTAAATAAATGGTCACAGAATCCTAACATCATAGGATAATGGATTGAAAGCTGGAAGAGACTGTGGAGGCCAATTAGTGTGACCCCTTTATAATTTAGATGAAGGAACTAAGACCCATAGAGGTGAAATGACTTATCCAAAATCACACATACAGGAAAGTATCAGCTAGGATTCCCTTTTCTTAGGACTGAATAGTGAGAGAGAGAGAGAAAATGATAGATAAGTAGAGAGATGTATAGAAAGATGTGTGAGATGATCTTAAAGAATGGTAGATAAGTAGATGGATGAATGCATAAATAGATAGATGAGATATGATGGACAGATAAGTAGATTAATGAATGAATAAATAAATGTGAGAGATGATTGATAAAGAATGATAGATAAGTAAATGATGGATGGAGAGACAGGATAGATATGTGAGAAATGACTGATGAGAGATATGGATATACATATACATGTAAAGGCATGTGTGTAAAACTAGAACTGTGATTTTATTGGGTATAGGGAATTTTTGATGAGAAAACTCTACTGTTTACAGTCATAGAGTTTCCTGAATCACTAAAGTGTCAATGCACTCAAGCATTTTGAATTGGCATTAGGCCTTGGACTTGGGTCTCCCCAAATCTGAGTCTGTTCTCTAACCACAGTACATTGACACCCTTTCTCATAAATATAACTTCCTAATTGTTGAGGACCACAGACAAGTGGGACTCGGACTCTAATGGCTGAACAAGCCCTCTCAGGTGTTTGGCCTGCTTATGGGCCTGGATCGGTTCCCCATCCCCTAGGAAAGAGCACAAACACACAGGTGTGAGGATTAGTTCGTTGAGATAAGCATGGCAAATACACCCCTGGCCTGGGAACATAGAAGTGCACAATGTCTGCAGGGGAAAACAATTAGGAAAGAGATTTGTGGCTCTATAAAGCTGGTGCTTGGATGAATAAGGGTTGGCTCTCTACTTTCACCATTTAGAGAGTCCTGTCCCTCTTTTATGCATTCGCTAGCAACCTTTGGGTCAGTGATATACTTTCTCAGCCCTTCCTAGGCATGGCTCCCCACACCTAATATCACCTGCACTGTTATCTTTCAATTAATGATATTTAACAGCTGCTAAACGACATGGAAATATTAACAAATTTGTCCTAAGTCCCTATGAAAGGAACTTTTTGCCACTAAGCATGTAGAAGAAAGGAAGGTCATAGTGACCTAATGAATAGAGTTAGCGTTGGTGACTTGGTTCAAAGTCTGCCTTTGGTCATAGTGTGACTTTGGACAAATCACTTGGTTTTTCAGTACTCCAGGCAAACCTTTCTCTTAGAATGCAAGTTGTAGAGAGTGGAGTGAGTTTGGTGGAGTGAGTTTCTTCACCTGAGAGTTGTCTGTGCCAAAGAAATAATAGATCCACTGCCAATCACATAAGTATGTGGGAAATGGAGTCATATATCTGACTGAACTTAGCATCGACCTTAAAGCGTGTCAGAGTTAGGCTCAAAGGAAAGAACTTTGGGGTTTGTAGACTTGACTTTCTCTCCATTTAGAAACAAAATTTTAAAAAGGAAACACTTTTTTTTATCAAGTAGTAGATATTGTGTTAGGTTGGTTGAAAGTGTTTTTTTTTCTTGGCATTGTTTTGTTATTTTTTTTCTGAATAGATTCTTCTAAGCAAGTGACTATTTCAAAGAGCTGTAACGATCCTCCTTTTTCTGCAAAGGAAGATGATGGAGGGTTTTTAAATCAATGCTCAGAGCCAGAACTGGCTAATTACATTAGGTCAAAGCATATTTTATGAGTGTGTGTGAGTGGATAATTTTCTCTGGCATATCCAATTAGAACTGGAAGGACAACGAGAGTCTGTTCATAATATGGGTTTCAAGAGACATCCATAATGCCATGTTATAGTCTGCCTGTGATATGTCAGATAACAGAGATGAAAGTGTGATGTCCACTCCTCCTCCTCCTGATTTTCCTATTTCTGCTCATGGTACCACCATTCTCCCAGTCAATTAAAAACCTCAGTGTCAAGTTTGACCTTCCTGTTTCCCTCACAACCCAGAGTCAGTCAATCTCTAATGTCTTTCCTCTCTTTTCTGGTCCCACTACTGCTACCCTTATCCATGCCCTGTTCACTAATGCAATAACTTCCTAACTAGTTTCCCTCTCTTTAACTCCTTCTTCCCATTCCTGTCAGGGTAGTCTAGCTATGACTACATCATTGACTCGTCCCTAAATATCCAGTGTTTCCCCATTACTCTAGGATAGGAACTGAACTTGGGAGTTCACTGATACAGGGAATTTCTAGGTTAGTAATTCCCAGGTCAGTGCCTTCTCTGCAATTCACAGTTGTAGGGAGTTATCTGGTGCACCAAGAAGTTAAGTGACTTGCTCAGGGTCACACAGCCAGTATGTGGCAGAGACAGGACTTGAATCATCCTACTTTCTAGGCCAACTCTAGCCATTTTCCCATGATTTCCCATTGCCAAATAAGGCATAAACTCCTTGTCCTGGTATCCAAAATCCCCCCCACACACACCTTTCCACCATTATCACATACTATAGTCTCACACACTCTCCATTCTATCTGAAGTAGATGTTTCCTAATGTCACATTTTTTTCCTGCTTCCATCTATTTTCACCTCTTGCCCTCTAGGTTTGGAGTGGTCTACCTTAACTCTCTTTACTTCCATGGTTTTACCCCAACAATTCCACTGCTGAAATGGTTTTTTTCTCAAGTGACTCCTCTTTGGGAAGCCTCTTTTTATCCCTATGATGCCCCCTCCCCAAATCCCCATATATAAAAGAATTCTTCCTATGGATTTTTTCATATTTTGATTTGATTTGGACATTTCATGAACTCATATTTTACAAATGAATCTATCATGTATGGGTGTTTAATTTCCCCTACTAGCCTGCAAATTCCATGAGGTCAGGGACTATGTCATGTTTAGTCTTTATTTCTTCTGAAATTAATACGATATATTACATGTAATTGGAAGACTGACAGTTTCATCAATATACACATGCCATTCACTGATGCAGACTATATAACCTTTTCATTTCTAAATAAATGGTCTTTGTGAGTTACTGTGGCCAAAAAATCACCTCTTGGCCAACCCATGATCATGGAAGCTGTCTCCTTAGCTAGGCTGCTTCTTCAGTCTTACAGTCAATCACTGGGTCCTTATCCTAAGTGTGACTGCTCATTAGCATTATGTAAACTCTCATGGCCCTTCTAGACCTAAAAGTCAATGTTTCATTAACTTAATCTGGATCTCACATGGAATAATCACTTCCCTGAGTTTAAATTATCTACTTTTAGAAATGTATATAGCCTAGCATAAAGGATTTTTATGGATTTTAGTTACCTATTCATTAAATCAATCCTTTATTTATTTGCTCATTTATTCATTTGTATCTGGTCCTGCCATTTTATCTGCTCAGGGAACTCTGCTGGTAAAAATTCTCTCCGTCAGTTTAGACTGGCACTTCCTCTGCAATTAGCCTTATAGTATCTCCTGGGGCACTAAGATAATCATAAGATCATAGATTAATAATAATTTATGTGTAGTGCTTACTATGCAGCAGTCTTATATTCTACTGGGGAGAAGGATCATAAGCTATATATAGGTAAGTAAGTTTAGGATATGTTGGGGAGAGAGAGGGCACTTCCAACCATTGGGAATCAGGAAATGATTCCAGCAGGTGCCATTTGAGGGGCTTTGACAGAAGCAAAGCATTCCAGAAGAAGTCAGGGGATGTATGCCAAGCATATGAAAGTATAGAGAAAAGCAAAGGAATGCCCAGTTTGGGAAAGAGCTATTAGGGCAATTCAGCCAAAAGACAGTAGAGATAAAAGAGAAATAATAAGAAATAAGCCTAGAAAGGCAGGTTGTATCAGCTTGTAAAGTGCCAAGTGAGGAGTTTGTTTTTTACCCTAGAGGCAACAGGTAGCCTCTCAGAGTTTTTGAGAAGAGTGACATGGTCATTTAGAAATAACCATCCTACTTTGCCATCCTTTGCCACCTCCATATGATATCTCATCATATTATTCCTAATATACCAGGGAGCTGGGATCTGTCATCATTGATATCTGTAAAGTTCTTTCACCCTGTTCTCTTTAAAGAAATATTACAAAAATTAAATTAATAATAGAAGGTTGGCTTTTTACTATACTCAGATAGAAAGGAGTTAGATGATTTTAATGGGTATCAATTAAGCGATGGTAGCCCAATGTACCTCTCCATAGATACCTGCCAAGTAGAATGGAGCATACACTCCTGTCTTAATGAGATATATCCTCATGACTTAAATGAATAAGGTTGATAAAGAATTTCGAAGCTTTATAATACTATATAAATATCAGTACCAATTATTATAATTGTTGTTAAGACAACCAATCACGGCACCCTGTTGCAGAAGAGTACTATGGTCTTACTCTTTGACCCTTCTTTTTCTAGGACTCATACAACTTCTTTGCATTTGTCCCTCATGTACTATAATTTTCAAAATATTTATTGATCTTACCTCAGAATGATAGAAATTATGAGTTTGTCCCTTGATGAGATTCATGAAGCAATCTGTTTTCTCTTTTAAAATAAATTTTATTGATATCCATTATTTTATATCACTTACCTTTCTTCCTCAGAGCAAGCCATTATAACAAAGAATTTTAAAAGGAGGGGAGAGAACAGTTCTTAAAAAATTCACCAACATACTGGAAAGAGTCCCACACATGTAGCCCTACAGTCATGGAAATAAGTCAGAGGATGTGCCTTCTCATGGCTCATGTATGCTGTCAGAATTTCACAGCATTCAGGTTCTGATTTTTGGTTGTCGTTATTTCCATTTATACTGTGGTAGTTACATTTGTTTTACTGTCTCTAATTTTCTTTTGTATCAGTTCATGTAAGTCTTCCAATGCTTCTTGAGAGCAAGGACTATTTTTTTAATTGCCTTTCCTTATATACCCAGTACTTAACACTGTGTCTGGCATATAATAGGCACTTACTGAGTGCTAGTTGACTATGACTATTCATCATATTCATGGTTTCTTATAGGATGGTAACATTCCACATTTTTTTTCATCCTTTCCCAATTGAAGTTCATATACTTTGCTTCTTATTATTTTCTTCTTAGAAAATGCTGCTATAGATTTTGTAATATATATGAGACTTTCCTTTTTGGCCTTGACCTCCATTCAGTATATGCCTGGCAGTAGAATCTCTGAGTCAAAGGACATGGACATTTTAGTCACTTATGTTCTACAAGACTTGAGGTGGAGAGAAGGGAAGTGATATGTCCAAGTAAGTAGATATTAAAATATATGTAAGAAAATACAAAATGCAGGGCTACTAAGTGGTGCAGTGAATAGACCACTGGTCCTGAAGTCAGGAGGACCTTAGTTCAAATCTGGCTTCAGACACTTAACACTTACTAGCCATGTGACCTTGGATATGTCACTTAACCCCAATTGTCCTGCATTGCCCCCTCAAAAAAGCAAAAAAAAAATGGCAAAATGATTTCAGGAGGAAGAAAGGGCTAACCTTAAGGAGTCTCATGGAAGGTCTTGTATGGAAGATGACACCTGAGTTAGGCTTTAATCAGATTTGGGCATTCTGTGAGACTGAAATGAAGAAGGAGTGAATTCAAGACATGGGTATCCATGTGAGCAAAGACACTGAAGTCACAGATGGATTTTTATGTAAGGAAACAGGCCAATTTTCTAATAATAAAGAATGTGAGACAGAGTATACTATGCAATACAGTTAGAAAGAAAGGTGGAAGATAGATTGGGGAGATCTTCTAATTGTTGACCCTTGTTAGCTTCCAATTCAGATGGTTATCATTTTCTAATCTTGTTCCCCAATTATAGGGCTGGTCCCAACTTGTATCCTGCCGCCATCCATTTACTGACTACCACCTCAATCTCCACTATTCTTAAAAGAATGAAAAAAAATCTCAGTAGAGGCTGGAGTTAGGGGAATGGTAGGAAAAGTAATCTGAAAAAAAATGATTGGTGCTAATGGAGCAGAGTGACAGCATATCCAAGCCTACGATTGGAAACTCTTTTATCGATTTGTTCATCACTACAGGAGAGAGCAGGCAGTTTTTAGAAACCAAACCAAGGTGGTCATTACAGTTCATTGCCATGGTGAGATCTCCCCTGATGCTTTCAAAGTGAAACCTTTTTCAGTAGGAAATAGAATGACCTGGCTGAAATCAGAGAATAATTAGGCAGGACCTTAAAGAAAGGCAAAAGGGAGAGGACAGGATATTGCTCCATCTGAGGAGGCACACGACCACCAAGCCATTAAGTAGGAGCCTTTCATGGCACTTGACAAGACAACTCAAGGGCACTTGGCAGCCTTTTTGAGGTAGTCTGCCTACAGAAAAGGAGAGGAGCTGGTCAGGGCTCTTACCCTAGCTATTTCAATAGTATGACAGTTGTGAGACACAACCCTCTGCTTTTAATGGGGGAAAAACCAATTTCTACTACAAGAATTGATGCTCTTAAATGCCTTTCATTTTTCTTCCCTTTAAAAGAATATTGTGAGAGGAAGAGAAGCAAGGCAAGAGGGAATATGGTTATCAATCTTGCTTAGCTTGATCTTAAGCTTCAGAAAGAGGCATCCATGATCAAAGCTCCTTCCTTCTTTGTGATGTGGGAGCCATTACCATCATCAACAATATAATCCAAAAAAAAATGTGAGCAATTATTTCTGCAAAGCATCTGGGAAATACTGAAAGGGTATTTCTTACCCAATTGTCTCTATTCAATAGTACAGAGAGAGGGATTCAATCACAAGGTCCAGTAATGTTTAAAAAACATAGCACCAATAAGTATGAAATTCTGTTAAAGAAAAGAATGTGGAATGTGGGGGGAGAATAGGAGTCCCTAAAGCAATCATAGAATGTAAGTGTTGAGGAGGTACTGTTGAACTCATGCAGTCCAACTGCCTCACTTTACAGGCGAGTTCTAGATCAGTTAAGGTGCTTACTTACAGATGACAGGTTACTGCCAGGGCACAGTAGACAGCATTGTACATTTGGAGTCCGGAATACCTGTGTTTGAATTTCCTCAGATATTTAGTAATTGTGTGATCCTGGCCACATTACTTCTCTGAATTTCAGTTTTCTCATCTATAACATGGTTATAGTAATGGCATCAACCTGAAAAGACTGTGGTGGAGATCACGTGAAATAATACATCTCTCTGAAGCGATTTACAAATGTGAAAGAGCAATATAAGAGTTGGGATTTATCATTGCTGTTGTATACTGTGTCTGGGAGCCAGGTTGGAAATGGAGCTGGTTGGACTGGAGTGGAGTATGCTGCTTTTCCAAGGAATTCTGGGTTCTAGCTTCCCAAGCTAATAAATGTCTATAGGCAAAAGCAGTATTCCTTCCCCTCACTCTGACACATGACTTTTTTAATCTTGCATTTAGTACTCAATGAACCTGTATTTCTACTACCCCAGGGAATGTCCAAGACATCCTACTAAAGTTGTAGTGCTTAGAAGCATCATTTGGATGGGTTCTGGTATAGTCATCTAGCAGCAGGACAGGGAGACATAGCAGGTTGGTCAAGGACTGACCTTGGTTATTATTGGCAAGGGAAAACTACAACATTCTTTCTTGTACCTATATATGATGGAGGGAATCCATGACTACCTTGGGATCCCCATTAAAAGAAAGCAATAAAGACCCTACTGGACTGGAAATGGCTTATGGAAGGTGAGACTTTTTATGAGTCTGGAACAGATATTTGAATTCCAGGCCCCAGGCAATTCCACCCCCCCCACCAAGGACACCCCCTGCAATCTCCCACCTCTAGAATAACCTTTGCTGTGTACTTGGGGGGGTGCCCCCTCCCTTTTGTATGCCCACTGGAGAGGTTTGTTAGTTAGTTGTAAGAATAACACTATTCTGGAGGTGTCCTTACATCTGTGGTGTTGTGACTGAACAGCAAACTGTTGGGTGGGGCAATAGTCCCATTGGGTGCCTTGACTAAATTGGTACTTCTGAATGATTCCTTTTCTTTTTTAAACAAAACAATTCTCACATTAGCCTTATCCATTCTCCATTCTCTCTCTCTCTCTCTCTCTCTCTCTCTCTCTCTCTCTCTCTCTCTCTCTCTCTTTCTCTCCACACACATATACACATACCTGTGTATACATACTATACATATTATATATGTATATTTGTATATAGAATGAGAAATTCTCAACAGCTGTCTTGTCTTGGAGTAGAAATTTCCTTCACTATTCATTAAAAAAAATTGGCTTAGGTATGGAGAGGATCCAGTGGAGTGTGTATGATGTCCTTCAAGGTGAAACGCACAGATGTGTGGGACTGGACTTTGAAAATTGACATCAGCAGAGGACCTGTAGGCAAAGACTGGGACTAATCTATTTTGGTTAACTTCTAACAATTCTGGCTTCTGAGAAAAGTGTGGAGGAAGGAGATGAGCTGTAACACCAGCAGAACACATCTGCTCCTCTCAACTTCTTCCCCAGTGGTTGAAGGAGGGGTACTTAGCACTCTGTTGAGAGTAATGCTGCTGGAGGAAAGTGTATTTGGCATCTGCTTCCTCTGGTAGGACTATCAATTCAGTGTTTGACAGGGTGAAGAATAAAAAGTTTCTTAAGATGCTATGAGACATTTTAGTTACAGGTTTCTCCTAGAAGGAATAGGGGGAAATATGCTCATAGGAAAAAGAGGGTTTTAGTCATTAATAAATATACAGACATATATCTATGTAATGTCCTCCCCTCAATCCCAAAAATGATGTGACAATATCCTTGAGTTCCCAATGCCAATGGAGGACAGGGTCTACCAAGATGGAAAAGTTTTGAGAGACTACAAGTAGTGAACTACAATTTTTCCAATGAAATTAAACTAAATTCAGAAAACAACTTTCATCCCTAGAATATGGTCCTAGGTAATGTGGGTTTACTTTTTTGTCTTAGCATATCACAAAGGATGATGAAGTCATCTGTTCTTGAAATATTGATGTCAAAATGTATGTTTATGAGTTTCAGAATCCTGTTTTGCAGTGGGTGATACTGAGGAATAGACAAGTTGTGACTTATATATACCATCTATTGGTCTGCATGGCTATCTGGCTGTCTCTCTTTAGAGAGAGACATACAGAAAAAGTCACTTAACCTTTCTGTTTCAATATAGATCAAGGTATTTATAAGGTATCCCTAAATCTCAATCTCTCTCAATCTCTCTTCCTTCCTCTCTCTCTCTCTCTCTCTCTCTCTCTCTCTCTCTCTCTGTATATATATATATAGATATATATATAGATATAGATATAGATATATAATATATAGATATAGAGAGACAGATATAGATATAATGAAGGATTTGCAATCCCATCAATGTATTTATTCCCTTTAGTAGTGGGAACTCCAACCCATCCAAGCCTTTCATTGCATTGGACTACTGTCTGCAGTGCTAAGTGAGTCTATCCAACAGCCTGAAGCTATTTTTTAGCTCTCAACACTGAGGTGGTGAAATGGATAGGTTGCTGAACCTGGAGTCAGGAAGACCTGAGTTCAAAGTTGGCCTCAGATAATTGCTAGTTGGGTAACCCTGGGCAAGTTATTTAATCAGCTTGCCTCAGTTTCCTCAAACATAAAAGTGGCAGAATAATAGTTTCTACATCCTGAGATTGTTATGAGAATCAAATGAAATATTTGTAAAGTGCTTTGTAAATTTTAAAGTACTAGATACATTTTAGCTGCTATTATTACTGATATTAATTATTATATGGGCTAGCTGCCCATGAACTATCCCTTGCTCTCTCGATGTGACCAAACCAAATCTCTTTCCAGTCATACAGCTTATGACATCCTTTATGCTTCTTGTCTTAAATAGTTCTTTTGTTGGCCATGTGCTACCGTCTACTAACACCCACCTGGAACCACTGCATTGTATTTTGGGTGACTCTCAACTCTGAATCCTTTAGAGATTTTCATCTTCTATGATTCATAGTCGTACACCAATCTGGAAGTATATTGTTGCAAATGATGAGTTCTTTTTTTCAGGGAGAAGCATTAGGAATGTAGAGGGTCATTAAAATGTATCATACAATTTCCCAAATGCCATTGAGCCCACTCTACTCCTCTTCTTCAGGGCTGGGATCAGCCCGTTTTCCATGGGCTGAACATAAGGCACAGTTTGTCTAGTTCTCAGTATTTTCATCTATACACTCAAAGTATCTATTATACATTTTGTGTGTGTGTGTGTGTGTGTGTGTATTTGTAAATAGAGCATAGCACAGTTAAAAGAGGGCCAGGATTATACTAGAGAATACTTGAATCTCACCCCACCTCTGACAAATATCAGCTTTTCTGTGGGTAGCTCACTTATCCCATCAATTACCCAAGACTATGCAGTGATCCCTGTTCTCATAATCCAGTATAGGAGTATGACTTGTTCACAGCCAATTATAACAGAAAATGACCTGTCATTCATATGCACATATGTATATGTGTGTATATATACACACATATACATACATACATATATAGTACATATACATATATAGTGTCACGGGAACAGATATATATGCATATATATAGATAGATAGATATAGATATAGATATAGATACACACACATGTTTATAATTTGTTACCATGTTTATAATTTGTTCCCATGATATTATGGGAAATCAACTGTAGCATTTGTAAATTGGACTAATCCTTCCAAGGTTTCTTTAGCTTGACACTATTTTAAGCATTTTCAAATACCTTCTTTAATTATTTGGGTACAATGAATAGATTTTCAAAAATTCTGTTGCTCATTGTTTACTTTGTCCTTCCTTGTACTTTGTCACATGTGGGAGGCAAGTTGTCATGTATTGGAAGGAGTAGGGGGAAGGGGAACGGGGCTGGATCAGTGGATCTGGCTTCATATCCTGGTTCTGTCACTTCTCACCTTGAGCAAGTCACAGGCTGCCTGAGGATCAGTTTCCTTACCTCTAAGATAAGATGTTCTATCAGATGGTCTTTTTGGTCCCTTCCCGCTCTCATGATATGATCCCATATTGACAGACAGTTGACTTAATTTCATTTAATGCACTTTCTTTAATTCAAGGTTTTGTTATTTTATCCACCGTGTCATGCCTTCTAGCAAACAGGCATGATCTCACTCCACCTGTGACATAGAACATTGGTGACAATTTCCAATAGAAATAAAAGCCATTAACCCTACGTGAGGATCCCTTTGGGTTCATATTGACTTAGAAAACCACGTATGTTGACATTATCTGTTTTAGTATATTTTTATTTTTCCTGTTTAAGATTTCCCAATCACATTTGTATTTGGTTCCTGCCCTCTCAGGGGGCATTGTGGCCACATTTTTGACAATTCTGATTTAGAAAATGTTCTTTCAGAGTACATCTGGTACTATGAAACACTCATCAGAGTGCATACAAGTACATTTCTGGGTCCAGACTCAAAGTCTTCCTAGCTTGATCACACCCTTCTGAGTTTGTGCTCCATTGGCATAGCCTTCTGGGACCTGTAGTCAAGGCAGCATCACTGTTGTTTCTGGAAGGGGCATGTCAACTGACTGTTCTATTAATCCACTTATTGTATGAGACAAAGTTGAAACTCACGTCTTCCAGAGTACAAATCCAAATCTACAACTCCACCTGGTTTCTTGAACCTCTACCTTAAGTCAATCAAATGATCACCAAGCATTTACAAAGTGGCAGCTACATGCCAGACATTGTGCTAGGCACTGGAGATATAAGAACAAAACTGGAATAGTTCTTGGTAAGGGGCAAATCATTTAAAGTCTTTCAGCTTCTTTTTCCTCATCTGCAAAATGGGTGTAGTAAGAACACCAACCTCCCAGAGTTGTTAGGAAGGTCCAATAAGAATATTCACATACACATACACATAGGTATGCATATGTATGTGTGTGTGTGTGTGTGTCTTTTTAAACCCTAAAGCACTATTTCATTGTGATGATTATGAATATGATTATGCTTCATTGGTATCCAGAGGTGGGGCCCTCTGGGTCCTCAAGTGTAGAGCTTTGACTGAATCCAAACTTCACAGAACAAATCCCCTTAATAAAAGAATTTGTTCTATCAAACTTGGATTTAGTCAAAAGGCCACACCCAAGGACCTAGAATGCCACGTGTGACTTTGAGGCTGCAGGTTCCCCAACCCTGGTAGGTGCCCTCGATTTATCTGTTTCTAAAATATTGGCTGGATTATCTTTTTTTTTCCAAGAATTTTGTAGGGGGGACATCCAGAGCCCGAAGTGAACTAGGTAACCTCTGGGATCTCTCTCAAAACTAAAATTCCTGTCGTTCTGTTAAGTCATAATGTCACTTGTGAAATTTTCATTGCCTTTGGCCCTTCATTATGCTTTATAGGGAAGAGGCTGTGTAAAGATAGAGCACCAGTTACTTATCCAGGAGAAAAGAAGTGTTGAGGGCTGATTTCAGTGTCTTTGACATCTGAAAACATTCTCTTACAGTGGATGTGTCTTTGTTCTTCACCTCCAAGAAGAATAGGATTAAAAATGACAACAATAATAAGGCTTTAGGTTAGCTGGAAATAAGGATTTTTACTGATTGTTAGGATATTAATAAGGCAGTTTGGTGACACAGTAGATGGAGCACCAGGCCTAGAGTTAGGAAATCTCATCTTCTGAGTTCAAACCTTGCCTCAGACACATACTACCTATATGACCCTGGACAAGTCACTTAACTCTGTTTGCCTCAGTTTCCTCATCTGTAAAATGAGCTGGAGAAGGAACTAGCAATCCACTTCAGCATCTTTTCCAATAAAACCTCAAATGGGGTCAAATGGAGTCAGATACGACTGAAACAGACTGAACAACAACAAAAGGGTATTAAATAGAACTGGTCCTGAAAACATTTTGGGATGGGTGTGAATCTTCCATTATTTATTCTTTGTGAGATCTTGAGCAAATCAGTGAATCTTTCGGAGACTTCATTTATCATCTGTAAAAATAGGAGTTCTAATATTTTCACTACCTGTCTCATATGATCATTGAAAAGATGATGATAATGATGATAATAACTGAGATTCTTATCACTCTATTTTTTGGAGGTGGGAAGGCAAGGCAAATGGAGTTAAGTAACTTACCCAAGGTCACACAGCTGGTAAGCATCAAGTTTCTGAGGCCAGATTTGAACTCGGGTCCTCCTAAGGCCAATGCTTTATTCAGTGCACCACCTAGCTGCCCTGATTTGTTTCACTCCTTAAGGGTTGCAAAGTATTTTATATACCTTATCTCACTTGAACCTCATATTAAAGGTTATATCCCCATGTTACAGACGAAGAAATTGAAGCTCAGCAAGACTATATATCTCGTTCATAATTATCCAGCTAGTAAGAGTAAAGGTTGAGATTTGACCCTAGGTTTTCTCAACTTCAGGTCTAGCACTTTTTTCACTATAGAGCATTTCCTTTCCAAATAAATATATATTTAACACTATGTAAATATAAGCAGCTATTTCTATCATTCCTATCATGTGAATATTCCTGAAGTCAGGGAATAGATTTAGATCACTGAAACTTCCATGATTGTTCCTTCCTTTCGCTTCCCACTGCCAACAATTTCTTCATAATAAAAAATCCAGCCAATGATGTGTAGTCTGGGAGAATTTTCTCCTTGTCCCTATATGCTCATCTCTTTTAGAAAATATAGCCCACTATGGCTCTTCTCATATTGTTAATGTTCATCTTATTACTGTTTGAACATCTAGGATAGGCTGGAGAATGAGAGAGTTTTATTATGGAAATAATCGACACCTGGCACTGTTCAGAAGAGAAATGTACAAACGTGAACATTTAAGAGTCTCTCCCTATGGATTTATACACTGAATTTGCTCTGGACTTTGGGAAGAAGTGGAACAAATATTTTATTCAACCTGAGCTAGAGCTAAGCTGTCTTTGAATAAACCTCCCTTATTATTGGCTTAAAATACGATACAACATTTCTACAGCTCTTCAAATTTTACAAAATGCTTTCCATAGATTATTTCATTTGATCCTCATGATGACCCTGTGAAATAGGTTATTTTATTATACCCATTTTATAGGTAATAAAATTGATGTTCATTGAAGTTAAATGACTTTTCTGACATTACTTAGCTAGGGTTAAAATCAAAATTCAAACCTCCATCTTCCTGCCTCCAAGTTCTATATTCTTTCCACTATTAACATTGTCTTTCTAACTTAAAATGGTGCTTAATTTTTATTCTATTCTCATGTTGAATATAGATAACTAATTTGTATTAATCATTACTTGCCTCAAAATAGATGAAAACAAAACTTGAGTTGAAAAGTTTTGAAAACACTAATAAACTTAAAATTCTGGAAAGCAGAACCGTTGAAAATTACAAAAGGTACATGGGATTTGGCTTCTTTGAAGTAGCAATTATAAGAGTGAGAGGTATTTAAAAGCAATCAATTTTTAATTATTCATCCAACAATTTATTTTCTTTTTATGTTTCTTTATTTGTTAATACTATATTCACCCAAGCAGGATTGAAGGAAGTAAGATTTAACCTACTCATTTTGAAATTGTTTAATATTTCAGAGTGCTGATGGTAGAGAAAGTGATAAGTCATAGATCTGGTAAATCCAGAGCCTGGAAGGAACCTCAAAGCCAATTCTCGTGTTTTACAATTAATGAAACCGAGTCCAAAAAATGATGTCCAAGGTAATGAAGGTACTAAAAACCAGAAGTGGGACATGAACCCAAGTTCTCTGACTCTAAAACAAGTGCTTTCTCAACTCTATCATACTGTTTTCTAATTGAAGCTGAGCTAAATGAACTAGTTTGAATTAACTAGTTTGAATTAACTAGGCCTCATTAACAAATGAGGAATCCTGTGAAGTACTCTCTATTCAAATTTGTACTACTTAAAATTATATTACACGGAAAATAAGGCAATTTTTCCAGCCCACTGGAAATATGCAGTTAAAATTCAAATAATGCATCAACTTAATGATATTCATTTTTTACACTAATCAGGACATTGCTATAGTTATAGATTATAATGACCTTATTCCAGTTTCCAAGGAATATCCCAGTTTCCAGCTAGTTGTCAATAAATCAATATGTTAAAGATCAGCATTGGAAACTCTTTCGTACAACCCATCTGTAGCTTCAATTTGAGGAGTTACCTGAAACTCAGAAAGTTGAGTGACTTGTCCGTATTTCCACAGCTGGTAATCCAGAGGTAGATATGAACTCAGATTTTTTTTCATTCCAAGGCTAGTGCTGTAGGTACTACCAGTTTGTGTTTCTGATTGAATATCATGATTTCTAAATATCTACATTATTTCTGTGTGTGGTAATATCTCTTTTGTTAATACTTTACTAAAATAAAATAAATTAAAATGTACTACACATAGTATGTGCTTTTTAAATGTTTGTAGACTATGGAAAGGTTGAAAAGGCTTAACAAAATAGTTTTTGGCCAGACCCTAAGAAGCCAGCTTTGAAATGTTTCTGTGAACAAAAATGAGTGAAGATCAAGTTTAGAGGGCCTAGAAATTCTTCATTTCCTTTCCAGGAGAATCAGTCCATCCGTGAGCCAAATATTATAAGCACCTACCACGTGTCAAAAACTCTGCCAAGTAACAAACATGAAAAATAGTGGCTCCAAAGGGTGATGGGGAAAAGTCACTGACATTTCACAGAAAAGACCTGTCCTCTTTGGGTTTCTTTTATTCCTTTAATTTGAAATTAAATACCAAAAAGCAACATACTCACACATACGAGAAGATTATATATGAAACCATAAATATCCATTTCAACTGCTTGATTTTTTTCAAATATATAATCTATGTGGCACTATTGGTTGTCTGTGCTTCCTTCTGAACTTCCTTCTGTTCTTTTCTCTCCAAAAAGAAAAAAACCCAAACAAACATATTTCGATGGCCTTCTTTTATTTTAGTTATGTCAGTATTGACAATATCTCCTTCTTCCCTCAAACCATCCAAAAAAAAAGAGGAAGAACACAAAAGTCTTGTAACAAACAGGAGTAAAACAAAATGAATCCACATAGTGACCATGTCCAAAAATGCATGTCTCTTATTGTGCCTTGAGACCATTGATAACCTTTCAGTCAGGAGGTGGGTAACATTATGCATTGTAGGTCTTCTGGAGACATGGGTGGTCACTGCATTGATCAGAGTTCTCAAGCATTTCAAGTTGTTGCTTTAAAAAAAAAACATAGAATGTGTGTTGCCCATGTAAGGCATATATGACTTGTATAAATATGGCACATGGGAGGACTTGACAGATACAGTCTGAGATTCTGGATTAATTCTAAGGAGAGGAGGAGAGTCACCACAATTGTTGTGAGACCAAGGACAGGCAAGTGTCCTGAGCATTTGAGGGCGAAGGCTCTTTCCTACAGTTTCTGAGAAGGGTTTTAGACTAGATAGCGTTATGTGTATCTCCTTCCCCCCCCCCCCAAATATTTCTGTGATGCCATTTTGGGTCAAAACAAAAAAAAGCTGCTTTTCCTGGTCACTATCCATTAAGGGATTAGGGTTGGGGTTGACATATTTACCAATTATAACTCCTCAGTAAAGGCTGGTAACACAAAAGATTATTTCAAATGTTAAATAGGAGTAAGCCCATTTATCTAAGTGAAAAAGCAAAAGAAATTGGAAAAGTAATACCTATTAGAACATACTAAAAAATACAGAAGTGAATAAGCTCTTTAAATGAGAGCGAGATAAGATCTCAGCTCAACCAAGAGAGAGGTCCCAATTTCACCCAAGGGAATATTCCCCAGAGTCTCTAGTGAGATAAGGTGAAAATCAGGGACATAGTGAGGAGTCAGTCTCCCCTGTATTTCCGAAGCTTATAGATTCTTTCTCTCTATCTACTTGTTTGGAGTGAGTTCCACAGAGAGTCTGGAACCATGAAAGAGTCTATAAGAAGGTAGCATCTCTGCTCTCCAGATCTCCTGCACCAACCCCGCCCCACACAGCATTCTCTAGTCATGAAAATGCCCCAGGCTCAGTTAAAAACCTGGGTTATGCCTACAATGTTTTTGTTCTTTTAGAAATTCTTTTTCTGGTTCTGTTCACTCTGCATCATCAGCTCATATTTTCTAGGAGCCTTTATAAACATCTCTTCATCATGTCTTTCTGTTTCCCTGTTGTATTTTCACTTTATTTACTTTATTCCGAAGTAAATCTATGTCATGATTAATAACCTAGCCACATACCATCTGCCACACTTTTTGAGTAGCATTCATTTGGACATAGAGGTCACTAGGCTATTTTCAACTACGAAAACTTCCCAGCTCCATACAAACCTAAGGGGATTCACTTGAGAGCATGATTTCTCTGTGTGTGTGTGTGTGTGTGTGTGTGTGTGTGTGTGTGTGTGTGTGTGTGTGTGTGTGTGTGTGTGTGTGTGTGTGTGATTCTCTTTAAATCAGGATAGAATTTGAAGAGGGAGAATAAAAAGTTAGCATTGAATCCTTCAATTGAATGAAGGAGAGCCGTGGGAAATTTTTCATCCTCGCTCTCTAGATTTGTCTTTTTTTTTTTGCTTTTTTTTGGAGGGCAATTGGGGTTAAGTGACTTGCCCGTGGCTAGTAAGTGTGTCAAGTGTCCGAGGCCGGATTTGAACTCAGGTCCTCCTGACTCCAGGGCTGGTGCTCTATTCACTGTGCCACCTAGCCGCCCCTAGATTTGTCATTTAAGGACCATAATCAGAAAAGGCAAGAAATGAAGTAGCCTACCTTTCCTAAGTATTGAAAAATGGGCTCTAGATACCTTGAGATAACATGATGCTGAAATGCAAAGTGTGGTCCATTTGTAATGGGACACAATTTATAAACTCTCCCCTTAATGGGCAAACCTGCAGGAGTATTTTGCCTTAATTGGCTTATCTCCTACCCAGAGGTATTCTTCCACAGAATGGAAGTAACAGAAACAATGGGATGCCGGTTTATTATTAGCTCCCATTTTGAGACTGTTTCTTAAAGTAATGAGTGTTTGGGCTCAGAACTGAATAAAACTACCAATCCTAGCTCTTCTCGAAAGGGGGGAGTATGAAGAACTGGTTTTTGAAATCTAGCCCTTTTTATCAGAAAATGCCATCATTTTTTGGAAATCTCTCTGTTTTCTCTCAACTATACATTCTCCATGGTACCCTTGCAGGTAAATATACCCATTTGACAGAAATGTTAAATAAACAAATAAATTCCCAAAGTGGGTTTATCAAATTAATGCTGCAAGTTAATAACTGACAAAGAAAGAGAATGAAGTAAGAGTTCTTATCCTTTTTTCTGACTTAGATTCCATTATTTATCTAGTAAAGACCATGGAATCTTCTCAGAGTAATTTTTTTAATTAATTCAAGAGATGCTGAATTTCAGTTAAAGTTTAGCAAAATTAATTACACACACACACTTTCCAATCCAACTTCATGGACTCTTTCAACTCTATCCAGGGACCAAGGGACTCATTGGGGGTTCATGGCCTCCAGATTGAGAACCCTTAGAACAGAAGAATCCTAGGCCCTAGAATTCCTTGTTTATATAACTGAGTAACAAAAAGGAAGGAAAATGTCTTTCATATAAGCAACCAGAATGTTCAATGCTAAATTCTCCAGTTAAATTCATTTTACCTCCAGGACTTGGCAAATCTGTTTTGGGTAAACTAGCCTGGATCAGTTGCACCAAAACCAGAGAGTCCTTTCAAATGAGGCCTATGAAGGGCTAAACTACAAAGGGCCTGACAAGCAAACAAAACACTCCTTGCCAGTCTATTTACTTCAGCCAATCAATAGGCTGCAAATGCCCTAATGGAACTTTAATACTTTGTCACTGTATGGTTGCCTGGAAGATAATCTGGTCCTTGGTTTCATTTCCCCCTCACTGGGTCCTCAACTTCAAATCTAGGACAGAAAAATCCTTCAACAAATTGGATCAGAAAATCAATTTTACATATATGGAATCAAATTTGTAGGAAAACAAAGACCCTAACCTGGGTGGGAGTGCTCCCTTTTGATTAACTCATCAACAATCTTCAACTAGCATTTTTAAAGTGCCTACTATGTATCAAGCATTGTGTTAAGCACAGAGGATCCAAAAAGATTTTTAAAACCTTCACAAAAAAAAAACCAAGCAAACAAAAAAATCCAGTCCTTGCTCTCAAGAACCCCAGTGCTTAATGAGGAAAAAAAACAATGCAAACAATTATGCAGTCAATCACTCCGAGAAGATTTACTGGCATCTACCACGTGTCAAGCACTCTGTTAAGTACTGAAGATACAAAAAAGGACAAAAGCCAGTCCCTGCTCTCAAGAATGGAATATACAAGAGTCTAATGGGATACACAAAACAGAAATATACAGGATAAATTAGAGGTTGTTGTTTGTCCTTTGTGCTCAAAGAGGACCAAAATAACATCACAATGTCAGGGTCAATGTACAGTGTGTCCAGCTGGGACTGATGAGACCACTATGACCTCAGAAAGCTCTACCACAGGTTGGGCACAAATAGTCCCTATGATCATCTAGGAGGGAGATGTCCCTACCTTTGTACATCTCATGTGTCCTTTGAGTTACTGTAATTCTACTTTGCTCATAGAGCACAGAACCTTCTGTGGATGTAATTGGAGGTAATGTCAGAGGGAAGGGCCTAAGATTAAGGAAGACTGGAAAAATCTTCTTGTAGAATGCAGGCTTGACTTGAAGGAATACAGGGAAGCCAGAAGTTAGTTATTAGAAGGGAGAGAATTCCAGGCTTGAGGCTAGTCAGTAAAAATGCTCATAGTGGAGAGATGGAGTATTGTGCGGGAGGAGTAGCAATGCTGGAGGTCAGCATCATTGGATCACATTGGAAAGGAGTAAGGTAACAGAAGACTGGAAAGGTAGGAAAAATACAGGAAATAAAGGCCTTAGAAAGTCAAACAGGATTTTAGATTTGATTTCACTGACAATGAGAGGATGGCGGGATTCTTCTTATCATTCAGGTTTAATGGGAGATAAAGTTCTGGATTCCTTTTCTAGGCGTTCTCAGAACCTTGGAATGATTGAGAAAGTGACTTTTCCCAGGTGTTTTGCAGAACAGTGAAGGCAACCAATGCTTTGGATTGATTGAGGCAGCTGAAGTATGCATCCCACTGCTCATGTTCCTTTGCACCAAGTAATGTATCAGATTTCCATTTGATGTCAGTCAATATGTATTACTGCAAGCCCATGGGATGTGTAAATAGCATACTAGGTTCCTTTGTCTCAAAGAGTTCTTGTGTTAATTTAGGGAATTTGATGGGTTTTTTTTTAAGCGAGAGGTGAAGAGCACTTAGCTAGAGACTAAAATCCAGAGCAGGTCTACTTTCACGACGTAGATAAGAGCGTCCAGCACAGGTCACTATTGGCTGCCTTATTCCCAGACTCTTATCCTCTCTCCTCCTTATTCAGTTCCCCAGCGCCCCTTCCCTTGCTTTCACACTGGGCTGAATGCCAAGTCATAGCAAGAGCTCCCAGGGATACTGCCTGCTCTGGGCTCTTGCTGCTACTAAAACACCTTCACGTAGATATATTCATCAACATGGGCATACCTAGCCTGTGACAGTTTCATGATGAAAAATAAATATTAAGCAAAAGATCTTTCCCCAGTTTGCATAGCTTCGACTGATGATGATCCACAATCATTCGTCTCATTGTTAGGAAGCGCACAGTGAGATAGATATGAGTAAATTTGTAGCATAATGACTTTTGTACAAAATGCACATAATGTTTCGTATGCTGTGAGATGGAGAAATGGTTTAGATGCTTGAGAATAACTCCTTACTTTCCAGAATCACACAATATTAAGCTTGCCTAATAGGAATATAAAATATAATAATGGTCTTATATTAGTATAACAAAACTAATTGGGAATAGCTAAAGGCAATATTTAGTACTTATATTTTTAAGAAAAGTCCATTTGGGGTGACTAGGTGATGCAGTGAACAGAGCACCGGGCCTGGAATCAGGAGGACTTGAGTTCAAATGCGGCCTCAGACACTTAACACAAAAACTAGCCATATGACCTTGAGCAAGTCCCTTAACCCCAATTGCCCTTCAAAAAGCAAAACAAAAAAAAATTAAAAAAAGAAAAGTCCATTTAATCAGAAATAATCATTACAATTTCCAGACAAAAATAGTTCTATTATTTTCCTTATGTCAAAAATCTCTGGCATATTGGAAGCTCTGCTTTCTAACAGGATTGTTGTCTGTCCATTTAAGCAGAAAGTATGTAATGATGTTTATAGGGGAAAAAACAGTCCAAGGTCAAACCAACAAAATATTGGTTGTTGAATATTTTGGGATTTCATCTCCCAATTTTATGCCTTTGGACAGATGGTCCCCTGTATCTGGAGTGTGCTACTGTCTCTCCTATGCCTGCTAGAAGCATCCCAATTGCCACCACCTACACAAGTCCTTTTCCGATTCCCTTTTCCCAGGTTGTTAGCTCTCTCACCCCCTTGAAATCACTGTATGCTTTATATTTATGAATCTGTTCACATATCGCATCCTCCCATTAGAATTTATGCTCACTGAAGACAGGAATTATTTTGATTTTGTCCTTGTAGCACCAGAACTCAGAATTTTCCTTGAACATAGTAGGTGCTTAATGAAAATTAAGTTGAATTGATTTCAGATAAGTTAAGTTAGAAACATTACATGTTTGGGTATAGAACTACTTTTTTTTCCAGCAAGAAACCTTGCAGGCAAGGGTATTTTAGGAAGCAGTCATTGTATAAATGGTATTGTTATGTAACAAAAAAATAGAGATAAAAAATGCCCTGTTGAAATAGTTCTACAAACTCCTAGTGTAACTAACAAAAGGATTTCTTTAAAACATAAAGAATTGCACAGATTTCCTAGAATAATTTGTGGCTCTCCTAAACAAAAATTGTTTGGAATATAATTAGTATCAATTGTGGAATCTCAGATCTAGGAACCAATCAACACACATTTATTATCGTACCTCTTCTGTATTAGGAGCTAGAGATACAAATACAAAATAAAATGGTTCCTGCCCACAAGAAGCATACATCCTCTATAGCAGCAGTTCTCAACCTGTGGGTCGCGACCCCTTTGGGGGTCAAACAACCTTTTCACAGGGGTTGCCTAAGACCACCAGAAAACACATGTTTCTGATGGTCTTAGGAATGGAGACACTGCTCCTCTATCCATCTCCAGGGGTCCGGCCATATGCAGATACACCCACATACGAGTATTAAAGGGTCCCAGCATTAGGAAGATTGAGAACCACTGCTCTATAGGGAAATAAAAGGTGCATTTTTAAGGATTCACAAAATATTTGTTGATGCTCAGTCATTTCAATTATTTCCAACTTTCCGTGGCCACATTTGGGGTTTTCTTGGCAAAAGTACTAGAGTGATTTGCTGTTTCCTTCCCTGGCTCATTTTAGAGATGAGGAATTGAGGCAAACCAGGTCAAATGACTTGCCCAGGGTCACACAGCTATTAAGTGTCTGAGGCCAGATTGAATCTTCCTGATTCCAAGCCCAATCGTCTATCCACTGTAGCACCTTGCTGCCCTTATACAAAATGTATCTAAAGTAAACAGAAGGTAGTTTTAGAAAATTGATGAAATCCTCACAGCTGAGAGGAGGAGGAAACATGACCTCTTAGAAAAGTTCGCACTTGAGTCAAGATTTAAAAGATCTTATGATGTTCCTTAGTCCATAGGCAAACTATCCTTCAGTCATCCCAGACATGACATGGCAATAAACTAAAAAAGACAAGTCTAAGTACCACGTGCAGCCCAAGAGGCTCACCTGGCCCCAATATTTCCCAGCACTGAATTCAAGAATGCCTTATGCAATGATCTGAATATATAGATGTACAGACAGAAAGGGGCTAAGTCCAAAAGCTGGTATCTAACAGGAATAGGAAAAGTTCAAGGCTTTGTCTTTGTACCTTGTAAGTCAATTCCATTGGAGATGTATGGGTTAATCACATACTCCATGCAGGGTACTGTGCTAGGCTCTAGGAATACAAAGATAGAAACTAAACAGGCCCTGCCCTCAAAGAACTTACATTCTACTCACCATTTGGTTCTTCAGTATTTTTTTTTCTACCTGAAGCCTAACTTCATCTCCTTCATGCTCTTATTGAGTATCCGACTTGCCTGACCTGTGCCTACTTAACCATTATGAGTACTAGACTGTCCCTGCAGCCGTTAGCTCTCCACCACAGTTTCCATTCAATCCAACAGGAATTTATTTATGAATCACTGTTATGTGCAAGGACATGGGAATACAAAGAAAAAACAAACCAGTCTCTGCCCTCAAGAAGCTTACATTTTAACCCCTCAAATTCTAAAACTGGTCCTTCTCTTGCTGCTCTTTCTGTCTCAGTCATTGATGTCACCATGATCCTAGTATACTTACACAGCCCAATAATCTATATTCTTTTCTGCAGGATTATGGGTTTGTTTTTTGCTCAGAACCACCTAGGATCATAGTTTTAGAGCTGGAAGGCAGAGGTCATCAAATTCAATCTCATTTTCCAGTTGACAAAACTGATATGCGGAGATTTGCCCAGTCATACAACTGGGAAGTATCTGAGGCAGGATTTGAACTCTTATCTGCCTGTCTCCGAGTTATGTACTTTCTACCATCTGTCTCTCATATTCTTAGCATTTGTGGCTCGTTGGTCCTTGAAGGTATAGTAGATCTCACCCTGCAATTCTCAGAGGAATGCATAGCACAGTACCATTGAAAAGATTTCATGTCCATTTCTTCTGATAATGACAGCGGAGCTAAATGGATGCCTTCTTATAGTTATTTGCCCAATCCAAACACAGATCTAGTACTACTGCCACCATGAATTCCATTCATCCACCAATTTCTACATGAGTGACTCAAATGGAAAAGCCTGAAATAGGCAAGGAAAAGATCATGGAGTATTAGGTGTATAGTTATTAAGGATTAAACCTACTCACATAGAAATTCAGCAATTTTACTTCCCTATGTAATAGTCAATACACAGTTGTAAACATTGGTTAAGCACTTTTATGTTTTGCCAGATGAGAAAGATTACTCCTGCCTCCAAGGAGTTTATAGTCTAATAAGGGTATAGTCTAGTTTATAGTCTAATAAGGGTAAACAGCACACAAAAGGAAGTTGAAAAGTCAGGGAGGAGAAAGATACAAGTACCCCCCCTCTCTCATCTCTTTTTCTCTTTGTACATATATGTACACACATACATATACATAATGCATGTGTATATATATATGTGTTTGATATGTATACATATATAGTATTCTTATATTAATACTTTTAATATTTAAAATTCTATAATTTCCCAAGGACTGGCATTCCCACCCACCAATGATGCAGAGTATGACCCACCAGTACAGATTGTAACCTCTCCTTGACCTAGTAGGTTAGATGCCAGAATTGTTATCGCCTAAACTCCAGAGCCTACAGCCGATCTGCTGATAAGTTTCTGAACTTAGCTAGGCTCGTCCAGAGACAGGAGATGCATAAACCAGTACTGGGTCTACACTAGCAATTACTGAGGCCTGACATTATTACCCTAGATTCTAACAATGTTATAGCATGGTGTCATGGGAAAAAGAAAAACAAAAGAAAACAAGAAATACTAGAAAGCTATAAATCTGGATATTAGGATTTGTGTTTTTGTCAGGTCCTAGTAGAAAGCCTGGCACTTAGCAGGCATTTAAGAATTGCTCGTTGTTGATTTGCCAATGATAGATGATATGCCAAAATTTAGAGGTTTTTTGAAATCCTTTATCTCTGCTTTGATCTTTGCATAAACTCTGCAAGGCATGTACAGGGTATTCTAAAAGACAGTGCAGCTTTAAGCTTAAGACATTGTGTGTATATATGACATGTGTATATATGCACATACATACACATACATATACATACGTACATATGTGTGCGTGTGTATATAATTATTCTAATGTCATAGAAGAAGAAACTCAGTCCTCGCAGAGGCTAAGCAAATTGTCTGTGGTTATACAACTAGTAAGTATTTAAAGTGGGATATGAAGTCTAAGCATGTCTTGAGTTTTTTTTTTTTGTTTGTAATCTTTAACAAATGGCTCAGGCCTTCTTGAAAAATGTTTATAATTAGCAACAGCCTAAACATGGGAATAATATGAGATTATAGGATATGGATGAAGAGCAGACCTGTGATTTCACTGATGTACAGAGCTTTCCAGTAAGGAAAATCTTTCCACCAAGGTAGACAGGCACCTCTAAAGCTTAGTCTTAGAGAATTGTTTAGAGAACTCAGTCAGTAAGTGACTTGCCCAGAATCACAAAGACAGTTTGGGTCAGAGGTAGAATTTGAACCCAGGTCTTAATGGCTTCAAAGCCAGGTCTCTATCCACTAAATTGGTTCTATGAAAATATTTGCAAGTAAATGCAGATATGTATTCCATCATTTACAGAAAAGGTCCTATGGAGACCTACAGATTTTTTTTAATTGCCTAAGAAGTCAGTATTATAAAAAAGCAAAAGAAAAAAATGAGTCTTATTATCCTGATAGTTTCAAGAGCCAGCTATAACTCAGATAGATTTTAACGAGATTACAGTTCAGACAATACAAAGTGAATGATAATTTTCCGGGGGAAAAATAAACCACAGTCAATGGATATTAATTGGTCCAAATAATTGTCTGTTTCACTCTCTGTAAAAGGTAAAGTTGATTAAAACTGGGTAGAGAGCAATAAAAACTCTAAGCCAACTTCAAAGTAGGAAAGGTTTTGGTATTAATTAAACGGATTTATATGAGAATAGTGAATGAAAGAAATGGCACAATCATTAACAGTACTGGATGAATTCATGTTATAGAGTTTCTAGTCACCTTGATTTTTGAAGATTTTGTCCTTTATAGACTCTCAGATGAGTAATATATGCTTACTGAATTGAACAGTCACCTAAAAAAGAAAAGCCTGAAAAATCAATAGTCAATCAGCAAACATTTAGTAAGAACCTACCATGTGTCAGTGTATTGGTAACGGAATTTGGAGATGCCTCTGTATTGGCTTGGTTGTGAATCCCACTTGTGGGATGGACTTGTTGACATGAAGAGAGAGGGCTGAACTGGGAGGAGCCGTGAATTGGGAGAGAGGCCCAAGCTGAGAGAAGGCCAGAAGGACTTTGGGAGAGCAGTATCCAGTATAGTGGAGCCTGAGCTGCTGAGAGAAAGACTGTTGAGAGCCCGTTGGAGCTGCCTGGGACTTTTGAGAACTGCCACCTTGAGCTGCCAAGAACTGAGGAGGCATGGCTGTGATGCCGGTATTTTGTCTGTCTGTTTTGACGTTGTTTTTCCAGATTCACCTGCTGGTGAAGGACAATGCTGCGGTTGTAGCGGTCCTGGAACCTGGCTGTTGGTTCAGAAGCCCTGAAGGAGGATTTTCTTGTGGTACCTGCACAGAAATCCTGGAAGAGGGCCTTGCTGATGTTTTCAGGGGTTCTGGGACTGTTCTACAGGCAGAGGGTGACTTGATGAGGACACAGGCTATGGCTTTGTTGAGCCTTGTCTTCCCAGGAACTGAGATTGCTGAGGCTTGCCTCGAGTGAAGATGAAAGAAGGCCCTTTCCTTGGGCATTCAATGCTGAGCTTAACCTTGTTGTAACTTAAGGGTGGATGGCCTCTTGTGCTCTCCTGCCCCTTTTGAGATTCAGGGCTGGGAAGCCTTTGAGTTTTTTTTTTGTGCTCTGTACATTAAATGAATGTACTTTGTTTATGGTTGGAGACTAATCTCCATTTGAGAAGAGACTTTTGACTGACTAAATGAATGTACTGTCTAGGGGTGGAGCAGTACCTGGATTGAATTGAGAACTTATTGGCTAAAGGAACAAGTTACACTGTATTTTGACTTTCTCTGTTCTGTGCTGAATAAATGCTGTTTGCTATGCTGGTAATCTGAACCTTGGAAGTTACCTTTGCTTGGCATTACAGTCAGGCACTAGGCATAAAAGACAGAAAGAAACAGTCTGTGAGATTCACAATGGCTATGCTTTAGCTAGGACTTTAGAGGTAGCATGGAATGGCACCAAGCCCACCCTTGGAGATGGGAGGGTTAGGTGGGAATCCCATGTAAGATATTCATTGGCTTACTAACCATTGGTGACTTATTTTTCATAATCTCGGTTTGTTTGTAAAATTTAATTTCATTGTAAAATGAAGGTGACAGGGGGCCACTAGGTGGTGCAGTGAATAGGGCGCCAGTCCTGGAGTCAGGGGGACCTGAGTTCAAATCCAGCCTCTGACATTTAACACTTCTAGCTGTGTGACCTTGGGCAAGTCACTTAACCCCAATTGCCCTGCATTCCCCCCTCCAAAAAGACCAAAAAAAAATGAAAGTGACAATCATCATACATGAACTCTGAGTTCCCATGAGCCCCCAGACAACTTTATCATTATAAGCAAACTAAGACTATGAAAGATGGAATTGCTTATCTATGGTTAACCCTCTGTGATTATAAGTCATAGATGAGTTGCTGATATGGATTGGTAGAAGCAAATTCCACACTGACAGTTCCCTTTGCTGAGGAAACAACATTACCATATAAAATGAAAATAACTCATATCTGTCTCAGGAGTTGCATTTTTAAGTGTTCTGTAAACCTTTAACCACTACAGAAATAAATATCAGGTGTCATAACAGCCTGGGTTCGGGTATCACCTCTGATATTCGCTCGATAAGTCATCTCACTTCTCTGAGAATATTTCCTCTTCTTTAAAATGGGGGCATGCTTGCCTGTTGTGCCTCACTAAGCTGTTGTGAGACTCAAATAAGGTAACGTATATAAAATGCACTGCCAACTTTAGATGTCACTCTTGTTGTTATTTCTATATTTGAAAATCTCTGTATTCTAGGATTATGCCAGTTGGCTTCAGTGGGTTTTTCTGTTGAATGTGGCCTTTGATTTCTAAGCATTTCTAAAAACAGTCAAATCCCTTGGCAAATTTTAAACATAAAAGAAATTCAGGAATACCTCTTTTCTAATGGCATTACATTTACTTTATTGCTTTAAAGGTCTGAGATTTCATCAAGATAGGGATTCATCCACCAATGAAGAGAAAACTCTTCTCATGCAATGGTATAATGAGTAGCTGTGGCCAAGAAAGAAAAGAAAACCCACCACCTGGTGGTTAATCTTTTGGTAATGAGCCTCTCTGAATTTATTTAGACTCACATTTTGATTTCAGGCATCTCTGGGCCCTGACTTGAAGCTTTTCTAGACTGATAGGGCCTGCTTAAGCTTTCATTTGGTGGACAAAACATTTGAGAAATTAGAATCACTTCTTTATTTTAATGAAGCTCCCAAGTAAAGCTCTTGTAGAGGTGTGGTCATCTGCAGATGGACTTTTTTTTTCTTTTTTTTCTTTTTAATTGCTTTTTGTTTTTTTAATTAATTAATTTATTTTCTTGTTTACATCATTCATTTCCATGAGATTTTGAGTTACAAATTTTCTCTCCATCTTTCCCCCACCCACCACCTCAAAACAACCATCCCACTGTGTAACCCCTCCCCCAATCTACTCTCTCCTATGTCCTCCCCATCACCCCTCTGACTTTCTGGTAGGGCAGGATGGATCTCCCTACCACAGTGCCTGTGTATCTTAATTCCCAGTTCGATGTAGTTAATAATAATAATAATAATAATTG
>CM053581.1:558280294-558298839 GCA_028627135.1 Pseudochirops cupreus | reverse complement strand
CAGTGCCTGTGTATCTTAATTCCCAGTTCGATGTAGTTAATAATAATAATAATAATAATTGTATATACATATATATATACATATATATTTTTAACATTTGATTAGAGAACTTTAAATTCTAGATTCTTTCTCTTCCTCCCTCATCACCCACCCCCACTGGAAGGACAAGCAATTAAATACAGGCTGTACATGTGTAATTACGCAGAACATCTCCACAGTGGGCATATTGTGAGAGACTGATTATATGCCCCTCCTTCCTATCCCGCCCCCCGCCTTGTTCTATTCTCTACCCTGTCCCTGGCCCTGTCCCTTTACAGAAGTGTGTACTTCCAAAAACCCTCCACCCCATCCTACCCTCCCCTCCATCACCCCACCTCTCATCCCCATCCCCCCTACTCTCTTGTGTGTCAAGATACCCAGTTTAGAGTGTATGTCATTCCTTCCCTAAGCCAAGTTCAATGAGTGTAAGGTTGACCCTTTCCCTTTTGCCTTCCTGTTCTTCCCCTCCATTGCAATAATTATCCCTTGCCTCTTCTATGAGATGCTCAACCCCATTCTGCCTCTCCCTGTCTCCTCACATTCTAATCCTCTCCCACCTCAGAATTTCACCTTTCAGAGTATCGTCCCTTCCTATTCAATTGATCTTGTGCCCTCTATATACTCATACTCAGATGTGTGTTTGTATGTATATATAAACCCTCCTATATAGACATATGTGTATGTATATGTATATATACATTTGTATTCCCTTCCCCTATCCTCATACTGAGAAAAGTTTCGTAAGTTACAGTTGTCCCTTTTCCATGTTGGCATGTAAATGGTTCAGCTTTGATAAGTTCCTTATGATTGCAGATGGACTTTCTTATCTTTATTTTTTGTGGTTTCCAATGTCACAGGCTACATGACCATTACATGTGTCCACAGGCATGGAGCATGACTATTACCCAAGAAACTCTGCCATCATTTGACAAAAATGCAGGGAGAAAATGTAGATGGGGGAGCAGTCTTGAAAAGGGGGAGGCCCTGCAAAAAGAATGGTAAATTTCCATTCAAGATACATTTATTAGACACCAAATATGTACAAGATCCTGGTGATACCAAGATAAATATGACTGAAGTTTATGCTCTGGTTTGCAGGGGTGGATAGAGAGGGAAAAGGAAGACAAATACACTAATAGCTACATTTCAAAGAAGGGGAAAATTAGGAGCAAGAGGAGGACTAAGCAAAGTGCTATGAGAAACGAGAGAAGGGAAAGATCACTTTTATCTGGAGGAGGCAGAGGAAAAGATGACTATGAAAAAGGTAGCATCTAAGTTGTAGATTAAAGAAATGGAGGGATATCAACAGGTACAGTTAAGAATAAATTTTTGAAAAAAGAATAGAGATAAGCTGGGGCAGCTAGGTGGCACAGTAAATAGAACACTGGCCCTGGAATCAGGAGGACCTGAGTTCAAATCCAGCCTCAGACACTTAACATTTACTAGCTGTGTGGCTTTGGGCAGGTCGCTTAACCCCAATTGCCTTCCAAAAAGCAAAAAAAGGAATAGAAATGAGCAGGGGGGTTACATCTTCAATGTAGGAATGGAGGACAGCAGAAGTAAAAGTATGGTGGCAGGAGAGAAGGGAATGATAGCACAAAACAGAAAATAGTTCATTTGGACTGGGAGACCTCATCTGTGGAAGGAAAAAGATGTGCCTGCCCCAAAATGGTGGATCCATCTTATGGTAGACCTTGATTAGAAAGATTAGGAGTTGCTCCTATTAGTTGTTTTTAAATTCAGTTCACTATTTTTAAAATTTAATCTATTCGATGTATCATCATGAAGAAGATAGAGTACTGCCCCCAGCTCCAGAAAGAATTTCTTCTCCTGCTTAGGTGCTGTGTGACCATAGCTTCAGGTGGCTCTCTTCTCTGCTGCGTAGTAGGCGCTATTATCAGCTGCATTTTACAGATATGTAGCAAAGGTTGAAAGTAGTTGTGATTTGCTCAGGATCACACCAACTAGTGAGTATCTGAGGCAATATTTGACCTCAGGTCTATCTAATTCAGATCCAATTCTATCCACTTTGCCACCGAGCTTCCTAGGTTCTATTGTACTGACATATTAAGCAGTTAGGTCATGCAGTAGTAGATAAGATGTTGGACCTGGAGTTAGAAAACCTTAGTTCAAATTTGACTTCAGACAATTAGTTGTGGGAACTTGAGCACTTAACCACTTAAGTCACTTAACCACTTCCTGCCCCAGTTTCCTCGTCTGTAAAACTGGGCTGGGATAATAATAGCACCTACCTCCCAGGGTTATTATGTGGTCCAAATTAGATATTTGTAAAATACTACATAAATACTTACTGTTATTATTGGTAGATATAATAGTAGTAGTACTAAAGGTACAAAGGCAAAAATAAAACCGTGTCTGCCCTCAATGAACCCATATTCTACTGGAGGGAAAGATACAAGAGTGGCAAAGAAATATAATACAAGGCAGGAAATAATAGGGATAGAGGAAAAATCAGACAAAATTCTCCAGAAATATTTGAGTTTATCGTTTATTTGTTAGACAATGGAAAGGCAAGAAGGTTTTTGATTAGAGGAATCATATAATTGTAATGATATGAAGGGTCTTCCTCCTGTGTTGTAGAGGCTGTGCTTTGAATGGAGAGGAAGAGCGGTACAGAGAGATATTTTAGAGATAGAAAAAATATGAGAGTAATAAATTAGTTATGTGGAGTGAAGGAGAAGGGGAAAGTAAAGAATTCTTCCAATTAACCATGCGACAGAGAAGATGGTGGTGTGCTTAAGATAAACACATGTATATGTTTGCTTAATAGTAGTGCTTAACACATGCCAGGTACTATGCTAAGAGCTTTTCTATTATTTTCTATTTGATATGATCTCATTTGATTCTCACAATAACCCTTAGAAACAAAGTTTTATTATCACCATTTTACAGATGACAAAACTGAGATAAACAGAGGTTAAGTAACTTATTTTTGTAACATAGCTAATGAATGTCTGAGTGTGGATTTGAACTCTGATCTTCCTGTCTCTAGACATAGAACTCTATCCCCTGTGCCAACTAGCTGCTAGATGCTAAAATTTGCTGAATCTGAGCTATCTGTAACTGAATCTGTACAGATTGAGATATCTTGCAAATAATTAAAAACATAGTTTTGGAGAGAGTTTTGCAGTGAAGATAGAATTTGGGAGTCATCTGCATAGGGGTGCTCAATAATAATAATAATAATTATATTGTTATATTTAATAATTATAATAGCTAACATTTATATAGCATCTATTATGAGCCGGATACTCTGCTAAATGCCTTACTGTAATTATCTTGGGAAGCCATGTAAGTGGGTGACATTGACAGTCAAACAAGAATTTAGGAAAGTCTTATTTTGCATCAGGTATGATGGTAGGTTCTTGGATTCCAACAGCAAAAAACGAAACAATCCTTACTTTAGGGAGTTTATTGTCTCTCCATTGAGAGAAAAACTATAGTGACAGAGGAAATAGAACCTCTGGTATAGCCACACTAGAGAAGATGGGGCCCTAGTAATGAAGACAGGGAAAGAGCTCGGAGATAAGTGCCAATGAGGTCCAGGAGGATAGGGGTCAACACCACCAAATGCCGCAAAAAGGTCAAGAAGGATGAAAAGAGAAGGAAAGGCCTTTAGACTTAGTCAGAGAGTGGTCATTAGTGACCTTAGAGCACTATTTTTATACAATCAAAGGGGGAAAGAGAGAAGGCATTGAGAAGTGTGTTGTAAGAAAATGGATAGAACAAAAATAGAAAGCTCTTTCTAGGAGTCTGTAATGATGTGGGAGGGGAGAGAGGAAGGTGTTTCAAAGGACAGCTGAATCATGGGGGAAGGGTTGCTTGGTTGTGCTTTTTTGGAAAGGGAAGACCTAAGCATGTTGTGTTTTTTTGGGGGGGGATGGGTGTTTGTTTTTGTTAAGAATGAAGAGTAAACCAGTACAAAGGAGGGCAATGAAGTTGCATGAGAGAAAGAGAATCTTCAAATCTTAGAATGAACTTTGGAAGTCATCTAATTTGTGTATATCTTATATACTCATATTTATTCATGGTAAGTCATCTAATTTGTGTATATCTTATATACTCATATTTATTCATGGTATATACCCTTTATTAGAATGTGAGCTTTTTAAGGGTAAAAATGAATTCTTTCTATATTTCTTTGTATCCCCAACTCTTAGAAGAGTGGGTGGTTACAGGGCAAATAGGGTAAATTAATTACTCCTACCCAGGATAGCATTCTCCTTCTATAGCGTGTCTGCTTCAATACCTTCGGGAATCAAGAACTCATCACATCTTAAGGCAGCCCTACCTTTCTCTTAACATAATCTTATTGTGAGTCAACATCTGTCTCCCCATATTTTCTGCCCATTTGTCCTTGTTATACAGTCTGCAATAATAAAATGATAGGAGCACAGGAAAAAAAACTCTTCTTCTACAAGATATGAAAACTGCTACTTTGGCTCCCCCATAGCTCATCAAGAATGATCCAGCTTTTGATTTGAAAACATATTCCCAAATACAAACTTAAAATGAATGAAGGATAGAGGTCCATGATTAGAAGGTAGAAGAAAGAGTATATTCATAGCATTTGAATATCTACGTAGCCATGTTTCCCTTTCCTGATTCATTATTTTTTTTGGGGGGGGGGAGAGAGGCTGTGTGGAGAATGGTAGACCACCTGTTGATTTCATTAGCAGCTAAGAAAATCTAATTTTTTTTTCTGATTAGGGATGATGAATAGTACAGAAGACTCTTTTCAAAAAGGAAATAAACCATTACCAAGCTTCATTTTTAAAAATCCATATTATCATCATCATCATTGTTATTTTGTTCCAGACCTCTGAATTCATTGGTGTGGAAACGTCATCTAGGAGTACAGATCACAAAATTGTAACTTTCAATAGTTGCTGGGGACACTTGGACACAGAAGCTAGCCCATAGGTGTCAGGGATGGGATTTGAACTGAGGTCTGCCTGACTCTGTGGCACACCCTCTCTCCACCATACCACGTCCCCTCTCACAGTAGCTGTTGAGTAAACATTTGTGGAATTCAATTAAATTGAATCTATGCCAAATTTTAAAATATGTTTAATTGCTTTCATTTTTATAATGCTTAAAGATGTGCAGAGCATTTTACAGATATGATCACAGATTATCCTCACAGGAACCCTGGGAGGTAGATGCTATTATTGTACCCATTTTTCAGATGAGAAAGGTTACCTGGCTTACCCAGGGTCAATGAGCGAGGAACTCAGGTCTTCTAGCTTTATCCTATCCACTGTGCCAAGTACAACAGACGTTATTGCTCGAGAGGACTTAAGTGAAAAGAGGCCTGCTACATCTTTTAAGAGGGCAATGAATGATTGCTGTGTTCTTTTGACGAGAGCATGTCAAATTCTATGATTTGTAAGCATGCTATTTTGTGGGCCCTCTTTTGTAGGCACATGTGGTAGCTCTGACGTATAGAAGGACCTAGCGTTAACTTAGATTTCCTCTTTAGTTAGTTTTAGACCCAGAAGGTTGGGATTAAGGGGTGAAAGAGGCATTTTTAAGCTTAATATAGAAACAAACTTCTGAAAAGAAATGTCCCAAAATAAAATAGATTATCTCGGGAATTAGTGAGTTATTCATCACTGGAAGTCTTTGGAGACAGGGCTAGATAACTATGGGTCACATCTGTTTTAGAGGAGCTTCCCATTCATCTGCTTTGTAGAATAGATGCCCCCTGAGGACCCTTCCACATTTGCATTCTGTGGCTTTCCTGAAACTCAGCTGCTGCTATTTTGCCTGAGCCCAATAGTCTGCAGAGAGCTTTTGCAACACTGACTATTGTCATTAAAATTTTAGCTCAGAACATATGACCAAGGCCAGTTTCCTACATTTAACAAATTTCCACCAGGTATCGCTAACCACCACTTAACTATTTAGGGGCCACATAGGGACAAATTCCAGTTTCCCAAGCTGAGCATCAGCTTTATAGGGATGAGTTTTGACCCTAAAAGAAGCAGCTGTGCCCTGTGATCACTGGCGTTATTTTAAGGACAGAGCACTGCAGGCCATGGGGCTACAGGAGGTGAGGCAGGTGCAGCAGCTGCTACTGCACCAGCAGTCCAGGGAATGCAAATAAAGCCTCCAGTGGAGCTCACTGTGCTAGGTAATACCTTTGAACTTTCCCAGGAAAGGAAGTAGGGAAAGGGAGGAGCAAGGGACCAGAAAAAAAAGGCCAGGAACATACAAGGCAAAATTTTGCTCTAAAGATATTATATGTGTGTACGTATATGTGTGTCCACATGTATGTCCATATATGAACACATGTCATACAATGTGCTTCTATTATATATCACTATATATTTGTGTGTATAGTTGAAGATACTGTTTTCACTAATAGAATGTAAACTCTTTGTCATCAAGGAATTATCTTTTGCTTTGCTTTCCTTTGTGTCCCCAGCATCTTACACAATGCCAAACATACAGGCAGATAATATGAGATTGTTCGTCGATTGATTGTATCTGTGGATTGAAAAGCATCCCCAGTCCCTAGAAATCCATTGTACATCGAGAACCAACCATGAGGGGGCCCCCAGTTCCACAATGAGGTGGAGAATGTAATTTCAACAACTCTGAACTCCATCTACTTGAGTCTCTGATGTTGCTCTCTGCGCTTTGGAGATGTTATAGGTCACCAAGCGTCCTCAGGATTCTCCAACTGCTCTGGCTGCCTGACCCTCCACTCGTCTGGAATTGACAAAGCAGAGGCAGCCCTCCACATGCATTTATTTCTCTGATGCCCAAATTCCCTCAGATTTCTTTTAAGCAGGATGTCCATAATTATCATAATTCATTTTCCTGGCATCCTCATGAGCCACTACAATAAAAAGATATAATTTTTTCATATCTATAAAATATCTATAACTATCAAATTTGTTTACTCCTGGGTTCCCTGCTACTTAAATTACAATTATCCACTGTAGAGCTATTAATCTTTCCTGTCTAATCCAACCTGAGTGCTGTGGAGCAGAAAGGAATGTGTTGTACACAAATGAGAGTCTGGGAAATGCTACCAAATTAGGGAAAGGATTTGAATCGTGTTAGATCTGGAGAGTACAAACAAAGCCTGAACTGAAGTAGAAAGGTCAGTCCATTTTGCTACTAGATCACATTCAAGGTAATTCAGATGCTTTAACAGCAGAAACCCAAATTTACAAGTGTCCTCAGGTTTAAAGGGGGAAAAAAGAGAAATAATTTCAAAAGGATAGCTGATTTTTTTTCAGATCTCTTTGTTTATTGATAGCAAAATGTCTGTCTAGGCCAGTGGTTCTCAACCTTCCTAATGCCGAGACACTTTAATACTCATATGTGGGCGTTATCTGCATGTGGGCAGACTCTCCTGGAGACGGATGGAAGAGTGGTGTCTCGGTTTCTAAGACCATCGGAAATATGTGTTTTCCCATGGTCTTAGGCCATCCCCAAAGGGGTCATGACCCACAGGTTGAGAACCACCGGTCTAGGCCAAAGTATACATCCTTTTGCATTAAACTGGCAAAGTCACTCCCTAATAGGTGAGTCAATATCCTCTATGCTTGGTTGGAGGAAAGGAGTATTGGGAGCCATTGGGTGACTGTGGCAAATTTATACATAAATGTATATATATTGATGATATCCTTAGATATAGACATATATTGTAAATGTCGTTGCATATATGTGGATATAAAATGCATGTATGCATATACGCATGCATATATCCATACTCCTGTATATTTATACACATGTACATGTATGTTCATACGTGGATTCCTGCATTATGCATATTTACCATTTGGTTTTGTTGTTGGTGTTTGGATCATTGGAAATTTCATTTGCTCTGCTGGCATCTTCTTATTCCTTGTTAAAGTTATGATTTCTTCTTCCACCAGCAATGTCTATATATGGAGAAGGGAGATAAATTAGATGAAATCATGATTATTTCTTTATATTATCTTTTTAATACTAGAGGCAAGAGTTCATTCATCTTTTCTGCTTGTGTTTTTTTAGCTTTTTTCAGGAGGGGAGGACTGGGGAATTCAGTAGTCCAAGTATTATGTTCTTTATCTCAACCAATTTCTTCCTGTCTCTACTTATCTGACGTGGGAATCTGATGAGTAGCTAACTTGGTATTCTCACTATGATACTGAAGCATACTACAGAGTGTTTGGGAATGTTGAATGAAACATCACCAGCTGGCCCCTTAGCACCCTGAAAGAAACACAGAACCTCAGGTGTAGAAGAGATCAGTTGCCATCTGGACCAATCCACATCTACATAGGAATCCCTTCTACGACTTTCCCAAGCATTTATGAAAGATTTACTTGGAGAACTTCCAGTGAGGGTGAATTTATTATCTTTTAAGGTGGCTCAAGTCAACTGAAGTCTTCCTCTTTGCAAATTCTACCCATTGCTCCTACCTTCTGGGACCAAACAGAATAAGGCTTTGCACCTTCCCAGGTGACAGTTTTCCAACAACTTGAATGATGCTATGAGATTCTATAAAAAGCTATAGCTTTTCTTCTCCAGACTGGGCACCCCCAGTTCCTTTATCAAATCATGGCATGGTCTTCTCACCATCCTATTGGTGTTCTTCTGGATTATGAGTATATCCATAACTTTTCTAAAATGAAGTGACCAGAACTTATCACAGTGGCCCAGAAGTGGTCTGATTGGTACCAAAAATAATGGAACTATGCCTTCTTGTGTCTTTGTCACTCTGCTTCTCTTAATTGAGCCTGTGCTCAGATTTGCTTTTTTGCCTGCAAAAAATAATTGATGTTTCTTCTGAAACATTTTATATGTACTGAGATAAACTTATATCACAGAACTCTCATCTGGGAATTATACTATTCATATCCTCAATCAGTCAATAAACATCTATTAAGAGTGCACTATATGTGAAGCACTGTCATAAACACTTAAACATTGGAGATACAAAGAAAGGGGAGAGAGAGACAGAGAAACAGAGAGAGACAGAGACAGAGACAGAGAGACAGAGAGAGACAGAGAGACAGAAACAGAGAGAGAGAAAGAGAGAGAGAGAGAGAGAGAGAGAAAGAGAGAGAGAGAGAGAGAGAGAGAGAGAGAGAGAGAGTTGGAAATGATCAGCAGGGTGGACATCATTTGAATTAAGTGGGAACAGGAAATGTTTCATGTAGATGGGCTTTTAACTGACACCTAAAGAAGCCAGGAAGCAGAGGTGATGAAGATGAGCATTCTGCACATGGGAGGCAGTCAGTGAAGATGCCCAGTCAGAAGATGGAGTTTTTTGTTCAAGCTATTACAAGCAGGACTGTGTCATGGTAGGGGTGGGAGAATGACAAGTAAGGTGGGAAGATAGAAGGGGCAGGTTATAAAGTGTTCTGAATTCCACATAAACAGTATTTGGGAAAAGCATAGGAGAAGACAGCTTTCAATTTTTGCTTAACAGAGAGTTAAATCCAAATAGTAGCTAGTCTCAATGCAGACTTTTTAAATCTGTGATTCTAGTCTCTCATGAACAATCCCGCCAAACAACAGGCAAAGTAGGTTAGGTGGCTAATGCAGCCAGAAAATTTTCAGTGGCATTCCACATTGTGTGTTTTAGTAAAAACCAATTGAATTCTATGATCAGAAGGGAGGATGAAATGAAGGATCATTTAATGTAAAAGATTAAATCTGTAAGACTGGAAAACTAAGCTACTCTTTAATTTATGCTATTAATGTCTCTGTAGGTCACCACCCAATGGATGGATAATCTTACACATTTGTACATATTTATGTACTTATCTGATGACTGCTCTTAAGGGAGTGTATGTACTCTTGTGTCCTAGAAACAGCTTATCAGTTTCCAATACTTCATTGGAAAATGGTTTAGTCTTTGCTGCTGCCAATTTACCAAAGCATTTATGAAACAACTTCTATGCCAGAGACTGCATTTGGTATTTCAGATGAAAAGACAAATAGGAAAGAGTCCTTGACCTCAACTTTTATTGAAGATATGAATACACATTCTCCTATCCGTTGTTGAAAGTCGCTGTTTAAACAATATTTTTCGAATAATGAGATATGAAGAATGATAAAAGGATTGAGTATGGTATTCTGGAAGAACTAGGAGTGTCATGATAGATGGGGAAAGTCATAAGAATACTGTATGCCTCTTTGTGAAAGTTGCACTTTGTGATGGGAAATCCACCCCATTCTCCCCCTGTCTCCTCTACCCCAATCTAAGATATCTTCTTCCATTTCCAGGCCTAGAGGGATAAAGAGATAGGTCGATTTTATTGATTTAGTCATTTAAATTTATAATGGTTGTACCAAGTATCGTTGTTGTGGGATCATGGTTAAGTTGGAAATTGAACCTGAAAACAGTGCAATATAAAGTGCCCTTAAATAATTTAAAAACTTGAAAATTATATAAAGTATTTTGAATGTGATGATCTTTAGCAGATGGATTGTTTTTATTTTATTATTTTTCTTCATCCTGTAGTCGCTAAGTTTACCTTTCATCAGGCTGGTATGTGATGGGCAGTCAATCAACAACACTAATTAAGTTCTTATTAAGTGACAGGTACTGGGCTGGTTACCAGGGATACAAATTGCTAGGGGAAGTATCCATCGCAAAGTTATATTTCATGAAACTGAAAGTCAGGATTTGAACTGTCCTTTAGAAATAAAGTATACCTTGACCCCAAACTTCAATGGTGTCATTGGAAAAAAGGCCAAAGATACTAATATTCTATTCCCAGCTTACTTCTCTCCATTAATAATTATTCCAACAACAAAAGTGCTCATTAAACCAGGATATGCTGAATATTAGGAACTTAAGATTGTGCTTCTACTGGCAATGCTAAATTGTAAAGGAAGGTCCATTACTCTCAGACCACCATGTAAAATCAAACACAAATATAGGACACTGAGAAACACTGAATCTCAGATTTGGAAGTCATCTCAACAGTCTTCAAATTTAACTCATTCATGACCAAGAGTCCCCTTTATACTATACCCCAGCAGTGTTCATCCAGCCTTCATTTGTGAACTTCCTGCAAGGAGAACTCCTCCTTCTAAGGAAAGAATCTAATGAATTGCCTTTAGGGAATCTGAAATTGGTTGAGAATAGAGAAGGTCATGAGATGCATCCATAGATCATATCATGTCACATGAAGGGGAAGGGAGAAGTGCTCACCTATATATGTTTGGAAGTTCCACTTGGAACAATACCAAGGAAGACCAGTTTTGGATGAAGTCAGGGTACTTGGTCAGTGATGCTGAAATACTTTCCCCAAAAGACACGCTTAGGGAAATTATCATATCCCCTGTATGTAAATGTGTTTCAGTCTATTTACTGATACTTTGGAGCTTAATGTATACAAAAGAACAAGCTAGAAGCAAGCTGAGAAAGGTTAAGGACAGTATTTAGATGCTTATTCCATATGTATAATTGATTCCTTAAAAGGTTAAATACCTTTAGCATATGTGAGATTCGCTGTGAATCCATTGTGTTTGGCATCATTTGGGTTTGCTTTGTTTTACCTCATTCTAAAGTAAATGTCATATTTCTTCTCTGGGGAATAGAGCCCTGGTGCTCAGGTAAGCATGTGTTTCCAAGCAGATATCAGTACAAAAGGAGGCCCCTATGTTTCCTAAATAAGGGACTATTCATACAGTGAGTACCCTGAGCTAAATTTATCAGGGACTACCTGCAATGAAATTCCCCCTGGAAATGAAAGCTTTTATGGAACAAAGACAATTGCTAGATTGAAATAGGGGATAGGAGAGCGCTGTAGTTACCTTTTTTAAAAAAGCACCATTAAAGGAGGTATCACCTGCTAAGAAACACCATAGCATGGTAGAAATAAAACTGATTACAGAATAGGAAGTCTTGGGTTCAAATCCCATATCTGATTATTACTGTCCATGGAACTTATGCCAAGTGGATTAATTTCTCTGGGCCTCAGTTTCCTTCTTAACAAATGAGAGGGTTAAACTGGATGGCTTCTGAGGTCCTTTCCAGCATTAGAGCCATCATCTTAAGTCACTTAATCTCTGGAGCTCAGCTTAATCTTTTGCAAAATGAGATAGCTCTTAAGTTTCTTTCCAGATCTGAAGCTCTGTTTTTAAGTCACTTAATCTCTTTGAAACTCAGTTTCTTCTTTTGCTAAATGAGACAGTTGGACTAGTTGGCCTCTGGGGTCCATTCCACTTCTAGATCTCTGACCAAGAACAACTCAAAGCTCAAAAAAGTATATTCTCTATTGGAAACAACATTGAAAAATGGATGTGTGTATAAATGTATATTACACATATAGAAACACATGGATATCTACATTCATGTATAGAAATGTGTCAGAATATGTATATATGTGTATACACACATACACATATGTATACATATACATATATACGTGTGTAAGATTTGTATACAGCCATTGAGAAAATTTGTTTCACTTGACTAGGCATGTATTTTATTAAAATATTTTTCTTTTTTCTGTTAGGGTAGGGGTAGAAAAAAAACATATTCCTGTTTTTCTTTTTTAAATAATGTGATGGGCTAAAAAAAATATGATGCCATCCTACAAATGCAAAACATTGTATGCATTGTCAAGTGGTCTTATTATATTCTTATTTTTACTAAACTACTTTGTTATGTGATATTTCTCATAAGCTGGGAGTAATCTATAGATGTTTGCAATCTAAAGATGAAATAGATAAATAAAATTTTTAAAAAAGAAGATAATGGGTAGCATGGATTCTTAGAATGTTCGAGATCACCAAGCTTGACCTTTACTTCTTATACATATTCTTGGGATAATTTGGGTGGGGGGATACTTGAAGGCATGGGACACATTCCATAACCTCATTGCTCAACTGCTTCATGATCTTGGAGATAAGCATTTGGACTTATTTTGCTCTTTTTATAATGAACATCTCTAGTAACAGCTGCTGTACCAAAATTCAGAAAGAACACTGTGGTTTGCTTATAAAGAATAATATAAGGTAACTAAAAAAGGTGAGGGATCTATTCAATGGTTACCTGTTATATCAGCATCAAGCCAGTCCAGAGCTCTGTGGAGATGCTTCAATCATTCATCAATGGAGACTGAAATAACTTGGCTTTCTTAGTCACCAGGGGGGTATTTTGTGTTAGAATGACAGCTGCAGTTGGATGAAGGTAGATCTGAATTTCCAAGGTAGCAATTTCCATGTGGTGAAAATTCAATACATTGTGTTAGCGGCTGGAAAAGCAAAGTGGTTCCAAGTGTTTAGTTTCAAGTTGTAGAGCTCAGAACCATATTAGTTGCCTTCTGGTTCTTTAGACTAAGTCACCAAGAAAATTATTAAAGAAGGACAGAATTTTAGAGCTGGAAGGAATCTTAAATGTCACTTAATACAACCCACATCTAAAACAAACCCCAACGAGAATATACTAGGCCAGTGGTCATCAGTCTGCTTAAAGACCTCCAGTTAGGAATAGCACTATGTCCCAGAGCAGCTCATTCAATTTCAGAACAACTATAATTGTTAGGAAGAGTTCCCTTCCATTAGGCCTTAATGTGCTATTTCTGTAAATAAATTTCTATAATTTGCTACTATAAAATTTCCACAAATTGCTGCTAATTCTACCTTCTGAGAACAAACAGCAAAAGATAAATCCAGCTTCAGAGAGGATGGAGTTTTGGCCTTGGAGTTACATGGAGAACCTGCGATCAAATCCAGCTTCAGATACTTACAAACTGTGTGACCTTAGGCTATCCATTTAATTCCCCTGTGCCTCAGTTTCCTCCCTGTAAATTGAAGGAGTTAAAGTCAATGGTCTCTGAGTTCTGCCCCCACTAGCTCTAAAGATCTGATTGTATGATCCAATTCAAATAGAATTATACTGGAAGACAACTCCCACGTCCCCTCTGAATCTTTTCTTTTCCAAGCTAAACATACCTAAAACCTGTAGTTGGCTGTGCACTTAAGACCTTTCAACATCATTATTCTCCTTTGAAAGCTCTTAAGTTTGTCCATAATCTTCCTAAAATCTGTTACACTATAACTGACATGGCCTGACCAGGGCAGGGTACAAGAGGATCATCACCTCATTATTCCTGGAAGCACTACCTTTCAGAACAAAAAACAAGATCACATTAGTTAGGACTTTTTTTGGTTGCCTGATAACACTGTGGATTTCTATTAAGCTTTCAGTCCACTAACAGCCCCACATGTTTTTTCACACAATATGCTTTAACATTTCCTCTCTTTTCTTATATTTGTGAAATTCCTTTTGGAACCAATGCATTTAAATTGTTTCTTAGATTATGCCCAATGTGCCAAACTGCCAAAGTGCTCCCAGAGAAGTTATAGAATTAGTAAAGGAGCTCGCAACAATATGGGGGGAAGGGACTACCATGGAAAAGCTAGGATTAGCGGCAAAGCTGCCATGGTATTTGTCTCCTGTCACTGCTAATTGAGGGGAAGTTGTCATTGTCTCATCTGGCAAGTGCATTGGGAAATACTCTGCATTGAGTGGCAGAGGTCCTTTAATATTTATAACCTTGGGAAAGAAATTACATCTCTCTGGTCTTAGTTTCCTCATCTGAAAATGTTGACATCAGATGAGATGGTCTCTGAGGTTCTTTCTCACCTTTTCAACTTTCTTTTTTGTGTCATCTTCCTCCATCAATATGTAAGCTTCTTGAGGGCAGGTGCTGTCATTCCTTATTAAGTGCTTAATAAATGCATATTGACTGACTCACTAATCTATGAGCCCGAGACTGATTATAGTGTAGTCAGTGGCTTTTGACTGAGTCCAAACTTCACAGAACAAATCTTTTTAAGGGGATTTGTTCTGTGAGGTTTGTGTTCAGTCAAAGGGCTGCACTTGGGGACCTAGAGGACCACTCATGGCCTCAAGGCTGCAGGTTTCCCACCCCTGGAGTCTCCTACATCAATTGTCATGGAAAAGGCTCCCTTTTCTTCTTACTCCTCAAATACCATGATCTTTGGGGGAAGGGAATATATTTTTTTCTTTCTTCTTTCTTGATGTGTTCTCTACCAGAGTGAGCCATGTCCCAAGAAAGAGAATGCCCCAGTGGAAAGATCACTAAATGAAAAATCTGAATGGCTAGTCTGCACTCTATCATGAATTAGCAATGAGACCTTGGGCAGGTCACTTGCCTCTGGACCACAATTTCCTCCTCCAAAAAATGAGAGGATTATACTAAATTATATCTGTGGTCCCCTTTCAGCTTTAAAGTACTATCATGCAATATCTACCATTCTATTTAATTATTCATTCAACAAGATCTTCCTATGTACAGGGCACTACACTAAGCATTAAAGGTGCAGATACAGATTTTTTAAAGTCCCTGCCCTAGATCTTACATTTTCCTCAACAGATTACAATGTTTATATTAATAACATAAATGTGAAATAATATGAGGTAATTTCATGAGGTAGGGAACACTAATGACTGAGGAGATGTTAGCCTTCTTCCATGTCAACCATGCCAGCCACTAACCTAGGATGCCTCCCACCATCTTATCACTAATGAGACAATATTTATAAGACAGTTTGCAGCCTTTAAAGTGCTAGATAGACATTTGCTAATTTTATAATCACCACCACCACCATCAGCCCCACCAGCACCAGTACCAGCATCATCATCATCACCACGATCATCCCTTGTCTCTACTCCTGGGCCAGAATGAGGATGAGGTGGGGAAAGATATGTGATTGTCTAGACTTGCCCCAAATATAAATTCATCAAGGAATAATAAGTAGAATGTTGGACAGAGTCAAGAAAATTTGAGTTTAAATCTGGCTTCAAACACTTACTAGCTGGGTGACCCTGGGAAAGTCACTTGAGTCTTCTCTCAGGTTCAGTTTCTTCACCCATAAAACGAAGATAATACTGTCACCTACCTTTCAAGGTTCTTGTCAGGATGAGATGAGATAATATTGTGTAAAACCTTAAAATGCTCCATAAATGTTAGCTATCTTTGTTATTGTGATAGTGCTTAGAGACCACCACTAATCCAGAGGTTTCAAACACTGGGCTACACACAGCCTACAGCACTCCCAAATGCAGCCCAAACTGGTTTAAAATATAATTATGAAATGAATAAAAATCAATAGAACATAGATAATATTAGTTAATGTTAGTATGTGGTTTTCCAAGATATTATGCAACCCACAAGGATTTTATGTATGATTTAGTGGTTACCATTTCTGAGTTTGGCATTACTAAGGCAATCTTCTCTGCCCTCCCATGTCCTAATGAAAGAATCTCTTCCACAGTATGTGACAATTAGACATTATCTCTCTACTTACACGCATCCAATGATAGGTACCTCATTAATTTATGAAAACATTGCTATGGAAATCTGAAGATCTTCCCTGCCCCTAGGCCCTTTGATAGGCTTAAGTGACTCTGAGAGCCTTCCCTGATTTGAAAGTATACTCTGCCCCCTAATAGGCTGAATGTGGTCATATGGAGCCTGTGGCAGGAGGCTTGTTCTTCAGGAATGCCCACATCTCATTACTTTGTGATTGGGCAGTGGGTCAAGAGGGCTGTGACTTTCTCCCAGCCAGGAGAAGGCTACATATACCCTGATGTGTTTTTGCTTTGGGGCTCACTTTGAGAATAGTTGTGTGATTTGGCCAAACGAGTCTCTGGGAAGCCGTTGAGCCCCCCAGCTTTGAAAAACCCAGATGTTGGTGCTTCCCTCTCTGGTAACTGAATAGGTATGGATGTAATGGTCAGACGGTTGGAAGCCCATCTCCTGATCTGTTTCTTTGTCTGCTTGTAACTTCTGTTTGTATTCTGTTTGCATTCTCTGAAGTTCAGGGTGCTGATTTTTTTCCCCTGAACTAGGTAAATGATATATGTTTGATTGATTAAAGTAAGATTGTTAACCCATTTTGAGTTGCTTTCCTTTAGAAAAGCAAATCTAAGAACCTGTGTTAGAAGCCATCCTGGGTATGCTAGGGTGCTTGCTGATACAACCATCCATCACATTTTCTTCAATTTTAATTGTTAGAAAATAATTGGGGGGGGGGGGCAGAGCCAAGATGGCAGCATAGAAGCAGGAACACTCCACAGCTCCCATATAGCCACCTCAAATACCCATACAATAAGATTCTAAACAAATTTTAGGGCTCCAGAACTCACAAAAAATGCAGAAAAACACATCTCCCACTGAAGGCAGCTCAGCAGGTGGTACCGAAAGGACTCATCACAACGGGCTGCTAGCCAAAACCAGCCTGGCCTGAAACCACAGCTTAGCCCAGGGACTGCCAGGACAAGCCACAGCCGGAGCCTTCAGGAGAGTGGATCAGTGGCAGCTGTGGTGATATCCAGAATTATCAAGCCATAAGAAACAAGGACTAAGTGAAAGAGCTCCAGACTCCACAAAAATGACAGAATAACAAAGCTCCCACTGAAGGCAGCCCGGCAGGCGGTCATTGCAGTGCTGGAAGCAGAGCCCAGCCCCATGTGGTTTCAGCCCCAGGGTGTCCAGGAGAAGCTGTGGCTGTAGCGTTTGGGAGAGCAGATCAGCAGCAGCTGTGGCAATTTCCAGAATCACCAACCCACAAAAGCCAAGGACAAAGGGAAAAGGTCAGTGGAATTCAGCTAAATTTGGGGGAGATGGTCCAGCCAAACTGTCTCCAGAGCTAGAAGCAGTCTGAAGTGGTGGCCCTGCAGCCGCCTCCATGTGGCTGCTTCAGAAGCTCCTGGCCTGCAGATTGCAAGGGGGCCAAGTGATCATTCAGAGCCTAAGTGCTCTTGCCTTGAGCTGCCTGGATCAGATTATGGTCTTGGGTGGTGGCCCTGAGGTGTGCTTTCAGTGAGCCAAAGCTGGTGGGGGCTGCAAAAAATGGCAGCCTCCTAATAACTCTGGCAGCTGTGAAAACCCTAGCGATTTGGGACAGAGCTGTCCCCTCTGAAAGCAGAGTTTTACTACTGAGCCCAAAAGCCAAGTAATTCAATGGCAATATGAGGAGGCAAAGGAAACAACACAACCTCAGCAATCCAACTTTAGATTCCTTTTTTGGGGACAAAAAGGACCAAAGCATGGAACAGGAGGAAGACAACAGTCAGAACCCCCACACCAAAAGCTTCCAAGAAAAATACGAAGTGGATAGAGGCCACAGAGGAGCTTAAAAATTATTTTAAAAGCCAATAAGAAAAATGGGGGAAACATTGGGGAGAGAAATGAGAATGATGCAAGAAAACCATGATAATAGAGTCAACAACCTGATTGAAGAAAATAACACCTTAAAAAATAGATTAACTCAAATGGCAAAAGAGGCCCAAAAAGCCAATGAGGAGAAGAATGCCTTAAAAAGTCGAATTTGCCAGATGGAAAAAGAATCTCAAAAGCTTTCTGAAGAGAATAATTCCTTCAGAATTAGAGTAGAGCAAATGGAAGCAAATGACTTTATGAGAAATCAAGATACTATTAAACAGATCCAAACCAATGAAAAAATAGAAGGCAATGTGAAATATCTCC
>CM053581.1:558247980-558279794 GCA_028627135.1 Pseudochirops cupreus | reverse complement strand
TTTCCCCTGAACTAGGTAAATGGTATTTGATTGATTAAAGTAAGATTGTTAACCCACTTTGAGTTGCTTTCCTTTAGAAAAGCAGATCTAAGAACCTGTGCTAGTAGCCGCCCTAGGTATGCTAGGGTGCTTGCTGATACAGAGTTCAAAGGTGACTTCAGACCCTTACAGGCAGTATGACCCTGTTCACCTCAGTTTCCTCATCTGTAAAATGAGCAGGAGAAGGAAATGGCAAACCACTCCAGTCTTTAGCAAGAAAACCCCAAATGGGGTCATGGAGAGTTGGAAACAACTGAAAGAACTCAACAACAGCTTATTAATTAGATGAGAGATGAAATTTGCATGATACTATTGGGGGTTAATAGTAAACTGGTTGACTATTCACTAACATAGGATTAGACCATGACAGATTTAGAAGTAGAGGCGACCTTAAACATTTTCAAGTCCACCTCCTTCACTTTACAGATGTGTAAACTGAGGCCAGGAAGAATTAAGAGACTTGCACAAGGTCAAACAAGGTAAGGTAATAAGTGACAGAGAGTTGTTAAGGAAATCCATTTGTCTGGTGTGACTCAATCAGATCTCTGAAGGTGGTTCCCAAAGAAAAATGCATTGAGCAGCATAATGGAGTAGAATTATAGGACCTGGGAGGGACCTCAGAAGCCATCTGGTTTAGTCTCTCATTTCACAGATGAGGAAACTGAGGCCCAGGGATATTCAGTGACTTGCTCAAGACCTCACAGGTTATAAATGCGAGGGGTGGAATTTGAACACAGGTCCTGAGACTCTAGAGTCAGTGCTATTCCCACTGTTGCAAGCTCTCATTAGATTGTAAGCTCCTTGAGGGCAGGGGCTGTCTTTTGCCCTTTTCATATCATTCAAAGTGGTCAACTCCTTTGAAAAGTTCCTAAGTCATTCAGATGCATAAGTTCTGGTATTTTAAAGTCAATTTATTACTTGATATTAACATGTCAAAATAAGTTTTTGAAATGATACTTCTCAGTAGCAATATACATGGGCAGCTAGGTGGCACAGTGAATAGAGCACTGGCCCTGGAGTCAGGAGGACCTGAGTTCAAATCCGGCCTCAGACATTTAACACAAAACCTAGCCATGTGACCTTGGGCAAGTCACTTAACCCCAATTACCCTCCAAAATAGAAAAAAAAAGAAGTAATATACATACTTTTATAACGGTGTATAGAAAATAAAATCAGTTATTTGCTACCCTCCACTTCAGAAAAATAAAACTCAAACCAACACTCAGCTATTTTGACCTTTAAATAAAATTTTTGCCACGCTATATTTTCCTACATATGAATGGAAAATGGATGAACGAAAACTTCATCTTATTCCCTGAAGCTCTCCTGACAAAAGAAGTCTCAGTTCCTGAAACCACGTGAAAATGATCATAATATTGACTTAAACTTTGGTACTGTTTCCACCTTAGCAAAAGATTTCAATCACAAAAAAGGGAAGTGCTACTTGTAGGATGACTTTTGCAAATAAAGTCCAGCTATTTTTAAGACTGATATATAAGGGATGAGCATTAACAATTTCAATTATTGCTGGAAGGTAATTTGAAATTCACCTAGTCACAGTATATTAGATACAAAACAAGAAGGCCTCTCAGATGTCATCTATTTCCAACCCCACCTTTTACAGATGAGGAAGTTGATGCCCCAAATTAAGTGACTTGCCCAAGGTCATACATGTAATGAGTAACAGAAATAGAATTCTAGCTCAGATTCTGAATGCAGATTCCAAGATCTTTGATAAGGCAAGATTCAGACCATTCTAAAATTAAAATGGCAGGGCTTGTCAATAACCAGACTCCAGACGATAAACAGATTTCTTCTTAATTTTAGGATCCTAATCTGCGGTGAAATAAGGAATATAGTTTCAGTTGAATAGAAGCAAAACATTGGTGTAAGGCTTTAAAATTAACACAGTATTGCCCACCTACCTTCCCACCTGAAATCTGTGGTGTAGGTAGTCCACGAAATTGAAGATAAAACAATTTAATAACCCACTTATGGTCACATGTCTTGCAAATGTCAGTGCTGAGATTTACCAGTGTTTCAGAAAACACTGGCTTTCTGAACTCCAGGCCCAGAGTACTTCTATCACTACGTCAGGATTTTAATGCCCCTTAGGCAAATGTTATGACAGGCCCCAAAGAAACCAGATACAAGAGCTAAGAAAGAATTCTTTCTTTACTCAGGGGCATATCCTGATGCTCTTATGTTGGGCTTCTGGTTTGGAAAGGTTGACCATATATATACTTGGATGACATTATGTGCTGCGTCATGGACCGCTGTAGCCTGAGGAACCGAATCTGAGTCTTATCCAAGAAACAATAGAGAGGCAACTAAGAGGCCTGTGCAGGCTGCAATCCATCACCAATAGAGTATCTTGGAAAAGTGGTGTATGTGATATTATCAAAGAAATGTCTGAACAAGAAAGAAATTGGGATGATCACATGGCAAGAAAAATGGATGGCAGAATAAGACAATTGGAATTGGAAAGGACCCTAGAAGCCATCAAGTCCAAAGCCTTCATTTACAAAAGAGGAAACTGAGTCATAGAGGAGCAGTGACTTGACCATGGTCACAGATTGTTTCAGGCAGGATATGAACTCTAGTCTTCCTGATTCTAAGTCTGGCACTCTAGCCATTACATCAAACTGTCTCTCAAGTGATGAATAACTGGTGTGCTCTATTTCATCCTTGCAATGGGCAGAAAAAAATGTGAAAATCTCCCCTTCCCCAACACATATGGGTGGATCTTTTGCGGCAATGGGCAAAGGATAGGTAGACATGGACATATCATAGTTCTAGAGCAAGAAAGAATCTCAGAGGCTACCAGGTCCAACAATTTCATCTTAACAGGTGAGGAAAATAAGGTTCAAGGAGTTGGAGTGAATTACTTAAGGTCACATGGATAATCAGTATTAGAGATAGGATTCGAACCCAAGTCCTCTAGCTTTGGAGCCAGTGCTCTGTACTGCTATGCCTCAGAGTCTTATAATCTGTATAATTGGGAAGAATACCCAAAGTGATGAGATTGCAGACCCATTTCAGTGACTAAGTATTTGAGTTTGTTTATATGATTGTGTATGTTGGGGACAGATTATGTATCATACATATGTAGATGCATATGCATACGTATGTATATATGTATGTGTTTAATGAACAAGAGAATTACCATTGGCTTGCTCTGCACTAAATAAGATCCCAGTGCTGTAATGCCAACATTGCTTGTCTGCTAATCAGGCTGAAGGTACACGTAGCTACATCCCCAAATGAGGTTCAGCAAACTTAAGGGTAATCATTTTTTTTTAAGAGCATTGGCAACCACTGTTATTCAAAAGTACAAAGCTAATTGGCCATTTTGACAGCCTCCTGCTTATCCAGTGATGAAAACCTGGCAGTTCAAATAGCCACCTTTCAAAATGGCTCTGATTAGAAATACAGTACTGCTAACACTGTCAAATATACATTCCCAAAATACCTTTAGCTCCAATGATGAGAGGCCATAGTATCCTTGGTAGCAGACATTGGATTTTATTCGTCTTTGGAACTCCCTCAGTGCCAAGCACATAGTAAGTCTTTAAGTCATATTTGTTAAGATCAGTCGACTTGAAATGCAAGTCAGATTGGGTGACTCATTTAAAACTCTCAAAGGTGTCAAGGAGGTTGAAAATGGAGCCTTGTGAATGATTAAAGTTGAATCTGTTCCATTATATTTTAACAAAGGCATGGGCTTTTCAAAAGTGAAGATCAGTTCTGAGACAATTTTGGCTTTATACTTTGAAATGTCTTGAGAATTGCATTGGAAGTATTTGGTATGATTTAGGATAATAGAGAAACACTCACCAAGTAATCAAGTTCCTCACACTTTTGACTGGTGTTTTCAATACCACCTCTCTCCTCCAAGCTCTTCGTTCAGCCCCCACTTACTCTCATCAATCCCATATCAGGATAAGAAGCAAACCTAATTTCTACTGCATTATATGGACTGTACTTTTCTCTATATCTTTCTCAAGATGATTAGACAGCAGTTCCCAGTCTTTTATTAAGAAAAAATAAATTGATGATTTCTGAACACTGAGACAGTAAGATCATTCCAATGTCTTTTCTAATGTTTCCCTTTAGATTCAAACACTTATTAATGGACTATATGCCAGGCATTGAGCTAGACCTTGGGGTACAAACACAGATAAGGAAAACACTTTAGGACCTCATGGAGCTTATAATCTTCCAGAACTGTTTCAACTCCCAAATGTTTTGTGTAATCACAAACATTTGGCCATCTCTTGGGAATGAGTAGAACTTGAATATTTTAGATTCTAGTGAGATAGTACTACAAACTTCCTCCATTCAGGTCTCTGGCATGTTCCAGAGCTTTATCTACAGCAAAAACTAATAAAGCAAAATGTCATCCTTCTTTTTATGTAAATAAACCCTCTCCTCCCTTTCCACTTTGAATATGAAAAACTTTTAGTGCTACCAATTTTTTAATAGAAATGTTCAATTTCATTGCAGCTATTTGCTATTTAAATTATCTTAGCAAAATTTCCTTTCACAATTGCCCCTCACTCCAATCCCAGTCTAGACATCCATAATCCCTAAGATGAAGTCTTGAAAACAGAGGAAAATATAAGGAAAAGAAACTTGTTGAAATTGCTACTATGGGAGGATGTCACTGAAACTTTCAGAACCTGCTTCCTGTTGTGTAAGGTAAGAATGATAACATCAATAATATCCAACTCACAAGGTTTTTGTCATGTGATAATTTAGGACTGAGAGAAGATCTTGTACATTGGGAAAAAAAAAACCCATTAAATTGTAAACCAGAGGACTTAGGTTCAAATGTTACTTCTACCACTTATAATCCATATGACCTTGAACAAATTATTTTATTTCTATGGGATATGGTTCCCTGATATGCAAAGTAAATCAGCTGGACTACATAACTTTGCCTGAAGTGTTCCCACTTTACCCATTCCCCCACTAAGGAATAACTCTATGGGGATGGCTACTATATACTCTTTGGGGGTGGTGATATGGGAAGAGGTGAATACACCTATTGATTGGCTGAGAAAACACTGAGCTACAATTCTCTCTCTCTCTCTCTCTCTCTCTCTCTCTCTCTCTCTCTCTCACACACACACACACACACACACACACACAGACATACACACATATAAATAGATACATATACAATATAGATACATATATGATAGATAGAATAGATAGATAGATAGATTAGATAGATAGACAGACAGATAAATAGGTAGATAGGTAGATAGATGGATGAGGAGTCTTCCAAATGGTAGGCTTGTAGAGTAAGTTGGGTATCCATCATGTCCCTTGACTTCTAGTGCGTACAACCTTAGTCTCTCTCTCTGTGAAATTCTTCTTTCCTGGTTTGAGCTGTGATTTCATCTTGCTCCCAGCCCAAGAGCCCATTTATTCTCAGGTAGTCATTGGTCTATTCTAATCTGTGTAGTATACCTAATTTCTGTTTATTCTTAGCTAGGATAAATGAGTTTATTAACTATTCATAATGTTTTTTTTATGCAAGTCCAATTTGGTGGGAAGTATGTAAGCTGACGAGTATAAGATAACCATTATTCTCTCCTTTAGAGCAATCAGAAAAAATAATATTGATCTTAGATACCCTCCCCAAAATTATTATATTCTTAGACTATCAGTATTTGAGGTGTGGTGGGCAGATACTATTCTAGCCAATACCCTTCCTGGAGATAAGCGAGCAATGGAGTAAGGGCGCAGTCACAGCCCTCTCCCTGATCCCCATAAAGACAACATCTCAAAGAAAGGCAGCTTCTCTTGGAGAATGGTAGTTCAAATACCAGAGAAGTTAACAATCTATGCCACATTTCAATGGAACATCTTTATATTTAGACATCACCCATAATGACCTTACACTATGGTTGTGAGATAATGTATGAAAAGCACAAATTTTAGAGAAATATCTATACATGTGTGTGCGTGTATATATAACATACTATATGTGTATGTGTGTAAATGTCAGCTATTCTTCACTCATTAAAGTTCATTGAAAACTCATGCACATACTGATGAGTCTGAGAAATTGCAAACTTGTAAAACTTCATTTGAATGACCAAAGAAAAATTAAAGCAATTGCAGCAGTGTAATATCACTTTATATTATCATTCTAAGAAATAACCATTTCTCTACAGTAAATAGGTGTTAACCATAATACTGATTGAAACTAGAGATATGTGGGAACCAGCGCATTTAGGCTGGTGAGATTCCGTTGTTAAATTTTCAGTATGAACATATATATCTTGGAAATTGCGAAGCACAATAAATCCATCCTAGATTTATAGATGTGTTGATTGTCTATGCTAATGAAAGTAATGGAGAAAATTTAATAATGCCAATCAAACTCAAATGGATCTGGTGCAAATTATTTTTTTTCCCTTGGAGGGTCAGTTGTTAAATGAGGGTCACTTGTTACATGTTAACCATTTGACACCCATTTCTTCACCATGCCACGCATTGCCTTATCAGCTATGAAGAAATGAGAAACACTCTAGTGTAGTGGAGAAAAACCTTAACTGACGTTAGTGAGAGAATCTATGACTTAAGACCCATGTCTGTCATACAGTGACAGAGCCAGTCACATTCTCGACGTGCTCTCAGACAGCTCTCTAAAGACTAGAACTTACATTGCTCGTACCAATCTGTACTGGCTGAAGGAAGTATCCCCACTGGGAGTTTCCCAGCTGGACTGATAAAATCATAAGTCCAGTAAAAAAAGGAGAGAAGTTTGAGAAAACATGAGACTTTTCATAAAACTGGATTATTGGTAAAAATAAATAAATAAATAAAAAGAAATTAATACAGTTTAAAAGAGAATCTTCCTATCTACAGAAAATTATTATATTTACATAAAAATCACAGGAAATATATTCATAATGTTATCTCCCGGAAGAAGGGTAGGAAGAGTATCACCTCTTTCTTAACCTTTACCCTCACTGTACAAAAAGAGGGAGAGAAGGAGAGAGAAAAGGAGGGAAGAGGAGAGAGAATATTGAAGGGGTAGAAAAAAAGAAAGGTGGAAGAGATGAGGTAAAGGAAGACAGTGAAAGGGAAGGAGATAAGGAAGACAGAGAAAGGACAGTGGGAAGGGAAGACTTTTTTTTTTTGCTTTTTTTTTTTTTGGAGGGCAATTGAGGTTAAGTGACTTGCCCAATGTCACACAGCTAGTAGGTATGTGTGTCAAGTGTCTGAGGCTGGATTTGAACTCAGGTCCTCCTGACTCCAGGGTCAGTGCTCTATTCACTGCACAACCTAGCTGGAGCCAAAACCAGCCCAGCCTGAAACCAAGGCTTGGCTCCCGTCCCCCTTCCCCCCTTCCCCCCCACCTTTGGTCACTATACCATATAGCTAGTGATCATCCCATAGGAAACTTTTCCTTGTTCTCCAGCAAATCCAGCACAGTAGGACCCCATGCAACATTCTAAAGTTCTTCCTTGAGATGGCTTTACTTTCTATGGACACCAATTTATCAACAGGTTATCAACCAGTTATACCTCATTGTTCCTATGCCCCTACTTGTTCTTGTTCGGTTGTGTCTAACTCTTTGTGGCCCATTTGAATTTTACTTGGCAAAAATACTAGAGTGGTTTGCCATTTCCTTCTCCATCTCATTTTATAGCTAAGGTAACTAAGACCAGCAGGGTTCAGTGACATTCCTAGGGTCAAAAAGCTATTAAGTATCTGAGGCCAGATTTGAATTCAAGTGTTCCTGACTCCAGGCCCAGCACTCTAGCCACTGCACCACTTAGCTGCCCTTAGCCCTTATTCCTAAATATGTATTCTTTTTATGGGTGCCTCCAGCCATATGAGACCATTTGCAGTCAGAATAAAAATCTAACACTTCAAGTTGCATACTGTCACTGGCCTACATTGGTGAGAGGGAGTTTCCTGATCAGGAGTTCCCTGTACAAAAGGAAACACCAATCCAGACTCAGCCTAGTAACCACAATGAAAGAGAGGATGGCCCCACCACCCTCTCCTATGACCAGAACAGACCTAGCATACTATATCTGGTCTCGATGTTATATTTTTGACAAGCTACTGCAGATTGCAAAGATAGCAATGAGGACAATGTGGAGACAGAGAACTGTGCCAGACACAGCTTGAAGGATATGAGGATACTTGTATTGGAGAATTTAAAAAAAACCTTGGGATGACATGATAGATTTTACTATTTCGAAAGCTCATAGATCTAAAGCCAGAAAAGGCCCCAGAAGACATCTAGTCCAATGCCCCTGATTTTACAGATGGGTAAAATGACGTCCAAGAAGATTAAGTAACACATGGGTAGAAATGGCTATGATGTCATTTGGAAGAACAGTAAGATCTGCTTATCTTAGCCCTGGGGGTGTGTGGAACTAGGAGCTTACATAGAAATTCATTTTGGTTCAACTTAAGGAAACACATTGTATATCTTGGCATGGATAGAGTGCTAATGCTGGAGTCGAGAGAACCTGAGCCAAATCTGGCATCATACACTCACTAGCTATGCAACTCTGGGCAAATCCTTTAACTCTGTTTGCCTCAGTTTCCTCATCTGTTTAATGAACTGAAGAAGGAAATGGCAAACCATTCTAGTATCTTTATCACAGATATGCTTCATTATTTAAATATAGTTGCATTAGATGATTAATGACATCCCCTTCACATCTGTCAATAAAAGGAAGAGAATCACTTTCTAGATGCTATGAAAAAAAGTTGCAGTTTGTGTGGCAGAAAGGATGCAGGAAACAGCCTTTAGGTTTTCAATGGAGTTTACTCCAAATTCCATGGTAACAGGCTTTTCTCCTATGTAGAGTTCAGAAATGCTAGTTCTGTGCTTGTAGAGTATTACATTGAAGTTCCTGATGTGGAATCAAAGAAAGCAACCAGAGAAGTCAGTAACAAATGACTATCTTACTTGCTGAATGTCAATGTGAACTCTGTGAGGATTGTATGTGCTTACAGATAAATAGTTGCAAAGGTCCATGTGTCTTTTTTATTTGAGTGGAGGTAGAGTTTACTGTATAATCCACTTTTATATAAAAGTTTAAATGAGTAAGATGTGTTGTGATAGTGAGGAAGAACAGATGGAGAGTGCCAGGGCTTCACTGGGAGTCCTTAAATGTTCATACCCCCAAGAGAAGGTCTCCATGCCATTGGATTGACTCTTTAAGGAGGATTTATTGAAGTTAATACTGTAAATGAGTTGACTAAGGATTGTTTCATTCTCTACAGTTAAGCCCTCAGTGTCTACATGGTGCCTGGACCATAAGTGCTTGTTAACTGATAAGAAAAATTGCACAGGATGAGGAGCCATGAATGTGTTGCTATCTGCTCTAGAGGATGGTAATTCTCTCAATGAGGAAAAAAGATGTGTGGAGGTATGCTGAAGTTTTAAAAGCCCCCTTCCCAGCTCCACCAGTCACTAGCTCTCTGAGCTTCAGTAAGTCACAATGCTCTGTCATGTCAGTTTCCTCATATATAAAATGAAGGAGTGGAGATAACTGTGAAGATCCTTTACAGTGATACATCCTAATATCCTTAGTATTAAATCCTATGACAAAGGTAGGAAAATATTATACCCACTTTGCAGATGAGGAAACTGAGGCTCAGAGAAGTTATGTTTCTTGATCAAGATCACAGACAGTGATATTCAGGACTTGTGCCCAGATCCCATGAGTCCCTATACTATACTATTTCCCCTGTCTCGTGTTGCCTTGTACTATTACATTCCCCAGTGTACATTTTTCAGTGTTTCATCCCTGCCCACCACACAAACTCACAAATAAATGAGACTTCAACATTTCAAGAATCTATAATTTCATCAATGTGGAAAATCCCTCCACTGATGCAAAAAGCAGTCCCCTTACAACTTGGTTTATGGTCCTTAAGACTTTAGTGACTGAAAGTTTCATAATCATGCAATCAAGAAATGAAATTAAATATTTAATATTAATATTTTAAAAATTCCTGGGCACTGGCCCTGGAGTCAGGAGGACCTGAGTTCAAATCCAGCCTCAGACACTTAACATTTACTAGCCATGTCACCTCGGGCAAATCACTTAACCCCAATTGTCCTGCCTTCCCCCCTTCAAAAAGCAAAAAAAAAAAAAAATCTTGTCCAACAGCTGGAAGTGGTTGTTCATAGGCCAATGAAGTCATAAAATCTGCATTTCATGGGAATTTAAAACCACTTCATATGAAAAGGGAAAATGTTTATTCTAAGATTCAACTGAAAGAACCAATTCACCTGGAGACATGGGGTTATGTCTTCCAAGTATAGTAAGAGTCAGTATGCTATAGTTGAAAGAGCACTGAACTTGGCATCAGGAAGATCTGGGTTCTAAATCTGCCTCATACACTGGATGACTTGGTGACTCTGGGCAAGTCAATTAACTCTTTTGGCCCTCAGTTTCTTCATCCGTAATTTAGGAAGTCATACTGGGATCCCTTCCAGTCCTAAATATATGATCCTATGATCTGAAAAGCGTGTTATACTTTAATACTATACTATTTATATACTATAAACAATTACTTTGTTTTTAGAATCCCAGAATCACACATTTAGAAATGTTCAACAGAAAACCAATGTGGAAAAGGAACCTTAATGTCAGGGTCTAAATGAGGATTGATCTTTGAACAAAATCTTTGGCTAGCGATTTGCTTTTTGGTGGTGCTAAGTAATTTCAAGCAAGAAAGGAATATTGGAATGGTTCAACCTTGTCAAGAGAACTGTCCAAACTAGGTAATGTTCCCAGGGAACTTTTGAGGAATCCTTGGGATCAATTATGAGGAAACCTTTGTAGGTTTCTGGGAAAGAGCTGTTCTGTTTAAATGTTTTTAAACAACTCAAAAGGAAAAGAGAGAAGCCACAGCAAGCATCTAAATTGTGGGGCTGAAGCCAAATCATAAAATACTGAAGCCTGCAGAGCTCAGATGGAAAGTGAATCTCTGCAGATGCTGTTTCTGAATCTGGGCAGTAGAAGTAATCAGGTGGGGGAGAAGTCTGTGGAACAGGAAAAAAACAAAAACACAAAAAGCAGGTTTCAGGGCTTTAGGTAGATAGAGCAGTAAACAGAAGGCTGGGCTGGGAGTCAGGAGAGCTGAGTTCAAATCTGACCTCAGACACTTACTAGCTGTGTGGCCCTAGGCAAATGTCTATTTGTCTCCTCAACTATAAAATGGGGGTAATAATACCTACATCCCCAGGTTGTGGTGCAGATCAAATAAAATGATATTTTTAAGTCCTTTAACACAGAACCTGGTGCAAGGTAGGCGTTTAATACATGCTCGTTGTCTTCTTTCTTTACTTCCTTTAAATTCATAGACCATGAACTCAATCTCCCTTTTATTTTGCTTTTTTTCCTTTCACTACAAAGGAGAAAGTTCAAAGACTAGAAACTTTTCATTAAGAAGAATGGATATCGCCTGTTTTTTGAGGACTAGTAGGTAATTAATTGTCCACCTTGCTGGTCAGTAGATGAAAGCTGAAACCAGGAAAGCCTGCAAGGAATTTGGGTACCCAAACAAGTGGCACCTGCTGGGAAGGAAGCTGCCTGTAGGTCAAGGTCTGGGGCAGCCCTCTAGATAAGAGAAGACTCTTTTTCAAACAGAATAGGAAGTTAGAGCTAACTTATTCTGTGACCAATAACATTAAGTCAAGACAATACTTATCATATGCCCATGTATTTGCATTTCTTTAAATCTTGGTCTAAATCAGTGGTTCTCAACCTTCCTAATCCTGAGACCCTTTAATACAGTTCCTCATGTTGTGGTGACCCCCAACCATAAAATTACTTTCATTGCTACTTCATAACTGTAATTTTGCTACTGTCACAAATCTATCTGACATGCAGGATGTATTTTCATTTTTACAAATTGAACATAACCCACAGGTTGAGAACCGCTGGTCTAAATGCTAGTGGTGGTGGTAGTGATGCTGCTGCTGCTCGGTCTAGATGGTACTGGTGGTGGTGGTAAGGATGATGATGATCATCACGATCACCATGACTGTGACTGCAATAATACTAATAATAGCTAGCATTTATAAAGCACCTTAAGGTTTGCAAAGGACTTTACTCATATTATCTCATTTGATTCTCACAACAACCCTGTGAAGTAGATACTATTGTATTATCTCCATTTTATAGATAAGATACTGAGGTTTAGAATGGTTTAATGCCTTGTCTAGGATCACACAGTTAATAAGTTTGAGGCAGAATTTAAGCTTAGGTTTTCCTGACTCTCTTTTTAGCTTTCACAAATATTATACAAATACTTATATATACAATGTTCCACCGTTCAGGGAACAGAATCAAAACAGTTCTCTAGCAAGCATTAAAGATAAAAAGGCTGTCTGGTTTTATCTTTGGGCCCTTCCCTGAAACAGATAGTAAGGAAGCACATAATTAAGGCCAGTCTACCTCTTATTGGCTGGGATATTTGACATTTAGATAACATCTGAACTTGTTATAGGGAGGATTCTATCTTTGGAAAATCCAATAAACCACAGAAAGTCTGATATCTTACCCTGTTTTCAATTCCCTCTAGTGCAGATGACCAGAATTAGAACACTTATTTTGAGTGACAAGACAGAAAGACTTGAATAAGAAGAAAAAGCCAAAATGATGATGTTTCACTATCAATGAAATGATGTTATTCCTGTGTCTTGTAAGATCCCTGTGAAGAAGGGGTAAGCTGATGCTTTTGATGGCTATGAAAGGCCCAAATATGAACACTTTTATTTCTATTAATAAAGATCTGGTACATTTGTATATGATAGAATCATGATGCAATGGACTCATCATTACTATGGATTCTTTTTGCTTTAAAAATTAAATAAATACATAAGAAATTTATTAGCCAACAAACAATAAGAATCCTTCAATGATGATAAAATTTATTCTTTTAAATGTGTGCCCATGAAATACCATTATGTGGGGTTTCTGATTCAACTATTAGTCACTTGTTTCTAAGTGTAGATTATATATGGATTTGCTCTATAAACACAACTATGAAAAAATGATGTGGTAGAGCATTATGTCCAAGTGATTTGTATATGTGAACATAAGATATTTTTAAGGAGCTTTCATTGATAGTCTTCTGTTGATTAAATGAACTCTCATTAATATTATTCTGTTCACTTCATTATTCTTCACTCTCTCTGTATCTCACTTTCTTCTCCTTGCTTGGGAAATCTCTGCCCTGGGACTCTCCTCATCAGTGACTCCTTCCATAGGACCGTCATTTTTAAAAAGACTGTAGTCATGCTTTGTCTCCCTCGCCAGTCTTTCTAGTTCCCACTTAGGCTTTGCTTTATTTTGTTTTATTAGAATGTAATCTCTTGGTGAATAGAGACTGTTTTGCTTGCTAAACATATTTGTGTACATATGTATAAATGTGTGTGTGTGTGTGTGTGTGTGTGTGTGTGTGTGTGTGTGTGTGTGTGTGTGTGTGTGTGTGTAGAGGGAAGAAGGAAGGGAGAGGGAGAGGGAAAGGGAAAAGAAGAGGGAGAAGGAGAGTTCCTCTCTCTAAAACAAAACATGTGTTTATATTTCTTCTATATGATACAGAGCGCTCTCCCCTTCTCCCAAATGGTGCCACAATAATTGTTTTGGGAATTAGAATCTTTTCTTCAAGGACAATAATTGTGATAACAACAAAAAAAACTTGTTCAGAAAGTTCTTAAATCAGCAAATTCTAAATTCTAACATGTCCAAAGAAAATGTGTATTGTTTTTTTCTCCTGAAGAATGGCCATGATATGCAAGACTGATTGGTACAGTAAATGTTTTAAGTGGTTCAAGACAGTTTTAAAAGTCTATTTTAAAAGCATCTCTTTAAATGTTCCCACTTAAAACATTATGTATATGTGTATATATATATATATATATATATATATATGTATATATGTATATATATATATATACATATATATATTTATATATATATATATATGTGCCAAACCACAACAACAGAAAAACTTAGACAACACTGATTTTTGAAAAGTTTGACCTGAGGATTAACAGGAATAACAGGAGTTATTATCCTGATTTTCTTAGCCTCTGTCTTGTTCTTTTAGTTTTTGAAAAGTTCAATGAGATGTTTACAAAATAATATCAACTTCTAGGAGAGGTAGTGTGGCTTAATGGTTAAAGTGCCGGTGGCCTATGGTTCAAGTCTCACTTCTGATAGAGACTATCTGTGTGACCATAGACAAATCATTTAATCTTATACTGCAACAGACAACTCTCTAAAACCATAAAAATTCCCTGTCTGTATCTGTGAAGGAGAGTTTCCTCACAAGGAGTTCCCTATGTTGATGAAATCACTAGGTTTCAACAAAAAAGGAAAAGCAAGTCCATTGCTTGGATCTTCCCACCAGTTATTGATTGAACCAATAGTTGACTTTTGTTGACTGCACTGAGACTGAAGTCTAGAAGCAATGCCAGTTCGTATTCTGCATCAGTGAGCTGATTTTATGATAAAGACAGGAGTGACCAACTGTGAGAAAAGAGAATAGCATTTATAGGAAGGGAAATTAGCATACCAGTTGCATTTGACTAGCTTCAAGAAAAATGACCATTTTCTAATCAAATGAAGACTTTGTGTTACTATCTCTACATTTAACAAGATACTAGTTAATGGATAGGTAATCTTTAGAAGAGATGGTAAAGGGAACAGCAAATTGAGCGTTTAAGGTTAAATGTTCTTCTCCTTCATGGATTGCATAACACAGAAATACTGCTAAGAAATCCTGAGAAGTCACGCAGCTGTCCCCAGTCCAATCCAATCCAGACCAATGAACATTTATGTAGGGCCTATTATGTGTCAAGCCTTGTTCTAAGTTCTAGGGATACAATTAATAAAAGAAAGATAGTCCCAGCTTTTGAAGAGTTTACAGTCTAAAGCAGAAGACAAGAAACAAAAGGAGGCAGGAAAGTGGGGAAGGGAGAGAGAGGAAAGGCATACCAGGGTTACCTGGTAGGGGCATCTTGTTCTGTGCAGTTGAAACCAGGAAGAGCAAAGTAGAGAGATCAGAGAATACAGTTTCTGTCCCCTATAAAGGAAGTCATTGGGAGGAGCTTGGTACTCTTCTCTCCATTCCTCCAATCAGAGTGCAGAAGAGGCTAAGGCAGGTGATACCAATCAAGGCTTGAATTAGCAGCATGGTGGTTAGTTTAGAAGTGAGGAGTTTATCCTGGGAGGGACATCTTGGAGTTGATGAGTGATGGGACTGGCGTCAGAAAGACTCTTCTAAGTTCAAATCTGGCCTCAGATATTTACTAGTTATGTGATCCTGGGGCAAGTCACTTAACCTTATTTGCCTCATTTCCTCAACTGTAAAATGAGCTGGAGAAGGAAGTGGTAGATGACTGCAGTGTCTTTGCCAAGAAAACCCCGAACGAAATCATGAAGATTTGGACATGATTCAAGAACACCAGGAGTAGATTCAAAGTGGAGACACATTGAACATCACCTTGGTACTCCTCTCATCTAAGGCTGATTTGTTACCCAAAGGTTTAGGTAATTTGGGGAAGTGCAGCTCAAGAAAGCCCTCAAGTCTGAAGCAACTTAAAGTCTGGTCTGACTGCCCTGGTCTTACTCTAAGCACACCCTTTCAATCTGCCTGGACAATTCCATTTACCCTTTAGGCATGACAAATGTCTCCCAGATCTAAGATCCCATTGTCTACTGTACACCTTAACTTCGTTTTTTTTTTTAATTGATTTGTTTATTTACTTTTAGTTTACAAGATTCAGTTCCAGAGTCCCTTGCGTTTCAAGTTTTCTTCCCTCCCTCTCCACCCCCCATGGCAGCATGCAGTCAAGTACAGAATCTGCAAATGCTTTCACGTTGGACATTAGTCTGGTTGTATAGAAGGGTTGTAACCAATGGAGTGAACAATGGGAAAAAGGAAACAAAACCAAACATGGAAAAGAGCGATAGTATGTAGGTGGCTTCAGTCTCCATTTAAACTCTGTTTTTTTCTAGATCTTTCTCTGAATGTAGGTATCTCCTTCCATCCTGATACACCTTAACTTTGACTGCCAATTTGATATATCTAAACTTAAGCTTATTACAAATTAATTATACCTTTTCAGTATCATTTCACATTCCTTCTTTTTACATGCCAAACTCTAGCCAAATAGGACTACCTTTCCCCTCCCCCTTCAAACACTATGTGTCTTCTGACTTCTACACCTTCATGCAAATAGTGTTCTGAATCTGCAAAACTGTCTCTCCTTCTCTTGGCCTACTAAATTCCTAACTATCTTTTAAATATGACCCAAATGTCTTCTTCTGAATAAAGCCTTTCCTGATCCTCACCCACCATCAACAATGATTTTCTCTTCCCATGATGTACCTAACACAACTCTTGGTCTCATAATGTTCTTATGCATTTAAATGATTTCATGTATTATGAATCAACAGAAAAGTATTCATTAAACACATACTGTATATCAGGCACAGTATATCTGAGGATCCAAACATGAAAGGTGAAACAATGTTTACTCGTAAGGAATAGAGCGATATCTTACCTAAACTTTTCTCTTCCTTAGTTTTCTGTATACTCTAGGCATCTAATACATGTTTGTTGATGGAATGTATGGGTTAATTGCAGCAGAGTCACCCTGGCTGGTCTCTAAAGACAAGAGACATTTTTTCCACCATATTGTTTTATTACATCTTGTTTAAGGAAGAAATGGAAGGAAGGAAGGAAGGAAGGAAGGAAGGAAAGAAGGAAGGAAGGACGGAAGAACTTATTAAGTACTGTCTATGTGCCAACTATGTGTTAAGTACTTATACAAATATTTCATTTGATGCTCACATCAACCCTAGAAGGCAGATCTATTATTGTCTACATTTTACAACTGAAGTAACTGAACTGAGGCAGACAGATAGTAAGTGAGCTATTCAGGTTCATACAGCTAGTAAATACCTGAGTGATTTTCACTCAGGTTTTCCTGTCTCCAGGCCCAGTGCTCTATTCACAGTACCCCTTAGCTGCCTCTAAGGAGAATAATATTTTTTTTACAATAGGATTACTAACTAGTAGTTCCATTGAATGTTACACATAATTTACCCAGATTTTAGTGAAGCATTAAATAAAATCTTTCATACCATTTTTTTTAAATGATAGCAAGATGCAACCTAGAAGATAATATAATTAGATGGATCTGAAATTGGTTGAATGGCCAGAATCAGAGAAGAATGATTGAATGTTGACTTGGCAGGATGTCTGCAGTGGAGTGCCCCAGGGCTCTGTACTTAACCCTGTGTCATTTAATTGTTTTTAATCAAAGTCATGTACACTCTTTGTAGCATAATACACTAAAGAGCAATGTATCTAACCACACTCTAAAATTAACATTGGGATCAGAAAGCTGTATCTTATGAAGAATATATAATGAGAACTTCCCAGTGCTGATTTCATTTTAGAATAATAGATGTGTTCCTGAAAAGCAAATCAAATTTTGAAAAAGCAAATGATATTTTTGATGCATGAGGAAAATTGTAGGAAATCCTTTTGTAAAATAAGCAATTAAACTTCATTTTTGAAATCTCTTTTGAGTGGTAAAATATTTTTGCCTAATGCAGTGATGTTTCAGATAGCAAATTCTTCAAGAATAAAACTCCTTTAAACTAAATTGCTGTAGATTTAGTGGGTAGCAAGGCAGTTTTTGTGTTCTCATCTTTGGGTTGCTGGAATTGTCTTTAACATTCTCTCAAATACAGGTTTCTCTTGGATGGATCTTACTACAGTTGGGGAGGGACTCTTGGGGATTATACAGGTTTATAAGATCATAGAATAATAGACAGAGCTTGGAGATGCTTCAAGAGCCACTGAGTCCAATTCCTTCCCTTGACAGATGAGCAAGATGGGCACCAGGGAGGTAAATTAATTTGTCCAAGGTCATACAAGCTGTATACATTAAAACAGAATATAAGCTGGGCCTCTGCCTTCAGAGTCAGTATTCTAGGTACTGGGAAAGGGTTGTTTCCAGAGCTATTATCACATGAATGTGGGTGGTGGACAAATCTGAGCTAGGCAGTCATCCTCAAAAGCACATGGTGGAGGCTAGAGAGCCAGAGTCCTTCTTATTTGAATGGGAGACGAAAAAAAGTACAGCAGCTAAGTGTGTCACAGAAGATAGCCACATCTTCCTATTCATCCCTGTCCCTTCTCAATTATTTCTTCCTCCTGCAATGCATTTTCTGATAATAAAGTATAGCACAAGGGGAAAAATTTCCTCTTCATTAATAAAATCAGTAAGCTAAATAATTTCCTAAAAGTAAGGTATACTTGTAATGTAATTGAAAATATACAAGGCTAGTAAAGTCCAGTGATGGTGTTATTCTGTGATGAACAGTTTCATATATAAATCTAGCAGAAAGTTTGGATTTGTTTTGGGGGGGGCTCCTATTTCTAAGTAATGGCTATAATATTAATTAGTTCCAAGAAACTCATCCTTTCAAGATCCATGAAGTCATATCAGAATTAGAAAAGACATTTAGTCCAACCCATACTTGAACAAAAATCCTCTCTAGATCAGACCTAATAAGTAGGCAGTCAGGCTTTGCTTGATTTTAGGTGAAGAGGAATCCTTTTCCTCTAAAAAATAATCCATTTTACTTAAGGGTTGATCCTCAGATACTTGCTAGCTGTGTGATCCTGGGCAAGTCACTTACCCTCTCTCTGACTCAGTTTCCTCATCTGTAAAATAGGGATAAAAATAGCACCTACCCCCACCCCACGGGTTGCTGTGAGGACATATTTATCAAGCGTTCCAGGCATCACAAAGTGCTATATAAATACTAATTGTTATTACTGTCATTGTTTTTATTGTTAAAAACTGTTTCCTTCTATTCAGCATAAATCTTCCTCACTGTAATATATAGGATAGTATAATTATGATCTAGAGATGAAAAGGAGGTTAGAGGTTATATATAATCCAACCATGTCCATTTACAGATGAGGAAACTGAGGCACAGAATTAAGTTGCTTGCCTATACAAGTCACACAGGTAATCAAAGAAGTGGTATTGGTGTTCTTCTGACCTCAAATGTAGTGCTCTTAAAACTACACCTGGTGACCTCTTCATAGGGCGTAGAAACTCATTTTTATAATTTGGGTATGTCTTTCATGAGCCCTCCAGGAAGCAGTTTGCTCACAGCTCACCTTTGTGTCTTTGTGTTTATTGCCTAAGGAATGTTCGTGTTGGGTGACATTGTGAGTGTGTGTGTTTTATATTATCTCTAATGGAAGGTTTGTGTGTCTAGGTGTGGACTCCATTATAAAAGGATTTCCTTCATTATCACCGAGCTCTAAAGGGCCAGGGCTCCATTGAAAAACAATTATCCCCCAATTCTGTTATATTTGTTTAAGCGGTGTACTCTACCTGCTTGAGTATTTGATTCTGCATAGCATATGCCCTCCTAGAACTAATCTTACAACCTCCACTTCTGGGCACACAAGACTACAAGAGGGCCCCAAAGCTTTTCCTGCTACTGTTCATGGCATCCCTTTCAACATCTCCCCACAAGAAGAAGAAAAAACACTTGAAGTTGAAACCGCTTTTGGGCAAAAATCCAAAATAGTGATAATCACCACCACCACCACCACCATCACTATTACCACAATCATCACCATCATCATCATCATCATCATCACCTCTACCACCACCATCATCATCATCATCAAAGCAGTAGACTCTAGTACAAGGTTCCTAGTTCTCCCTTGTAGAGAAAGGCAGAATATGTCTAATTTCTCTATGACTAGTATTTCAAATACTTTCAAACAGTTATCTACATTAACTTCCACCCACTTTTTCACTTCTCTAGGCCAATCAATCTTATTTTGTCAAGTAGGGGGAAAGGGAAGAAGGGAATAAACATATATAGAATGCCTACTACAGGGCAGGCACTGTTCTAAGCACTTTACAAATGTTATCTCTTTGATTTTCACAGCAACCCTGCAAGAAAGGTGCTGTTAAAATCCCCATTTTACAGTTGGAAAAACTGAGGCAAACAGATGTTGAGTGATTTCTTTAGTGTCAGACAGCTAGTAAATGTCTGAGACAGGATTTAAATTCAGTTCTTCCTGATTCTGGGTCCAGTTCTCTACAAAATGTGCTACCAAGGGGCAGCTAGGTGGCACAGCAAATAGACTCCACTGACCCTGGAGTCAGGAGGACCTGAGTTCAAATTGGGTCTCAGACACTTGACACACTGACTAGCTGTGTGACTATGGGCAAGTCACTTAACCCCAATTACCTTGTCTTCCCCCCTTCAGAAATACAGAAAATGTGCCACTTGGCTCAAAACCATTGTATGGCATGACTCCATACTTTATCATTTTGATTATGTAGTAGGACACTGCAATGGAAAGAACCCTTGATTGGCATCAGAATGGTTGGGTTTGAATGCCCATCCTTGTCACCCATGACCTCATTGACCTTGGAAAAATCACTCTCTCTTTGCTCTAGTTTCCTTATTTGTAAAATAAAGGGATTCGAATTGTTTGAGAGTTCTTAACATTTTTGTATGTCACAGACCCTTCAATAGGCTGATGAAACCAATGAATCCCTTTTCAGAATAACATTCAAAAGCATAAAATAATGCAGATAATTATATAGGAAATCAGTTATATTAATTTAATTTTTAAAAAGTCATAGTCCAGTTAAGAAATTCTGACCAGTAGACTGTTCTAAGCCCCTCTCCAGGTCAAAATCTCTGAACTTTTCATCACCCCTCTGGAGGCTCAGCAATGCTTTTGGTATTCCCCTCCCCTAAGACAGATAAAATGTCCTTAGGAAATTATATTCATGAGTTGTTACAGCTGAAAAAAGTTAGCACTAGTCTGCAGCTCTATGCAGGTGAGCCACTCTGATCTAGCCAGGTTGTTCAGATGAAATATATGTGTGTGTGCGTGTGTGTGTGTGTGTGTGTGTGTGTGTGTGTATGTATATACACACACACACATATATATACTGTCCATTTATCCTATCATCTCACTTGAAAGGATACTAGACTAAAATTATAAGAATAATAGAAGGAACATCAGAGATTATCTAGTTCAACATTTCCCTTCATTTTACACATGAAATCAAGACTTGAAATGGTTTGCCCCAGGTCACAGATCTAAGGAGTAAAACTTATTATTTCTGACTCCAATTCCAAAAGTCATTCTACCCTGTTTTCCTGTTTTAGTGGAAAGACATCAAAGCTTAGAGAGAAAGCAAACAGATCACTTGGATTATGCCAAAGATTTGCTTTGTTCTATTTTATTAATACATGTCATATATGGAAAAAGGGATAGATGGTCCTAAGTTCAAGGCACACACTGAAAGAAACTCCTTGGTGCTCATTCATGAGAATTAACCAAGGGTTTGTGTGTGTGTGTGTGTGTGTGTGTGTGTGTGTGTGTGTGTGTGTGTGTTTTCTCTTTGGAGGGGTTAAGGCAGGGCAATTGGGTTATGTGACTTGCCCCAGGCTAGTGTTTGAGGCCGGATTTGAACTTAAGTCCTCCTGACTCCAGGGCCAGTGCTCTATTCACTGTGCCACCTAGCTGCCCTGTGGTTTGTTTTTTTTTTATAATATTCTTGAAACTATGAGCTAGAACAAATTCCTTTTGGTCCTCGATCTTCTTCACTGTTCCTCCTACTAATAATGATAAGAGTTAACATTTATATCACCCTTACTATATGCCATGTCCTATGCTAAGTCCTCCTAGCTCTGAGTTGTAAGACATAAACATCAGTGAGAGTGAAAATATAAAAAAGAAAGAAAAAAATAAACCATGACCACCGTAAGAGAAGCAAGAAAAAATGGAAACCTGGGCATACTCTTTAACATCTATGTATGCATAAAAACCATATGCAAATTATATAAAAATATGTATAATCTTCCTAAATATGGAAGTACATACACCCAGATGTGATATTCTCCTGGTGATAATGACTAGGCTATAATCTTCTTTTAAAGGATGTTCTTATCATTCACTTCTTTGGAAAGAAATCATCTGACTAAATTATAATAAATCTAGAAATTTATGGGGCAGCAATTTTTATTTGTACATATATGTAAATACATATACCTTCATACAAACACATGAGAGACAACATGGCATATTGGAGAGAGAGATGGACCTGAAGAAATCAAGAAGACATGGTTCAAGTCCCTCTTTTGACACATATCCAGAATATCACCCTGGGCAAATCCCTTAACCTCTGAAAACCTTGAGCAACTCTCTAAAACTGTGAGTTGAAGAACAGTTACCAGTTTGCTTTGGTAGATAGCTATCTTTACCAGGAGTTCATGGCATCAAAGAGACCACAGGCACAAAATATAAGGCAAAATGTGACTGCAAATTATATATTCTAAAGAAGTTAGTTGTTGACACATTTTTCCCTTCATGGCTCATAAGCATTATATAAAGGCAAGATAATTAGTCCTAATTTCCATAACATTATCATTAAACATCAGCCAAAGGAACACGTAATCAAAAAAAAGTTAGGTATGAATTGTTGCTGTTCAGTCATTTTCAGTTCTGTCCAACTCTTCATGACCCCATTTGGGGCTTTCTTGGCAAAGATACTGGAGTGGTTTGCCATTTTACAAATGAGGAATTGAAGTAAACAGGGTCAAGTGACTTGCCCAGGGTCACACAGCTACTAAGTGTCTGAAGCCAGGAAGATGAATCTTCCTGACTCCAGACCTAGAGCCCTGTCTATTATGCCACCTAGTTACCCCTAGATATGAGTTGAGTTAGCTTTAGTTTCTACCAAGAGAAGTGGATTTTCCAATTGTATGTGACCTCCTCTGAATCACTTTCACTTCTTAGAGCTGATTTTCCTTTCCACTAAAGATAAACTAGTAGATTAGTTAATCAACTCTAACAACAAAGGACATACTTTTGAAGTCTAAAAAAGATATAGAAAATTAAAATATCCCATTACCAAGCAATCAACTAGGTACTATCAAGTTATGAGGGTTCATATTTTCCATCTATTTTATTTTGTAGTAAATATCCTAATACATGGTACACATTATTTTGTTGTTGAGTCATTTCAGTTGTGTCTGACTCTGAGATCCCTTTTGGAGTTTTCTTGGCAAAGATACCAGAGAACTTGCCATTTCCTTTTCCAGTTCATTTTACTGAGGAGGAAACTGAGGCAAACAGAGTTAAGTCATTTGCTGAGGGTCACACAGATAGTAAGTATCTGAGGCTGGATTTGAACTCATGAGGATACATCTTCTTGATTCAAAGCCCAGTGTTCTATCCACTGCTCCACCTAGCTGACATAAATTTTATATTGTCAGATTTTTATAAAATGTTTTCCTTTTTAAAGGAAATAAAATTTTAAAAATTTTAAAATTAAAATTTATAATTTAAAAAATAAAAAGCTATCTTTCATTCTTATTGCATAATGAGTATGTATTTTAAAATTGAGGCAATTTTTCAAGTTTCCTACTATATCAGGAAATAACTGTACGGATTCAGTGTTTGTTAAGGTTGGTAGTATGGTTTGATTAGGTGACTGTTTTCTTAAATAATCATAGCTTTCTAAGTTCTGTTTTTCTTTAGAATTACTGATGACTGCAAAAAAAAAAAAAAGACAAATAATGATAGTGTCCCTTATACTAAATTAGAAAATATGCTAATATATGCTATGGCATAATGATGTCATTTGTTTTATTACACGCTTTTTTTCTACCGAATGGGAATGGGAGAGAACATAGAGAACATATGCCTACAATAAGTACAAATGAATAGAAAAACTCAAAGATTTTTTCCATGCCAATTCCAACCAAAAGAAAAAAATGAACATAAGTTTTAGAGTAAGAAAGGCAAGGACTGGGAACGATTTTCAGGTGCCGTAGTTATACTTAGCAACTAAATCATTTCAACACTGCAAATGTGTTATCAACTCTAGCAAATACAACATTCATCAGAGGATGCTACTATATCTGTGGTCCTGATTGCAGCAGTGTTTATGACCGAGTCTCTGCTTGTAGTGATGTTTCCTAATTCGCATCTTATTTAGAGCATTACGGCTAGTGATTCAAACACAGCTCTTAAGAAAACAAGACTTCCTGAGAGACTTTTTTCAGTTGTAAACACTGAGAAAATAATTCATTGTTAAGGTAGGCCTTCTAGATTATTCATTCTTTTTTTTTTTAATTTGTGTCATTTATTGTCAAATAACACCTAAAGTTTTTCTAAGTTTTTCCAAAGCCCATAGAGTACAGGCCTCACAAATGTTTGAAAATTATTTGAGTGGTTTTGTATTCTTGTTAATATTTGTGTGTTCTGAGACACTTTTCAGGGAAGAAATTGACTGAAAATTATTCATGGTCTTAACACTGGGGAAGGGTGTAGTGGTAGGTGAGGAAGAATAATGAGAATTGCCATCTCCTCATAAGAGAAAACCTTCTTGCCTCAACAGTCTTAACAATGTATCTCTCTGATTATGATGTTATTCTGAGATCCAACTATAGGAAAATGTATTCTTACAATAAGGATTAAATCATTACAAACCCTATCATTAGCATTAAAGCACTCCAAATTTATACCCGGAAATAGGTAGATCTCTGGGGTGTTCTTCAGAGGATTCATCACATGGTGTACTTCTCTCAACTTTAAGCTGCAGGCAAAGAAATTATAAGCACCCATTATTTTCCAAGTATATCTTTATCAATAATAACTCCCTTGGTCAAATTTTTTATAACTTCAAAATTCTAAATTTATATGCATTGTCAAAAAGAAATATTTTGTGAAATTTTGATAAAAGATAGTAAGTATTATAATTAAATGATATTGTGAATGATTAAGGATACACACACACACACACACACACACACACACACACACACAATATCTGGGACATCCTTACACTTAAGCCTTATTAAGAAGCAGTGTAGGGACAGCTAAGTGTCTAAGTGAATAGGGCACTGGCCCTGGAATCAGGAGGACCTGAGTTCAATTCCAGCCTCAGACACTTAACAGTTACTAACCGTGTTACCTTGGGCAAGTCACTTAACCCCAATTGCCTTTTTCCCCCTCGAAAGAAAAAAGGAGCAGTGTGGTAGTGGAAAAGAGGGCTCAATTTGGACTGAGAGGTCATGGATTCAACTCTATTGCTTACTACCTGTGTGATCTTAGCATGACAATTAATGTCTGCTGAGCTTGAATTTCCTCATATGTATAATGAAGAGGCAGCACTGAAAGGCTGCTAAGTTGCCTTGCAGCTCTCAATTTATTACCTAAACAAGTAATATAACATAGTAGATAGAGAGAGTTAGCATTAGATTCAGGAAGAAACATTCTGGTTATGTGACAATGGATAAGTCTCTATACTTCCCCATGCTCCAGGCAGGTTTTAAAGATATTGTAGAGAAGGTGCTGAACTGTATTAATAGAGGAAGTTCTTCACTGGGAGCTCCCTAAGGCTAATGAAATCATAGATCTGGTAAAACACACACACACACACACACACACACTCACATGATAGACTCATGATGAAATTGAATTTTACTGTTATCAGTCAGACGTTTCTAGAACATAGGAAGATCAGTAAAATGCTAAAGGTAACATAAAAAAACACTAAAAAGAAGGTAATCACAAGTTAACATCAATTGACATAAAAAAAGATTTTTTAAAAATCAAAGTGAACACTACATCCTCCCTTTTATCTGAACTTTTGCACCCACTTTTTTATACAGTACAGTCCAAGAGTTTATCCCTTTTATAGTGGTATGAATCTAGACTTCAGCAGCAGATACAGTACATAATTAACCTTCTTTATAAACCTGCTCCAAGGAACATAAAGTCCAAACTAAAGGGCAATAATACTCAATCACTGAGAAAGCTACTGATAAATAATTCTCGGATCATCGAAGAGCGGGGAGAGAGAAGGAGACAAGCAGAACATGATATTAATATAAATGGAGGAAATCGGGGTGGAAGGGGGAGGGGAAGAGGCACAGGAGTGTAAGTGAACTGTGTTCGGGGATGAATAATGTAGAGGGACCCGAAGAAAGCTCCTCGGATCGCCTTGAAAATTAGGAGTGAAGAAGAACTAGGATCTGGCCATGGTACTGAACAAGATCTCACAGTCGAAAACCTTAGTCAACAAGTATTGGAGAAATATACCTACTTTTCATTGTGAAGAAGAAAAAAACAACGCTGTCATTTGAAGTGAAACTTCAGCTACCCTTATTTCCTTAAATGTCTTAAAGGTATTTCCCATCTTCAAAATTTCCTAAAACCACAATTAATTGTCCACATCCATCTCCCCTCAAAGGCTGTCCTTGAAGGGCAAGACAAATTTCAGTCTTAACCTGCAATGAAAGGACTGGTATTGAGATTCTCACAAACAATACAAAGCCCCTTCCAGTATTCAAATACACTTGGAAAATAGGATTCGATCTTTCCTGTAAGCACAGACGCGTAGTTTTACAGTACAGCAAATAGCTCATTTTATTACACTATTGAGAGAGTGGAAAAGGCTATGTATAAAGATCCCCAGGGTGTGAGGGGGGATGGGCTGGGGAGGGGGAGAAACAACTATAAGCAGTGTTACCCTAATACTGTTGGGAGATGGTTGACGAAGATTTACCCTTGCTTCTTCATTCCACAAACCTGCAAGGGAAAAGTCCAATCCAATACCAAAACAGCTTCCTCAATCAATCTCGGGGGAGGCGAGCCTTCCCTGGGGGTTGTTTTCAAACGCAAAAAGTGCAGAGAATGGTCAAAAAATAAAACCACTCGAAAGTGCAACCACCACATCATGCAGTTAAGTCAAAGCTCAGTGCAAAGGAAGCCTATCCCAGAAAGGAATGAAAACCGCACAGGTCAAGGCAAACCAGGGAAGGTAAAGTAACCCAAGCGATGGTGTTGTAGTCTTTTAAAAAGAATTTATAACCCAATGTGTCCGACCCCAAGACTTACGTGTTCCGTCAAACCGAGTAGCTATGGTATCAAGGAAGGTGTTCTGAGGTGCCAATAATCCCTTCATAACAGGCATTTTTCCAGCGTGGTGTGAAATTCTCCATCAAAGTTTGTCTGGAAGGGTGGTTAGGAAAGAAAGTGAAAAGAAGGGAGGAGGGAGAAGTAATGACTGGAGGGTTGCTGAGGGAAGGAGGTTAAAGTGGGAAGTGAAAAGGAGAGAGGAAGGGAAGGCTGAGTGAGGACCGGGCAAGGGAGTTCTTCTTAGCTGCGGGTGCGGTGCTCTCAGTTGACCCAGCCCTGGGAGCGCTCTCCACGCCCGCCCCGCACATCCAGGCTCAAACCCGCGCAGACTCCCTCCTCCTTCTCCTCCTATGCCAGCTGCCAGAGTTCTCCACCTTCCCTCCTGCTGCAGCTGTGCCAGCTAGGCGCCGCCGCACGGCCAGCCCCCCGCCCACCCAGGACTGGCAGAGTGGGGCCAGAGGCGCCACGTCCTGCCTCCCCTAAGAGGTTGGAGTTGGGCAACAGATAACCTAGGCTGGCGGCCCTGGCAGCTGGGCAAAGAGCTCCTGGATGGAAATGCGAGAGCGGCCCCCCCGCCGCCCCCAGGAGCCAATGAACAAAGACCCCTTTGTTTCTGCTCAGTCCCTCTCCCCGGGAGCCTCGAGGCCCGTGGGTGTGGTGTTCTGAAAGGGGAGGAGACAGGTTGGCTCAGGTACCCCAGCCTCTGCTGGGCACTCACTACTTGAGTGTGGGCGGGTAGGCGGGGGGAGGGGGGAAGAGGGAGGCGAGGCAGTGGGATTCCTAGTGGACTTAACCCTCTCTCCCCCTACCAATAACCTGTCTTTGGAGACACTCATGGTCCAAAGAGGAGCTTTGACAGACTTTGCCGTGAGGATCCCACTCCCTTGAACACCTGAGCTGGAAGAGAGTTCAGGAGTATCCACAGTAATCAGAGCAATTATGGCGGGGCTTTTGTTTGGTTAAGTGCCGGAGTTCTTTCGTGCCTGCCATCAGGCCAGCTGGAGTTGGAGGAGACCTCCAGGGATCCAAGTCCTAGCTAGGCTGTGGGGGGCGGGGGCCGGTATAGGTGGAGACTTCCCTTTGCCCAGGGCTCCTAAGGCCAGAAGTGACAAGCTCCAGGTGACGGAAGGGGTTGGTCTTTAACAAAGAGAAGCCCAACTTCTGAGAACTAGATGCCCCTTCCCCGCTGGGGACTTCCTCCTTTTAGTCTTTTCGTAGGGAACCCCCGAGAGACCCAGCCAAGCCCGTAGGCAAGAAGAAAGGGGAGGCTTCCAGGTCTCCGGTGTGTGCAGCGAGAGCGGACCATGCCGAGTGCTTGGATTTAGCAATAAAATCCAAGAAGAGAGGGAGGCGAGGGCATAATTGGAATGTGGAAGGGAAGAAACACACACACACAACCGTGAGATAAGAGTTGGAGACCTTAGAGTCAGAGAAACGAAAGCAAAGTTGCAGGTGCAACCAGGAAGGGGGAGAGGGCAGGTGGCGAGGACCTAGGGAGAAGGAGGGGCCCCTGCCTTCTCTCCTCCCTCTGGCGGGCCCGGGCGGGCTATGATGCTTCGGTTGACCTGATGCTTTACTGCACTCCACCCCAAGGCTTAGGGCTTTGTCCCTAGGGGAGGGGCGCGCAGGGAGAGCTCCAGCTGCTCGGAGCGGTCCCGGGGGGTGGGGGGGAGGCGGAGGCAAGGCCGCTTCCTCCCCGCCTCTCCAGGGAAGCTAGCTGCTCTGAGCTCTCTGCACTTTCCCTCCCAATGATGCATTTCCTGTGGCCGAGGATTCCCTTTGTGTTGAAATTCTAGAAGATCCGGCCCCCGAGCTTCTGGCTCTCCTCGGTTGGTGGGAGGAAGAAGGGAGGGAGACCGAGGCAGCAAGGGGCGGGGCCGGGGGAGCAGGGGATTCCGAGCCACGTAGCAAGTGCGGCAGCTGCAGCAGCAGCATTGATTGCCAGGGTCAGCCGCAGTGCACTGGAAGAGCTCGCGCAGCGAGCAGCAGACTCTAGGCAAGCCCTCTACTGCTGTCCAGATGGAGCCTCATTTTAAAGAAAACCAGATTAATCCGCCTAATGGTCCACTTGGAGCGTGCTTTTATGGATGCTGAATCCAGAGCTCAAACGACCGCTTGCTTTCTGTGGGTTGCCCTGCCTGGGCTGTGCCCAGAAAAGAATGCCGAGCTCCTTCCTAGGGCTGTCTCTAGAAAATCTCATCTCTCGTCCCTTCCCTCCTCCTATCCCCAAATTGCAGAAGCCTTAGCTACAAATGGAGGTATGGTCAGACACGCCAGTAGGGCTCACCTTTAGGTTACTTGCAGTTTGATACCTGACGGTAGCTCCTTCCAGGCTAAAAGCATCTTTTCTTGGAGTTAACCCACCTGGGTCATTGCAACCCTTGGGATCTTAGCCAGTGCATTCCACAAAGCTGCTGCCACATTTGTGGCAGAGAACAAACCTTGAAACTGATACGTTTAAAATAGCAATTGACATACATATCCATCCATCCATCCATCCATCCATCCATCCATCCATCCATCCATCCATCCAATTAGCTAGGTAATTTTCTAGTACTGTGGTACTGAATGTTTTTATTTTAAAAATATCCATCCAGGTTTTATGTTAGAAATAACCTAGGGCCAGAGTTGTAAGGGAATACCCAAGTCAGTTAGCCCAACTTCTTCATTTTACAGTTGTGGGAACTGAAAGTCAGAGAGTTTAAGTGACTAGTCAACAATCATAAGGTTTGTAAGTGTCAGGCAGAATTTTGTCCCTTGCCCCTTGTGGTAGGAGCCTTATGCCCATTTTCCATTGCTTCCTTTCCCTTCAGTTTTTACAATTTAGATAGGTGGGGTAGGTGAACAACTCAAACTTTTGTTAGGGAGTTCTTTATTTGAATGACATCACAGACCCAGTCCCAATCCCCTGTTCACTTGCAAAGAAAGGTATATCAAGTTGAAAACAAATCAATATATTGAACATAGGAAGTTGGGAAAGACAGAGATATCTTGCTTTCTTAATATATTGTAGAAGTCCTTAAAAATAGCCGTGGGTGTGTATGGGCTGGTGAGGGCGGGAGTGATAAATTAATCCAAACCAAAGACTTAAACTTTTGCCTCACAATTGGAAGGTTTCTCTGGAGACACCTAGGTCAACATGTTCCTGTATCAGGAGGCCCCTCAGCATGGACTGTCAGTGGTCATACAGCCTGTGATGATCTCCTGTGATGAGAAACTGCCTCCTGAATTGGCCTATTTTCCCTTCCAACAGTTCCAATTGTTATAAAATAAAAAAATTCCTTGTGGAAAGCTAGCATATGAAAGCTCCCAGGTTTTTCAGGTGATGTATTTCAGATGTGGTCCAATCAGAGTAGATTCTATAACTATTCTTTATATAAATTCTTTGAAAAATGCTTCGTTATAATTTAAAGTTTTAACATTTCAGGGTACCAAGTTCTACCATTTTCTTATCCACTAAACATAGCAGTGAAAAGATCACTGGCAGAAAGAAAGAGAGAGAAATCGAATTTAGTTGAGTATGCTTCTTCCCCAAAGAGGGGTGAGTAGCGAAAGTCTCTTGTTGTGGTTTTGTGGGATGCAGGCATTGTTTCAAAAACAGAGTCAGACAACCTTTTTATCTGAATATAGTGATTTATTGAGCATTGACACCCCTCAGAAGTGGGCTAGGTTCTAAGAGGAACCAGCAACTTAGTAAGGAAATACAGGCAAATTTATAGTATAATGATGCTGATCACACAGAAGAAATTATGAATATTAAAAAGGCAGGAGGGATTTGTTAAGGGATTAGGTAATGGGGAGGGGTCCCTCCTATGGTTCAATAGTCAAACATTCTGGTTGTGTTGCCCTCCAATTGGCTAACTATTGTGGTCCTGTCTGGTCAAGATGGATAGGGAGGTATTATGGTCCTCTCTTAGGTTAAATGGATAATGTGATTTTAGTTGAGTACAAAAACACACCTGTTCAAATATGTGAATTGGATCTCAAGGCAGTGGCTAGCTAGGGGCAATGGCCTGTATTGAGTCTGGGGGCCTGTGGTGTGGTGAAAACCAGATTATGTGGTTAAATAAGGACATGCCGGCTCTTTAGCTCTTTAGCTCTTTTCTTCCCATAAGGAAATCTTTATTAGGATTCCAACACTATGGTTAAATCAGAAGCTCTGGGTAGGGACAAACCTAGCCAAAGAGATACAGTATGAGGAAAAACCCAAAAGACTGAACTCAGTATGAGTTAATCAAGAATTTTGAGTTTCTGGTGACCCAGGTGACCCAGAGCTCCAGGACAGCAGTCAGGAGGACCTGATTTCAAACCAGTCTCAGACACTTACTAGCAATGCAACCCTGGACTCAGCGCTTAACTTCTATTTGCTTCAGTTTTCTCCTCCATAAAATGAGGCTAATAAGAGCATATGCCTCCTGAGGTTGTTGTGAGGTACATTTTCATATCATAACATATGATGTTATATATGTTATGTATGTTATGTTATATCAGCTATACTATGTTGGATATATCAGTTCCTTAAGTTCAGGAATTATTTTGGTTTTGTCTCTGCCTAGCTCAGACACTGACTGTAGTAGGTAGCTGGGAGTTATAGTGGGTAGAAATCATTGATCTTGGAGGGGCAGAGCCAAGATGGCGGCATAGCAGCAGCAACATATCGCAGCTCTCACATAGCCACCCCAAAATACCCATAAAATAGGACTCTAAACCAATCCTAGAACTCCAAAACGCACATAAAGATACTTCCCACTAAAGTCAGCTCG
>CM053581.1:558212856-558247480 GCA_028627135.1 Pseudochirops cupreus | reverse complement strand
GTTTAATAGTATCTTGATTTCTCACAAAGTCATTTGCTTCCATTTGCTCCACTCTAATTCTGAAGGAATTATTCTCTTCAGCAAGCTTTTGAGATTCTTTTTCCATCTGGCAAATTCGACTTTTTAAGGCATTCTTCTCCTCATTGGCTTTTTGGGCTTCTTTTGCCATTTGAGTTCATCTATTTTTTAAGGTGTTATTTTCTTTATTCAGGTTGTTGACTCTCTTTTCATGGTTTTCTTGCATCATTCTCATTTCTCATCCAAATTTTTCCTCCACTTCTCTTATTTGATTTTCAAAATCCTTCTTAAGCTGCTCTATGTCTTATAACCAGTCTACATTTTTCTTGGAAGCTTTTGGTGTGGGAGTTCTGACTGTGTTGTCTTTTTCCCATTCCATTCTTTGATCTTTTTTGTCCCCAAAAAAGGAATCTAAAGTTGGTTTCCTGTTCTTACTTTGCTTCCTTTGCCTGCTCATGTTACCAGTCAATTACTTAACCTTTTAGCTCTGTGGAACTCTGCTTCCAGAGGGGAAAGCTCTATCCCAAATCGCTGTGGTTTTCACAGCTGCCAGAGCTATTAGGAGGCTTCTGCAGCCCCCACCAGCTTTGGCTCACTGAAAATGCACCCCCGGACCACCACCCAAGACCACAATCTCAATCCAGGCAGCTTAATGCAAGAGCACTTAGCCTCTGAATGATTGCTTGGCCCCCCTACAATCTGCAGGCCAGGAACTTCTGAAGCAGACATGTGGAAGTGGCTGCAGGGCCACTGCTTCTGCTTCTTCCTTGCCCTGGAGGCAGTTTGGTGGTACACTCTCCCCCAAATTTAGCCATGTTCCACTAACCTTTCACTTAGTCCTTATTTCTTATGGCTTAATAATTCTGGACATCACCACAGCTGACGCTGATCCACTCTCCTGAAGGCTCCAGCCATGGCTTGTCCTGGCCACCCCAGGGTCAAGCTGTGGTATCAGGCCGGGCTGGTTGCAGCTCCCAGCACTCTGAGATGAGCCCTTCCTGTCTGTCTGCCGGGCTGCCTTCAGCAGGAGATGTGTTTTTCTGTCATTTTGTGGGTTTTGGAGCTCTAAAATTTGTTTAGAGTCATATTTTATAGGTATTTGAGGTGGTTATGGGGGGAGCTGCAGAGTTCTTCTGCTTCTATGCCACCATCTTGACTATGTCCCCCATTCCCTTTAAAATTTTTTGAATTCTGATATCAAGGCTCTTTTTTATCACAGCTTTTGAGTAGTCCAATATTTCTCAAATTATCTCTCCTCCATCAATTTTCCATGTCATTTATTTTTCTGATAACATATTTTACATTGTCTTCTGTTTTTATTCATTCTTTTGATTTCTAAAAATTAATTTTTTATCTCTCTTGGATTCATTAGTTTTCACTTGCCCAATTATATTTTTTAAGAATGATTTTCTTCAGCGCTCTTTTTTGCCTCTTTTTTTATTTGGCCATTTCTACTTTTTAAGAAGTTCTTTTATCTACAGAATTGTACCTCTTTTTCCATTTAGTCAATTCTGTCTTTTCACGAATTCTTCACTTCAGTGGATTTTTGTGGCTTCTATAACTTTTGACCTATTCTGTTTTATAAGATTTTATTTTCCCCAATATTTTTGTGCTTTCTTTACCAAGCTGTTGATTTTTTCTTATCCCACTTTCATTTCTTTTTCCTTCCCCTGCCTCTCATTTGATTTGCAAAATCATATTTGAGCTCTTCCAGGGTGTGAGACCAATTTACATTTTTGTTTGAGGCTTTGCATGGAGTCACTTCCATCTCATTGTCTTCTTCTGAGTTTGTATTTTGATCTTCCCTGTTATCATAGTAGCTTTTGATGGCCAGGTTCATTTTTTTAATGTTTACTCATTTTTTTCCTGTCCCACTTTTGTTTCTTTTTAACTTCATCTTAAAATTGGGCTCTGCCCCTGGGATAGTGGACACATTTTTCCCAGGCTTCAGTTTTTTGTGTGTTGTTATATTCAGAGCTAGTTCTTGGGGTTTATAAATTTCAGTTCTTCCAGGGTGGTATCATCTAAGGAAATGTGTGATCTATAACAGAGTCTTACACCCAGTTCCAGCAAAGGACCTACTGTGATTTCCTTCTGACCAGTTATTCAACCTCTTTACCATCCATGGACTGAGAGCTCTGGAAGCCATCCTCACAATTCAGCTGCTGATGAGTTAACGGGGCAGCCTATGCTGGATGGTATTCTACTCTCACCGTAATGAAATAGATCATTTTTGCCAATCCTCTAAGTTGACTTGGGCTAAAAAATTGTATCGCTCTTTCCATTTTTTAAAAATCCTGCCACTCTAAGATTCAATTGGAGGCACTGTTTTCATATTGTTTGGAGGGGAATATGGGAGAACTCAGATGATTCTCTGTCCTTGCCCTCCTATCTTGGCTCAGCCTTCCCAGCTATCATTATGAACATTTTTAAAAATATGTTCCTAAACTTCCTCTTCCAAGATTTGAAGGATCCTAACAAGTTTTAACATTTCAGGACTTAATGATAAGCTCCAAACTATTTATTATTTCTGATAGAATACAAACCCCTTAAAAGCAGTCTTTGTAACTATCCTGAGTGCCTAGCAGAGTGTTTAGCTCATAGCAGACATTTAATGACACTTGTTAAAATGAATTCATGGATTTATATACTTTGCTTGCTTTTGGCTTTTGTCTTTCCAGACTAAAAACACTTGCTTTTAGTCTATGTTCCTAAATAATCCCCCATCCTTGATCATGTTTGTTGCCCTCCTCTGATCTTTTTTCAATTCCCAATTTTTTTCCTGAGGTATAGTGGATATATTCACCCAATGTTCCCAAACCCCACAGTTTTGCAAATAGATGCCATTTTCAAAACACTCTTAAATCCCTCTTCCCCAATTGCACTATCTCCTAAGTCTTTCTGCCCTAACAAAGCAGCTCAGTACAAAGTGCTCAGGTATGCTTCCCAAGTAGCATTAATGTACTGTTCCAGTTTGTGGGTATATAAACCCAGACCAATTAATGTGTTAATCATCTGTCCCCAGTTGTGGGGACATTTAGGATTAAAATATAAACCTATCAATTTCCTTTTTTCCTTTTGAAAAGTCCTACTGACCAGGGAAGTAAGGTTGAAAAATGGAATTTATTTCTGCCTGGTGCTCAAATAATGATATTTGGACAATGCCAAACTGGAATATGTTTAAAATAAAGACCTACTATTTGCCATTTTCTCTATATCCCATGCTTGTTTCTCCTTTCAAATCTTTTCACATTTGCATTAGATTAAGAGGAATACTGGGGCCATTTTCATCACTCTCCTCACCACCATTACCAAGATATCCAACAGCCCTAAAGGGTGATGAGATCCCATCAGCACAACCCAAGATCAATCTCTCCAAAGACCCCTAAATGTTTTCTCCTTCTTCTATTTCTACCTCAATTTCCTGAATAAATTCCTATGGCTCTCTGTGGAGAAAGCTTCAAGAATTAAGTGCAAGTCCCTCTTTTTAGCTTTTAATCCCTTCTCTGCCTGTCTTCAAACTCCCTTTTCAACCTTATTCTAAATTAATGCCCTTCTTACATTCTGTACACCAACCAAACTGACCTACTTGCTTTCCCTTGCATGTGGCATTATATGTCTCATCTCTTTACTTTTGCATTTGTTTTTTCCCTCACTACCACCACCACTCCAACTCTACCCCTGGGAGACTCCTTGCTCCCTTCCTCAGTCTGTTAGACTTTTTTGTTTATTTTGTTTTGTTTTGTTTCGCTTTTTGGAGGACAATTGGGATTAAGTGACTTGCCCAAGGTCACATGGCTAGTAAGTGTTAAGTGTCTGAGATCAGATTTGAACTCAGGTCCTCCTGATTCCAGGGCTGGTACTCTATTCACTGCACCACCTAGCCACCCCTTTTTTCTTTTCCTTCAAAATATGGCCCAAACAATGTTTGTGACATAAATCTTTTGCTTGTTTGTAGTGCTCTCCATTAATGCTGTTGTATATGGATGTACATACATACATACATGCGTACTATATCATACCATATAATGCATTATAATGTAATATATATCACATACATGTGTAAAAACACAGGCATACACATACACAAGCATACATGCACATATATACATACATGTGTGATATATGTGTATATGATATATGTATATATGTCTATATGTCAGAAAACACATATTTCCGATGGTCTTAGAAGCCGAGACACCATTCCTCTATCTGTCTCCAGGCCAGTCCACCCACATGCAGAAACACCCACATACGAGTATTAAAGGGTCGCATTAGGAAGGTTGAGAACCATTGGCTTAGAAGTTTCCAGGTTTAATATTTGTTTCCTCTTTTCTGTTTCTTCTGCAATCCAAACTCCTTCCCAAGTTAATAGGTTAATTATAAATTTAAAGTATGTAAATTAAAAATTAATTTTTAGTGATATCTTTGGTTTTTCTAATTTCCCACTATATCTATCCTATTCTCCCCTCCTCGAGAGCCGTCTCTTGTAGTACAGATTTTTTTTAAAACAAAAAGTAGAAGAGAAATAAATTATGAAACCAATCAGGATATAGAAAAAATGACAATATTTGTAATGATACATGGACACTGATCTCTTTCCTCAGCAAATGCATTTTTTCACATCTCTTCATGGGGGTCAAGCTGATTTTTAATTTTGCAATATTCATTTTTCCCCAATGTTTTATGGTTATTTTTCTTTCCATTGCCATTATTGTAGTCATTGTTTATATTGTTATCTTGACTCTGCTTACTTTGATTTATATCAATTTATGTATGATTATCCCTTCCCCATTGCAACTTTCACCATTGCAGTTTTGATATATCTCAAGTTGACATAAAAATTAAATAAGAATTTTTGGGAGTTTTGCAGAAGCCACAGATGACATTCAAAGGCCAGCAGGTGAAATAGAAAAAGTACAGAAACCCAGAAATACAAAAATATATGTATAGTATTGTGTAATATATATTATTGTATAACATATTTTATTTTTTAATACGATAAAAATACCCTAATTTTACCATAAGATACTGTACACACCCCATAAAAAAAAGAAAAAACTCAGACTTCTCTGATGTAAAAGGAGGGCCAAGAAATGTTCTGTGGATTTTCCAGATTGCAGGGTGTCATGCCCTTAACCCCTATGATGTGGAAGGGATAAATGTAATTCTTTTGATGTTTTCCTATATTCAACATTCATCAAATTACAGCACAGTCTTTTTCCACTATGTTAGTGTAGGTAATTTCTATAGCCATTCCCCAATTAATGGATATTTATGTCACTTCCATTTCTTTGTCACCACAAAAATATGACTACAAATGTTTCACTATCTTCTCAAGGTATAGGTCTAGCAGGAGGTTCTTTAGGTCAAAGGGTAATACACCAGCTTCTTTGCTTTCAGTTCTTTCCAAATTTCTTCTCTCCCTCCAAGGATATCTCCCTGAAGAGAACTTGGAATGACATATGTGTCCTTTCTCAAAACTGATTGCCAAAAGAATTAGGATTCCCCCCCCCCCGACACACACACACACACACACAAGCTTTCACCATCTTTTACTAAGTCATTGAGCATCAAGCAATTCATTTCCATCAATGAGCAAAGCCTTATACAAATGAGCATTATCTCTAGGTTCAATCCATATCCTCAGCTGTTAGCACAGAGCCTGGAACGTAAGCTCTTAATTAATGCTTTATCTAACTAGTTGTTCTTTGCACCTGGCACTCTGTCTTCTAACTCCAAGGTTTCAAATAGTCTATTTTTCACACCTGACATGTTCCTCCTATTTGTGTCAGCTTCTTAGCATCTTTTCATTCCTCAGTGCAGGTATCACCTCTTATTCAAAGACTTTTGTGAACTCCTCAGTTGCTAGCATTCTCCCCACCCTAAAATACTTTGATTTTTAAAAAATCAACTATGTTAAATATTATAAAACCCAAGTAGAATGTCATGTTCTTGAGAGCAGGAATTGTTTTATTATCTTCTTTGTATTTTAAATACCTATTATAGAGCCTTATATACAGTAGGTGTCTGATAAATGCTTGTTGCTTGGTAAATGAATGAATCGAGTCTTCATTTGCTCTTGCCCTTTGAATTGTAAGACCTCCCCAAAGTGGACTTTAACAATCTGATGAGACTATTCTTACCCATATTATCCTGTAATTGGATTTGCTCTTGCAAACAATAGAACCCTAAGATATTTTCAAAAACAATAAGGTTACCTTAAATAAGATTATATAATCTTTAAAAACAGGTTGAACAACTTTCACAGAGTAAGACGATGCAGATCGAGGTAAACTCAAGTGCAATCAGCAAGGCCCTCCAGAATGCTTTTTATTCATGTTAGGACAGACTCAAAATGACCAGGGGCCCTGCCATTCATTCCAACAATCTAACCCTAGGAAAGGTTTTACTTTTCCCCCAAATAGATAAAAAGGAAAATTTCTCCCTTAACTCATTCCCAGGAAACAACAAACCATGAAATCTTTTTTAATCAATTAAAGATAAAATTCTGATTGTGTTTCACTCTCTGGCTCCTCACCTAGATCTCACTTCTGTTTCAGTCTTTGGCACCTTCACACAAGGGAAAAAGTAATCGTTTACAGAGTCAGCCTTTCCCAAGTCTCCCGCTGTTCTTTTGTATGTATTTAAACTCAATACTGAAGCACAGTACTAGAATAGACACTCTGTGATGATGTCAATGGCAATGCCTGTCTCACAAAACAAACAGTAAACAGAAATAAAAGGTTAGGGTTGGTGGGGGAACTTTTAATAAAGCAGATGCTGGTTAAATATAAGCTCCTGGAGGTTAGAGACTGTCTCCTTCTATTGTGTCTCCTTATCATGCCAACTCTTCTGTTCTTTCCCACCTCCAAATGTTTATAGGACTGTCTGGACTATTTACTTGGTAATCATGTACTGTCTGTGACATCTCTTGACAATATATGATTTAAATATTGTCATTTCCTTTTCAACTTATTTATTTAGTTCATATCATGGTTGGTTGATCATAGATTTGGTGCTAAAAGAGACATTGAGGGTGATGTAGCTCAACCTCTTCATTTTACAGATAACTGAGACCTCTAAAGGGGGAGTGGTTCTCCAAAGGCCACATAGGAAGGGAGCAGTATAAGTGGGCCTTGAGCCCATATCTCATGATTCAACATCCAGTGCTCTTTCTATTGTACCATACCACCTTGACAATCATCACTTCATTTATTCAAGAAGCATTTATTAAATGCTTTAATGAAGAACACTGTGCTAGTCATGGGAAGAGGCAAAGAGAACATAAAAGTGTACATTTAAAGCTTCTAGAGATCTTAGAAATCATTGAATTCACTCCCTTCATTTTAAAGTTTTAGGAAATCAGAACCCAGAGAGTTTCAGTTACTGCCTGAGGTAGTACAGAAAGCCCAGAGGCCAGGTTATAATTTGTTACTGACAGAAAGTGGGACAAAGGTCACCATCCTTTTAAGTATTCTCGAAACAGCCCAGGCCTTGTGATCCATACAGAACAGAGGAGTTTGATGAGGGAGGTTGAAATCAGTTTCCTTATCACAGTTTCACTCCATTCATTTCTCTTAGAAGAACTAGAACCTGACGAACACATACAATAACAGGAGGGAATGAGAAGAACTAAGAAAGAAAGTGGTTTTAAGACAATAAACAGGGGAGAGTTTAGTTAAGGGAGTCAGAAGATGTCAGAGAGGAGAGAGCCATTCAAAGAGCAGAAGTGAAATTCCTCTGGGCATCTGGTATCTTTTAATATCCCCAGACTGAGAAGAATTGGTTCATAATCTTTGCATAAAAGAATGGGAGCTCCTACATTCTGTGGAAAGTTTACTAATGACTAAGGACAGCAACCCCCTTCCTGACAAGATGAGGGTTGAAGTAACTGAAGTAGTTGGCTGAAAGAACTATGTCTCTCTTGTGGATGGGATAGGATAGGATAGGATATGATAGGATAGGATAGGATAGGAAGGGATGTGATGGGATACAATGTGATGGGTTGGGATGGGATAGGATTGGATAGGATAGGATGGGATGGGATGGGATGGGATGGGATGGGATGGGATAGGATAGGAGAGGATGGGATGGGATGGGATGGGATGTCATGGGATGGGATGAGATGTTGTGTGATGGGGTGAGATGGGATAGGATATGATAGGATAGGATAGGATAGGAAGGGATGTTATGGAATATGATGTGATGTGATGGGATGGGATGGGATGGGATGTGATGTGATGGGATGGCATAGGATAAGATAGGACAGGATAGGATAGGCTAGGATAGGATAACTAACTACTGTATTGTGCAATAAGTGGTAGAAAGACCATAGGTGGCCCTGAAGATAGTTGTTTAGCTAAATACCAGCTAGAGAAAAGAAAAATTCCCAACAATAAGTAGTGGACAGTAATTACTAGCAGAAAATAGGTCCAGTAGAGAGCAGCATGATAATGTAACCATGAGGTTTGGGGGCAGTTAGGTGGTGCAGTGGATGGAATGTTGGACCTGGAGTCTGGGAGACTCATCTTACTGAGTTCCATTCTGGCCGCAGACACTTGCTAGCTGTGTGACCTTGTCCAAGTGGCATAACTCTGTTTCCCTCAGTTTCCTCATCTGTAAAATGAGCTGCAGAAGGAAATGGCAAGTCACTCCAGTATCTATGTGAAGAAAACCACAAATGGCGTCACAAAGAGTCAGACAAGACGCAAAGTAATTGAATGATAAAGACGCTGATGGATTTCCAGTGTCAAAGGAACGCGTTTCTCCTTCAGATAAATGTTCTGGCCACATGCATTCTCCAAAAGTACATGCCGCTGTCCATGATCGTATTTATTTGTTTACATGCTTATTTACCCTTCTGTTTGATGACATATACATTTGTGAGGGAGTGAGCTCTAGGTTTATGGTAGAGGGAATATGTTCTGCAGTTACTTTTTTAAATGACATGTTGGAGGGGATGTAGGATTTTTTTTTTGGCAAAGCAGTTGGGCTTAAATGACTTGCCCAGGGTCACACACTAAGTATTAAGTGTTGGAGGTAGGATTTGAACTCAGATCCTCCTGACTCCAAGCCTGGTGCTCTATCCACAGGGCCATCTAGCTGCCCCTTGCTATTACTTGAAAAAAATATTAATTAATTAAATGCCTTTGCTTTCAAGTATGTCATCTGCCTGACTAGTAAAAGTAAGCACATGAGGCAGGCGGAGGGGGGATTATGAGCTATGGTTCGGAGAGGATTCTGAACTTCAAAAATTCCTGTAATTCCATAGGTGGTAAGATAAATAGAGTAATGAGCAGCAGAAGTAAGACTCAGACCCAGATCCTCCCAATTCAGTCATTTCTCCACTCTAGCACACTGACATTCTAATACGTGCTTTTAAAATATTGCTTTATTTCACATTCTCTATGAACAGTCAGCAATCAATAAGTTATTGACTCACTGAACTTTCAGTTTCACTTTATGGCCTGAATGTTTCCATGATTTTCTATGGCTTTTCATTTCTGTATGATATTCAAGGACTTTCATCAATGGACTCAGTCTTAATACCACTCACACATTATACGTATTCATCACAAATCACAATTTTCGTGTTGCCTAGTTGCTGTTTCCTTTGCCCCTCCTGCTCCCCTATCTTTTTCCCTTTCTTTTTTGAAAAGCAATTCTTGTTCTATTACCTCCTCCATGACCCAGCTCAAAACTCTCCCCTACGAAGCCTTCACTGATTAACCTTATTCTGCCATGCTCTGTCCCTCCAGTCCTTCGAGATTTCATTTTCTCTTATCTGTAAATCAGTTTGCAATATGTTTCCCACAATATCATGTGTGGATTTTTTCTTCCCAACTATATTGCAAGGACAAAGATGTAGCCCTTTTATTTGCTTTTTTCTTTTCTTTTGACAATATGTCAAACACAGTAGATGGTCAATATTTTTTTAATTAATGAATCTTTTGTGGTACTTCCAATAATCCCAAGTTGTACTGATTCTTTGGCATCAGTAGTTTCCCAATGATGCTATAAGACATGCTTTCAAAATAATTAAAACGACAACTCAAAGAACAATTAAAGAATGCATGATGGGTATAAGCAACTCATATAGAGTATGTTACCAATGATGCCTTTTGCAAAAGAAATGACCAGAAGTCATTTTTTTTTTGAGGACGCAGATGGCCAGCAAAAGACATGGGCTATCTGAAACTATGCCCAAAGGGCTATAAATAAGTGCATACCCTTTGACCCAGCAATACCACTTCTCGAGTTATATCCCAAAGAGATCAGAGAAGTGGGAAGAGGATGCATATGTACAAAAATATTTATAGTGGCTGTTTTTGTGATGGCAAAAAATTGGAAAACAAGGGGATGCCCATCAATTGGGAAATGACAGAACAAGTTGTGGTATATGAATGTAATGGAATACCACTGTGCTATAAAAAATGAGGACCAGACGTACTTCATAATAACCTGGAGAGACATATAAACTGATGCTGAGTGAGAAGAGCAGAACCAGGAGAAATTTTTACACAATCACAGACACAATGTATATGTGATGGCTAACTTCAATAGACTGGGCTCCTCTCAGCAATGTAAGGTTATAGGACAACTCCAAAAGACTCATGATTGAAGGAGGTATCCACATCCAGAGAAGGAGATGCGGAGTCTGAGTGCAGATTGAACAAACTACTTGCTCTGTTTCTCTGTCTTGTTTTGTTTTGTTTCCTCTTTCCCATTGATGACGCCATCAGTTACAATCCTTCTTTACAACCTGACTAATGATTAATGGGAAGATATTTGTAGATCCTGTATCTGAGTACATGCTACCATGATGAGGGGGGAAAAAAAGGGGGAGAAAATCTGAAACTCAAGGGACTGTGGAACTGAATGTTTTAAACTGAAAGTAAATAAATCAATTTAATAATAAAATTAAATTAAATTAAAATAAAAAAAAAGACATGGGCTGTTGGGTACCAAGAATTAGAGATAGCAAATGGAGAACCTGAAGAGGAAAGACTTCAGCTCATTAGGCAGAGCCTGTGTTAAGGATTTACAGGAAAGTAGGGGCATGAATTATAGAGAAAGAAGATACTGAAGCATATAATCTGTATTGGCAAATGGAGTACCCACTCTGATAAAATCATGAATAATCCAGGTATCAGAGTTTGTGGAACTAATATTGCTTGGGGCATCCCCTAATAAAAAGTCCAAGGTACAATTCCTTGCAGCAAATAATAGGATGCAAAGCTAGAACTAGCATGGAGCAAAGAGGACTTTGCCCCAGGGTGCCAACATCTATGCAAGACTATTGTCCCTACATCTTGCCGTTAAAGGTCACTATGGCTTAGATCATAATTGTCTTCTATACCACTTAAAAGTCTTAGTTAAAAAAAAGTCTTAGTTAAAGTTCTGGTAAGATCAGAAGATAAAAAGTTAGAAAACATCTTAAAGATAATTTAGTTCAACTCCTTAATTATACAAAGGAGGAAATTGACTTAAAGGGGGGAAATGACTTCAATAAGGTCATATGAGGTAATAGAATCAGTGTTTGAACCTAAGTGCTCAGATTTCTGGTTGATTTCCATTCAACAGATATTTTCAGAAGCCTAGATGCATGACACTGGGCTAAATGCTGTGGGAAATGCAAAGAAGACACAATCCTTATCCTTTTGGGGCCTATAGTCTAGTCAAAGACTTAAGGCATGAACTACAAAATAACTATGTTGAAGATGTAGAATGCAGAAGTGTAGTTAGGGAGTCATTGAGGGCTGTTTGTTAAAGACAGGTAAATAGAACACTAATCACCCCTAAGGTGAGCAACAAGGCAACTAGGTAGTGAAGTGGATAGAGTGCTGAGCCTGGAGTCAAATTTGGGTCATGTGATCCTGGGCAAAACATTTAACCTTGTTTTCCTTTTCTCATCAGTAAAATGAACAGAAGGAAATGGTAAACCACTTCAATATCTCTGCAAAAAACCCCAAATGGGGTCACAAAGAGTTGGATACCACTGGAAAATGATGGAACACACACAAAGAAAACAATGACTAATTGAGTCAGAAATCTTCATCAATATTTTAAGTAAAAAGGGACTGAACTACTTTGGAGACTCACCCAATGTGAGACTTAAGTCTGTCTCATTCTCTTAATTGGATTTTTTTCCAAGTCAAATATTTATCAGTTATAAATTGAGGATAAAAACACTTAAATTAAAAAAAAATCTAGGGCAGTTATTTAGAGAGGCCAGTCTTAAATGATGTTGATCAACGTATTTTTCAAAGTCCACCTAGCGTTTTAGATATTTGATCTCATTGGAGCCTTCTGCCAATCCTATAAGATCAGTGTTACCAATATTATTATCACCATTCTACAGCTAATGATGAAAGATATTAAGTGGCTTGCCTATACCTGGAGATTGAATCATTTCTCATTTGATTTTTAGTCCAGATTTTTAGTCCATTACTTAAACTACCCCAAACCTGGGCATTGAATCATTTCCTACCTGACTTTTAGTCCAGAGCTGTTTCTGAAATAACTCTATGTAGGGAATCAATAGACATATATTGCTATCATGAACACAAGATACCTGAATATAGGGTGCAGTTTTAATTGTTGTCTTTGTATCTAATAAATAGCTTTGGCCAATGTGAGAATGAGATGTGAACTTAGTATGGAGATACTGGGCAGAAATTAATAGCCTTTGTGATTACATGTTATGATTTTATATCCTAATATAAAAGACATACTAAGGCATTTTCCTACAAACGCCTAATAATATTTGAAGGAGTCCTGAAATTAACTTAAAATAGTTATAGGGCCTTGAGTATTGGGGAGGGAAAAACCTGAAAGTATAGAAAAAGCATTTAGCAATTGCCTGAAGTAATCAATCAGTGGTTATAAAATAAAGTGAGCCATTGAGAAGTACCAGAGTTCCTCAGTTCAAATATGAAGTGGAGTAAGAACCCGACCCTTGAGAGGTAATTTCTCTTGGCAGGGGAGAAAGGCACTTTTTTGTCTTTCTACCATCATCAGCCATGTTACTTTGAATTTGGTGTTATTTGACCCATAAGAGAAAATACATTTATAATCTAGAAGAGACATCCAGCAGATAGATATAGCTGATGAGAAATAGTCATTTAAGGGGCAGGATCTCTGGCAGAGGAGGGAATTGGCTGTAGTTTAAAGAGAGACACTGAGAGCCGCATTATGGAGCAGCCTAGATCCTAGAAACCAAACTGAGAGATATACTCAGCAAAGGTCCTTCACCAAAGGGGAGCTATCTGAAGATTCTATGAAAAGAGAAAACACTTCCAAGCCTTGCTGTTGTGAATTGCCTCTGGCACACCTATATCCTACAAGTATTTTCTCTACCTTCACTCTCTCAGTTGGAGCCCACTCTTCTAATAATGTTGTATAACTTGGTGTATGGTGCACCCCAAATGAACTGAAGAAATATTGTACAACTACTATTTTTAAAACATCATTTTAGTAAGTGGCTTTGCTAAGAGCTGATTGAGTCTACTACTTGACATTTATTGGGAACCATACAAGTGAACACTCAGGAGATACAGATATGCAGTCTGTCCTAGAACCTAGGAGTAGTAGCCACTCTCTGCAGGCTTAGCCCCAGGTGTCTGGATCTGTTAGAACACCTATTCCAAAGGTAAGCATGAGTATGGGGAAAGGCAAGGTGCAACGTCATATTAATTTCATCTTAAGTATATAAGGATAGATAACCACTGTATTTGATGCATAATGTACTGAATCAGGAGTCAGAGACACCATGATAGTTCTGAATGAAGAAAGTGTAAATGAATGGACAACAGAAAGCCAGGCCTCAAGGAAATTACAGAAATCTTGACTGGCTTTGTTTTTGTTTTGTGTGATGAAGTCTAAAAACATAGATTTAATCAAATTTCAGAATGGAAAAGGCTTTTTTTAAAGTCTATGACATGTCTATTTTATAACCAGTTTATAGTAAGTTCAAGTTTTAGCTGCAAAGCACATCCCTAGATAGCATTTCATAGGCTTACTCATTCACTCCTGCCAGAGGCAAGAGAAAAGGCACATACAGAGATTTTGTTTTAATTGGTGTTAAATGCTATTTAAGCATCTGTGGGAGGATTTGTGGAAGAGCAGCTAAATTTATTTCTATTTCCTGTTCTTTTTTTCTTAAATGAATGTCCTTGAAAGGTTAAAAAATAAAAGTGCATACTATTGTAGGGACTTGAATCAGCAGGCATATGACTTGGCTGAATGTGTTAAGGTCTTGAAGTTCCATCATGGAACCATAGAAACATATATTTAGGGCTGGAAGGGAGTTGAGAGGCTAATTCAATCTCTTCCTTTTTATAGATGATCAACTTAAGGTCTGCTCATGTAGTGACAGATTTGGGGGTTTGTCAGTCAGTCAATAAACATTTATTAAGCATCTACTGTGTGCTGGGCACAGTGCTAAGTGTTGGGGATACAAAGAAATGTAAAAGATAGCTCCTGCTTTTAAGGAGCTCACAGTTTGATAGGGGAAATGAGATACAAACAGCTATGTATAAACAAGCTACAAAGAGGATCAATTGGAAATAAACAATGGAGAGAAGGCACTAGAGTTAAGGGAGATTTGGAAAGGCTTCCTGCAGAAAGTAGTATTTTAGCTGGAACTGGAAGGAAGTCAGTGATTTGGACTCTGATACTTCGACTAAAAGTCCACTCTTCTTCTGTCCTTGGTACCACATTTGAACTGTCACAGTTTGATAAAAAATTTGTAGTATGTGTAATCCATGGACCAACAAATCACATCCTGTCTATGACTGAATAGATAATCAATGAGATTTCCTATAGCAGAAAAATTTAACATTAGACAGCTAAATTGGTGACAAATACTCAAAGCTTTTCTGGTTTGGTGAGACCTGCCAGAGATGAGAGATCACTGCCCTAACCATGGAGAAGCCAGGTTTGCTTGTTCACCATGATGAGGAAGCAGAATAGGACTTTGATGGTCAGATAATCATTTGAGAGATGCATTTAAACACATTTGAAAAACAAAGTGGATGAAAAATGGACACCCTTCATATGATAAAATAGAGTTAGATGCCTCTCATAGTCTATGTTTCAGTATTGAATATAGATGACATAGGTAATTTAATATAACCAATTAGACTTATGTAAAACTGGGAATTTTATTATAAACAGTTGGAGATGACGATTGCACTAAGATATGTTATGAGGGTTTCCCTACCTTTATTTAAGATGCTTTAAGTAAGATAAATAAGATAAATAATAAGTATTTGTTGACTAGAAGTCTGTGTAATAATAATGTAATTTGATCCCTTTGTATTGGCAAAGCTAACTGGTACTTAGCACTTAGTAATTAATCAAGCCTCTGTTAAAGAAACAGAAGGTTTGAACCCCTGTTGTTGACCTAACAGGAAGGGGTTGGCTGAAGCAGGAAGGAGCTAATGCCATATGTGTATATGAGGAGAAGCCCTTGCTGGGTCAGACAGATATTCTTGGAGCCAGGATCTGGAGGCTGAGGAAGAGAGGTCCAGGATGGAGAGAATGATTTTTATTTTGAGAACTTGGATGAAATGATTTTGATTCTGGGAACTAGCTGAAACTTCTGCTGAGTCTGAGGACCCGCCAGAGATGCTGAGAAGCTGCTGAGGACCAGGGGGAGCTGCAGAAAACTGAGGGAGCATGACTGTGGTGCCTGCATTTCGTCTGTGGCTTTGTTAAGCCTTGACTTCCCGGAACAGAGACTGTGAAGGATTTAAGGTGGACTGGACACTGTGAGCTTCAGTGTGGGACAGGAACTGCATGGAAAGCTGGGCAAGGAACTGGGAGCTGTCTGCCTTTGAATCCAGGTGACAGTTTGGTGAATCCAGGTAGGAGCTAGGACCATGGAAGGGGATCCAGGAAATCTGAGAGCCTACTACCTGAAAGAAGACTTTACTTGGATACTGTGTACTGACTGAGAAGATTGTGATTTACTTGTGACTGAGGGGTGGAGGCCTGTGTATTTTACACTACCCCTGAAGAGAGTGCTGAGTAGTGACTGATATTGTAACTTAGTGTGCTCTATGAGTAGAGAACTTTGACCTTTGTATTTTGTCATTCTTAAGGAGGCAAGCCTGCTTAAGGATGATTGAATGATTGAGTTGATTGAATGATTGAGTTACTAAGTGATTGATTGACTAAATGATTATACTTTGTTTAAAACCATGTGACCACTGTGGTGAAAACTATGTGGCCATTTTAGTGATAAGTCATTGTGAATGCTGTATTTTGATTTTCTGTGATAAGTTGAAATATTGTGAATGCTGAACCTTGATTTTCTATGACTGCTTTCTCTGATTTGTTATTGAACAAATAGAGAACTCGCTATACTATGTAATCAGAATCTTGAAAGCTGTTCACAGCAGCCATCCTCTGGAAATTTGCTTGTGTGTGTGGCTTTACAGTCTGCTAACTTGTAAATGGATCTGGGCACAAATCTAAAAATGGATTCATTGGTAGCCTTCCATCTTATTGATCATTGGTAATGTTTGAACTATTAACTGACAGAAATATAGTTAATTCTCAGCTGTTTGGAGTAAGAGGCATAATGATTTTCATCTTCCCCAGTCAGTTCCTTTCATAATAAGTCATGGAAAAGTAGGTCCCCAAAATCCTGCTCCTCAATTGAGGAAGTAGCTTTCTACTACTAACAGGGTTATTAGATAGTATCAACGTTACTGATTACATGGGACTCACAGAGTAGGCCCATGAGCATTTTGATTGGATTAAGGAAGGTGATTTTGCTAAGGCCAGTGTGTTACTAACAGGGCAAGATCACTTTGATTTAAAATTTGCTCAACTCTTGGGGAAAAAAAGGAGATATTGGTTTTCAGATCTGACCTGGAGCCAAGAATGTCAAAGGTAGAGCTTGCCTCCAAAACTCATGGGAAAGGAGCTGAGCAAATATAGAGACAAGAAGGAACCTGATTAGGAGTGCCTCAGTTTCCTTATCTGTAAAATAAAGGAATTTGACTAGAACAGGGATTCTTCACTTGTTTTTCTTGGCATTGACCCCTTTGGCAGTCTGGAAATTCCTATGGATTCCTTCATGGAATATTTTTTAAATGCATAAAATAAAATTCATGAGATTGCAAAGCAAACAAATTTTATTGAGATAATAAAAACTTTTAAAAAGGAAAAGTTTTTGGACTCTGGATTAAAAACCCTTACAACAGGAAGTCCTTTCCAATATCAAATTTCTGATTCTATGATCCTTTGAACTAGAATGAAGATGTCAGGCAGAATATAATAGTTTTTATAGGATTTTTAAAAATCTTGCCCCCCTTCTTCCTTGTGATAAGAGGATTCTTGACTCCCTCTCCCCAGTCTCTTATCCTGAAGGGCAGAGTAGGAGTTATCTTCCTTTTTCTCTTTTCCCGCTAGGTAAAGGAACTGAAGCTTGTTCACTTTTCTATCTTCTGTTTTCCTAGTGGGTGGAGCAGCAAGGCTATTCATGGTTCTTTAATTTATTTGTGGACAATGACTATGGACAATTTCTTTCCCTTGTAGGGAGTGTTCTTGGTTGGGTGTATGTGGTGTTGGGTGTATATGGCACACTCGCGCACACACATGCGTGCGCGCTCGCGCTCGCGTGTGTGTGTGTGTGTGTGTGTGTGTGTGTGTGTGTGTGTTGTGTATGAGAGAAAGAGATAGAAAAAAGAAAGACAAAGAGAGAGAATGTTCTGTTAGGATTAGGAAGTCTGCATGTCCTTAAGTCAAAGTATACCTAATTATGTCAAGTTAAGGTAATTCAACAAGAGTAAGTGCTTACGCTATTTCAGGCACTGTGTGACATGATAGAAATACAAATAGAAGCGAAAAGAAAGACAATCCTGCCCTCAAAGAGCTTATATTCTAGTGGCATGTTGTATGTATATTTTATATGTTGAGGATTATTGTATAACAGAAGTCAATAAATTTGTGTCTTAATACCAAGGTAGAAATTCCCTCCAAAATCTATGTGATTAGTGGTCTTCTTTAAGTATTACTTAAGTAATATTGCTGATTTATTTAAAGGGATTCAGTCTTCCTATATGATTTGTCCCCTTGCCAAGAAGATGCCAAATTGGAGATAGCATTGGCCTAGAAAACCTTTGGGGTCCTCCTATGTTTTAACACATTCTTGTTAGAAGAACATGGGCATTATTTCCATGAAAGTCTATTTGCTGCAGTGTTCATATAAAATGACTTTCGGAAACTGGAGGACAACCTGCTAGACTTTTTTCCCTCATTAATACACTCTGGTATCCAATGTTGCCTCTCCTCCCACACCAAAAAACAAATAAAATAGCCCCAACAGATCTCCTAACTTAAAAATCTCCTACTATTTCTGTTTCATGGACGCAGTCAGCCTGCTGAGGTACTGTAAGTTAGCAAACACCCCCAGAGTTGTGCTGACAACACAGTGAACACTGGTGATTCACCAGATAAAATCCCAAACAAAAGGAGTCTGGCTTCCATGCATACAGGCAGCCTACTAAATTAAGGGAAAATAGATTTAAAAAAAAAGATTCACTTAAACAAGTTCTTGAAATGAGCATTACTGCATTACATAGGAGAGAATGGAGTTTGCATACTCTGTTTCATTCTGGGACCCTGAACACAAATTTCCAAGAAACATCCATTTACCTTAACTCTCTATCACCAGTCTAATATGCTTACTCTAGGATTTCCCTTTCCCTGGAATCTTAGGGAGACTGTCCCACTCACAGAACTCCCCAAATCTAGCAAGAGCTGTTTGTTTGAATGGCCTATGGATAGGACCCAATTCTGGGATATTTTCCTAATTCCAGTCTTATAAAACATGATACTTTGAAAACACTAGAACTGAAGTCATATAACTTAAGACTACTAAAGGGGCTCAGTCTTTGATAAACATTTAAAGCACCCAAAGGGGAAAAATATTATTGCTTTTTAAAGGCATGAAAAGGACCATGTGAATTAGAACAGTTTCATTTTAACAAGGAGAGAATTTCTCTTACTAATTTTTTTTAAATGATTCATTGTAATGTTAATGTCATAATAAAGTTTTATTTATGTACAACTTTTTAATGCTAGATTTGCAATTTTTACTTGTATATAAGTTAATTTAATCAATTCATTTCTATCATAAATTTCCATTCACTCCCTCTAAATCTCTTCGTCAGAATTCTTTATCCATTTATTTGCATGCGTTTTTAAAATATGGCCATAGGTAGTACGTACTCTATTCTTTTGATTCTGATCTTTTCTTTACATTATATTATAGGCTCTTTAAGATTTATTTATATTACTAATATTTACCTATCTTATTTGCCTTACAGTGTTATATAATACCAAGCAAGCAAGTATATGTTTACTATGTAGTTATTATGTCATAGTAACACAAGTTTTTTAAACATCCCTTCTCTGCCAGCATTGAGTTTTATTTCTTTTAACTTTTGTTTTTTATTAGTTTGAATACTTTCAAGTGATGTCTCAGAGTTGTTTTAATTGGAGTTTTCTTAGGGAGGTTCAGTATTTTTTGAAATGATTATTAAATAAGACTTGGGCCTCTCTCATTTCTTCTTGTATCATGCCAAAGATACATGTTACAAAGAAGTCTCCTACCTGTATAGAAAAAATATATTTTCTTTGAAAATATTTGCTCTAGTTAATACCTAATAACACTATGAAGAATTAAATAGATCACATTTTAACAGATAGGAAAAGATTTGTTAGTGATGTAGGCTCTGAGCCAGTTATGTGTGTCCAGTCAATCCATCAATTGGAAAGAGCTAAGATCACAATTAGTAAGAAATGAGAAGAAAGTCTAAAAAAAAAAAATATGGTATACAATTGAAATGAAAAGGCTGAATTATTTAAACAAGTTAAGAACCTTAAATGGGGAATGAATAATAAAAAAATATGTCAATACTGACTGTAAACATCTCATACAGAAGTTTAATCAGCCTCAATTAATTGCCACAACAAGGAGACCAAGAGAACCCAGAAAGTGCTAACTAGGAAGGCAGTAAACATCTGACTTACTTGCCAAGTGGACACACATGCACACAATGACAACAACATCAGGTTACTCGGGTGAAAAATTGTACAATCTTGTTTGTAAAAATTGTATAAAGAAGAATGATAAATGATTATGAGCAGTATCATTTAAAAACAAAAAGTAACCATGGAGGGCAAAATCAAATTAAAGACATCTTGGTCATATGTCCACTTAAAATCATACCAAGAACATTTCGGGGTGAAAAAGGAAAGAGAACATAGAAACATGAAAAAATGAAAAAGATTTGCAAAAAAGCAATTCTCAATTTCTTCCATCAAATATGGTGAGACCATCATACTTGAACCCCAAAATTACGATCATAGATATACTTAAAAGGGAGAAGTAAATAGATCTCAAAAGAACAGACAGAAAAAGGATCAGCGTTGTAAGAAGTACATATTGAGGAGAACTGTGATAAAGACTTTACTGTTGTGAGTATGTTGATGGACACAAGGTATGTGAGGGAAAGATATAAAAGGCATGGGAAAATCTTTAACTTCATTTATACCAAAAAAGGTGACCAAGAGAAGATCAAAACTGTAAATCTACATGTCGACTTCATCTATGAAAAATCCTCATGAAAGTCTCCTATATATTAATTGAGGGCACCTTTGATGAATGTATTAGGATGGTACAAGGAGATTTCTACAAAGAATATTTAACAATGGGCCACATCTTTACCATTTCACATTTACAGTAACTGCATATACTGGAGATTGTAATATTCCATTGTGTTTATTGGTTTTTTAATGACAAAAAAAAGTCATCAAATTTGCTAGAACAAAACATTACCTCACAGGTTATTTTTCAAGAAAGGTATATGTATACACACACATATATACATATGCATGAATATACACATATAGCAAATATATTTATATGTGTGTGTATGTACATATGTACATACATATGCACATATATGTACACATATTTTGTTTGTGTATGTATACATACAAACACATATGTCACATAATCATTCAAGATTTCTTAGAAGATATAACAATAGAACTATCCTTGTTCAATAACCTTCTGATCCAAATATTTGGTGAAACCTAAAATAGGTGTGTGCTCACTCATGGTATCTACCATTGTAAAAGAGAGCTAACATCGAGCCTAGGTAAAGAGAGATTCATTGTGGATAATAGAGTCCTCCATATCTACCTTGCAGATAAAATTAGACTGTTTACCTCAAGTCATAAGGCACTGAAGAACCTTCTAGAAAATACCTGTAATTATACAAAGGAGCCTGACCTCACATCCATGTAAGAAAGGCTGAGTGGGTAAAGATTTTCTATTGTCTAGCTTTGGACATGCATGTGGATAGACACGCCACAGAGATTGTACAACAGTATGTATATCTAACACAGAGAGATAAAGAAATCATCAGGCCCAGAGTTAATCAGGAGGAGAACAGTTGGGTTGTTCTTTTGGAAATGCAAGGCTCTTTTACTGACATCAAGCTTCCCATGAAGACAAAGGTACAGCCAATTCTAATAGTTTACTGGTTCTACATGGTAGCAAGAAATGAAACATCCCTGTCTTAAAAAAAAAAAAAACTAAACTCAAAATGAGTGCAATATAGAGGGCAAAGGGAAGCACATACTGGATTGAGCAGGCTATAAGCAGGATATAAGCAGGAACTCTGAAGAAAAAAGATAAAAGACATCAAGGAATTATCTGATATGAAGAAAAGATGGGCTTATTATATAGCAAAAACAAGACATGGCAGATGGTAAGCCTCTGGGTTTCAGTGGTATCTGGTATCCCTTTGATTAAAAAAAAAAAGATAGCCTTTAGTGTATTTGGCAAAGCCCATACTTTGAACTTTTGGGGAGTACATATAGAAGAGTTAAATAGGATAGGCAGGCAAGGTTGAATTATAATTTGTATCTATATAGGTAATTCCCAAAATGATGAGATCACAGAATCATTAAAAATCCGAGTAGAGATACAAACAACTTGTGTTTCCATTTTTGTCAATTATTAATTGTATAAATTATAATTTGCTAATTATAAACTAGGTAAATGTAGTCACTATGCAATTGGGAATTGGGAATTTTCCTTTGCTATTTTAAATGTTCTGTAACTGCTTCTGAAAATGACAACAATGCAGACAAAAAAAAGATAACATTTTAAAAACTGTTTGCATTATAAGAACAGGCAGCTGGATGGTGTAGTGGATAGAGTTCCGGGCTTGGAGTTAGGAAGATTCCTCTACTCATTTCAAATCTGATCTCAAATACTTACCACCTGTGTGACCCTGGACAAGTCACTTACACTTGTTTGTCACAGTTTCTTCTTCTTTAAAATGAGCTGGAGAAAGAAATGCCAAACCACACTAGTATCATTGCCAAGAAAACCCCAAATGGCATCACAGAGATTAGGATATGAGGGAACAATAATTACGATGTGCTTTTTTGGGAAAATACAAAATTATTGTATTTGTAAATTTTAGAGAAAGCTTTATACTATAGTATTACTATAGCATATAATAATTCAAAATAGATCAATGTATGTTTATATTATTTGAAAAAATACTTACGTAAATATTTGGATGTGTAGTCCTTCATTAGCTACTCCCAGAATAAGTGTGACTGTTTGGGGGTAAACCATACTTGGTTAAGTCACATAGCCTGAGTCCTTATCTGGTGGGGGCCTTCATTTCTATATCATACCAGAGATACATAAATACAATAGGAAAATGACTTAAGACTTAAACTGTAGAAAATAAGGAAGTATATCAGCTACTAAAGCATGTCTCTGTCCATGGGTGAAAGGTATAAATTTTCCTCTACTTTGAAGAAAATTGTAATCTATTTCTTCAAATCATCTGACTTTACAACATTTGGGAAGGCAGAACTATTTTAGAAACTACAGTGCCAATGATGGGCTTTTTGAATACAGTGTATTTTGCATTTTGGTGAAAGACTGGAAAATGTTAGAAAGACCTTGCATTGGTTCTAGAACTACCAATTTCTAGACAAAATAAAAGGGTTTGTGAATGTCATGGCCATACATTACATATAGTTGCTTTTTCTCTCACCACTCTGATGGGCACCATCTTGCCTCTACCATCCACTTGGCTACTCATAGCTACTCTATCTTTTTCAATCTTTCTCCTCGTGGAACATTCTACCTATCATTCAGTTACTCCCAATTACATTATTAGCTTTGGTGTCACATACAGTCCAAGCATTATGGGAGATATCCAAACAAAAGATCTTTTCTCAGATCCAAGGATTACAGTAAATGAGATTCTTCCGATATGTCCTTCACAAAAAAGCACCAGTCCAATGAGGCTATAGTTGTTCATCAAAGTAATTTTAAAAATTGCCTGAAAATATTTCTCTAAATAGTAGAGCTCATTTTTCAAAAATCTTGTTTCTAGAGGGTTTTTTCTCTCCTTCTATGTGATTCCCTACTGTATCTGATGATTTAAAATGTCTAGCATTGAAATGGAAGGCTTTCATAAATCATAGATTTAGAGTTAAAAGTGACCTCAGAGTTGATCTAGTATGCTCATCTCCTTTTTCAAAAGAAGGGATGGAAATTAATTTGACCAAGGCCACAGAGGTAGTAAGTAGCAAAGCCTGGGCCTCTGATCCCAATTTCAGGTCTCTTTCCATCATATCAGATTGTCCAGGCTCCAGATCAAGGACATGAGGGTCAAGCTTAGTCCTTTAATTGCTGAAAGGTGATACCAGTGCCCAGCACAATGACTTGAACATCAAAGGTGCCTAATAAATATGTGTTAAATGGATGAATGAGTGTATGAAGAGGAACGTGACTGTGTTCCAACAACCTGTTTTTATCAGCCATCATGTCAGAAGCAGATCATTCTGCTTTCTTCTGAAATCAAATGGAAGAAAATGAATAAACAAAATGACTAATTGAATAGGTCTACCTAATGCATCATTTTATGTCTAAAATCACCACCTATCTACTTGTTTCTTAACATGAGGAACCTCACAAGGGAATGGCAGAGGAGGCAAGCATCGTAAGTCATTCTAAAACAGGACAAAAGGAAGCAACCTGCTGCTACTCTCCCACTCAAAAGCTAACGCAAAAGTGAATGCAATCGGAAATAGCTCAGGTTGAGAGCACCGTCAGAGACACAAATAAATAACAAGTATAATTGCTGTTTATCCCCTGTTGAACCTTTGCTTTCCATTGAAAATTCAGAGCAAGTTCATAATAAACATGTAGCATCATTTGTGGTTATTAGATACTATTTAATAATTACATATTAGGTTTGTGACTAGGAGGGTTTAGCTTGCAAGCAGTTATTTTTAATCAATATAATAGCATAGGTCAAGATTCCTCTCAGATTTATACAGAAGCTTAGGATAATAAATAAATATCTACAGAGAGTTCTAATCTATCTAATTGGGAGGTTTATTTAACATAGGATATATATATATATATATATATGTATACATATATATCTTCTATTGTATATATATTTATATATACATGCACATCTACTCATAATACAAAAATTAAATATATTTGCACACACACAACCTGTAAATTGGAGATGCCTTATTCAAATCTCAGGGAAGAATGGAGTATCTCCTAAAGAACATAGGGGAAGTGCTATTTTGGTTTTTTGGATTTGGACTTCTGTGTTTGCCCATGTCTTTACTAGGGTTATTTCCCATGTCTGGACATCTCCATCATGTCCTCTTTGCAGGGTCATGACCCTGCTCTCCCATCAGTTTCTTTTTGTGTTGTCTCCCACTTTTAGATTGTGAGTTCCTTGAGAGCAGAGGCTATCTTGTTCCTTTCTTTCTATTTCCAGCACTCAGCACAGTGTCTGGCACAAAGTAGGCACTTAAAAATTTTATTCCTTATGACTCAAGACTCCTATCTTATCAAAACTCTGCATCACCCAAGCACCTAGCACAGGGTATGTAGTAGCACTCAATAAAGGTGTATTATATATTGTAGAAGGATCAATGGTTAATGTTCTCAGCAATACAATGATTCAAGACAATTCCGGAGGACTCATGAAGAAAAATACTGTCCACCTACAGACTGATAAAGTCTGAATGCAGATTAAAGCATACTTTTTTTTAAACTTTCTTTATTTTTCTTTTGTTTGTGTCTTCTTTTACAACATGAGTACAATGGAAATATATTTTGCATGATTGTGCATGTATAACCTATACCAAATTGCTGCTTTCTCAAGGAGGGAGGAGAAGAGGAAGGGAGAATTTGGAACTTAGAATTAAAAAAAAAGTTAAGAACTTTTTACATGTAATTAGAATAAAATAAAATATTTGGGGAAAGAAAAAATATGTATTGTATTGTACTATACTGTACTGTATGGAGTATAGGGTGTGTTCAGGGAAGACTAGTACCTTTGGTACGAGAGCTGCTGAGCCCTTTTCAGAGCTGCTTCCCACCTTTGATGTCTGTCTGGTTCACCCAACTCTTACCTGTGGCTCTAAGAAGTTGTAACATAAACTAGAAAAATAAAAGAGTTTTTAAAAGCATGGAAAGGAGCCCAGGGGCTATACTCCACTATCACATTTTGGCAGACTGGCTAAACAAGGTTGACAGTAACTGAAGGATCTCAAAATCTTTGGTGAGGGGGGTGTCTGCTCCAAGCATGAGAAAATTTTTTCCAGTGGAATGGGAAGATGAGAACAATTTGTTCCAATGGCCAAGAAGGTAACTGAAGCAAGAATTGTGGGGGTCTTAAAGCTTGGTCAGACACTGAAGATGCCAAGGTCATTCCCTGCATCCTGAGTTATTGTCAGTCATCTAGAGTTTGTCTTGCAGTACTGGACTTCAATGACTCTGGAAGAGACAGTGAGGCCAATGACTTCACCCAACTCTTCCTTACTTAAATCCAATTGATGCTCAAATCAAAAGACATAAAAAAGACTGTACTGTTTTGCATTGTATAGTGCAATTTTGTGTTGTATTGTTTCATTGCATTTCATTGTATTCTATTGCTGTCCAGTGAGTCAGTTGTTAAAAAGTTGCTCAGTCTGGATGCCTGTTGCCTTTATACAAGTTCTAAGAGTTTCCTGAATGTACACTTCTTCATGCTGGCAGATAATACCAATTAATAAACACACAAGCTCACATAGAAACACAAACACACTAATGGGGGAACATCTCATGAATACACTGCATCAAAATGTGTTCTATCACCTTTGCTTAAATTTTTGCTCATAGAAAAGTCTTCCACCCTTTGATATTCAGAAATGGTTAAGTTAGCTTACCCAGACAACAGCTTTACCTGCATAGCTGAACCAGGGATACTGACACTATTACAGTACCATCTTGGAGAAAAGACAAACAAACAAACAAAAAGAGAGAGAGACGTAGTGGCAGAGGATATGAGAGGGGAGTAAACAGAAGAGATTTAAAAAAATTCAAGGAACAAAATCCAGGGGCTACAACTTGCAAGAAAAGTTCCTCTGATAGCATGGTGCAGAGGAAAGAGGGATAATCTTAAGTCCCAGGACTTGAGTTTGGATCTCCTCCCCACCCCTTTCACAAAGATGACCTTGGGTAAATCATTTGACTTCTCTGATTTAGTTTCCTCATCTATAAAATGATGGACTTAGACATGATGATCTTTAATGTCCCCTCCAACTCTAGAATTGTGATGCTTCTATGTTTCTAGATATTGATTGACTAATCCTGGGGAAAGAAATGAGTTTGAAGTTGGTTGGACCAATTGGGTGGATTCAAAGATTCATAGCAGAAAGGAAAGAAGCATGGCATAAGACAGAGAGAGGGACTAAAGAAGAGGGGGGAAAGGATAAAAATGAGGAAATGGAGTTCTATCTCCAACCCCAGTGTTACTTATTAAAGTGGGTCCACACAACTTATGAACCACTTGATTCAGATTTGTGCTTCTGGGCTTGACTATACTAGGGGCAAGAGGTACAAAGTACTTTGAGGTACAGAGAAATTGGAAAGAGGCAGATGAAAAGCCTGATTAAATCCTAAAAAGAAAAGGGAATAAACATTTATTAAGCATCTCTTATATACTGGTCATTGTGCTAAGTGTTTTTACAAATATTATCACATTTGATCCTTGCAACGACCCTGTGAAGTAGGTGCTGTTATTATTCCCATTTAGTGACTTGCCCAAGGTAATCCATTCAGGAAATATCTGAGGGCAGATTTGAACTCAGGTCTTCCTACCTCCAGCTTCAGTGCTCTATCTTGATATAAGGGAATGGTATACCAGTTCATCCTTTGTTTTTGAAGAGGAAAGATGATATCACCCAGTGGTATTTTGAATCTAGCATGAATGGATTTAAGTGAGACAGTGTTGCTGAAAGAGAGCCTCACTCTTTCTTCCCGAGTCATCAAAGTCCAATGGCATGACAAAAGTTAAGATAACCAGTGATGGTTTAGTATACAGTATATGACTTTAGTGTCTTCCATGCCTGACCAAGATCTAAGTACTCCTCAGCATCTATTTCAGCTATTTTCATGTCTGTTGAAACAAATTATTCTTATCTACCTATTCCACAAAAACATCTGCTTAACTCACTGATGGGTTTGAGGCCTGTAGGTTACTCTTACTGTTGTTTACCTCATCTGTTGAGATGCTTTTACCAGGTTCTGTCCTGCTGTGTATGCTAAGGTGAAGGCCACACTAAAATCAAAAAGGGTATGGTTAATTGATGGAGAATATAAGGAAATGACAAACTACTATAGCTCCTCTGCTGTTCCCCCCAAAAATAGGGTCATGAAGAGTCAGACATGACTGAACAACAAAACAATAGAAATGTGAGGGCTTTTCCACTGGTTCCCATGAATCTCCAAAATAGATCTTTGGCCCTTCTTTCCCAGTTGTGTATGTGCCATTTGATGTTTTTAATCTTTCCATAGAAGACTGAAATAGTGTGGTTTAAGGGGAATGCATATTGACTAATAAGTCCCTTCCCTCAAATTTGTTTCTTCTTTCCCATCAACAGGGCAAGATTATGGTTAGCCAGGTATTGTCTCCTCAAAGTAAGAAATCAGTCAAATCTCAGACATGTCTTAAACCTAGCTTTGAAGGAAGGAATAAGATCATATTTGTAAAGGGCTTTGTCAAAGTTTAAAGCACAATGTACATGCAAGTTAATGTTTTGACTATTGAGCTACATCTTCCAACCATCTCTCTTTCCCTAAATATTCAACCAGGTCCAGTCATCTGGTTAGCTGAACCTTTCCAGAATTTTATTATAGGTTGTCTTCAACATATACCCAAGAAGTCTGAATATATCGAACCATCTTCCAATTGATGCCATGGCTGCAGTATGTACTAAACTAAGAGCCTGACCCTTATTCTATTTCCAATATTGGCTGATTTGAGATTCAGTTAGATCAATGATCATCAAACTATGGCCCATGGGCCAAACCCAGTCTGCTAAGCTTATGGACCATGCAAAAATAAGTCACAGGCCAGATTTGGTCTGTAGGTCATAGTTTGTCAACCCCTGAGTCAGATTCTTCCCAGAAAGGAGGCTGCCAATAAGATAATGGCATTTGCATCATAGTATACAATTGTAAGACTTTATCCAGAGCAATAGTTTTCATGGAGTCACACAATTGAAGTGTATCTGATGGTATACTTCAAAATTCTTGCATGATTTTTGGTATCTAAGCTTAACACCCTTGTTAAATGTCAGCAGTTAGTGCCCCTTTTATCTATGGGGAAAAGGTAGGTTAGGAAAGTTGGAATTTTTCCCTGTGATTCACAAATGTATCTTAATTTTACATATTGTGGTTGTGAATATGTGTTATATGGCGCATGGACTGCTCTCCGTCTGCTTTTGACTGACTAGATATATGACTCAGAATTTGGGTACATCAGAGATGATGAAAACCCTGCCTGCTTCCAACTGTGTGGTGGCCCAGTATAAAAAGGACTTGTTACTTTGAAATGATGCCCAAACCTCTGAGGGGTACCCCTTGACCTTCTCCCACCCCTCCCCTCACCCATGTCAGGAAGCCAAGGTGCTGCATCAGCTAAAAGGACACCTAACATTGACTTGGATTTCTCTTCTATTCAATATTCAGATGACATGATATAACACTGAGCCTTCCAGCATCAAGTGGAGCATAAACTGGTCCTTCTCTGCTTTGACATCATGGTTACTTAGCACTCTCTTGTGGCAAGAGGGAACTCAACTTGAAAGGCCTGTGCCTGCGACCCATCTGCCCTTTTGGTTTTGTGTTTACTCTTCTGAGTAGGTGACCAAACAACAGTCTTGAGGTGGCTGTGTCCAGGATTGAAGGAGGAATTGTGAGCTCAAGCAGCTCAGAGATTCTGGGTCCATCACACGAAATTGACTGGTGACCAGGGGAGTTTCTTTATCAGAGAAGATGGCCACCAACAAGAGGAAGAGACCAAGTATTTAACTTGGTTTTCTAGAAGATCTGAACTTTGAGGGAAACAGTACAGGCCTGAGATCCAATGTCAAATGCCTAATTTATTTTGCATATAGCTTATTTGTACCTAATTGTTTTCTTGTTTTATATCCCATTAAATTGTGAGTACTTTGAGTGAAGGGCCTATCTTTTGCCTTACTTTGAATCCCCATCAATTCATAGGGGTTTAAGACATAGTTATTACTGACTAATTGCAGTCATACAAACTGCTCTATGTTATTAGGAAGAGATTGAAGTTACCAACCTTTCCACAGATTGTGCCAGTAATTATAAGTTAAATTAGTAAATTTTGTTTTAAATTATTCTATTAGTATACACTATGAAACTTTTTTTGTCCTTTAGTATTTCTTTACCTGAATCATATTGTACATGGAATTCCTTTTTTTCCCACTGTAAAGAGACTTTCACGTTAGTCAAAAATCTGTATTTTGTCCCAGAATTTTATGGTGGGTGATTAATAAGCCAAAGCATATGATAAAAAGGGAGCCTGATCCCCTTCTCATTAGAATGTAGGCTTCCAGAGGACTCCCCAGTCTAATCAGCAGGCATAAGTTCAGAACAAAAGTCCCCTTTGGTGGAAAAGGGAGTGGGAACAGTGCCCTGACCCCTTTGACTCTCCCAGTAGTTATTCGGTGTTAGATGGTATGGTACCTAAATATGAAAACTCAGTTTGCTTATAGTAGATATATTTTAAAAAAGAAAATAGATTTTTAAAATCAAAGGGAAGTTATTATTTTGACAACTATGGTGGACAGTGTTTTCTACATGGACAACAAAATGAGATGTTTGAACCTGACTTCTAAGGTACCTTTTAACTCTAACTCTGTGATACTATGATCCTTCAATAGTCTCAAAGATTTTAAAGTCTAAGGATCAGGGACAGCTAGGTGGTGCAGTGGATAGAGCATAGGCTCTTGAGTCAGGAGGACCTGTATTCAAATCTGGCCTCAGATACTTGCCAGGTATGTGACCCTGGGCAAGTCATTGAACCCCAATTGCCTTCAAAATAAATAAGTGAAAACCTGAAGTCTAAGGATCCTAAAAGTTCAAGACTTTCAGCAAATGGTTCATAAGATCAGTTTTCAAGTTTATGTTCAGAGGAGGGTGAAATGACTTTCCAACTGGAAGTATGATTGGGTTTATTTTCAAAATTCTAGAGAATATGTGCATGCTACTTTAAATCATTTAAATTACTTTGAATGTAGCATAATCTCTGGAGAAAATATATTGAAGTTTGCTAGTACAGAAACAGACTGTAGTGAATTAATCAGTTATGTAACAGTTTAGGAGTATCCTTTGATTTCTAAGAAATCACTCTGTGAGGAACAACTTAAAGTGTATGCCGATCTAAAAGCATATAAGCAGAAGTAGAGTTGGGCCATGGGGGCCATCTGTAGGACCAAGTTTCACGAGCTTCCCTGGAAAATACTGGGATTTCAGATACGTGCGATTCAGTACTTGGTCATATAGGAGATGACAAACTCCCCAGTGGCCATATGGTGGCACAGTACTGTTAGAACTTGGCATGGTAGTATGACATGGTAAACCCTGAGTGTTCGCTTGGTCGTTCCCTCACCCTATAATAGTGGCAGGGTGCTCTATTAGTTAAAAGAGAAGAGCTCCTAGGAGGATTTCATTTCTCTCAAACTCCCAGATAGAATCATGTAACTCAGAGCCCTTCAGTGAGACAGGGGAAGGATTGGTTTTTCACCACCATGATACATGGTCATATCACCCAGGTGGCAGCTAGTGGGGGAGAAGGGGAGTCAACAAAGAAAGCTGTCACCTGGGTCTCTGATTGCCTTTTCTGCTTTTATGCTGTTTTGTTCCTGATAGTATGTGAATAGATAGACATCTTTAGTTTTGGAGATAACCTGGTGAGTTCCAGAGGTCCACAGGACCTGAGTGCAATGACTAAACTAGATTGTTACCATGGCAAGCTTCTGCACCAGAGAGGCCAGTGACTGACAAGAGGATCAGCCCAGGCTTGGCCATTTTATTAATAGACATGTCACTTGTAGATATTGCAGAGTCAAGGTGAAACATAAACTGCTTAATAAACAGTACAATAAGGTGCTTTATATTCTGATGAGATTTGAGTAACAACCTTCCAGAAGATTGTAGCAGTAATTATAAGGTAAGTTACTGAATCCTGTTTTGTCTTTCTCTTAATGAGAAATGTGAGACTTTTATGTTGCACATTCCTTTTGTGTGTAAGAATAAACTACCTGTCCCATATCTGATTCTTGTTATATGTTGAATATTATCCTATTCTTCCTTGTCAGGGAAATGGTAGACTTGAGCTTAGGTTTCTAAGCTATAACTAAATAGAGAGAGAGAGAGAGAGAGAGAGAGAGAGAGAGGGAGAGAGGGAGAGAGAGAGAGAGGAAATACACATGATCAGAGGACAGGTATAGAATACACATACACACATAGGGAATGCATCTGGCCAGGTAACCAGTGTAAAAAGGAACACCCTAGGAACATAAGTAGTAAGAACACCTTGCACTTCTGATGTTGTAAGGCTGCTAATATCTTCTGGTGATATCATCAAACTGCATTCCTCTGCTCTTTTCAGGGACATGTCTTCTCTGGGTGAATTTTCTCTAAACTAGGTATCCTAGTTTTACTAGACTTTGAAATGCTATCTGGATGTCTCACGTTCACTGAAGTTCTCTCTGATATCTTCTCCTGGATTTTAGTTTTGCAAGGCCTTCTGCTGATTGGCAACACCTATTTACTAAGGAGTAGTGACTAGAAAACCTCTCCTTGATAAGAACAGTCTAACAGTTTTTCTATCAAAAGCCAAGGCCGTGGGAGCCACTTCAGCTAGAGTAAAAACAGCTGAATAAAAGCCAGCAAATGTGCCCCCTGGCCAAAATTAAATATATCCTCTTTTTGTTTTTCTTCTGTAGCATGGATAACTACAGTATTATAATACTACAGTTGGAAATTCCTTGAAATAATTCAATAACCTCCCTAGGTTTTCTAATAGACCATTTTAGAGACACCCCCCATAAAAGATGCATATACGCTGAGGTTACAAATTACTGCTTACTATCATCATCCTCTTTAATTGTCATGCAAAATTACTTGAGCAAAAACTATAGCTATTTCCAGAATACAAGGTCACTTTTTCCATCCTACCATATTCTTGCTTTTATAATTTATCTGTCAACAACAAAAACCTTTGATCTTTGTGTTGTATCCTGTCCAATAGAAGACATTGTTGCCTCCTTAGAGATCCAAGAAGAGAGAAAATACTTATCATGGGGACATTTTTTTCTGACACTGAAGATGTGAAGATGTGGACACAAACAATATTATGGGAATCATGAGAGCAGAAGGATTTTCAGTCAAATCTGGTGCTATCACTTTTGAGAAAATAGGGTAGCAAAGGTAGTGAAACTGTAAAGATATTTTTTTCATTAATCGATTTGTTATGAAGTTGGGACAGTTACGCTTGCACTGACTCATCCTATGTTATAGCAAGTTAGAAAGAACAATGCAAGCAAATCTATCCTTCAGACATTTTCTGGAAGGTTCAGAGATTCTCTGGAGAGCTTGACTGACTCAGGAAGAACTAATTATAGCAAATTTTCCAAATAAAAATTTGATAGGACTTCCTTCATCTCTTAATCCAAGCAAGATTTACTAATGGCTCCCTTCTTTTGCAAGATACCCTTGTTTCCTTCATTCATTCCACTGTGTAGTTTGATAGCAGAATCATTTAGTGGCTACAGATTGATCAAAAGTTAATACTAAAAGGGAACTTAAAGATTATTTGAATAACACTTTCATTTTCCAGATGAAGTAACTGAGGCTCAGAGAGGCAAGGTGATGAACCCAAAGTCACACAGTTAGTGGAGAACTAGGATTAGACCCCAATTCTCCAAGTCCAAGGCCATCATGAGATTAATAAAGGTCTGACAGAAATATTTCCATATGATTTCATCTATCTTGCAGATAAACTATTTTTTTTCAATCTCAGTGTACCACCTGATTGTTACTGTCATTGAGAGCTAAGCAGTATCGACCAATAGGATAACCAAAATTTAAATACATATTGTACCAATCTTCTATTGAAGTAAAATACTTTATGTTCAACAGCTTTACAGAAAATCTCCCCTCCTCCAATTAGATCCCCACAAAGAACTCAGTATAAACATAGACTTTAACAAACTGAAATCATGTACTGTAATTTAAGGTTTTAGCAATAGCCCAGGAGGGATTGTATCTGAGACTAGTATTAAGGAGTTTTCAAACATTACATTATTATCTCCCTCAGAGTATATTTTATGGTATATTTTTAAAAGGAGTCATAAGTGAGTAAAAGAGGTAATTTGGAGTTGACCGAGAGCCAGGCTCAGGATGAGGAAGACCTGGGTGGGTTCTGACACATGGTGGTTGTGTAACCCTGAATACATTATCAGTGCTCTAGGCAACACTCCAAGATTTTCAGTGGAAGTACCATGCTGGTCTATGTTTTAGAGGAACTTTCCTCATTGGGGTTCCCTATAGCAATGAAATTAGTCAATCAGATAGTCAACAAACATTTTAAGCACCTACTATCTGCCCAGTGCTGTGTTAAGCATGGGGGGTACAAAAAGAGGCAAAAGGCATTTTCTGTCCTTCAGGAGCTCACATCTGATAGGGAGGCAACATGCAAATGACTGTGAATAAATAAGCTATATAAAGATAAGAAGGAAGTAATAAACACGGGTAGGCACTAGAACAAATAAAGACTGTGAAAGGTTCCTTGTAGAAGTTGGGTTTTAGATAGGACTTAAAGAAAACCAGGAGGTGAGGAAGGAGAGCATTCCAGATAGAAGGATGGCCCAGAGTTTGAAGATAAGGGGTCTTGTTTAAGGAATAAAAAGAATGCTAGTGCCACTGTATTAAATAGGTGTGTGTGTGTGTGTGTGTGTGTGTGTGTGTGTGTGTGTGTGTGTGTGTGTGTGAAGGGGGTCAGTGGAAGGTATAAAAAGATAGGACAGGAGTGGTTAGGTGGTGTAATGAATAGAGCACCAGCCCTGGAGTCAGGAGAACCTGAGTTCAAATCTGGTCTCAGACACTTAACACTTACTAGTTTTGTGACCTGGGGCAAGTCCCTTAACCCCAATT
>CM053581.1:558191737-558212356 GCA_028627135.1 Pseudochirops cupreus | reverse complement strand
TGGCTTGGAGAATGTCACAGCCCTCTAGACCCACTGCCCAATCACAAAGCTACAAGGCACGGGCATTCCTGGAAAGCAAGCCTGGCGCCACAGGCTCCACGTGACCACATTCAGCCTATTAGGGAACAGAGTATACTTTCAAATATCCAAGGGTCCTCAGTCACGTAGACACGTTAGCAAAGGGCCTAGGGGCAGGGAAGATCTTCAGATTACCATAACAGGCAGTGAAGTCAGTGAAATTGTAAGAGATCAAGAAATGATTAAACAAAATAGGAATAATGAAAAAACAGAAGAGAAAGTGAAACATCTTATAAGAAAAACAACAGATTTGGAAAATAGATCAAGAAGAGAAAATATAAAAATAATTGGATAAACTGAATGTTGCAATCAAAATCAGAATCTCAATACAGTAATACAAGAAATAATTAAAGAAAACTGTCCTGAAACATTAGAACAATGGGGGAAAGTAGAAATAGAAAACAATCATCAGTCACCACTTAAAAGAGATCCTACAAGGAAAACTCATAGGCATATCATAGTCAAATTCTGAAATCCCCATCTCAAGGAAAAATTACTAAAAGCATCAAGATTAAAACAATTTAAATATGATGTTGCCACAATTAGAATTACACAAGAATTAGCAGCAGAGACATTAAAGGACCATAGGTCTTAGGAACACAGCATATCAGAGAGTAAAATAATTGAGATTTTGGCCAAAAATATAATACTCTGCAAAGTTAAGTGTTATCTTGAATGAAAAAAAATAAGCATTTGATGAACTCTCAGACTTTCAAGACTTTGTTAAAAAAAAATTCTGAACTTAATAGATGATTTGGCATACAAGAAACAAGGCAAATATATGGTCCATGACAAAGACCGATTATAAGGGATCCATAAGGACAAACTGTTTACTTTTGACATATGTAAAATGTATGTCTAAGATTCTTAATAATCATTGGGTAGTTCATAAGATTGGGGTAAACCTGAGTGTGAAAAGAAAATAAAAAGTAAAACAATTTTAGGAACAGCTGAAAAGAATAATTATTTTATTCAAATGAGGTGCAAGAGGAAGAATTGATACACAGGAATTAGGTGGTGGAGGAGGACTGGTAGTTTTGTTAGCCTACTTTCATTGGGAGTGGAAATAGTACATATATATTAAGAGGAAATAATACATATATATTAAGAGGAAATAATACATATATATTAAGAGGAAATAATACATACATATATTTAAAAGAGTATAAAAGTATTCAAATTCAGAAGCAATAAAATGGTAGGGGCATAGGGAAAGGGAGAGGACAAAGGAGGGATCTTTAGAGGGGAGGGTGAGGGAATAGGTACATAGGGTATTTAGATTTATGGGAATGGGAGGACAGGAGAGAGTTCCTTGCAGGGGATAGGCAAGTCACAGGAGGGCAAGGTAGTGAGTAAAAGTAAAATAGAAGAGGCAGGAAGGATAGGAAACAAGATATCTCTTGTTATGCATATATATATATATATATATATATACATATATGTACATATACATATATATCTATGCATATACATAAAAACAAAGTTCAAGATTAGAATAGGTTTGGGAAAGTATATGTCTACATGTGTACGTATACATGTATATGTGTATGTATATATTTATAGCTATAGAGAAACTTTTAAACTTTATTGTAGTCTTCTGGGGGAGGCTGGAGAGAGGGAAAAAAGAACGAAGTAAACATTGCACTACAGGGAATGAAAGAAAGCTCACAAGGAAGCAAAGAAAAGATAGTTCTCAACATGAGTATTAGTTATCATATAGGCTTTCTTGAAATGAAAATTTATTGTTATGTATTTTGCATCCTCTTTTATGTTCTGCTGTGCACATGACATGCTTTTTTTTCTTTCTAACTTTGTATTTAAGTTCCGATATTTAAGTTTATGATGTTTTGGTTTCTTTTCTCTATTTTGTATTTGTGTTTTGGTGTTTGAGTCTAAAATACAGTTTTGAAAAAAAAAAGGAAGCATTCCCATCCCCATGCATGAAATGAGGAAAGTGATTTAACCAAAAAGGGAATGAGTTACTAGAGAAGTTCCATTCACAAGAAAAGAAGAGGAACAAGTTTGAACAAGCATCTTCAAAAGATTTCCAGACTCTTTAGATAATATCCAACTAAGCCTGCCTGACTAGCTCCCCAGGGTTACCTGCTGATTACAATATTATTAACAATTGATGTTTATATAACATTTCTAATTTTGAAAAAAATCAACATGCATTATTTCATTCAAGCCTCCCAATAACCCTTTGAAGGCAGTACTACAAGTGTCATTTCTCTCATTTTACAGATAAAGAGATTAAGAGGCTTAATCAGCATTACACAAATTGTAAGTATCTGAGCTGGGATGCAAATCCCTGCCTTTCAGACTCCAACCACTCTCTCTATGATACCACTCTGCTTCTCTAGAAGTTAACATGTTCAAATCTTTTATGAAGAAATTACCATATATTTAGTTGTATAAATTTTCAAGTTATCAAAAACTGTCTCTAAGAGTGGCTAGGTGGTGCAGTGAATAGAGCACTGGCCCTGGAGTCAGGAGGACCTGAGTTCAAATCAAGCCTCAGACACTTAACATAAAACTTGCCATGTGACTTTGGGCAAGTCACTTAACCCCAATTGTCCTCCAAAAAAAAAAAAGCAAAAAAAAAAAACTGCCTCTAAATACCTTCATGCTGGCTCCACTGACACCATACAGGATATCACAAGTCTTAGTGCAGTTTGAACTTTTACTAGCTTAAAACTGCACTAAGATTAATGGAGAAAATAATTATTTGCTTTAGCATATGAAACAGCAGGATGTAGTGATAAGAACACTACAGTGTTTAATTTCAACTTCTGCTGCTTGATACTTTCATGGTCTTAGGCTTGTTCGTCTATAAAACTGAGAGAGTGTAGGGAAAAGAGGCATGGGGGAGTATTAGTCAACTCACATCAGGTATAAGTAGGAGTTAAATTTCCAGGGCAAGCATTTATACCTCAAAAATTAGCAAAACTTAGAAATCATGGTTTGATCTATTGTGTTGTTGATTATCTAGACTGAAGAAAGTGATGAATAAAAATTGAATAATGTTAACTGAACTTAATAGTACGTCAAATATGCATTTTTTTTTTCAGGGACCTGGTTGTTCAATGTTTATCAAAATATCCCTGGAAAGAGGTAAGCAAAATGGCGTCTAAAGTTCTTTCCTGGTCTGAATTCTATGGAAAATCTCAGTAATACTTAGGAAACATCATTGATTCCAAGATCATTACAGAAATGATACAATATCCTAAATCTCAGAGTCTACATTTCAGAATCTAAGCATGTGTTGGGATTCTATTGTACAAAAATGTTAATTTAGTGATGTTGCCTCAAATGGTGCTCTATAGTTGGGACTTGGGAACATGTTTGCTATTATAAGATTTCCTTAGTAATTGACTTCTCTTTAATTAGATAGTTCCTGCATATACCCTTCTCAACCAAGTCAGTAGAAAGTATATTCTTTTTAGAATGAAATATTTCTAAATCTCATACTAATCACTTTCCCAAATGGAGGCCGTAATAAGGCACTTCAAACACTAGATGGCAGTCTTGCCACACTAGTTCTGGTTGAAAGACACCTGCTCTTCTTAATATAAGGCAATATACCAAATTGAAAGTAAAACTTATTTGCAGAAATTTTGCTCAAAATAATGAAACTTTTTCTTTCACCCAATGTTAGTTTATGGGGAGGCTCCTGTCTCCCCTTTGGGGCTTCAGGAGATGAGTTGTTTCTTGGGAAAGATGAAAAAGATAAATTGGCTTAAGGGACCACAGAAAATTCCATATGAAGATTACAAAGAAATTTTGTGATCACACACCCTGAAGCAACAAGAGTGCTTGAATTTCTTTTGTTTTATTATTTTATTAAGATTTTCAGAGGCATGTAAATGAATTTAGGAATGCAGGACAAATTCAATTCCAGAGAGCCTTTCCTCTACCAATTATTCCCTATTACCCAGTTTATAACTTGTTGGGTTTTTTTAGATAGTTGTTTATATGTTCTCTTTCCTACTAGACTGTGAGCTCCTTGAGAGCAGGGACAATATTTTTCCTTTCTCTTTAACCCAAAGGTTTAGCACAATGCCTGGCGCACAGTAGGTATTTAATAAATCTTTACTGATTGATTAACAGTAAGGGAGGCAAGGAACAGAGGACAATCTACTCCCAGCTGTGCGCAGCTGTACTAGGTAACTTTTTGGAGGAAAGGGATAAGGGAAAGATAGCAAGGGGAGAAAAAGGCATCCTGTTTAGAGGAAGTCACACCAGGCGACCTCAAGAAGGAGGGTTTGGACTGAATGGGAAGAGGTAGGAGGGAGTGGGAAGAAGCAGAAAAGGAAGAGTTCATTGAAAACATAAAGAAGTGTCTAAGAGCAGTGCCTTAAAGTACCATGCAACACATGAGCAGTGGACTGGAGGATGAGATAAAGAGGATGTTACCTAGGATTTTGGGATCCTAAGTAAAAGGCCCAGTTGACCAACCTTAGTTACGATTCTGAAGAATGCTCATCCAGAGTTCATGTTTTCTTATTTCTTTTTTAACCAAGGAATTCTGGGGAGAAAGAGCTTCTAGCTCCAGTATTATGTCATGTGGATGTTCGTTATTCAAGAGAAAATATGAAATAATCAGTTTGTTAGTTTAATATCAAATCTTCCCTAATTGTTATGAACAAAAATCAGACTGTGTTTACCATGTATCCACCATACATTGCACTGGCAGAAATATGGATGGGTGGGTATAGGTTGGGGTATAAGCTCCAAATTTTAGGGAAAACATTGATTAACTATTCAAAGGAAGGCAACCAGAGCGAGCTATTGGTACATGCCTTAGGGTTGAGTATTGTCTTTTGTTCACAAAAAAGACCAAAATGACATCACTATATTGGAGTCAAGGTACAGTATGTTCAACTGTGGCTGATCAGACTAATACAAGCTCAGAAGGTTCTACCACAGGTTGGGCACAAATATTCTATATGAGCATTTGGAGTGGAATCTGTCATCTGAGGATCAACTGAAGGAACTAAGGGTTTTTAGTATCAAGGAGAAAAGGTTCGCGGGGGCTGTCATCAGCTAAGTGAAGGATTACTATTGAAACAAAAGGATAGAACCTGGACCTGTCATTTCATTGATATAGAAAACTGCCAGATTTGGAAGTGGGTGGAAGGAGATATCCCTTCTGCCACTACAGATAAATTCCATCTCCACACCTTCAAATATAAGAGAGATACCTAGAGCAGAGGTGCCAAACTCACAGCCAACAGTTGCACGTTCCCTGAAAAACTGTCAAGTACCCGCCAAACCAGATCAAAATGAAATTGGAAAATGTTTAACAATATAAGGAAAAATGCAACATGGATAATGTTCACTTGTGAAGTGCTAAGTCAATATGATTATTTCCATTTGAGTTTGATACTACTGAGCTAGAACATTGAAAAGTCAAGAGACAAGCCCAAGGTCAGATAGCTGCTATGTGGCAGAGATAGGATTCGAGCCCAGGCCTTTCTGGCTCTGAGTCAGCTCTTCATGCTTCTCTTGAGAAAGGAATTAAATTTGTTTTGTTTTTAGTATTATATCAATGAGTAGAAGTTACTAATAGCTCAGTTTAGGGTGAATATTAGGACAAGTTTTATAATTATTTAAAAGTTAGGGCCACCCTTGATTCTCAACATTTTAATACAACAATCAAAAACAAAACAAAGACCCCAATCCACAAACCTTAATGCTGCTATATTAGGCTCATATGTCAAACTAGGGAGGGACTAGTCTGCTGTATAGTGCCTAGAAAAGTCATAATTAGAGTATAATTCTAATCTTTGTATCATATTTTAAGAATTACATTATTGAAAAGTTGGAGGACATCTAGCAGGGAGGGGTGGGAAACCTGTGGCTCATTTGTTCTGTGAATTTGGATGCAGTCAAAGGGCTACACAAGAGGATCTAGAGGGTCACATGTACCCTTGGGGCCATAGGTTCCCCACCCACTTGAATATGGTAAATGGTCTAGAGATCATGATACATGAAGATTGGCTAAGGAAGAAACTAAGGGTCTTTAACCCAAAGAAGAACAACTTATTTGCATTGTGGCAGCCGTGTTCAAGTGTTAAATAGTTTTCATGAAGAGAACTTGTTCTACTGGGCATTCAAGGATAGAATTTGGAGCAATGCATCAAAGTTACAGAGATATAAATTCGGCCTTCATGTGAGAACAACTTCCTAACAAGTGCTATTTGTCCTTCCTTCTCAAAGAGGTCCAGGCTATCAGGAAGTTCATGTCACGATATGCAAGTGAATTGGATTTAAGTGAAAGAGGGCTATGCAAAGTCACCAGACTCACTTTCTCCTTCAAAATCGTCTGAGTCCAGTGGCCAAATATGGATCAGGACAACTGGAGATGGTCCAGCATGCAATGGGGGACCTTGACTTTTTAAGGCTAAAGTCTTTAACAGGTTTGTTTGATTGAGGCAGCATCCATTCAATGATTAAGATTTAATAATCTCCTAACAATTAAGGATTTAAGACACAGAGGCAGCTGGTGGCTTAGCAGATAAAGTGCTAGGAAGATCTGAGTTCAGCCCCCAACCTAGGACACTTACTAGTTATGTGACTGTATCAACAATGCAGTATTCACAATGCCTATAGTAACTACAAATATGTTGATATGGTTATTAATTACAAAATGTAACAGGCTCTCTACATGGGGATATAGCTAGAACATTTATTCAAATACCAGACAACTGAGTCCCGAAACCAGGAAGTCAAAGCTATCACAGTAGTTATGGAGTTGGCGTACATAGTTAATGTAGTAAACACCCACATTCTCAAGCCTTCAAAACAGAACAGGCTACCTCAGGCAAAGATCCTCCTCTCCTCACTCACAGCAACTGCTCAGAATCCACGCAGCTCACTCCCAGCAGCTGCCCCTGTCCCCTCCCCCACTCACAGTTCCCTGCCCCAGTAGTCCTCAGCAGGAATCCTTAGCAGAAATTCTGGCTGGCTCAAAGAAAAAGGAGTTTGTGCCACACCCGCTGCTGCTGCTTCTAGTCACCACACTGATTCCAGCTTGCCTCCGGCTTCCTCTTGCCCCACTCTTTCCTGCTAAGTCTGCAAGTTCAAGAGCCATGGAAGATCTTCAAATCCCATAACCTTTACATTCAGCCCCAGAGCCTGTGAATCTTACTTGTGGAATGGACTTGTTGACCTGAAGAGAGAGGGCTGAACTGGGAGGAGCTGGTGCTGTGGATTTAGAGATAAGCCCAAGCACAGGAGACCAGAAGAAATTTTGGGGAGCAGTATCATGGAGGCAGAGAGAGAGGCAGAGAGAATTGCTGGGGCCAGAGTTGCTGAGAGACTGATGAGGGCCAGTTGGAGCTGCCCAGGACTTTTGAGAACTGCCAACCAGAGCTGCCAAGGACTGAGGAGGCATGGATGTGATGCCCATATTTTGTCTGTCTGTTTTGATGTTGTTTTGCCAGATATGTCTGCTGGTGAAGGACAGAGCTGTTGTTGCAGAGGTCCTGGAACCTTGTTGTTGGTTTAGAAGCCCTGAAGAAGGATTTTCTTGTTGTATGTGTACAGAAAGCCTGGAAGAAGGTTTTGCTGAAGTTTTCAGGGGTTCTAGGACTGTTCTGCAGGCAGAAACTTAATTAATGAGGACACTAGAAATTTATATTGTGGCTTTGTTAAGCTTTGTCTCCCCAGGAAGAGATTGCTGAGAACTTGCCTAGGGTCAAGATGAAGAAAAGACCTCTCCTTGGGTATTCAGTGCTGAGATGATATCTTAACTTTGTTGTAGCTTAAGTGTTAGATGGCCTTTTGTGCTCTTCTGCCCCTTTTGAGAAAGTTATTGGCATTAGTGGATGGTATTGTAATTCAGTTGTGATCCAGGGGTAGGAAACTTTACTTTTTTGTGCTCTGTGACTGACTAAATGAATGTACAGTGTTTATGAATGGAAACTAATCTCCATTTGAGAAGAGAGAGATTTTGTGACTTACTAAATGAATGCACTGCCCAGGGGTGGGCTACTTTAACTAATGTACTGGCTCAGGGTGGGGTACTTGGACCTTGGTACTTTGCAATTGAATTGAGGACTTACTAAATTATTGAGTTATGCTATATTTTTAATTTCTGCGAATGTTTTGCCTTAATCTGTTTCTGAATAAATGGAGTTTGCTATGCTCATAATCCGAACCTGGAAGTTGCTTTTGTATAGTGTTAAAGTGACCCTGGGCAAGTCACTTACCCTGAGTCTCAATTTCCCCACCTATAAAAAGGGGATAATAATAGCACCTATATCATAGGGTTGTTGCAAGAATCAAATGGGGTAACATATAATGCACTTTGCGTAAGTTAATGCGCTCTCTAAATGCCAGTTAACTACTTGCACAAGCCCAAAATGGATAGGAAGGTAGAAAATACCCTCCCTTGCCAGTCTTCAAACAGATACGGGGTGACCACATGTGGAGTATGAGGATCAGAGGAGTAGGAGACTTGACAATGATCTCATGACAGCAATTAAAGATGGCATACCAATCAACAAGATCACATATCTTATTGAAATGTTGAAGCACATTCCATCCACAAGATAAGAAAAGACCAGACAAAGCATTTATCTCCACCTTGAGCCAAGCAACTAACTGCCTATTTTATCTCTAAACACCATGATCTACTGGTCTGTTCACATAAGGACCTGTTTGCCAATGACCAGTATTCTTTACCCATTTGGTTACAGTCTGTATAGATAAGCAATATATTGGCGGGGGGGAAAGAGAATAACTTCTTTGGGAAAAAGGTTTTGGGCCAGACAGTTAGCAAGTATCAGAGACAAGATTTGAACCCACATCTTATTGACACCAAATCTAGCTTTTTATCTAAGAAAACTGTATCAGCAAGCACCCTAGCATATCCAGGGTGGCTGCTACCACAGGTTCTTAGATCTGCTTTTCTAAAGGAAAGCAACTCAAAATGGGTTAACAATCTCACTTTAATCAATCAAACAAATATCATTTACCTAGTTCAGGGGAAAAAGTCAGCACCCTGAACTTCAGAGAATGCAAACACAAGTTACAAACAAACAAACAAACAAACAAAACAGGCTTCCAGCCGTCTGACCATTACATCCATACCTAGTCAGTTACCAGAGAGGGAAGCACCAACATATGGATTTTTAAAATCTGGGGTGGGGGTGGGGGGTTCAACAGCTTCCCAGAGTCTCCTCTGGCCAAATCACACAACTCTTTCCAAAGTGAGCCCCAAATCAAAACCTCACATCAGGGCATATACAGCCTTCTCCTGGATCAGAGAATGTCACAGCCCTCTTGACCCACTGCCCAATCACGAAGTAATAAGGCGTGAGCATTCCCGAAAAACAAGCCTCCCACCACAGGCTCCCCATGACCACATTCAGCCTATTAGGGAGTAGAGTATACTTTCAAACCAGGGAAGGTTCTCAGAGCCACTTAAGCTTATCAAAGGGCCTTGGGGCAGGGAAGATCTTCAGATTCCCAGAACATAAACCTGGGTCCAAAAATCCTACCTCTAACCCTTGCTAGTTGTGTGGACATTGGCAAGCCCTTTATTTTCCTGAGCTTCAGTCTCAGTCTATAAAACTGGCACAATAATAGCTATACTCCCTACTTCATACAGTTGTTATGAAGCTCAAATGAAATCATGAGTACGAAATGCTTTATTAACTTCAAAATGCTGTATAAGTGCCAATTGTGATGAATGTTTTATTATTAATAAAATCTATCATTTATATAGTGATTTATGCTTCTACAAAATGTTTTACAATATAACAAGGTCAGTCAGTGGATAGAACACTGGGCCTGGACTTAGGAAGATCTGAGTTCGTATCCAGACATTTCTTAGCTAAGTATCCCCAGAGCAAGTCACTGAATTTCTCTGTATCTCTCCTTCCTTGTCTGTAAAACAGGGACAGTAATAGGACTAACCTCACAGTGTGGCAGTGAGAATCAAATGAGATATTTTTGAAGTGCTTAGCTCAATGCCTGGAGCAAAGTTATTGCTGCTGCTGCTGCTACTGCTACTACTACTACTACTACTACTACTACTACTTCTACTATTACTACAACTACCACTACTACTACTACTACTACTAATATTACTACCACTATCACTACTACTACTACTACTACTACTACTGCTACTACTACCACTACCACTAATACTACTACTACCACTACCACTACCACTACTGCTACTATACTTCTACTACTACTACTATACTACTACCACTACCACTACTACTGCTACTATTGCTACTATACTACCACTACTACTGCTCTCACTGCTGCTACTATTACTGCTGCTGCTATCATCATCATCATCATTATCATTATTAAATGCTATCCTCCCAAAAGTTTTGTGAGTTGTTACTATTGTGTAGATGAAGAGACTAAGACTGAGAAACTTAACCAGACTGGGGAGCCTCCTGGACTCCCTGGATTACTTCAAGTTCCAGCAAGACTCTCACCTTCTGCAAGAAACCTTCCTCATCCTTCTTTGTTCTAGTGCCTTCCCCGCTCCTTTATTTCCCATTCATCATGTAGATGGCTGGTTTGCACATATTTATTTGCTTGATTCCTCCTCTAGGGAAGGGATTGTCTTCTGCCTTTCTTTGTATGCTCAGGGCTTTGAACAATGCTGGCACATAGTAGGTGCTTTATACAGTAAATGTCAGAGGCAAAATTAGAACTCAGGGTTTCCTGACTTAAAGTACAGCATTTAATCCACTCACCTATTATTGTGGATATGCAACCGTGCCCCTCCCATCCCAGTTTCTTTTTTAAACCCTTATAGGCACCAGATCTCTACTAAATCTATAAAAAAAAATACATATATATATATATATATATATGTATGTATGTATATATATGTATGTATACACACATGCACACACACACAGACACAGACACACACACACACACACACACACACACACACACATATATATATATACATATACACTTGGGGAATATTCTTTGGTTGAAGGTTTGGTAAATTTGCCTAAACTTAGATATATATTCCTGAATGTTGCTTTGTGAAAATACTTACTGCTTTTATCTAAATGACAAGTGTTATATAGTCAGGATGAAGTGAAATTAAACCATAAGAAATCTGAGTCATAAGCTGGATTTGTTCTTTATCTGATATGAGCCCTTTCTATTACCACTCTGAAGCAAAATTACTCTTTATGTTTCTCTTTATCTTCCTCTCTGTCTCTCTCTCTGTCTCTCTCTCCCTCCTCTCTTTCTATCTCTCTTTGCTCTCTCTCTCCCTGTCTTTGTCTGTCTTGCTCTTTCTCTCTCTCACCCGTGTGTGCACACACACACACATGCACACACATAAACTCGCACATACATACTCACATGCTGTAGGGTTGATGGGATATAAGATCTTCCCTGTACATTAATAGGCCTATGTGGCCACATATGTTCCCTTTTTTCCTTGGAACAGGAACCATGTTCCCAGGTCTAAAGGTACACAGGTATTACAATCACAGATATCTTGCTGCTTTGAGCTCTGGCCTAATTCATAGGTGTGACACATCCTGAGTCACATAAAGCCCATTGGGGAAGGAACCTGCCTAGAGAGGACCTTGCTTAGGAAGAATCTTGCTTAAGGAGAGCCTTACTTGCAGGGAGGCTTTCACACCTTTTGGCACTGGGCCAATTAATCACTGAGTCATGTGGGTTGTGATGTCTCCTGGCTCTGAGCCTATAAGTTGAAAACTATATATACTGGGAAGTTGGTATTTTATTTTGGGGACTCACTCATGGGAAGAATGTTTCTCTGTGATTTGGCCAGACAAAACTCTGGATAGCCATTGTCATGGGGCCCCCTGGCTTTGTGAACCCAGATGTTGACGCACCACGGTCTGATGATTTTTATCTCTTACTGTGTTTAGACAGTTGGAGCCCTGTCTATTGGATTTTTTCTTGGATACTCACCTCTTTCTACTTATCTGTCTGCATTGTTTAATTAAAATAAGATTATTAACCCCTTTAAAGCTGTCTTTCCTTTAGAAAAGCTAATCAAAGAACCTGTGATAACAGCCCTCCTGTGTGCTGATGTTATTGGTCCTATACCTCCACAGCAACTGCAAGTATTATTAATGCTACCCATGCACACACACTCATACACACACACACACACACACACACACACACACAATCTCCCACATTGCATTTCAGTCCTGTTAAAGAAACAAGGCAGAATTTCCATTAGCATTAATAGAATATTCCTAGAGCTACTTGTCCAATATCACAAAACTTCAGTAATTTAGGTCATAGGATCATAGATTTGGAAGTGAAGAGGCCTTAAAAATCAGAGAGTAGGATTTTAGTTCAGTTAAAAAAGAAAAAGTACCCTGAAGGAGATAACAGTTGGTAGGGAAGTCACACCACTGCCATCTGTTCAACCTCTATCTCCTGTCAGACCCCAATGGACATATCCCAGGATCCCTACAACAAGATCTTGGGAATAGCAATGTGCCTGAACCACCTGATCTGGCCTTCATAGATATCAATGAGGGGAGCAATCCTTGTGGGAAAGATACCACCAAAACCAACCACTGATCTAGTGCTATGGGTGGAAAGGTAATGCTGAGAACCCGGCAATAGCCATGCTATGCTTCCATACCAGATCCTACAGCCATTGTCCCAGAAAGCAACTCCTGAGGATTCTATGGCCCTTGCCTCCTTAGTAGCCTCCACAGCACCTGAAAACTTGGAAAAGGAAGTTCTCCACCCCAAAGTCCTTGGAAAATTGTTCAATGTCAGAAAGAAAGATGATTTTATCAGTAGAATCATCGATAAAGAAGTGACCTTGGCAGCTGTTTTGACTCTGCCCTCTAAGGACCTTGACACCTTTCCATCTGACTTCCATCTGAAATTTTCCATGTGTATCGTTTCCTCCATTCCAGTGTGAGCTCCTTGAGGGCAGAATACCCCAGTGCTTTGTAAATAGAAAGGGCTCAATAAAAGCCTTTTCATTCATTCATGTCATCCAATCCACTCAGTTTAAAGGTAAGGAAAAAGAGGCCCAAAGACTTGCCCAAAGTCACACAAATGATAGAGCTGGAAATTCTAACATGCTGTCATCACAAATCTCAGTCCTTTCTACTGCATTGTAGTGCTACCATCATTAATGGCAGTTTTAAATAGATAAATAGACAGACAGACAGATAGATGATAGATAGACATATGTACACATATATAATTATGTGTGTAGGCATATAGACATACATATGTGTGTGGGAGGGAGGAGAAGAGAGAGTGAGACACAGAATCAGAGAGAAGAACACAGAGACATCACAGAGACATGGAGACACACAGAGAGAAAGAGAATGCTGGATTCGGAGTAAGAGAACATGGGCTCATATTTTGGTTCTGACACTGACTGGTTGTATTAGTAACCTTGGACAAGTCTTCCATGGTTCTTAGTTTCCCCATCTGCAAATGAGACCATTGGACCAGATGACCTTGAAGGTCCCTTTCAGATATAAATTGATGATTACATCAATGAATTAAAGAGCAGTGCACCTAGGATCCCTGCTTGGACCAATGGGCTGAAAATTTTGGAATAGACATGTATAATTCATAGAAAACTATCAGCACATAATAGAGCAATCCCTCTATACATAAGCAGAGGAACTGGTTACAGAGTGGAGGAAAGGAACATTCGGTTATAAATAGAAGCTCCTGATCAGCAGCTGATGAACTTCTACCAAGAAGCAATTTTTAGAGAGAAAAAAATATAAGCTTGAAAAATTTAGAGGGCGCTTTCCAGTATAACATGATTTGGGTTAAAATGAGAAGGGGGGGGGTTGAAAATGAAATTTCTCAGACTGTAAATGAATGAAGGAGTAAATGAAGAAACATAGTAGATCAAATAGTGGAGTTTCCTCTCCAGCATCAGGGAAAACACTGGAATCCTGGTGAAGAGAATTGAGATGAAAAGTGAGGATATTTTTCCTTTCAAGTCAAAAAGGCACAGGGTATATATGGCACATTCTGGTGACCTCTTTGATAAATGAATTGTTCTGTCCACATTTTCAGTAAAGCTGAGCATGAGATAGTTCCAGGATTCTACAATGTGATTCCTTAAAGGAAAATGAGGGAATCATGACCAACCCATGCTTATCAACCATTAGGAGGAAGGCCACCAAGGCAACTGTCATGCCTAGCAATCTATCTCATTTCCTCCTATCTTCTTTCTTTCTTTATTTATTTTTTTGCTTTTTTTTTTTGGAGGGAGAATGACAAGGCAAGTGGGGTTAAGTGATTTGCCCAAGGTCACATGGCTAGTAAGTGTTAAGTGTCTGAGGGTGGATTTGAACTCAGGTCCTCCTGACTCCAGGACCAGCGCTCTATTCACTGCACCACCTAGCTGCCCCCCTAATATCTTCTTTAATCAATAAATCTGAGTCACTTCTCTCATATTTGAGGTTATCTTCTTTCCCACTTTAATTTGCAAATTGTTCTTATTGCTGGCTCTCCTTTCAACCTATTTGAAATGGCTCTAACTCTCCTATGAAATGGTCAGAACAGTTTGAATGGCATGAAGCTTTAAGATCTACTTGAGGAAAGATGTCCTGTACTCAGACTGAGAGCAGATGAGCACCCATGGCTGGAAAAGACGTGATCAGTGATTGTGAATAAAGTGGCTGTTTGAGTGTTTCCTGTATTTGTTCATTATGCATGCTTGTAATTCGTGTTTTATGAAGGAGATTGGAGTGGAAAAAACTAAAAACTGTCTCACACTTTAAGGTGGCTACATGGTATAGTTTTTAGGGCATTGATCATAGGATCATGAAGATTTGGATTCAAACCCTACCTCAGACACTTAGTGGCTGTGTGACCTGGATAAGTCACTTAACCTCTCTGTTACTTACTTTCCTCACTTGTAAAATGAAGGAGTTGGACTCAGTGGCATGTAAGTTCTCTTTCAGGTCTAATCCACCATCCTATTATTGTAAGGAGGGAAGCAGGTGGGGGGGAAGGGAAAGAGGAAAGAAGTAAGGAAGGAAGGAAAGAAGAAAGTAAGAAAGAAAGAAAAGAATTTGTGATTGGGGTGATGTGCAGTTTAAAATAAATTGCTTCTTTTGAGTAGTTTCTGCTTAGATTGTTAATTAGAAATAATAATTTGTTTCATTTATCTATATTTCAATTGAGCTGTCTAAAAGAATGTAGAAAAGTTTCCTATATTCTTATTATTTTAAAGGCCATTATACATGCTGAACACTATGCAATAAAGAGTAGATAGAGACACCTTGAAATGAGGAACCCTTGAGGACTGACCAATTGCCACTGAGATAATCAATTAGCTGCTTTAAGTAAAGATCTGGGTGGGGGTTCGTGAATTATGATTTAGAGTGGTGTTCTGGGGTGGTTTTTAAAAGGATTTACATATGAGTAGCACTAGAAGTACCATTACTTCTATATGATCCCCTTCTAAAGGTTACCCAGTGGAGACTCATCTATTGGGGAATGGTTGAACAAATCATGCCACACATACATAATGGAATACTTTTGTGCTGTAGGAAATGAGGAAAAGTATAGTTTAAGAAAAATCTGGGAAGATTTGTATGAACTGATGGAGAGTGGAGAGGACAAAACTAGGAGAACAATTTATAAAAAAACATTTTAAATACAACTTGGAATGACTTAACAACTCTAGTTAATGCAATGGCAAACTGTAGTTCCAAAGGACTGTTATTGGAGGTGATGAATTCTGGGTGCCATATGCAACATATATTTTTTGGACATGCTCAAAGTGAGGATTCATTTTGCTTGACTACTCATATTTGTTTCAAGAGTTTTGTTTTTCTCAAATTTTTTTTCCCATGGGGTAGGGAAAGAGTAGAGGGAGAGGTAATACATTTTTATTCATTGAAAACCTTTCACAAGACCTGTTCTTGTATTATCATATAAATGAAGTGGGGCAGAGAACAAAAATTAAGTGAAGAAGGCAAGATCATTGCCTTCCAGCCACATCCATATTCCTGCCTTTATTATAAACGTCTGCCATAAACAAACAAACTGGATTCTGACCAGTGCAAAACCTCCCCGTGTTCCTACCCTATGATCCTAATTCGAATATCCTGGTTTTTTTTCAAGTGTGTTCTAGCCACAAGGAAGGAAGACCCAGTCATGTGAGTAGTGATGCAGTTGAAGCCCCATGGTCTTCAGGATCCATTAAGGAATCATTTAATCTACAGTCTACTGTTCATGGAAAAAGAAAAAAAAGATCCACAACAAAAACAACTAAACTCTTTCCAGTTGTATTAAGTTTCCCCTGGTACCACATTTAACATGCATAATTTAATCAGTAAATAAGGAAAATGTAGCTTAATATAGGACAATGGAAATTGAATCTCCCAGGGCCTTGGGAAGGTGTCAGTTGAATGTGGGAAGTATCTCAGATAAAGAATGGATGTTATTTTTACAAGAGAGCAAGGGACTTATTACTGGTAATTATTGAAGAACTTAATCCACATCTTTTTGCAAGTGTGCTTTTTGCAAATATGCCTTCAGAGTTGTATATATCATCTCACTTGTAAAAGATTTGCATATAGCCAAAATAAATTGAAAAATCAACAACATTTAAAGTGAAATTTCCTATGTAAACATTGACTTAAAAATATCTATAGAAATGATGAATTGGGTAGTGAATAGTGGATCAGTCTTAGAGTTAAGAATCCTGTCTCTGACACAGGCTGTGTGAGCCTGGTAAAGTCACTGAACACTTCAATAATCACAAACAACTCCCTAAGACTTTAAATTACTGATGAGTTTTCTGATCTACATTGTGGAAGGATTGTCAAACTGTGGATCCCTCACAAAGATGAAATCACAGGTTCTAAATTAGTGGAAAATTTTTGCTTTAAGAAGCCAACTGAGGGGCAGCTAGATGGCACAGTGAATAGAGCACCAGTCCTGGAAACAGGAGGACCTGAGTTCAAATACAGCCTCAGACACTTGACACTAGCTGTGTGATCTTGGGCATGTCACTTAAGCCCAATTGCCTTGTCTTCCCTCCTCCAAAAGAAAGGATAAGTATACGATCAGAGATTCAGACTCTGAAATGACGTTAAAAATTACCAAGTACAATTGCCTTATTTTAAAATAAAACTGAGGGGGAAAAAAAGGTCAGATGACTTGCCCTAAGTCACACATTTAAATAGCAGAGACAGGATTTAAATCTAGGTCCTGTAAGTTCAAATCTATTAATCTTTCTAATTAATAATGGAGCCTATAATGTATGGATAACAAGCTAAATGGAATTACTATACACTATCATTAACAATATTTATTAATAATAATAGCCCATATTTAATAATTTGCTAACATTTACATACTACTTGAAGGTTTACAAACCATTTACATATAATATCTCATTTAATCTTTACTACAACTCTATAACATAGGTGCTATTATTATTCCCAGTTTTTACAGATCAGGAAACTGAGGCTAAAAGGGCAAATGACTTGCCTAAAGTCATATAGTTAATATGCATTACCAAAATACATGAATACATTTCTTTCACTTAATCCTCACTTACAATGTAACTTTTCCTTTGTTTGTTTTATAATTTGTTAATTTGAACTTAGATGGGCCTGAGGTCTGGCTGGCCAAGAACAGCAATTATAAAACTATTATTTAAGGGGTTACTGAGACCGATTTTAATAAATGGATGCCAGATGGTCTTGATCTAAATCTTTAATTACCACCTTTTATCATCAATTCCTCTTGGGTTTGTTCATAGGCAAAGTCACTGCCATGCCTAGCAGCTGGTAGGGTGAGGATTATAGTTTGGGAAATGAAATAAAGGCTATCTTAAGGAGGGGAAGGTCTTCCTGCCAAGCTCCTTAGCTCAATGATTCCACTCACAGTAGCATGTGACTAACCCCAAAATGGCGCCCCACTCCCTTCACCCCCTCAGATTATATTGTCTTCTGTTATTTGGCTGCAAGTTACCTGAAGGCCATGTTTTTATATATATCTCTAGTGCATAGCACATAGTAGGTGCTTGAAAAATTATCATTCCTTCATTTAGTCATGCATTCATCTCTATTTCCCTAGGTCTTAGTTTCATTATTTTTTTCTAAAAGAAGGAGGGTTGGATTGGATGGCATCTGAAGTACCTTCTAGTTTTAGATCAACTGTCCGTGACCTATGATCTCAGATTTAATCTGGAAGGAAAATAAGGCAAAAGAGTAAATGAGAAGCTGGATATGTGAGCCCTTAGGTCTTAACTGCCAATCAAACTGAACTACACTTCTGACTAAGAGTGTGCCATTTAATTCATGCTTTTAGCCAGCACATTTAATAATCAATATTCTTTACATAGTGCTTTAAGATTTACAGAAGTAGTTTATATACATCAACTCATTTGATCCCTACAACAACTCTGAAAGATGGGTACTATTATTGCCCCCATTTTACAGATGAGGAAACTCAATCCGAGAAAGGTTAAGTGACTTTCTCAGGGTCATAAAGCTAGAAAATGTATGAAGCAGGAATTAAACTCTGATTTCCTGACTCAAAGTTCATCACTATTTTGCCACTCAAATTCCTATCCCTCGATTGTCCCCAAACTCCGCAGAAATTTGCTTATGCCTCATCATTCAGTGGAAGTCACCCTGCATTCCAGCCCTATGAGATTCTTCTATGATGGAATACTTTCGAGTTTGAACCAAACTGTTGGCAATTAGAGAACCAGCTCAGCTAAGTATGAGAGGCTTGTCATCAATGACCAACTACTCAATGATGAAGTCTTTGGTTACAACAACAAATGGGTGAAAGCAAGGGACATTGGAAGTAAGGGATATGAGACCCCAGTAACTCAGCTACAATGGAACTGCCATTCATCTAATCTCTTAGTTCTCTGAAATGGCTTTCAATGTGCTCTTGGGTTATCTTTGATGTTTATTCTCTGCTTGTAATTTATATATCATATAGAAACTGCGTAAGGAGAGGCATCAGTCAGTCAACAAATGTTCACTAAGTGCTCACTACGTGCTGGGGTACTGTGCTAAGTACCCAGGATATAAATAAAGGCACAGATATGTTCTGTGCTCTCACAGAGCTCACATTCTTACAGGGGAGACTATACTCAAACAACTAGGGACGTATCAGATCTATACAAGTTAAATAGAAAGTAATCTCAGAGGAAAGTGACTAGTAGCTGATGAGACAGAAAAAACATTTGAAAGTGGAATTTGAGCTAAATTTTGAAGGTATCCAAGGAAACTAAGGCAGAGATGGGAAAGAATATTCCAGGCCCTGCTGAGGAGCATAAAGAGTGATACACGCATTATCTCAACAGCACTAGATATTGTGACTGATGCCATGCTGAAAAGACAAAAATACTGTCAAGGTAAAAGGAAGGGCCCCCAGAAAGAGAAGGCGACATCCCTGGGATTCTTTCAGAAGAAATGATGGTATCTCTTCTTTCCCATCGCCAAAGAGATTGACTAATTCAATCATTTAACTCAACAAACTCACTTTGAGTGGATTTATTGGCTCTGTGACTTATTAATGATTGTCATAACTATCGGCAAGGAGCAGCTATCATATGGAAAAATTCCTCACCAGCAGCAAGGGTCATGTTGATTTACTATTCACTTCTGCATTTTCTCCCAGCAGAATTTGTTAGGACAACACTGGAACAAAAAAGAAAAAGAAAAGAAAGGCAAAGAAAATTCAAGAAATTAAGCATCTGTGTAAAATATAAGCCATGTTCAGACAATGGAGAGATAATCAAATGTTCAGTTCTATAAACAGATGTAAGTCTGAGACTAACAGCCCCACCACCATGTTTCATTGAAATGAAATTCAGAATGCTGCTGAAGCAATATGCCAAAGAGAAACTAACTCATAGCCCCAGTGCCAGAAAACTAGTCCAGACCTCCAGGAACATCATTCTGTCACCCAGCTGGCCAAAGTTACCAGTTATTCCTTGGTCTTAATTAAGAAGCATCAGTTTCATGGCATAGTTAGAAGTACTGGACAGTGGGTGTGGTGAAGCCAAAAGAGGAAACTGAGAGCTAACCTCATGACAATTCCCTTTTCTTGTACTAATCCACCAGACACCCAATGCTTTCCTGCTGCTCATCAGTTGGCCAAGCCTCCCACTCTAGCACAGACAACTGATTTGCCCTCCTTCTCTCCAGCCTTTGCCTCCCCCTCAAAACTGGGCTATCCAGTATTCCATTCCACCAGTGTCCTACTTCCTACCTACTGGTATTATATTGTAGGAATAGAGACTGGGCCTGTGATTACCTTGGGATAAGGAACTCAATGGAAGAGGCTACTTCCTTTCTCAATTCCAGTCTCGTCTTTTCTGCAATTTTATTGTTTGTGAGAGTTTTCCAGAGCACTGAGAGGTTAAGAGGCTTGTCCAGGGTTGTTCAGTCAGTGGACATCAAAGGTAGAACTGGAACTCTGGTCTTTGAGGCTTGGAAGTAACCACTCTATATTGTAGTTATTCATGCTATTTCTCGTGAGTAACATATCTGAACCTATTTTAAAATTATATTT
>CM053581.1:558159915-558191237 GCA_028627135.1 Pseudochirops cupreus | reverse complement strand
CACCTCAGCCAATCCCCTTCTTCCACATCAACAGGGGAGTTCATGCCTTCTCAACAGGGGGACAGAGTTTGCACCTTCCACACCTAGCACTTAGCACTACTAAGTGCTAAGTATCCTGATAAACTAATTACTATTACAAGGGGATACAAGGCTTCATGTAGAATCCTAATGATTTGGGTTCAAATATTGGTTCAGACACTACCCATGTGACCCTAGATAAATCACTGACTCTCTCTAAGTGTCAGTCTCCTTATCTATAAATGGGTTAATAATCCCTGTATTACCCATTTCACATGGACTTTAGCTCTAGAGTTGGTATAGATTTGTCACCACTTAAGCCAATTTCTTCATTTTACAAGTAAGGACACTGAGGCTTAAGGAATTGAAACAACCCATCCAAAGTCACACTGTAGTCCCAGCAGGTCTTCCATATCCAGACCTAGCATCATTTCCACTGAACCACAGATTTTGTGAAACTTCATTGAACCAATGGATGGAGGTCATTTGCAAACTCTAAAAGAATTATTTTTATGAGAGCTATGATGGCATGAGGGCCAGAGTGCTGAACTTGACATCAGCAAGCCCTGGCTTCCCATCCCATCTCTGAACATTTACTAACTATATTGACATAATCAATTAACCTTTCTGAATCTCAGTTTGCTCATCTGTTGAATGGGGATAATAATGGCACCTGACTTGTGGGATGGCATGTTGGGAGATAACTTGAGAGAATTTATGTAAAGTGCTAAATGAAGGAATGATGTCTCTACCTACATGTATGGCTTATGACATACACACATGTGAAATAGACATGTGCTCATTTTCAAAGTCAAAAGTATTTCAGAAATTCATTGGAAAAGCAATAAGGAATATGTGATCATGCATTATTAATTTCCTCTGCTATAAAACATGAAATGTACAGTAGTTGGATGTTTATTGCTTATGCCCCTGTGAGGTGCAGGAAGGCAGTTTTCCTGCCAGACACTTTAGAATAGAACTGTTCTACTTCATGCTGCTGCTGCTGCTGTACCAAATAACATCAGAGAAATTGCTCAGTGCCTTCCAAACTCATCTCTCGACCATGTTATCAAAAAAAGAAAAATCCCACCATGTTAGATAGTATGCTTTCGTCCAAGCTGTCAGTAGGACCTGGAATACTACCAAGCATGCTAGTAGAAGGACAATGCATGGATCACAGTGGGGGCCTCATGCTCGCTTCAGAACGTCCACTCATATCACTGCTATGCTTTATCTCAAAACCAAATGAGACCAGGTTTCTTCCACGGAGAGGTCCAGCAGGTTGGTGTTGTAAAAATCTCCCCTCTTGAATGACTGGGCTGGTACGCCAGGTTCACGGTATGCTGGGTAATGGCACAGGATCCTGGGCAGCCAGGTGTAGCTCAGGTGCAAATGCTGATCTCCTGGGCGGCTCCAAATTTTCAGAGCAGTCAGTGCCTTTCACTCCTGCCCACCTTTGTGGAGATAGGGGCACTGTGGCTTCCAAATAGGTCACTTGGCTCAGCCAGAGCTCTCGTCCTAAAATTGTCCACAGTATTTTCTCCTGTCAACATTTTTCTTCCTAAGAGCACTACAGAGCAGGGTTTCATATTTGGACTCAAATGAGGGGCGAAAAAGACCAGAAATTTGGACAGATTGGGCACCTGCCTTCCTGAAATAGCAGCAAGAATGATAATAACAACAGCCTGGGAAAGAGGAAAGAGACCCAGGCTGCAAATCTGAGGACTGAGCTCAGAATTCTGGATCATCTACGTGTTTTCTAGTGTTTCTTTGGGCCAGTTGCTCCTCTTCTCAGGGCTTTACTTTCTTTGTCTACGTTATCAGGGACTCGGCTCAAATGACTTCAAGGGTTTCTTTCCATTCTGCTGCCAACACCACTATCACTACCACTGCTGCTATTGTTGCTGCTAATTAACAACATGACTCTATGTAGCAACTGAAGTTTTATGGAAGTCTTTACATCCATTTTCTCAGTTCTCACATAAAACCTCAGAAGTCGGGGAGCGTCAGAATTTTGACCTCCCATTTTTTAGATTGCAAAAATGAGGACAGAAGAGAATTTAAATTTTTTTTTCTAGTCACAGAGCTAGAAAGTAGTAAAGTTAGGATTTGAACCCAGGATTTGAAGTCCAAACTTAAATTCCCTTTTTAATTGCATCACAGTCACCCACCTACCTTGAGCCTTTTTAGAACCTGCTTGAAAGATACAATCAAAGGGCCAGATCTAGATTTGGAAGAGAAAGAAGTCAATGGTTTCCCTCTGAATTCATTTCAAATTTGCTATATAGACAGAGATACATGATGGATAGGTAGATAGATAGATAGATAGATAGATAGATAGATAGATAGATAGGTGGGTGGGCAGGGGGGTGGATGGATGGATGGAAGGATGGATGGATGGATGGATGGATGGGTGCATGAGTGGATGGATAGATTGATTTATGTATAGAAAGCAAGAAAAATGGACCAATGGAGATGGATATCTTATATGTATACATTTGTTTGCATGTCGCCTCCTCCAAGAAAAGAGTTGAGGGCAGAAACTTTTCTTTTTACTCCTAGCCTTTAGCACAGTGTCTGGCACATAGTAAGCACTTTATTCATGCTTATTGACTTGAGTTTTTGTCTCTAGTCTAAGTCCACCATTTTACAGATGAGGAAACTCAGACTCAGGGAAGTTGTGACTTGCCTGAGATCACACAAGTAATAAACATCACAGGCGGGATTTGAACCTAGATCTCTAACATCAAAGGACTCTTTCCATGTTGCCATGTTGTTCCACATTACCTCTTCAATAGGAATGGGAGTTAAATAGGAAATGGATGGAGGTCTCACACAGATTCATGTTTGAGTGAAAATTTTGTTCTGCCATCTTCTTCCTGCATGGATATTTTTGCAGCATGCCTGTATTCAAGACAGTGCCCTGAGAGCCCCTGTGTTTTACAAAACTGGAACCAGATGAACCAGAAACTTCAGAATAGGTCTCTTGTGAGGCTTCTGAGCTTCTGTTTATTATATATGTTAAAGAAAGCAAATGATTCCAGCTAGTTTTCTCACGTTCTGTTTTATGCGTAGAATTTCAGGTAGGGTTCTATATTTTATCCACTGTTCCCTTTGTTTGTTTTCCTCTGTCAGGTTGATACAATATTTTCAGAGACTCATAAAAAAATATATGAGCTGTTAACTTGTACTGCCTGGAAGGGAGCATACTGTGGACAGGTGCTCCTCAGCCATTCTCCATTGGCTGTGCCAATGTATCTTAGTCCTCCCATATCTGGAAGAGTAACTCCTGAGTACTGGCACTGGGCTGCCCCAACCTTCAATGTCTCCAAGTCAGCTGTTGCCAAATCGACAGGCCTTGTCATTGGTTTGGTACTTTAGCAAGGGGTTTCAGAGACAAATATGCCTGATAATGACTGATGAATAGACTTTACTGTCAGACTTGGGGTAACTGAGTACTTGATCTTTGAGCTGGACATGTAGCAGAAAAGACCTGAGATCTCAAAACCTCAGAAAGACAATGATGGAACAGTGGGTAGTGGGTACAATCCATATCAATGTACTCTAAACTCAAAAGACCTGAAGCACAATCTGGAAGAAAGACTTTTTTGTCAGGCATATATTAAATGGGCCCTGGGAACATTGTTGTTGTTGCACATATGGTTTGCGCCCCCAAAAGTCAATTTTATCATTTGCAAACACTTTCTGGTTTCATTAGTAACATTTTAAATTGGGAGGACTTACTGGGGGGGGGGGGAGGGCTACAATATGAAATTACAGTCAACCAATCAATAAACAGTTATTAGAAGCTAGTACTCTGTGCTAAGTTAATATGCTATGCCCTACAGATACAAAAAGAAGCAAAAGATGGTCCCCACTCTCAAGGAGTTCACAACCTAAATACAATAAATGATGCATCTTTCATGACATTTTCTCTAAATCTGTGTCCTTCTCTGTAACAAGTGATGAATAGAAAGAGCATTGCTATGGAACCAGAGGAGCCAAGACCAGAACAAACATGGTTGTTTAGTACCTCTTATGGATGGGGCAGATCTGGATCCTTTTCCGGATCATGCCTCAAATCATAAGTGGCCCTCAGGGTTCTATCCTGGGTCCTCTTCTCCTCTCCTTCTGAACTACTTGGTGATCTCATCAATTCCTATAGATTTTATCACAATCTCTCTGCTGATAATTCTCCCCATCTTGTCCTAAATTCTCTGCTGACTCATCTCCAACTATCTTTCTGATATCTCAAACTGAGTGTCCTGTAAACATATCAAACTCAATATTTCTAAAACAGAATTCATTATCTTTCCTCCTAAATCTTCACCTCCTCCTCCCTTCCCTATTACTATAGAGGTTAACATCATCCTCCCTGGTCTCTTGGGGTCACAACCTAGGTCTCATCCTAGACATCTCTCTATCATTCATCTTTCTCCATATCCAATCTGTTGCCAAGGTTAAGGCCTTTGCAACTTCTGTCAAATATATCCTCTTCTCTCCTCTGACCTTGCCACTGCTGTAGTGCAATCTGATGCCTAGATTACTTCAATAGCCTGCTGTTGGGTCTGCCTGCCTAGCATCTTACCTTTGTTAATTATTTCCTATTTATCCTGTATATAGCTTGCTTTGTGGAAATTTGTTTGTATATTGTCTCCCTCATTAGATTGTAAGCTCTTTGAAGGCAGGGACTGTCTTTTGCCTCTCTTTGTGTCAGCAGCACTTAGCCTAGTGCCTGGCACATAGTGGGGGCTTAATAAATATTTACGATTGTTTGGTTGAGATAAATCAGTCTGGAGGAAGCAAGAGGGCAATTGGAAGGAAGGTTGGGAGGTAGTTTCTCCCCTGTAAATCAAACCTTGCTGCCACGTTGGCCACCATCTTCCCTCAGACTCTGATGGAGATATCCTGGACCTAGAACCTTGGGTGTAGGAGTGGTCCCCAAAACACTGACCCTGCTTTCAGCCTAGCCTCTGCTATAATTATCTGGGGAGGTAACTCCTGTAGAGAAAGGATCAGCCATCTCTATCAATTTTCCAGTCACCACAAAGGTAAGTCAGTCTAGCTGAAGGATCAGGGCACTATCAGGGAAAGACAGGAGGTAGCATGTGGCAGGGAAATTAGGCCGCCCCTTGACCATCATCATTCTTCAGACTCTCATGAAGACAGTAGAGGACCCTGAACCCAAAAGCTTTGGGAATGGCACTGCCCTCCAAAGGCCAGAATTTTTTTTGAGTCATGGTCCTAAGTCTCTCACTGAGGAGAGAAATCATTGTGTAGAAAGGATTCACTTTCCTCATAGCCACCACCACTAACTGATGACCGACTACCATCAAAATGCAAATGGACACAAGAGCCCTGGGAGTGCAGCACCCCCAGAGTACCTGGCCTATTTCCCAACTAGTCCTCACAGTCAACAACCTGAGAAGCAACTTCTTTGGAGAAGAGACCAGTCAGTCCCACAATTGTCAAGCAGCTTCTGTCCACAAGGCAGGCGACCCAACCTAGGTGCAGTAACAGTGGAGAGGGAGACAGAGAGACAGGAGGCAGGAAGTGCCAGGCAAATCAAACTATCATCATTCTGAGATTGTGGTCCCCCCCTCCCCAGCCTCAATAGAATCAACCCAGGACATCAGCCTCAAAGTTTTTGAAATAGTGAGGTCTGCAGCCCACTGCCTTCAGCCATCATCCTAAGAAGGAATCCCTATGGAGATGCAGCCTGGCGAGTGTTCTTGTCTGTGGCGCAGCCTCAGCCTTGACATCTCAGAAAAGAAAGTGCTTGCCAAAATCCCTGGTGCTGTCAAATGGTTCAACATTAGAAACTGATATGATATTATCAGTGGAAATGCCATTAAAGAGGCATGACCATCTGCCTTGCAACTGCCCCCTAAGGACCATGAGATCTTTCCATCTGACTTGCAGCTAAAATCTAACAGATGAACTTTCTCCCCCATTAGAATCTGAGCTCTCTGGGGGCAGGGACTTTTACTTTTTCTGTTTGTATCTCCAGTACTTAAAACAGTGCTTCGTATGTAGTAAGTACCTAATGGATGCTTTAGGTTCATTCATTCATTCTTTCACTTATGCACTCACTGACTCATTCATTTATCATCCAGGTAAACAACCAGATGGAGAGGTGACCTAGCAACTGCTTTTATGCACACTGCAGCCCATGCCTCCACTGTAACCATAACTAGTGAATTCGTGAAAAGCAAAGTTCTTGCCAACAAAGCCTTTGCTATTGTCAAACAGTTCAACATCAGAAAATTATATTATCAGTGGAAATAACACGAAATAGGATGCATTACTATCTGCTTTGTCATTGCTCTTTAAGGATGATGGAACCACTTTCAGAACACATGGGAGGCATCATGCCTCAGGACCTCTGGATTCAAAGTCAAAGGACCTGGGGATGAATCCTGTGTCTGCCACTTACTATCAGTGTAACCTTTAGCAATTCTCACCACCTCTCTGGGATTTCCTCTTCTTAAAGGGATGATTAGTTGACTTTCAAAGGTTCCTCTCAGATCTAAATCTAAGATCTTATGATCTAACAATCCTATGATTCTCTGGTTCTTACTTCCTCTAGGGGCCACAACTCCTGATAACTGATGTTGGTTAATAGGCCATGATGTGGTTCAAGGACATGGAGCCAACTGTCTTGCTGTTCATCCTTCATTCTAGAAGAGAACCAATAGCATTAGGAGGGTGATGTTTTGACTTGTGCATGAACTTGTACGTGCGTGGAGCAGAGCTACACAAAGTCACCAGCCTTCTTCTCTCTTCCAGAGTCTTCTCAGCCTGAATGTGAGAAGCAAGAATGATATGGTAGAGCCAAATTATTCTATGGTGCCATCAAATTCAGAGGGACTCAGGAGAGAGAAGTGGGAAAAATGATCAAGTAGGAGGCAGGTGAGCAGTCCGTCATATAATACCATGAAGGAAACAACCCATGTCAGTGAGTTCAGTAATCACCTACCAAACATTTATCAAACCCCTATCACATTCTAAGTACTGTGCAAAGCTATTACTTCATTGATCTAGGGAACTCCCTCTACAAAATGGAAATCAGCATCTTTTATGGATTTTATAGTCTTAGAGATTTGCTTAAAGCAGAAGTGCCAAAACTCAAGGCCTCTAAAAGTGGCTGACAAAACTTCCCAGGGTAGGCCAGATCAAAACGTATTTGGGAAAGACTGAACAAACAGATAAAAATACAATACAGCGTAGGTAAGTTTAGCTTGTGGTTTTCTAAGTCAATCTATACCCACAGGGATTTGCTTCTATTCAAGTTTGCTACCACTAGCTTAGTACAATGAGAGTTTAAATGACTCATCCAGGGTCACACAGCCAGCCTGATTCAGAAGTAGAATTTGAAGCCAGTGTCCCTGGTTCTAAGACCAGCTCTCTCTCCAATACACAATACTGCCTGTCAGGTAATTGGTATACCAAGATAATTTCTCCTCTATGCTCCGCAAAAGTTCTAGCTCTCAAGTTTGTATCTTACTAAAATTTGCCTTGTGTGGTATTTCCAGCCAAGGAGTTGCTTGCTAGCAGTATGTTCTCATTGCCTGTGTTGGTCCCACTATGGACCCTTATCAGGTCTCTCGAGTTAGTCCATAAATACTTAATAAGTATCTACTATGGGCCAGGCCCTGTGCTAAGTACTAAGGGTATAAAAAGAGACAAAAGACAGTTTCTGCTTTGAGTTGACAATGTAGAAGTGGCAATGGAATTAGCCTTCCTCACATTCAAAGATCCCATCACCCCCACCCCACCTCCACTGACAGGAACATCCAAGGGAATTTCCCACAGCCTATCCAGGCCAGGCAATATGCTTCCTAGGCTTTCCAAACCACCTATTCTCCCTACTTGCTGAAATAAGGACATAAACATTCATCGTACCTCTTCTGTGTTTCTAGATGTGCGAAGAGTTATAAGCATTTGGCAAAAGCTTTACGAAAATTCTGACATAATGAAAGATGGAGGTTGATCTTTAGCAAAGGGTCCCACCTGAGTCTTTTCATTGATTCATTGATTCATCCAGTCTTTCATTATGGGATTTCTACATTCAGAAGTAAACCCTGAGAGAGATACAAATAGAAATAAGACACAGTCTCTGCCTTCAAGGAGCTTATTACCTAATGCAGGAGGTGGGAGGTGTGGAGATGGCACAGGGTGAGATCAATATAGTACAACTTATAACATGATAAATACAGAAAAGAAATATTGATGAAATCAGATGAGGAAGAGATCACGTCAAGCCTTAGTGGGGGAATAGAGGTATCAGAAAAGGCCTCATTAAGAAGGTAGCATTTGCAAAGGGCTTTGAAAGCTGGATGTCCACAATGATGGGCAGAAATGGTGGCAGGTCATTCTAGGAAAAAAGAATAGTGTGGACGAAGCTTAAGAGTGTGGGAAGGAATGTCAGAGTACGTTTGGAGTGATTAAGGATGATCTGTCTTGACTAGAGTATAGAGTGTTTGAGAGGCAGCAGTCAGTAGTGTGTGATAAGGCAGATTGGTGGCAGATGTGGAGAGCTTTGAATGACAGGCTAAACAGTTTAGAATTTACACAGTTAGCTATTAGGAGCCATTGAAGATTCTTGGACAATGGGGTGATATGACTGGAGTTACATTTGAGAAAGATTAATCTAGCTGCGTTAGGTGTGAAGACCTAGAAGGAGAAGGTCCTAGAGATGAGGGGGCCAGTTTTTAGGTTATTGCAAAATCATAGACAATAGATAGCAATGAGCTAAACTTGGGTAATAGCAATGGGTGTACTAAGTAAAAGGATGGATCTGAGTAATAATGGAAAGCAATAGCCATAAAAATGTCTGTAGAAAACTGTAGATTCCCCTAATAATGGCTGAAGCTCCTTTGCTACTTTCTGCATGGTTCTGTTCTGTACATGACATTATTCTTAAATAATAAGTAATGGGCATCTTAGGGGCCCCTGACTTTTCATGGAAAATAAAAGAGTCAAGGGAAAGAGACAGAGTTTGGGTTCATTTCTTCCACAGTTAAGTCAATACAGTTTAGCAGAAAGAACTATAGACTTTCAGTCCAGAGAGACAAGGGTTTAAATCCCACCTCCGATACACAACCTTTGTGTGATGTTGGCCAAGTTACTTAATATCTTCATCTGTTTCTTCATCTGTAAAATGGGCTAACTATGCCTATAGCGTCTATTTCACAGTGAATTAAAGTACAAAAAGTGTTTAGCAAACCTTAAAACGATAGCTAAGTGCTAGCTTTATTAACATTATCATCATGCAAAATCACTGATTTAGGAGGCAACAGCACCATGTAATTCAAGAAACGTGCTTCTCTAGTAGCCAATAAAGTGAGTCACCCATGTTTGTCTTTTGTGGAAAGGAAATATTAACACAACAAAAATACCAGCCTACCACATGTGTCCCAGCACTGTGCTTGGCTACCTACAGCTGTGTGATGAAGAGGTTCAAGGAAGACCCCGAAGCCAGAGAGGTGCTGGTGTGTAAATAATCAGAGACTGGTAGCTCTTAAGACTGGTTGGTTCACTGTTTCCAATACCTGGGATTCAGTGTGTGTGTGTGTGTGTGTGTGTGTGTGTGTGTGTGTGTGTGTGTGTGTGTGTGTGTGTGTATGTGTGTGTGTGTGTGTGTGTGTGGTGGGAGTGGATACAGTGAGAAGAGCCTGTTTCCTGCTGCTTCTGGAAACAAATTTGCCATGTGGTTGGACTGCCTTTGGCAGTGCCTTTTGGAGAATTGTATGGATTTTCCCTTGTAGTGCTGGTTGCCCCGACCTGCTTCCTTTGTGTTTGTGAGTATTATACATCCTGGCCAGAGTCTGTGACTTGTCTGCTGGCCCAGGATGTGTTAGCTTATTTGTGCCCTGGGGGGAACACATATCCTGGTGGCTCTCATAGGGACAGTTGCCTTCCTATTGGCATTATGTGGACAGGGAGGTCAGCCATAGTGTTATGTGAATAATACTAATTAATTAGCACAGTGGTCCAAGGTCAGGGCTGTAATGGTGGTATGCGTGTATGGGAGGTGGAGAGGGGCTAAAGCCCCTGAAATTTAGAGAGCAGTAATGGAATGCATTCCTTCAGCACACAAGAGCTCAGTATCTAGTTAACTAAGGACAATTAGTTAAAATCAGGAGCTACCAAATACAACATACTCAAGCCCTACTCTAGCTGAGTTCCTCCCAAGCCAGTTTCTTTCCTGCTCCCTCCCCTAAAAACATTCTTCACAAAGGAGCTGGTGTCTTGATATCTTCTCCCCTGGGACTTTATATTCATTATTTCTCTAATGAGTTTCCACATTGCCCTCTCAACTTCCCCCTAACCCCCATACACATACCTAAGAACATTCAGGTCCTTGGCCCCGAAGCCAGAATTCCTGGTTATATCTCTCTCTGCCTGGGACAAAGCCCATTTTGCTGGATCTAGTCAGAGATTATAACTCCTGAGACTCCAACTATCTTTTGCTTGTGGCAAATAAGAGAGTGCCCAAAAAGATATAACCACAACAGAGCCAACATGGATTGGCACCCCTGGACTTTACCTCAGCTGGATTTTGATGGCTTGGCCTACACAACCTATCTGTTGCATGTGTATTTCATGTATTCTCCTGACCCTGTTACCAGTATGGTACTGGAAACAGTACAATACCAGTAAAAAGAGTATTGGAATTAAAGAAAGTGGCTTCAGATTCTGATTCTGCTATTTACTACCTGGGTGATATTGGAGAAATCGCTTAACTTGACCACTTTAAGTTCCTTATTGTTTCAGATTTATGACACCAAGTGCTATCTATGAATTATGGGATTTAAAAATATAACAGTAGCTGTTTCTTTAAAATATATCATATCATTTCACTGGCTCATTTGGTTTGATCAAGAGGCTCAGTGGGAAGGCAACACTGAGTTCCAATTGTAAGATGAGCCTGTAACATATCAGTCTCCAAATCACCCTGCTGAATCAGATAGAACTGCTTTGCAATATGTCCAAAATACCCTTACCTTTCTTCATTTAGAAGTCCATGTGCAAGCTTATGTTCTAGGCACTGTGTGAAGCACTGAGAAGACAAATACAAAGAGCAAGAATTTCTGCCCTCAGGGAGCTTACACTCAAAAAAGTGAAGACAAAACTCATAGCATGAAAGGTGGCCAGGGATGGACGTCTTCGTTAGAGAAAGCATAGGGTGAGCTAAGACATGGGATGATGGAATGATACACATCAGAATTTTAGTTTTGAAGTAAATAAGAAAACTTCTTCTAAAATCTGACTTTTATACTTCATTGAGGCTCAGAGGTCATCCTGGTTTCCCAAAACCAATGCCAGAGGAATGCAAGCTTGGACAGACCTTCCTGACTGGACAGACTTCCAGTATAGATCTGGGTGCCAGCTGTACTGCATTCAGAGAATCATAGAGAACTGACCATGAGGTGATAAAAAGTGGACTGGAGTGAGTGGCCTAGGGGGCCTCCTGAGCCTACTACCTCATAATGGTGTGTCTTGGGAAAGGTAATTTAATCTCTCTGAGTGTCAATTTATTCATCTGTAAAATAAGGGGCTGCAATAATTGATCTCCTGGTCTATTCCTGCTCTAAATCTTATGATTCTATGTTCTCTTTGGGCAAAACAATGACAGGATGATTTTTATGTACAGCAATAGAGTCGACACCCAGCTATCTTTTGAAGTATCAAAGGAATACATTTTCCCATGCATCATATTAGCATTGTTACAAACATAGGTGTTCAGAATTAGATTAAAAATATCCGAAATGCTGCTTTTTATCTTACAGTCATTTGCAAAAGCAAATTATTTAGGTTGTTACCCCTTGAAATCAAATTAGTTAATCCAATTTACAAAAATATTTTCCCCATTCGCGTGGAAGAAATCATAGCATTTCTTCAGCCTTTGGTTTCATTTTTTCAATTGTTTTAATGTATAACTTCATTGGAAATAACTGTTTTTTAATATGGCAATATTACTGATGCTTAATTATTTTTTTTAAATATTCACATACTTATTTTCCAAGCAATTGTTTTCTCCCCTTCCCTCTGCTCCTTAACTTAACAAACCAAATGAAAAAATAAGACCTGCATAACAGATAGGCTTAGTACAGTGAAACAAATTTCTCCACTGGACATGTCCAAAAATTTATGTCTCGTTCTATACTTAAAGTGCATCATCTCTCTGGCAAGAAGGGGGACGACATATTTCATCTTCAATCCACTGGACTTGTGCTTGTTCTTTGCATTGATGAAAATCCTCAACTCTCTCAAAATTGTTCCTTTCTATAATGTTTTGTTCACTCTAGGTCTGCTTTCTTCACTCTTCATCAGTTCATAGAGGTCTTCCCACTTTTCTCTGACTGCTCCCCAGTTATTGCAAACTGTGTTATTATATCTTTTTAAAGAATGACTTGATTTGATTTTTCTAATAACATTCCAAATATTCTTATATTTATTTAATTATTTTATTTAATTACATTTTATTTTATTTATTAATTATTTTATTTAATTACACTTTTTTTAAATTTAGAGCTCAAAATTTCCACCTTTCCCTTTTCCTCCTTAAGAAGGCAAACATTTTAAAATAGATTATACATGTGTAGTCATGCAGAACATATTACCATGTTAGCTGTGTTGCAAAAGAGAACAAAGACGAAGAGAAAAAGAAAAAAACAAGAAAAATAAATAAAGTAAGAAAAAAGTGTACTTCAATCCACATTTAGACCTACCAATTCTTTCACTTGATGTGCATAACATTTTTCATGCTAAGTCCTTCAGAATTGTCTGGGATCATAGTATTGCTAAAAATAGCTATGTCATTGACAATTTATTACCATTGCTGTCACTTGTGTACAATGATTTCCTGGCACTGCTCAATTCACTTTGCATCAGTTCATATAAGTCTTTCCAAGTATTTCTAAAACCATCCTGCTCATCATTTCTTAAAGCACAATAGTATTCTATCACAATCATATAACACAACCTGATCAGTCATTCCGCAACTGATGGGCATCACCTCAATTTTGCCACCCACAACAAGAGCTGCTATAAATATTTTGTACGTATAAGTCCTTTTCCTTTTTTTGATTTGTATTGCTATATTTAAAGTAAAAATAAGCTGTGGATTACAGCTTTCTCCAGCTTGGCAATAAGACATTTGTAGATATCAGGGATGTTCCAAAATAATTTGCTTCTTCTTCAGTAAGATACATTCTCATGCAGAATTTGCATCCTACTTCTAGATTTTGCGATAATTGATTTTCTATTTCTAGCTTTTGATCCTGGACCCATAAAAGAGTACTTTATGTAAGAATATTTTTCCCAGCATTATTCCAGCAGTCAAACAAAATATAATCCAAAAAGCCCCTTGTATTCACAGCGACAATGTTCTTATGATGAAACCACAGAAAGGGGTTGTAATTAATGCAAGGAATAATGTGAACAATCTATTAACATAATCTGAATAAAATCCTTGCACTGTTAAATGCAGACACTAAGTGCTCATCTAATACTTTATTAATTAACAAAGTATTTATCCACTGGGAAATGAGGATAAGAGACCATACACTTTGTCAGGCTACAGGAAAATTTATTAGCTCTTTATAAGAAATGCATACAATTCAAACAATAGAATGATTATCTTTTTAAAGCAATTACATTTAATCTCTGAAGAAAGAATAAATACATTAATTCTTCGGTGTTCCTCGATAAGCCACCATGATACAGAGATCATTTTCTTTTCCTGTAGCTCTTTAGACTGATATCAAGCTGGTGTGTGCCACTCAGACAATGCACATACCATGAGCCACAAGAGTCCATTAGGAGGTTTCCTCTTCTTTGGCTGAACATGATACTCTAAGCCAGGAATTACTCTTTTTGACATTGGGAAACAAAAGGTTCATAAAACAGATTATCCACAGAGGGGTTAGAGAAAAATGTCCTGCATTAGAAGTCAGAAGAATCATCAAGATGAAATGCAAGGACCTCCCTTAGACCTGGAAGAAGATCTCAGAAGTTATCAAGTCTATCTAGTTTTCATTTTACAGATGAGGAGACTGAGGTCTCAGAGAAATTAAATGCTTTGACCAAGGTCATACAGAGAGAAAATGTCAAAACCAGGATTCAAACTGAGGTCAATAATTACTCTATGACACGTTGCCTCTTCTGGATCGATCAATGAATAAATATTTATTAAGCACTGACTATGGGCCTGATGCTGTCCTAAGCACTGGGATACAAAAAGAGATGAAAAGACAGTCTCTAACCTTCAGGAGCAGTTAGGTAGCCAGTGGATAGAGTGCCAGGCCTGGAGTCAGGAAGACTCCGATTCATGAGTTCAAATCCAGCCTCAGACCCTTATTAGTTATATGTCCTGGGGAAGTCACTGAACCCTGTTTATTTCAGTTCCTCATCTGTACAATGAGTTGGACCTGGAAATGGTAAACCACTTCAAAATCTTTGCCAAGAAAACTTCACATGAGGTCACAAAGAGTTGGACACAACTGAAACAACTGAACAATGACAACAAAGACATCAAGGAACTTATAACCTAATGAATTGATGAAAGAACACACTTCCCTCCTCCTGGTGGAGAGGTGGTGGCCTACAGATGCAGGATGCTATAAAGGCTTGGAGATACAATTGTTGTGATGAGTAGTTTTGTTAAACAGATTGTGTTTGGCACAAAGGATGGTTCAATTGTGATAAGAGAGAGGGGATATGGTTAGTGGGAAGTGACAGTGATAGGGAAAAAAAACACTAATAAAACTTCGGAAAAATATGTAGCATTAGGTGTCACTGTGAAGTCCAAAGGGTGCGCTGATCTTAATGACTTAGAAAGATGTGTTGCACAGAAAAATACCAGGACAGGTTCACAGCCCAACGGAGCTGACTGAAAAACCAAGGTTTCTATTAATTCCACACTTGAGAGTATAGTGATGAAACAAATGAATGCTGCCACATGGCTCAGAGAAAAAAATCCATCACTCCGCTCCTCTTGGTAACCTTTTTCTTGTACCTTTTCATCAACTCCCTTTGAGTTCTCTCCCAGTCCGGAAGCATATGATATCTCCTTAGTTAAGGAGATCAGTGAAAAACTTCATGTCCCTGAAGTCTTCTAAAAGGGTCCTGGCCGTTGTTAACCCCTCTAGAGGATGGCTTACATAAAGAATTAGAGGCCAGAGGAACCATAGAAATGCATTTTCATAATATTGGTGGAATTTTGAATAAGTACAACTATTCTCACAAAAGCCATTTGGAATCATGCAAATAAGTGACTTCGATGTCTTGACCTACAGATCTAAATTACTCATTGCTAGACATATTCCCCGAGGACGTCATTGACAAAAAGAAAGACTCCAGATACACCAATATCTTTATAGCAGAATGTTTATCGTAGTGAAGATCTAGGAATAAAGAAAGTTCCCATTGATTTCCCTAAGCGATTTCTGTTACATGATTGTAATGAAATATTGCTACGCTATAAGAAGTGACAAATGTAAATATAGAGAAGAAGGGAAAGATTTCTCTAAACTGATGAAAAGTGGAGTAAACCAAGCCAGGAAAACAAAACACACATGGATAAAATAATGTCTTTGGAGACACAATCATCACAAGGAACTGAGGAAAGTGTGTTACAAAATTACCAAGAGTCACCTTGGCCCTGAAGAAGATATATGTGAGGGGCGGCCAGGTGGCTCAGTGAATAGAGCATCGGCCCTGGAGTCGGGAGGATCTGAGTTCAAATTCGGCCTCAGACACTTAATACAAGACTAGCCGTGTGACCTTGGGCCAGTCACTTAACCCCAATTGCCCTGCCTTCCTCCCTCCCAAAAGCAAAAAAAAAAAAGAAGGAGATATATGTGAGGACAGAGTCCCCCCACCATTCCTTTGTAGAAGTAGGAGGTTCAAGGATTTGAAACATCGCAAATAATGTCAGATCTATTTTGGTGTATCTATTTGTTTTACTCCTGCATTTTCCTTCTGCTTTTTCAAAAAAAAAAGATACAGAGGAAGACTCTCTGGGGTTAGGTAGAGGGTAGGAAGGATATAGGAGGAAATCTAGGAAATATAAAAGTCAAACATTTTTATTTGATCTCTTTTTGTTTTAAGAAAAAACAAAAACTTTTCAAAAAATAAAGAAATTATTTAGTCAAAACTTTCATTTTATAGATGAGGAAACCTAGATCTAAGTAGTTTGGTAACATTCCTGAAGCCATCAAGGTAGTAAGTAAGCAGCAAAGTCAAGATTTGAATCTCCATCCTTGGACTTCAAATTCAGCGATGCTTTCAATGACCTTATCTACTACATAAAACGTATTACCATGGCCGTCTAAGCAAGGAAGGAAATTTGTCACCAAGTATCATTGATAAGAAAGCAAAAGAAACAGAAATTCTATGGATATAATCAAATAATTATAATACAAAAGCTTTCAAAATGTAGAGACCAAGTAGTGGAGTGTGAACTCATTTGGAAGAATGAAGAGATGCTCGTTATTCTTGTTAACCTGTCAGCAACAAGGTTGTACCAAGAGTATTTTCAGTGATTCACCAGAAGATGAGCTTCCATTCAAATTTTTAAAAAATTAAATATTTATGCATTTTTTATCTCTAACCAGAACATCTCCCGTTATCTCTCCCTTTTCTTTCTCCCAGAGAGTCATCTCATGGACCAAACCCGTAGACTCCTCACATTTGCAAAGGACTGGAGTGGAGAGTGGGCTCTCATTTCCCTTCTTTGGGACAAAGCTTATTCTTTGTAATTTTGCAGCACTGATTTTCTATTGTGCTGTGATTCTTCCCATTTATATTGTTGTAGTCATTACACATATTGTTTGCTTGGCTATATTTACTTCATTTTCCATCCGTTCACATAGATCTTTTCATCCTTCTAGGTATTCATCATATTAATCATTTCTAATGTTGTTGTTGTTCAGTCATTTTCAGTCATGTCTGACTCTTCATGACCCCATTTGGGGTTTTCTTGGCAAAGATACTGGTGTGATTAGCCATTTCCTTCTCTAGTTTATTTTATAGATGAGGAAACTGAAGAAAACACGGTTAAGTGACTTGTCCAGGGTCACAGAGCTAATAAGTGTCAGAGATGGGATTTGAACTCAGGAAGATGGATCTTCCTGACTCTACGCTCAGGCCTCTATCCACTGTGTCCCCTTGCTGCCCCCATCATTTCTAATAGCACACTAATATTCCATTAAATTCAAGTGCCCCAACCCAGGGGCATCTACTTTGTTTTGTTGTTGTTGTTTTGCTAAAATGCTTTTATAAATATTTCATTCGATACAGCTACCTTGTATGTAAATATTACATGTATTATCTTCATTTTGCAGATGAGGAAAGCAAGGCTCAGTGAGATTAAGAGACTCTTCTGTGGCCACAAGGGATTCAGTACCAGACCAGGTTTATAGTGATGCTAAATCTACTTCTATTTCCTCTAAAACAGAAAAAAAAAATGAAACTATTTCTCTCTGCAACTAGGATTATAGAGATCACAGTCAAGAAGTTAGGGAATCATATTTAAAGATCTCTGTGGCCAATAAGTGGCAAGATTGGGACCAGTTAAGAAAAATAAGAGTTAAAATATCAAGTTAAGTGTGCAATCCAGTCTGCATTGAGTAGAGTGAAAGCAGAGGTATTCTTACAATAGCCTACACTGATCTGAGTCTTAAATATTTAAAAAATGAGTACAAAACTGGCCTTCCCTTTGAGGATGATGTCTATGGATAGTGATGTTCCCTCTGTTCATTCAGCCATGTCACCTGGAAAAAAGTAAGATGGAAAATGGATGTGATTTGGAAGAGCCCTTGGGTGGTGTTGATCTTCACTATGTGTCTTCTACTTAAAGACATGAGGCCAAAGGGAAGTGGACAGACTTTGAAGTAGGATCCCATGGGGATTGTAATATGGAAGACTTTGAATAAATTAAATACAACATCATAATTCCTAGACCCAAGACATCAACTTGTTTTCTTCTCTGATTTCCAGTAGAGTTATTTCTTTGTAAGTATATCAAGCATCCCCACCCCTGGACTCTGAATCAAATAGCATTTTTGTGGTTGAATGCAAAGAGAAGCAAATAAAAGGATGGAAACATGCCCATGCTTCTGTACCTACCTGTATTTGTGCTTTACAATAATGGGACAAAGTGGTTCAATAAGATTTACAAAGTCCCTACTATGTGTCTGGCACTTTGCTAGACAGAGATTATGCTTAGCACATACTCAAACACTAGTGGCTTCAATATTTTGCTGAAAAGTGGAAGGTTATTAAAAACAAGTACTACTCCTAGATCATTACCAGCATATATTTATTAAGCTACCATTGTGTATAAAGCATGATGTATGGTGTTGTTGGAAGCACAAAGTTAAGCTAGAGCCTTCCCTTCTAAGTTTAGGTAGCTTACAAAAATTGAACATTTTAAGGGTCATTGGCATGCTCTGGGAAATGTTAAGATTTTCAATTATTTAACTTTAAAAATGGTTAACAGTCATTTAAAGACCCTTTTAAATCATTATTGTGATCACAGGTATTTGTCACATTAGGAAGCCCACCTGCCTCTCCTCGATGCATTTCTGGAACTCTTTTTTTACTTGCTACCTCTTAGAATCTCAATAGAAGCACCACCTTGTACATTTTGCCTTTACTTATCTCCCTGGCTATTAATGTCATCCCTTCTCAAATTACTATTGTGTGTTTCTTCTACATGTATCTTGTAATACTGATTTATGCGTATGTCATCCACCACCAAAGAACATAAATTCCCTGAAGGCAAGGACCCTCATTTTTGTCTTTGAATCCCTGGGACCTAGAGTTATACCTGGCAGAAAAAAAGGCATTAATAAATGCTTGTTATTTATTAGTTCAATGCTCCCAAATAGAAGTCGAAATTCGTTTAGTCCAACAGGCATTTGTTCATCCCCTACTATGTGCAAGGGATTATGGTCGGCACAAAGAAGATGCAAAGACAAAATGACAAACCATCCTTGCACTCAAGCAGCTTCAGGGCATAGAGGGTTGAAAGCTGCAAGTCAATTTTTACTAACTGACCAATTTTCTCCCACTCTCCCCACACTTACTGCTGTCACAGCCAAGATGCCTGTATTGGCAGGAGGCAACAGGAACCTGATGAAGTACAGCATTAGTGCCAGTTTAAAATTCTTACTTGCCCTCAGCCTGATTTATTTGGGCTTGATGCATTTTCTTTCAGCCCTATGGTCCAGGGGACTGATCTAATTTGCATCACTTCTCCAGACTAAGTCTGACTTGTTTGATATTCAGCTTGTGCAGGTCGGAGACCTTAGGTGAAATCCACATCCATTTGACTGGGTATTTTAATTCATGTATCCACAGGCTTCAGAGCTCTGAGTAATATCTTCATTGGCCTTCAAAATACAGTAGGATAGGGTAAGTCCCTCAAAGGCATTAGGGATAAAGGGCTCTGATATCATAAGTGCCCCAGATAAGGAACACCTAGTACTAGGTTAGGTGGTGAGCCATGGCAATTACTGTCCTTCAAACCAAGCTAATGCATTAACTGAGTGCCAGATTCTTCCTGGTAATATAACTGGGGTATTATTAAGCTCCAAGTCAGGGTCGAATTTTACTTTGTACTTTGTAAATGTAAGAATGCCCCATAGTGGTGAAAAGACTCCACCTTACTCATACATCATACATGGAATTTGCTGGCTCTTGAGAATGTGGGGACAAGTATGGGGCCCCTGTAAAGATGCATATTTGGTGACAGAAAAGAACTGCCAAATAGTCCATCACCTGGGCTCCCTTGTTAATAGTCAGGGAGTGGAACACCAGTGGTCACCATTGTGTTAGTGTTAGATGTTCCCAGTATATTTTGCTTTTCAAAGCTTTTTCATTCTCAATGCAATTTTTATTGTGCCTGTCTATAGGGGATGCTATATTATCCTGATTCTTTTAGGCTCTACACAGGACAAAGACAAAATTACAACTTTGTTTTTAATAAACTTAATCACAATTCAATAAATCAAGCTTTTATCAAGTGCCTATATTGTGCCAGCCATCCTGTTCAGTGCTGGTGATATGAAGACAAATATGAGACAGTCCCTGCCCTCAAAGAGTTTATATTCTATGAGGGAAAATAGCACATATACACAAGGTAAGTTCAAAGTAATTTCAAGTGTTTGCCCACTGTTCTTTCTTTGAGAGTATCTACCTCCTTTCTTTGGAGATAATAACTTCTTATAACACAAGGTCCATTGTGGCTACAAAGAAATATGGTAGATGAATTCAATGGTAGAATGTACCAAGATATACTGTATGCTCTTATTTCATTGAGCTATTCAGAATCTAGGGATGTCTATGGTCTGATGCTAATGCTGCCACTGGCTTCCCATAGCCTGAGAAACTTAACCTCTTTCTATTTCACTTTCCTGATTTACATAATGGGGCTGATTATAATTGCCAACCTCACAGGATTGTTGTGAGAATTAACTAATGTTTGCAAAGTGCTTAGAGGTCCATAGATGAAAGGTGCTATATAAGCCTATTATTATATCATCAAAAGGAAATTACAAATAAGATTACACTGCCATTTCAATTTCCATTCATTTGGTCATCATTCTAGATTAATTCTATTTTTCTAGAATAAAATGGTGAGAAAGAGTTGGAATGTTAAAAATGAGGCATTTCACATGGAAAGGAAATTAGTTAGAAAATCCCAACATTTAGATATGATTTTTAAATTATTATCATTTAATGAGTGCTGATCATGTAATCAATATTATGTAAAACCTAGATATGGTCCCTGAGTTTACAAACTAAATTACAAACCTGAATGATTAAATAGCTAACATTTCCTACTTCATATCTGTAGAAATCACTGCTATATGGAGGCCTATAATTCATCTCTTATTCTTAAATTGGACCTCTTGTTATAGGCAACAATAGCCCCAAAAGGAAGAAAGGAGATTCATGCTTAATGAGGCAAAAATAGATCAACCCTAGGATTTATTTTAATAATAGTGACATAGTATTCTCTATTCTATGTGGGATCTAGATAGAAGGAAGTTGAATAGCTGACTTAAATTTACTATATTTTGTAACACTACGTATCCCTTTATATCTCTGTCATTCATTTACCATTACAGTCAAATATTTGCTTTTAGCTAATAGAAGAAGATATAACTTGGGTGGGAGAGAAAGAGGAAATGGAAGGAAAAGGAAAAGAACAAATGAAAGAGGAAGGAGACAAAGGAAGAAAAAGAAGAAGGAAGAGAGGAGTATAAAGGAAGAGAAACAAAAAGAAAGATGAAATGAAAAAGAGAGAAGGATGAGAAAGAAAGAATGATCAAAAGGAGAGGATAGAAGGCAAAAGATACTAGGAATGAAGTTGGAATAAGGGCATAAAAATCAAGAGGTAAAATAACAGAGGAGTATCACTTTAAAATTGTGAAAGATTGATATTGAGAATCATGGTAAATAGCCATAACATGACCTGGGATAGTCGTTCAGAATAAATCATATTCATTGTAACACCATTTTATGGTCACTTCTATGTGGTCTTGTTGCATGGATCCTATGATATCATCAAAGAGAGGCTCTAATACATCATTATTGAAATTACTTTTGATTACATTTCTTGGCTTAGACTATGCAGGTTTGAAAGTTCTGATATTCATAGTTATAATATTTTCCCGAACTTGACAACAGGGATGATTTAAATACATTGGCAATTGATCTGGGCATTCAAATTGGACAAATGAATGAATGGATATGTTGGATAAGGCAAGTTGAAGATTATGGGGTTATTGAGAATGGGAAAGGCTTTCATGTGGATACAGAACAGATCATCCAAAAATCGGGTAGGGGGAATTCATCATGATTGGTAATGGCAGCCATAGAGAATTACAAAATATTAAAGGTGTAAGGGACCTTAGTGATTATCTAGTTTACTATCTAGTGATTATCTGGTCTAGTTTTTAATTTGTTTGTTTTCATTAGTCTTTCACTTATTTTATTTTTAAAATATTTATTAATTTTTCAATTTTCATGCATGTTCTCTCCCATCCCACCCCCATCCCACCACTGGAAAAATAAAGGAATACAAAACATTCATAACAAATCATCACAGAAAGCAAAGTCCCATCTTGGCCCTCTCAGAATATGTGTGTCTTATCCTGTCTATTGGTCTATCACCTCTCTGTCTTGCAGTAGGAAGCATTCTTTATCATAGGTCCTCTGGAATCATGGTTGATTTTTAAGTGGATCAGAATTTTTAAGTCTTTTAGAATTTTTCATTTATTACAATATTGAGATTAGAGTATAAAGTGTTCTCCTTTTCTCCTCACTTCACTCTACTTCAGTTTGTCCAAGTCTTCCAAAGTTTTTCTGAAACTATTTCTTCATTTCTCACAGCCCAGTTGGTATTCCATCAGATTCATATATCATTGTTTATTCAGTCATTTCCGCAATGGATGTATATTCCCTTAGTTTTCAATTTTTTACCCCATAATTTTTTGTACATATGAAACCTTTTCTGCTTTCTTTGATGTCTTTGGTTGTGTGTCTAATACTGATATTGCTGAAGCACAGTTTAACCGTTTTGGGAGCACAATTCCAAATTGTTGTCCAGAGTGACTAGAACAATTCATGGGCTCCACCAAGAGTACATTAATGTGCCTGATATTTTAGTTAGGAAACTGAGATCTGGAGAGGCAAAGCAATTCGTCCAAGCTACTTCGGAGACAGGATAATTTTATACCATTTCCCAAATATACATTGGCCTCTTAAAAAGAAATGATACTTTCTTTTTCATTTAGGTTGGTATTCTCATCTTTTTATATCATGAGCCTTTTCAGCAGTCTGGTAAAGCTATGGACACTGTTTCAGAATTGCTTTTTTGAAAAAAAAATCATAACTGAATCTTACATTTCATTTAGTGTAGTAAAATAGAGATATATAGTTTTTGTTCATCTAAGTTCACAGACCTCTTGAAATCTACCCATGGTTCCTTGGAGGTGTACCTTTCCACTCTCTTCCCCCCCATCCTTTTAAGAACCCATGAGATGGAGGTTAAATGTTTTTAGAGGGTCACAGGATTGAAGTCATGAGATACAATTGAAATACTATTTTTAATTAATTAATTAATTTTTAGTTTTCAAAATTCACTTTTATAAGATTTTGAGTTCCAAATTTTTCTCCCCCCCTCTCCTCTGCCCCCTTCCCAAGATGGTGTGTGATCTGATATAGGCTATACATATACAATCATATTAAACATAATTACACATTAGTCATGTTGTGAAAGAAGAATCAGAACAAGAGAAAAAAACAGAAGCAAAAAAAGATAGCAAATAGTATATTTCAATCTGCATTAAGATTCCATTCTTTTTCTGGGTGTGGACAGCATTTTCCTTCACGATTATTTTAGAATTGTCTTAGATCCTTGCACTGCTGAGAAGAGCTAAATCTATCAAAGTCAGTCATGGCACAATGTAGCTGTTATTGCATACAGTGTTCTCCTGGTTCTGCTCACTTCACTCAATATCAGTTCATGCAAGTTTTTCCAGTTGTTTTCTGAAATACTCCTTATTATTTCTTTTTGTTTGGTTGGTTTTTTGCTTTTTTGGTGGGGGGAAGGCAAGGCAATTGGGGTTAAGTGACTTGCCCAAGGTCACACAGCTGGTAAGCATATCAGATATCTGAGGCCAAATTTGAACTCAGGTCCTCCTGACTTCAGGACCACTACTCTGTTCACTGCTTGAACTAGCTGCCCCAAAGCTCCTTATTTCTTATGGAATAATATTCCATTACATTCATATAAGACAACTTTTTCAGCCCTTTCCCAATTGATGAACATCCCCTCAATTTCCAATTCTTTGCTACCACAAAAAGAGCTACTATAAATATTTTTGTACATGTGGGTCCTTTTCCCTTTTTCATGATCTCTTTGGGATACAGACCTAGTAGTGGTATTGTTGGATCAAACAGTATGAACAATTTTATAGACCTTTGGGTATAGTTGTAAACTGTTCTCCAGAATGATTGGATCAGTTCACAACTCCACCAACAATGCATTAGTATCCCAATTTTCCCACATCTTATCCAACATTTGTCATTTTCCTGTTTTGTCATGTTAGCCAATCTGATAGGTGTGAAGTGGTACCTCCGAGTTGTTTTAATTTGCATTTCTCTAATCAATAGTGATTTAGAGCATTTTTAAAAAAATATGACTGTAGATAGCTTTGATTTCTTCATCTGAAAACTACCTGTTCATATCTTTTGACTATCAATTGGGGAATGATTTTTATGTTTATAGATTTGACACAGTTCTCTATACACTTTACAAATGAGGTCTTTATCAGAGACACTGGCTGCAAAAATTGTTTCCCAACTTTCTGCTTCCCTTTTAATCTTGGTTGCACTGACTTAGTACAAAAACTTTTTAAAATTTAATGTAATGTAATTTAAATTATCCATTTTGTATTTCATAACATTCTCTATCTCTTGTTTCATCATAAATCCTTTGCTTCTCTATAAAGCTGGCAGGTAAACTATTACTTGCTTTACAAATGTTGCTAAAATTAAAAAGGATATAAAAATTGATATACTTGGGTCCACCTGTCATCACAGAAAATATTCTGCTAGATCAGGAAGACATTTTCTGGGGAAAGAATTAATGCCAATTGTCTCTGTGCTAGGACTTTTTTATTTCTCAAGTGGCCAAGCAGCCAATGAGCCTCCCCACCTACCCAAAGAACCAGGCCAGGCCATGTTTCCAGAACATGGAGCCAGGGCATGCAAAGCTCCAAATAGATATCAAGGAGCTGGAAGAGAAACAATCTCCAATGCCTATGGGAGTGAGGTCTGGCCCTTGGACCCTCTCTGAAAGAGTCACCAAAAGCAACAACAAAATGTGTGCAGCAGAAGCAGAGCCAGACAAACTCCAACAGGCTCCAATCCTACTTCTCTTTGGAGTCTTATTTTTTATTGTTCCTTTCCATACACTTGCCATGAAAAAAAAATGGTGTGCTGGTTTTTCCAGGTACATAATGTTCCATTACCTGACTCCGTGTCTTTGCATAGGCTGTGCTCCATGTCTATGCCTATGTGAACTTGGATAAATCACTTCATGTCCCTAGGCTTCACTCACTCACTTTTCATCTCCACATTTTAGAATCACTAGCTTTATTCAAATTACAGATTAGTCAGATCCTCCCAATTTTAGTGTTTTCTCTCTCTCTCTCTCAATTTATTTTTCTTATACATGTTGTATGCACATGGTATAATATAAGCTTCTTGAAGGCCAGGACAGCCTTATATTGGTCTTCACATTCTCCACACCTAGCACAATGCCAGAAACAGAGTAGGCACTTAATAAATATTTGTTGAATCTTGAAAAGGTCTTTAGAGGTCATCTATGTCAGTGGTTCTCAACCTTCCTAATGCCGTGACCCTTTAATACTTGTACATGGGCGTACCTGTATGTGGGTGGACCCGTCTGGAGATGGATATAGAGGAGTGGTGTCTCGGTTCCTAGGACCATCGGAAATAAGTGTTTTCCGACAGTCTTAATCGAACCCTGGGACCCTTGTGAAAAGATCATTCAACCCCCAAAGGGGTCGAGACCCACAGGTTGAGAGCCACTGATCTATGTGGTCTAATTCCCTTGATCTACAGATGAAGAAATTTGGACTCAGGAAAGCAACATATCATAGGAACATAAGAATTTAGACTCGGAGCTGGATGAGACCTGTCTTGTTGTTGTGTAATCATTTTTTAGTCATGTCTGACTGTAAGACCATTTGAAGTTTTCTTGCTAGAGATACTGGAGTGGTTTGTCATTTCCTTCTCTAGCTCATGATACAGATGAGGAAACTGAAGCAAATGGGGTTAAGTCACTTGCCTAGTGTCACATAGCTAGCAAGTGTTTGAGGTCGGATTTGAACTCAGAAAGAGAAATTTTCTTGACTCCAGGCCCTGAACTTTATCCATAAACCACCTAGATATCTCCCATAAGACCTTAAAAATCAAGTCCAAATCCCTTAATTTACAGACTGGGAAAATGAGGAAGAGAGAAATGAGTGACTAGCTCAGGTTTATACAACTAGTGAGTGTCTGAGGAGGGATTTGAACCAAGGTCTTTCTGACTCCAAGTCCATGTCTAATCCAAAATAGTACCAGACCAATATTTTGGGCTCTATGTGGAGTTGGGCTTTTCCTCTCATCTCCATACTGGTCAGATTCAATTTTCCAATCCTGAGATAATTTTGTTTAATTATTATTTTATTTCTACAAGTAATTAAATATGTTGTGAATTTAACATTGGAAATAGTGAGAATGCATATATTTATAGGAACTCATGAGGAAGGGACACAACAACAAATATATCATTTCAGGTCTGGCTCAACAGATTATATTTGTCAGTGTGACAGGAAAGTACTTCTTTCCCCCCCTAATTGAATTGGTTTAGCCCTGATTTGGCTACAAATAGCGCTAAATGAATTAATGAAGAATTCTGTGGCCCAGGAACCATGAATAGCCTTTGACATTTTGAAGTTTTCCTTCTGATGAGGATGACTGAACCCCCTGACCAGTTCATACCACAGAAGTCAGAAAGATTAGGAGCTCTTTAGATTTTGTTCATTCCTAGCACTTCTAAGAGAGGCCACTCAAGATCAGTGCTGAAATTGCAGTTCAGGACTCCCAGGGAGATGATTCAAGACCTTCAGTGATGGGGAAACCCACTTACCTGTGCAGGCAGTGCATTCCACTTTGGGGCAGCTCTAATTGTACCCAATTAAAATCAAGTTATCTCAGAAATGTGTGTTCATTTGCCAGAAGAGAGAACCAGATGACAGAGTATGATAGAGTCTATCCAAATCTATTACCTGTACCAAGAAAAAAAAACACAAAAACTTAAAACTATAGGTCTCAGCAAAATAAGATCATGCTATACTTTTCAGAAAAGCTTAGAATGTTTAACTAGGAGAGACTCTGGAGATTGTCTATTTCTCTTGAGAGCTAAAGCGAAATATTATTTCTTTAAGATTCTAAGCATGCTGTCACTATATTCTGAAGCCCTGCCATTCCAAGGTGATTAGTTACCCTCACTATAGTCCAGTAAAAAATAGAAGGTTGTCCTCTGAGGATCCCAGGGAAAGCTTGTGGGTTCTGGAGGTAGGTGACCACGAAGTGACATACAAAGGGTCATTTTCTAATCCCAGTTTATCCCCTACTGAGCAAGAATTCATTGAACCGCTTTGGCCTTCAGTATCTTCATCAAAAAATATGAGGATCAAAGTAGAGAATTCCCATGCTCTTCTCTGGCTCTAAGTTTCTACGGTTACATTTCACAAACATCTGGTCACAGACTTCAGGCTTTAAGAAGGATAGGCTTGAACTCATGCTATGAAATTTAGAGAATAATCAAAGCTGCTTTTAATAAGTACTTGAACATTTACAAAACCCTTTGTACACATTCCTCATTTGAACTTCATGGAACTCTATGTGATAAATTATAAAAGTATTCTAATTAGCCTTATTTTACAAAGACTCAGAATGGGCCTGGGATTCGACTTCTGTTACACAGATAGCAAGTGTTAGAGGCATGATGGGAACCCAGGTTTTCCTACTTCCAGGTTGCTTCAGGGGACTTGACCTTACCATCAGTGGTCTGAATAGTAGCATTTACTTTACTTATGAACAATCTAAAATTGTTTTACTCCCATGAACTAATACAGAAAGTCATGCTCTCTAGATGACTGGACCATAGCATAAGAAAATTTGGATATTTCCTTCCCCCAAAAAGTGAAGTATACCCCAAAGGTTTATTTAATTTTATTTTTAACTTGGAGCTATGTTAATTGGTACAACAAGCCCAAAGATATGTTCTTTATCCTTACCTCCTCTGGATGTCAGCCTTCTGAAACAATTATAGGCAGAGGCTATTCCTTCTCATATTGTTTTGTGAGTTTTTTTTCCCCCATTTTCAATATCTTTCTGATGGAGTTATGTTACATATGTAATATTGTTACAGGTGCAAAATTGTTTCTTTCAATCCTGAATACAGTTGCACATGTGCGTCAATAGCATTGAAGGCCAAAACACTATTACCGTACATCCATGCTGCTATCACAGATTGTGGGTCAACAACATTCTTCTTTGCTTGCTAATGCCTTATTGTCTCTTAGTATACATTGGAATAATAATGGTAATTTATGCAGATATTTTGTATGCATAGCAAATAATGAGAAACACCTGCAGAAATTTCCCTCCTTCTCTGAGTTCAGCAACTAATTATATTTTTAAATAATGGCTACCATTGAACACAATTATCCAAATCACTTTAAGTAATGGAATCTTTTTAAGGTGTTTTTGAAAATTTTAGCCCAGTTTTTAAACAGTCTTTTTTATCCAGAAGATGGGAGGAAAATAGGCTGGTATGTAGCATGTTCACCCCCAAACTGGAGCTGCCAGGAATGAATCAGCCAGGCTTTTCGTCCATCTCTTGTGCTTAGCTCCTGTACCAACTTGATGAGAAGGAAGGTTTTCCTCAGGTTTCACCTAATTGATTCCTGCCATTTTATTTAAAAGAAATGAAGACAAAATTAAATAGTTTCAGGTCCAAAGCTTGACTTGGAAAATCCTAACCACCCCAAATGGTAACTATCTCTCGATTTTTGAACCTAGCATCCCATTACCTGTGCCAGGGCCCTTGATACCCACTACATCCTCAGAAAGAAAGTATTTAAAACAGATCTAGCTACCCAGTCTTGATGTTAATAGGGAATCAAAACATGGCCCCATCTCTCTCTCCCTGTCTTTCTGTTCAGTATTTAATTTTTGTGAAGTTTCAGAGCTAAGACTTTTGGACTTTTTTTTGGGGGGGGGGGGTTTTGATCCAAACTGGAGTTCACTAGGAAGAAGAGATGAAAGGAATATCCTTCTCACAGGCTCCTCCTTCTCCACCCCCCAGTATAGCAGGAAATGAGCCTCTCCTCATGCCTTTCCTCAATAAGAGTTGTAGCATCTATAGGAACTAAAACAATGTATGAACATAATTTCAGCATTCTTTTGCCCAATCTCATTTCCTCTGTCCAGTTTCCATTCAATGCAATGAGATGGAATACAGTTCACTACAACAGAATACAACACAACACAACATGACAAGAAACATTTATTAAGTAATGCTATTTTCCAATTGTTCTGTAGGTCCGAAGGCCAAAATGCTTGCCCTCAAAGAGCTTCTAATTTAAAGGAGTATATAACATTTATCCAGCTAAGTAAATGCCAATTAACATCAAAGAATTAAGATCTTTAAATTTCTCCTAGCTAGCCCCTTCACTAAGTTTTTTTCTTAGTGTCTAAACACTAACCATCTGTGATCAGAAAATGTCTCCTATAAAAGGTGGTATTGAAGCTGCTAGACTCATTATTGGGGTTAAGTGACTTGCCCAAGGTCACACAGCTAGTAAATATTAAGTATTGGAGTCCAGATTTGAACTCAGGTCCTCCTGACTCCAGGGTCAGTGCTCTATTCACTGTGCCACCTAGCCACCCCTATAAATATATTTTAAAAGTTTTTAATTCAATAGGCATTTATTAGCTGAGGCAACATGGTTTAAGCAGGAAGTGCTGGATTTGGCTTCAGGGGATCTGAGTTGAAACCCTGGTTCTCCTCCTTGAGAGCTTTGTAACCTTGGGTATACACTTCACTTTATCAATCCAGCACTGAGTTTTCTGTTAGGTGCAAGGGACCAAGGAAGATGAAAAATGACTTAGATCATGTTCTCAAAGAGCTTATAATCTCATAGAGGAATGTTAAAAGAAGAACAATATAAATATAACATACATATTAATTATATCAGTGTGATAATGAAGATGAAGGTAGAAAGGGTATGAACCGTTTGAGGAGGAGCTTGTCCTATGGATGAAATATTGCTTTTCATGTAAGATTTTTAAAACTATGGTGAATAAAATTTGGGTCGAAAAAGGTCCTTAGACAGAGGTCAATTCGGTAGTCAACCATTTTATTGAATATTCCCTCCAGATACTGTGGAGAGTTTTAAAGGAAAGGAGCAATGGGAACTGAGAAATCAGTAGGGGTAATACCTCATCTCAAATGAGATAATGTAGGTATGTGATCTACATTAATGTCAATTATGAGGATAGTTATATTTTCAAGGGAGTCACAGAACCTCCAAGTTGGAAGTTAGCTCATAGATGACATGTTTTCAATCAGTGACTAAACCAATATCCAGTTTATGCTGCACCTGGCATGTGGTCATCTAGCCTTTGCTTGAAGACCTCCCGGCCCAGGAATCCTGCTCCTGAAGCAGCTCATTCTAGTTTTAGATATTGTTATCTCATTATTACCTATCTTTTATTACAACAATAGAATACAAGCACTTGCTGTTTATGATTTATTGTTCTGTAGGTCCAAAGGCAAAAACAGTGCCCATCCTCAAGGAGTCAACATTCTAAGATTCTAAGGGGAGGGGGGAAGAGAGTATACAACATATAGATACCTAAGTAAATGCAAAATATGAGTGCAATGCTTCATGCACACCAAGTACAAATGTGAATTTGCTTTTTTAAAAATATCTTCCTGTTCCTACTTTTTTTCTTCTGTGACCAAGAAGAAGAATTTTAATCTCTCTTCCCCATGACAGAAAAGGCCAAAGGAGTAGCAGAATACCTTAATCATTATTCACAACCTATCCATCAACAAACATTTATTAAGCCCCTGCTGTCTTCCATTCATTGTAAATACTTTTTAAATTTCAGTATTTATGCTACAAGGAGAAAGGTAGAAAATATTAATATCTCCTGCATGTAACATCCTTCTGTGATGACTGAGTTGGATAATCCCAACTAAGCTTCCAAAGGGATTCCACTGGCTTATAGGAAGAAACCCTAGGGAATCTTCCTTTTCAAAGAAAATGATATTACCTGTGTTGTCCTGACAGTTCCATTATTGAGAGATAATTAGAACTTTAGCCTGCATTCACAGAAAAATCCATGCCTGTGGGAGTCCTAAGTCAGATAGGGAGGAAGATGCTTGAAGCACAAGTATTGAAGAGATGGAGTTCCATATACAGCTGCTCAACCTCTGTCCCTGTTCATTTTGGCATCCTCTCTACAACTGTACATGGTGCCATGGGTATATGTATATATATATATGTGTATATATATATATATATATATATGTATATATGTAGCATCACTTCATGGATTGTTACCATTAGAGACATTATTCAACCCTAACCTCACCCATGTCTAATGGTTCATATTAGTAAAATACTTCT
>CM053581.1:558143595-558159415 GCA_028627135.1 Pseudochirops cupreus | reverse complement strand
TTTTGAAAATCGTTCTTCAGCTCATCTCTAGCTTTAAGGCATTCTTCATGTTTATTGGAGGCCCCTGATGGGGGCGCTCTGGCTGCGCTCTCCTCCTCCCTCTCTCTTCCATGATCTTTCTTTTCCCCAAAGAAGGAATCAAGGGTTTGGGAGCTGTTCTTACTTTGCTTCTTATGCTTATTCTTACTCATGTTCTTCAGACCGTGATTTTTTTTTTAAAATCTCTGTGGGGCTCTGCTTCCAGAAGGGAAAGCTGTGTCCCAAATCACTGGGGTCCTCCCGGCTGCCGTAGCTCTCAGGAAGATGCTGGGAGTCTTCCTAATTACTTCCGGCTGACTGGGTAATGAAGACTCCAAGACGGAGGCCCAAGACTGCAATCCAGATCCAGGCTGCTCAACGCAAGAGCACTGGCCTGAGCACAATCGCTAAGTCCCCCTGCTGTCTGCAGGCCGTGGGCGGGAAGCTACAACGTGGAGGCGGGTGTAAAACCTCTGCCTTTCGCTTTTCTGCTCTGGAGGCCTTTCGCTGGACTGCTTATCTCCCCCTTTCGCAATCCCCACTGGCAGCTGCTGCTAATCTGCTCACCTGAGAGGCTCCTCCCGTCCAGTCGCCCCCGGGGCACAGCCGCGGCTTCAGGGCAGGCTGGTTTCGATTAGCAGTGCTGATATGTTTCCTCACAGCCAAGCTGACTTTAGTGGGAAATATCTTTGTGTGCGTTTTGGAGTTCTAGGATTGGTTTAGAGTCCTGTTTTATGGGTATTTTGGGGTGGTGTGAGAGCTGCGATATGTTGCTGCTGCTATGCAGCCATCTTGGCTCCAACCCCCTGCATGTAGAATTTTCAAAGGAATAAAGTCAGCAATGAAGTAGGATAATAGTTTAAAACAATGAATCTTAATCTGGAGTCCTTGGACCACTTAAAAGTCTGTGAATAGATTTCAATAGACCAGTGAACATGAAAGAAAAAGAAAGAAAGCTTTATTTTAACTATCTCCTAAGGATCATTGTACATTTCCTTCAATGATTAAGACAAGCAATAAGCATTATTCTGAAAAGAACTCCTCCAAATGCTTCTCCAGAATGCCAAAGTCCATGACTCAAAGGTTAAGAACCTCCAATCAAAAGAAAAAAATGACTTGATGAACATGGATTCTTCCATTCTTTATACAAAAAAAGAACACAGTATTCTTAGAGTGGGATTTAAAGCTGGCAGTTTTATTGCTCCATCAATCTTCCATCACTTGGCCATTGCCACTTTCATATATTTGTACTCATATGACCATGGAAGTAGCTTATTCATCTCTGTTACTAACAGGTGCTACCTCTACATTAAACATGATGGAAGAAAAAAATTCTACTTCAGGGACATCTCTTGGCTCTTACCATCCATAGTGTAACTTAACACAAGGAGAAAGCATTTGTAGGTTGCTTACAGGAGCAATGGAAGGAGGAAAACACACACACATACACACACACACACACACACACACACACACACACACACACACATGAATGGTAATTTGGAGAGTGCAAACGGTGCCCTTTGAGAGAAATCTTATTCAAGAAAAAAACCTTTTCAAATAGAAGGCCAACTCCAAACAAATGGGTTTGTATCATTTTATTCTTTTTTCAACAAGATGGGTTCTGAAGACTAAATGGTTCAGGGAAGGAGGACTAGTGAATGTCGGGCTTCTGCCTTCATCTTTGTGAGAGAGATAACAACAGCAATCCTTTATGTATAACTTGAAAGTCTGCAAAATTCTTTACTTGCATTAACTTACTTGAGTTTGACAAAAACCTTATTATGGACAGCACTTTATGCTGAAAAATTTAAACAACTTACCCATAGTCACAAAGCTAGGGAAAATGGGGTGGAAAGGGGGAGGGTTAGGTTTGAACTCAGTTCTTCCTGATTCTAAATTCAAGACCTGTCCACTATACCATGCAGTCTTTCCATTAATACCAGGCATACTGAAGTACAAAATAGAAAAAAAAATTGAGATCATAAGATCATATTTTGTGAACTAGAGGAGGTCTCAGAGGTCACATAGTCCAACTTCCCTCTTTTATTTTTAGATGAAGAAGGTGAGGCTGGGGGCTTTGTTGTCCCAGGAGCTGAAGTCACAGAGAGAGTGGAGCAATGTAGTCAAGATTTACATTCAGATCCTCCAACTATGGAAGAAGTACCTTTTCCCACTATGCCAAGCTGCCTTCCTCTGTACTCCTAAGTCCTCCTATGGGACACAGTGCTCTGACCTTCTCTGAATTTCTTATATACACCACTGAAAGGTGATATGCCTCAAATTCTGGATACCATGTTTAAAGGGAGAGTTTTATTGAATATGACCTCTAGCTACCTACAGGTTGGAGCAGCTTGACTCTTCTTTCCAAGGAAAACTAGCAATCAGTAAAGATCAGAAGAGTAAACTAGGACCGGAAGATCTTGGGAATACATCTGGAAAGGAGAAGGAAACAGGAAGCAGTGAGATAATCCAATTTAGCATCTACATAAGAGATTTGATTCCTCCGACTCACAAACTGCAGTACTAGACACTGACCACAAGAGAGAACCATTGTTTAAATGTTGGAAGGATTGTGTCCTTTGATGGATTCATCCTGTGTAATTCTCTCTCACTGGTAGGAACTCTGCTAACTGGGATGATGAGAAAGTAAAAGGTAGGCAGGTTTTAGGCTCCTGACAACAGTGTTTCTGAGTGCTCTTTTCAGCTTCTTATATGCTGGGACCCCAGCAAGGATACCTAGAATGGAATTTTTGAGTGGGTAAGGAAGGAACCCAGTGACAGAGGCCAAACTAGAATCAGGCCCCTGGCTGAAATTCTCATAATAAAGGAAGCATTGCCCCTTGTAGGCTTCAGGGTATGTCTTAAGAAGAGGAGAAAAACTTTTCTCACATCAACAGAAAATAGAAGGAAAGGAAGGCCACATGACCAACACACCGTTGCTCCTCTATCTATGATCCCTATTCATTGTGAAACAGGCAAACAATGATCTGTAGCTAAAGCACCAGGGACATATACTGGGAAGAATCCTTGTTTACAGTCTCCTGAAGCAGCACAATTGGACAATGCTGGTTAATGTGATCAAAGACATATAGAGTGGCCTCTCAGAGGTTGCACAGCACCATGCTGGCTCTGGTCCATTTTCTGTACCAAGAAAATGACAAAACAGGCTGGAAAATGTGCACGGCTGGTAGGGCTCTTAAATGAAAACAGACGACGACTAAGATTATTAATCTTGACAGTTTCCTGATTTATTAGAATGTTGTCATCCTCTCCTTTTGTATCATTTGGCAGATGATCATAGCATTAGATTTGGTGGAAGCAAATCTGCTTGTATTGGGACAGAGGGAGCAGGTATTTGGGAACAGGGATACCTTTGGATTAGAATGCCAGAGGACTGGAGTGGGTTTGCTGTGAGGTGCACAAGTCTTTGGTTCTTTATGACTGTCAACCTAGATTTGGAATGGGACTAAAATGCTTTAATTAAGCCATAGAAATACAGACTGTGATATGGGGATGGCTATCATCAAAGATAGTGTGGACAATGTTAGAACGTGCAGCTAAGAGTTTGGAATCAGTGTAGACAAGATAAGAAACTAGAAATTAAAAGAAAATAATTAGGAAATCAAAGGAGATGCTCAAAATTATTTTATCTCAAGAAAAATATTTTAAAACCCTGAAATTTTTTGGTTTGATTTTTTTTTTCTCTCCGAAATCAAAGAAACAATCTTAGGTTATCGGTAGATTCAAAATGAGAAAGCTGTTTGCTTGACAAAAGTCCATTCCCTTTATGGGAAGACTTTTGAGGAATATTTACACTCTGTGTGTGTGTGTGTGTGTGTGTGTGTGTGTGTGTGTGTGTGTGTGTGTGGTTATAATACCCAGCATTGAAAATAACTACAATAGAAATAAAGCCTCAATAAAAAAATGTATCACAATTAAAGATGTTCCCAACTAAATGATGTTATCCCCGAGACAGTTTTATCGAAATATAAAATCCCCAAACTTGAAATGCTGTAATTGAACAGTTTTTTTATTATTATTAAAAAGAGCCATGCCTCTGCCTTGGCTTTAAGACTGACATATTGTGCAATAAACAGCAATCAGCCTAAAGATGCTATATTAAACAAACCAAGTTTTGTTTTGCTAAACTAAGCAAAATTAGTTGAATGCCCTAAGTAATAGTTGCTGGTATTTTTTTTTCTAAATTATTTCTCCACTTGTTTTTGTGTCTATGCATAAATTAAAAATCTGCTGAAATTTATTATTCATCTGAGATGTAATTAATATGCAAAATTATGCAAATTAAGATGCAATTAGGCTTCAATTCTCTAGTGGAATTTTCCATTATAATTTAATACAAAGTAATAGAGTAATTGGTGTCACGTGTAATTACGGTTACTCACGTGTACTTGCAGACGTGCAAATGATGTGGTATATGTTAGTTATCCTATGCAAATGTTTCATGTAATCTCTTCATACTTGGGGATGAAGTAAACAAAGATGGTCTTCGAAAAAAGGAAGGGAAAGTGACCCCGCTTTCTTCTCGGGTGCTACCATTTTCAAGAACTCTGTGAATAATTGTAACTAATTTCCCTGCATTTATTTCTAAGAATTTTTAACTTGGCATTATGCAGTGCATTGTTTATTACTTTAGAGAAATTATTTCTAGTGGGAAAAAAGCTATAATCAGGAGATGGACAGACACTGGGATACCATGCAGTTATACTTGAGATGTCACACAGAATTAAAGCATGCCAAACACTAGGCATTGGGCACATTTATGATGTAATCATAAAGCTCTCGCTTTCACCCATACTGCAGCAAAGAATACAGCCAGCTCAGTTGTCACGATGATTTTGCCCTTCTCTAATTAGAAAGTTGTCCAGTTGGTCTCTCAACCTTGTTAGTGGCTAGGGAATTTTAGGCCCCAAGGTTTAGTTCTCTTCTCTTGCTTGACTTTCCAGAGGTCTGGGGATGTTGTCAATAGACATTCCTGAGCATCTGAAACCCTGTAATTCTCTTTACCACTAATCTCTCACTTTGCTTTGCAAGGCTGGGTGTGTGCTGCACTGAATTGTGGGGCAAAAGATCTGGGGAAGGGTAGACAAAAGCAAGATGATTTCTCTTGGGAGAATTAAAAGAACCAGTCTGGCATTTATTTACCCTGAAAGCTCAGCCCTTGCCTAAAACTCCTCTTTGGAAACCTTTACCTTCCATTTCGAAGCTACCCTCATGCTGGGTTGAATCATAGAGAAAGGAATGAACTGTACTATTTCCACCTAATAGCTGAAGCACAGCCTTGAAGGCTTATATTTTATATGATTAGCTTCTTTGGACCTGAGGTGGCTGCGTTCCTCCTCCTCCTCCTCCTCCTCCTCCTCACATATTCCTCTCCATCTTCCTAACCCATCCCCCTTCTCCTTCCTTGTAATTGGAAGTCATTTTTGGGGGGGGAGGGTAGATGTGGTTTCATATTGTAATTAATAAAAGAGTGTGCATTGACAGAGGGGAAATGGCATGATTTAGTAGACTGGGTAAATAGCTTCACTGTTTCCCACTGCACTCCCTCTTATCTTTTTTTTTTCCCTCTACTGCCTCTGGCTGGTTATTTGAAAGAAAAGGCATCTATAACAGAAAATAAAAGCTACCATTAGTCTCTCATGCTGCACCCTTTCACAGCCCCACCCATTCATCCATATGTGGCTTTCCCATTCACTCCAGTAATAATACCAATTACTATGCAGTCAGGGCCATTCTTATTCATGTTTGCATCGCACTGTGGACATTTATGCTACACTCTGAGCAACACTCATACCTTCAACAACATCGATTATACAGCTGTTGTACAATTGTTGGAAATGAAATATACAATACCAGACTTGGCTTTCAGAATCATTTGTAATTGGAGGAGGTGGAAAGGGAGACACAGAGAAGAGTAGCCTTTGGTTTCACTGGCCTCCCTCTTACCCTGGCCTTATTACTCCATTTTCTATATTTTTAAGGGACTAGAGGATGCTGGGAAGAGAAGCAAACCTAATGGACAATGATAAACAAAGAGGCACCAGCAATCCTGTATCTCTCCTAGTTAGGGGGAATTTTTAAGTGTCCTATAGTGCCTTGTGTACCTGAACAAAGAATAAAGGAAAGTCACTAAAACATCAAAATGATTTATGACTCTGGCTATCATTATGGCCAGCCATCTTGCCCTTGCTAGTATCATCCTCAGGGTTTTGCTTCCTGATCTTTTTGACCATCAGAATACCCCCATTATGTCCAATATGACATTTTTGTCTTTCATGGGTATCTAGTCTTTCCCATTTTTCCCATTATCTCTTCTTTCATCTTATCAACAGGTCATGTTTATTTGCCAAAATACAAAGCTCGTATTTCATGATTCTACTTTTCAGGGAAATTTCACAGCTTTTTCAACCTATCTTTCCTGGCTCTTGCTTAAGTTAACTTATCTTCCCCTAGAATGAGGTTGAAAACGACAACACTAACTAATATCTGTAACTCAAGTAACTCTCCTTCTTCCCATTGTCCACTTGCACTTGATGCCTATTTTCTGGGCAAAGTCAGATTATAATTTGTCAGGTTTATTCCCAAATCTCCCACTTTTAAATCCTTGGTTGTTGAATTTACAGTTTTGTCTTTTCAATGATACCTGAAACAGACAGAGATCTAGGAAAGAGCTTGGTTTAAAAAGACCAAGGTCACCCTATATATCTGGGGCCATCGCCAGCCATCTTGACCTATGTCTCGTCATTGGACTCTGATGCCTCTGGAGGAGAGAGTGAGGCTGATAACTTTGTGCAACTCTGTCTCACTTAAATCTAATACTCATGAAAGTCAAGGTATAGTCCTTGTGATGTCTTTGGTCCTCTTTGAGAATGAAGGATGAACAGCCACAACAATAACTATCTAAAAACCTAATGCCCTCCAATATTCACAAAGATTTGGGTTCAAGTTCTACCCTTTGGCACATATTTGATTGAGACTGTGGACAAATCACTTATTCAAGCAACTCACCTTCATTACTGAAGGTAGTTTCCACTTATATCAGCTCCTTATGTGGGTGAAATGGACAGAGTGCCCACTATTTTGAGCCTCCTTTTCAAAAAAGACACTGGTTACCAATCTTTTCACTATGTATTCATCTTTACTCAACTTTTGGTCCCTGGTTGATAAGAACAAAGGGAAACATATAAATTTCTATTAAAAAAAACCTTTTTCCCAATAAACCTGGAAAAAGCCTGTAGACTTTAATGAGTGAGTTCTATAGAGATTTGATAACTAGTTTAATATATCAAGGGTTTCTATTCCTAATCAATTTCAGACTTAGGCATGACTTCACAGTTCCCTGAACATAACTTTACAAGGTTGACCCAGCTTTCAGAGTGGATAAAATGGTAGAGAAGGGACAGGGGAGAACAATTGATTCCTTGGGTTTCACTTACCCTCTTATGACTCTTCATTATGACCCTGACCTGGACAGGAAATATAACCAATGCCCTTACTTTAAAAAATAGATTTTATATAAACAAATGATTTGAAACCAATAAAATATGTTGAAAAATACGACTGAGTATTTAAAAACATATTAAGTCGAAAGCTTGTATAGTGCAGAAGTCACATATCCATAAATCTTCAAGAAGAGGATTGGATAGTTCAGGCTCTGAAAAGCAACAAATAACATTACTTAAAAACAAAAATAAGTGGGTTATTTCTTTAACAAATTAGCAAACTGGTTACTCGTGAATGACTCATTTCCAAACAAGCTGTCTTTGTACATTTAGGCCACTGATTTATTGCAACAAAGATCAAATTCATTACTGAAATAAAATACTAAAAATAAGAAGATACAGCATTTGATTTAAAAACACAGCTCCAACTGGATCTATTTAAATAAGGCATTGATATGAAATGGATGGATCAAATGGGAAATGGATCACAAGGGAAATGGATCAAAGAACAAACATCAACAGCTACTGTGACCATTTGCTAAGAAAATACAAATTGATCAATCGAAAAAGGAAGCCAAAAGAACCTAGAATCACCACAGTCAAGTGGAAATTGATGACATTCAAGGACAATATGAACTTAGAATATAAGCTCATGTATAAAAAAGAGGTTGGTGGGACATTATGAGCAGTATCACCTTATAAAACAGTGAGGAACTATGTAGAGAAAAAAAGAAAAATAAGCTTTTCAGAAAGCCTAGTGAGAGACTCAATCAAGGGAAATTATCCAGAGGATGTTTAAGGATAAAACTAGAAAAAAGGACAACAAATGGGAAAGATTTTCTTTTTTACAAAAAGGATCCTTAATGATTTCTTTAGCAAATAATCTTTCATCAATAACAGTAGATCCACCATCTTTGGAATATAATAACACCACCTTCTCTGAGGTCCTGTATAAGGATGTAAGAATGTCATGAAGGAAAAAAATATATAGAAAGAACAGTTGAACCAGATACAGTATACATAGAGGGGGTCAATATGAAATGTAACATTTAAAAAAAAATATTAAGGTATTGCTTCTTAAGATATTAGAAAAAGGAGGAGCATATTAAATGTTGGGGGAAAATCCTAGCTAAGGAGTTCCAGGGCTGGAGTGAGTTTCCAGGATTAAGAGCTGGGGCAGCTAGGTGGCACAGTGAATAGAGAATTGACCTCAGACACCTACTGTGTCACCCTGGGCAAGTCACTTAACTCTGTTTGCCTCGGTTTCCTCATATGTATAGTGAGCAGCAGAAGGAAATGTCAAACTACTCCAATAACTTTGACAAGAAAACTCCAAATGGGTCACAAGAAATTGAAAAGGTTACTGACACGACTAAACAATAACAACAATGATAGAAGTAGTCTGGAGTGCAGCCTGGAGATGAATGATAATAAGTCATCTTTCTACCATCTTCTGTCAAATTGAAATTAATCATTGCCATCTGAGAGCTCAGCTGGTCAATGGCACAACTAACGTCAGGCTGATGATTCCCGTTCTGATGACCCTACTTGGCACTTGATTCAGTTTTGGGCACTGAGAGATGGTGTAACCCAAGTATCTCCTCTTCTCCCTCACACAATTTGCATTCCGGCAGATTATTATATGGTTCTACAGCTCAAACTTAGCATAAGATATTGTTGACCCTTCGAAAGGAAATATAGGAATTTAGGCTAAATTTGGAGTCAGAAAAATTTTTATTTAAATATTAGCTTGTGGCTTACTATCATCAGGGAATACATTTGGTCTCCCTAGTCCTCAGTTTCCTCATCTGTAAAATAAAGTGGGTATACTACTTGGCCTCTTGGATTCCGTGCAGCTGCAAATCTATGATCTGATGACAACTTCATGAATTGTAGAGGACCTCAGAGGATCCCATTTCCAATGGCCCTGCCATATTATTACACCCGAGAAGCTTCATTCACAGCTCCTATATCTTGAGTTTAGGAAAGTGTGACGGCTTGTGTTAAACACTGTATATAATTATAGCCAACATTGGTCGCCATATGCCTATTTCCTAAGGGTGATGCTTTAAAATATTGAACTCTTAATACGTTTTTAATCTTCTTTTATTAATAAAAGTTTTAGCTAATAAAAAAAGTTTCAAGCCAAGCTCTTGGGTGATTTATATTGCATTCATTCCAGTCTCTTTTTCTGTCAGAGAGGTGTCTCCTGCTTGTCTTAGGGTAATTGAAAGGTATCTGTTTATCATGGCTTTGTAATACTTCTAGTCTTGGCTGACCCGAGGCAAGCCACATGAATTCTCTGGGCCTCTCTTGTCCCATCTATAATATGAAGATTTGGGGTTTTTTTTTTGGAGGGGGGAAGGCAAGGCAGCTGGGATTAAGTGAATTGCCCAAGGTCACACAGCTAGTTAAGTGTCAAGTGTCTGTGGCTACATTTGAACTCAGGTCCTCCTGACTTCAGGGCCAGTATTCTATTTGCTGTATCACCTAGCTGCCCCAATATTAAAGCTTTGGACTCAAAAAGCTCTATAGTGGATTCTGACTTTCACATTCTGTTAGTGTCCAGGAAGCTAACCAGAGGAATATATTCCTTAGTTTATTGCAGGAGTGGGGGACCTGTGGCCTTCTAAGTCCTTGAGTGTGGCCTTTTGAATAAGTCCAAGCTTTACAAAACAAATCCTTTTATTAAAGGGATTTGTTCCATAACGTCTGGATTCAGTCAGAGGGTTACATTTGAGGACCCAGAGGGCCACTTGTAGCCTAGAGGCCCGAGGTTCTCCACCCTGGCCTCAGTCAATTGAATGTGAGAAAGGCTTTTCTTGAGGGATAAGGAATATAGGAGGCAGAGTCTAATCTGATCATTTAAAATAGAATGGGATGGAATAGAGACTAGCCCAGTGCCTGGGGGTCTAGGACAATGCCTTAAATGATTTGGAACAGAATAAAAGAGAGAGACAGCATAGCATAGCATAGGAAAAAATAATACAGAGACTAGGAGTTTGAACCCTAACTTGATGACTTATGACCTCAGACAGATGATTTTACCTCTCTGGAATTCTGTTTCCTTATTTGTAAAATGACAGCATTAGTTTACCTGGCCTTTTATGTTGCTTTTAGTTCTATGAATATGGTTTTGAAAATACAAGAGAAATTTAGATTTGGAAGGGACCTCAGTTACAGAAATCTAATTCAATTCAGGTTGACAGCTTATATCAAGGAATCTAAGACCTGGAAAACTCAAAGGATCACAGAGGAAAAGAGGAATCTGGTTAAAATGTAAGAATTTCCATACTAGGTTTGGCTTTATTTCTGGCTATCTTTTTTCCCACTCTGTGCAAAAGCGTCTTAAGGCACACAATTTCCCAGAATAGATCACATTAGTAATTTGAATCTAAATAGCACCTTCATTGGTAAAAGAGGTATAATAATTTGATTTTGCTAATAGTTTTCAAATACCATTAGGTTCACACACAGTCTTTTAGGCCATAAAAGTCTGCAGAAAGCTCAGTCGTGGTTAACAGATTTTTTTTTCCTCCTTTCTAAAATCTCATGTCTTGGCCTCTTTTCCTGAACAAATCACAGAATCTGAAGAACTCAAGGTTTTCCTGTAGAAAATATCCTTTGGCTAGTCTTAATTTGTGAGGAGTCTGACTTAAGGGAATTTGAGAAAGGAAGGCAGCTTTCTTTCTTTTATGAAAATATGGAAGTGGGACTTCTTGACCAGTCCAATCCATTTCAATCCAGCATAGGTAGACTAAGTATTATATGCTGGGTGCTGTGCTCATTACTAGGGACACAGGCAAAAGAGAAGCAGTCCCTTGAATTCAAGATACAAGATTCTATTGGAGGTATATGTTGAGGGGCATGTAACATGTAAACAGAGTATGTGCATGATCATTTGAGGAAGGAAAGAGATTGTGGTGATCAGGAAACATTTCACTATATGACTTAGCTCATGACCAGAGCCTTGAAGCAAGCTAGGGATTACCAGAGGCAGAGGTGAGGAGAGAGTGCATTCAGGCAGGAGGGTTTGCCTGCAGAGACATGAAGGGAGGAAGTGGACTTGGGTAACTAACTTTAACTGATTTAAAAGAATGTTTTGAAAACAGTACATCAGTCTTTTCTATGTAACTAAGTGGTTCCAGTCTCTGCTTATAGATGGATAAATAGCTTTTTCTTTTCCAAATATTTCCTAGTTGAATTCACTGTACTAATTTGTTCAGCAAACTCCAAAAGAGCTGGATTTGGAGATTGGGAACCTGAGTTCAAATCTCAGCTTTAGCAAGTCTGTATCATCCTGGCCAAATCACTTCACTTTCCTTGGCCTTACTGTCCATATCCATAGAATATGGGGGTTAGATAAGATGGCCTCTAAAGGTCCAGGTCAAAATCTATGGCCCTATGATCCCATTAATCAGTGTTAATGTGGACTTTAGGACAGACTGAATTGGATTATCTTACATTTTAAATTATTTAAGTCCCATATAATGTAGTTTTTTGCTACTTTTCTTCCTATATTTGCTGCTCAAAATCTGTGGACAAAGAGACCATTTACTGCTTCCAAAAACAGTGATCTTCTCCCATTCTCAAAGTTACTAAAAGAATATGACTGATGTCATTCCTGCTCCCAAATTTTCCAGACCCTAAGATGATTTTTTTCTTCCTATGCCACATTATTCAGCTTTCAGAACATAATAGACCCAGTTTCCTCAATATCTCATGTATCTTTTATCCATTACCCTACAATTTCTGTCTTTATCCATAGTCATCAAAAACCAATAACCTCACAATTTATGGGGGTTCTTAACCTCAGACCCATGAACTTTTAAAAGCTACTTTGAAAATTGCATTTTAATATAAATAATTTCCTTTATGATCCTGTGTATTATAGTTTATGCCTTTTAAAACATTCTGAAAAGAAAAGGTCCCTAGTCTTCACCGGACTGACTGCCAAAGGGGTCAATGACACAAAAAAGGTGAAGAACACAAGGCCAAAATGTCATAAGGTTGATACTATCAGAATGTGTGATTTACTGATTTGTGTATCTTCACCTTCTAGAATAGTGCAATTCATTTATCAGGTGCTTAATCAATATTCTTTGAATGACTGATTGAAGTAAATAGGGTGAATCCCTCCTTCCTTTATTGCTTAGATACGGCACAGTCTTCCTTCTTCTTCCCTTGATGTGTAACCATTAGGCAACCTCACATCTATTCCCTTGTTATTATCCCCATGATTAGCCTCTTGGTTCAAATCTGATGATCTCTTGCCCACAGTATGCCCTTAGCTCCAGGCTCTCATCTCTTTAACTTTCCTGTGCAAGTCAGCTAGATTAGTCCCCCTAATACACAGCTTGATCATAGACTCTTCCATCCTCCTCCCTTGCTGAAAAGTCTTTTATTGGCTATTAAATTAAATCAAAACTCTTGAAATTGGCAGGCAAGGAAGAGGAGCTCCTCCATAATCAGGCTCTAAGCTACTCTTCCATCCTTGTCAAATGTGATTGGATACCCTGCTCTCCCACCACCCCCCCTCCCCCAACCTCTGCCACACATTCAGTAGTCTACTCCAACTGGACAATAGCCCAATGATCATAGGATCATTGATTTAGGGATGGAAGGGACTTCAGAGGCCTTCTGATTTGACCTCTATATTTTACACATAAGGAAACCAAGGCCCAAGAGGAGCTAGGAATACTGCCCAGTCATACAGGTAGTAAATGACAATTCAGGGATTTGAAACCAAGTCCTTTAACTCCAAATTCAGTGCTCTTTACCCTGGGCCATTCTGCTATCTTCTGAATCCCTTTGCTGCTTTTCTGCCTTCACCATAAATACCTTCCTTATGCCCAGGATGCCTTCTGCCTAGTCATACCCCAATGATCAGCCATTGAAATCTTAACTATCTTACAGGGCCAAGTTCAAATATCCCTCCTCCTTTCCTGATACAGTCTAGTAGAAAGGGATCTGTGCCCCCCTCTAAATTCTAATGGCACTTTGTCTATACATCTTTTAAAGTTTTCTCATTTTAACTACCAGATCGCATTGCTAGCCACTAAGTTGATCAGGACCAGATCCTGGGAAATCAATAAGCTCATTTAGACATTGATAAAGTCTACCCAACACCTGAGGGAACTCTGGAGAAATGGCCAACTCTATCTATATAAAGCTAAGAGAGCAGAAACCTGCTACCATCCAATGGTTCTGTACTCCAGGTCAATTATTTTAGTGTGATGGGTACATAGTTAGTCAAACCAGACACAGAGCAAGCTTCTTTCTACCCAGACTGACACTTTGCTTTCTCCCTCTGTTTTTGTATTCCAGTTTCTCCCAGAAAAGAAACTTTCTTCCAATTGGTTTGGATGTTCTTTGCTTTTCTACAACCCAATGGTAACAGAAAGATGAAAAATTCTATTTCATATTAAAGCTATCTATCTATGTCCTCTGCTAGATTGCAACCTCTAGGAAGTCAGGGACCATGCCTTATTTATCTTTATACTTTCCCAAAACTTTCATTCAGTGCCTTGCTCATAGTAGACTCTTAAGAAATAATTCATGAATGAATGTTGAATACCCTGTTCTCTCAAATATCCAATCCCTTTATGCCTTGCTCATAGTAGGCCCTTAACAAATGGTTCATGAATGAATGCCAAATACTCCATTCTTTCAAATATCCAATCCCTCTGAGTCCCAGTGCCATTTATACTTCTCTATTCTCTCTGTCTCTATCTCTCAAAATTTCTAAATCATCTCTGAAGGATTTCTTCTTACATTTATTAGAATCCAACCATCCCTTCACTCAAAGTGTGTGCACCCTCCTCCTGGAAGCATTTTGTGAGACTTTAAAGATATGGGCATGCTATTTCTATGGCATTGAATTGTATTTCTCAATTGTTAGGAGCTGGTAAAAATGAAAGTAATGGGGGTCAATTCATTAAAAATGAGTTTATTGTGATGCCAGCTGTGGAAAATGAACAAGGCTGGCTTGATGCCAGTTAAAGGGGTGTTCTAAACAGTGTCCTTCCACCTGCTTGCAGGGGAAACTAAGGATCAGAGATCATTAAATTTAAGGGCTAGATCTAAAGGCAGGGGAAAATAACACTAACAGACAATGGAAAGGCCATGCAATTCTACTTCTGTCTTGAGATTCTGAGATCTCTCTTTTTTTCTGATTTAAAAATATTATTTCCTGGCTAGACCATCCTGAGTCACATAGTCTACCAAGTTGCAAGTGCCAATTGAGCTTTGTGAATCACTCCAAGTTTTCAAAATTCAGAGAAAAGCCTGGTCACGGGAAACGACATGTTGCATGGTCACGAAATTAACTTGCGCATAGTGTGTATTTTTCTGATCTGTATGCGTGTTGTTTCCTGCAGTGTATTGTAAGCTTCATGAGGGCCAGGTCAATTTCATTTTTGTATTTTCATCCCCAGCCCCCAGTATGGTACTTTGTATACAGTAGGCACTTACTGAATGCTTTGGGGGTTTACTGAACTTAAATTTCACTCGCTTGTTCTCTGTACCTCAGCATACACTGAAAATGATGATTTTGTTGCCTGAACTCATCTCTGTGCCCTTTTGCCTCTGCATACCTGGGCCTTTCTGCCTCCTCACAGTGGGACCCTTCTGCCTCCTCATATCTGGGCCCACATGCAAGGCAAACTTAAGTGCATAGCTAGGAGTGAGGGAAATGAAATTTCCTGGAATGTGCTCAAATTAAAGCTCTAGCTGAGTAGAATGTCCACATAACCATGAGCACCCAGTTGCTGGGGCATCAATGATAGTGATGATGGCTCAACTGCCCTGAGTTGACTCTTTGTAATGACTACATGGTCTAATGCAGTATCTGCTCTGTTCTATTTTCTCTGCCCAGATGGGACAGTACAAAAGCAATTACCGACCTGTAATCATGGGCTGGGTCATCCTCTGATCATCTTGAATTCTCAAGCGTTCTAGGCTAAGGAATTCTACCCATTGAAGGAAATAGACTCCCTGTAGAAACTGGGATACCTTCCTCCTTCAGGGACTCTAATAAACTTTTCTTTATAAATGACAGGACGTCTATATTTGTGGATGCTTACATAAAAAATGAGAAGCATTATGCATTGTTGGATTCCTCTTAGTTATATACATACATACACACATACATACATACATACATACGTGTGTGTGTTGTGTGTGTGTGTGTGTGTATCGGCAAGCACCCTAGCACACCTAGGGCGGCTACTAGCACAGGTTCTTAGATCTGCTTTTCTAAAGGAAAGCAACTCAAAATGGGTTAACAATCTTACTTTAATCAATCAAATACCATTTTCCTAGTTCAGGGGGAAAAG
>CM053581.1:558093430-558143095 GCA_028627135.1 Pseudochirops cupreus | reverse complement strand
TGATGGTGATGATGGTGATGGTGATGATGGTGATGATGATGATGGTGATGATGATGATGATGGTGGTGATGATGGTGATGATGATGGTGATGATGATGATGATGGTGGTGATGATGGTGATGATGATGATGGTGGTGGTGGTGATGATGATGATGATGATGATGATGTGTAAATATTTATATATCAGAATGATCATGTAGGTAGTGGTAGTTTGCCTTACAAAAAGATTCCTGAATTTCAAATGGGAAGCCAAACTTAAGATGATCATTTTGTAGATGAAGTAACTGAGATCTGGATAGAAAAATGGATTTATCCAAGATAATTGTGTGTTTGTACAATATGTATGTGTGCAAGTGTGCTTGCTTAATTATAATTGACTCCACCCAAGACAATCTATATGAAAATTCTTGCTTCTAAGTTACAAAGAATAGTACTAAAGGTAAGACATAAATCCCTGTGACAGTAACTTTGGACATCAACGACCTTGGTATATGAAAGGGAAAAAAAAGGAGGAAAAAAACCCCTAGGACTATAAAGTGATTTAGGAATCTAAATCAATTAATCAAGAGACACTAATTAAACATCTTCTACATGCCAAGTATCGTTCTCTGCGCTGTGGATTATTAAAAAGTGTAAAAGACAGTCCCTGCCTTCAAGAAGCTTACAATCTAGCGGGGGAGACAACATACTAAATAAGTGTGTGTGTGTGTATAATGAATGAAATTATTGAAAGAGGGAAGACATTGGAATTAAGAGAGATTGGGGAAGGCTTCTAATAAAGGATGGAATTCTATCTGAGACTTAAAGAATGCCAGAGAGGTCAGTAATCATTGTTGTACCTTCTTCCACGAATCGTGGCCTGCTATATACACTTAGTAGAAATTAGTGTCTTGTACATAATATGTGTTTGCTAAATATCCCCTGGACAGAATTGAATTGTTTTGTTACATGGCCACTGACCACTCCTAGAGACCATATTATACATGCTTGTCCTTGGGGAAATGGGTGAGTGTTGTTGAATCCTTACAAATTCAGTCTTACTTCACTTCTTCCGAAAACACAACTCAAAAGGCTTGCCCTGCTAGCTCAGAGAGCACAATTAGAGGATAGGGCATGGGCAGGTATTGCAAGGATATATGGAAGGGGTAGAAGAATAAGAAGATATGCTAATAACTGAAAGAAATATGGCCAATGAAACAAAGATATGGTTGATAATTATGTGGGAAGAGATTATAGAGTACTTTTCACCTCTCTTAAAAAGGCAAACTTGGTAAAAAGTATGACGCAAACTCCTTGAGAGCACAGGCTATTTCCTTTTTGTCTTTGTGTCTCTATTGCCTTGACCATAGAATGCATTGAGTATTATTTATTAGATATGAATTTGAGAATAGAATAAAACAGTATGAGAAGCCTCAAGCACAGATATCTGTTACCCTTTCTCTTTGACAGAAGTTGAGCACTCATGATGGCTTAAGGAGGAACACAACAGAAGTAAGGCATGAGGTTAAGTTTCCTTTGACTCAATGGTAGGCTCATAGGAGGTAGGGAGCAAGGGAGTGGGGAGATCACTGGTGGAAAGGAGATATGGGCCATGCTGTCCCTAACGTGAGTGAAAACAGTTTCAAATGGATTAAGAAAAGTTCCAAGGAGGATAGGAAGCACAAAAAGGCCATATGAAGAATAATGAGGATGAGAGAAAACACTTTCACTCATTTTATAATTACATGCATAATAATAATGGTTTTATTTCTATGGTACTTTCCTTATAATAATTTATATATAGGTAATACATGGGGCAGCTAAGTGGCACAGTGGGTAGAGTGTAAAACCTGGAGTCAGGAAGACTCATCTTCCTGAGTCCAAATCTGGCCTCAGATACTTACTAGCAGTGTGACTCTGGGCAAGTGGCTTAACTCTATTTGCCTCATTTTCCTCACATGTAAGATGAGTTGGAGAAGGAAATGGCAAAACCATTCCAAAATTTCTATCAAGAAAACCCCCAAATGGTTCACAAAGAGTTGGACATGACTGAAATGACTGAACAATGACAACAAAGGTAGTGCATGTATCATTACTGTGTGTCTGAGACAGAGTAAAAGATTCATAAATATTCTATCTGTTTATCTATCTATCTATACTTGACACATGAGACAATCGTGATTCCAATGTTAAAGCACTTGCTCAGTCAATAGTGTTGAAATCAAGACTTGAAGTCAGTCTCCTTCCATTGTGTATGGCTGTTTGTTCATATGTGCATAGAAATCTTTGTCTTTTACTTCTTTTTTTCATCTAGCACCAGTCATTAGAGTCACCCTCTTCTCTCCATTTAGGATATCTTCTTAAACCTCTATCTAGCCTATCGGTCCACCAGAGGTCTTCAAAGTTTCTAAATCTGAAGGTCTTCGGACAATTCACTATATTCAGTGAATCACAGGATCTTAGAGCTGAAAAGGGCTTCTGTGATCATCTAAATTCAGAACACATCTGAAAAACATTCCCTAATACCGCCCACAAGTGGTCAGTGGTCAGCCAGTCTTTGTCTAAAGACCTCTAATGATGAGGACCCTGCTACCCATTTCAGTTTGGGACACCGCTCATTGTTAGGCAGTTATATTATTTTTTCAGCAAGTCTAAATCTCCTTCTCTAACCTCCATTCATTTATTCCACCTGAAGTAGAGCTTTGCCTGTGACCTTTTTCCTAACCATCAGAAACTTTGGCCTTCTTTAGAATCCCTCCCCCGTTCCAGGAAGTTGAGGGCTCTAGGAAGGAGGGGAAGAAGAACCATGGTTCAGCCACCTGTAACACATTTGACCTGTTTGTGAAAAGCTTTTCATGTGAGAACCAAATGTTCCCCTTAACATTTACTTAAAAAATTAGAAAATGCTTTAGTAACAGCCTTATCTGCTGGATATGTGCTGAAAAGGATAACATGACCTTTTAAATATTCTTTTTTAGTTAATTCTTGGGATCCAGATCTAGGTAAGAAATAAAGAGTAAATATTGGGGGAAAATAGGACTTATAAAATAACAGAACCTGGAAGAGCGAATACCGCAAAAGGAAAGGTAATTGATAGATGAATAATACAATGGGTAAAGATGTATTAGCGTTTTCATTATTTTGTACTATTTCTATTCCGTTGGAGCTGATTTCCATAGTAATGTAGTTAGCTAAAATCTGCCTTTGTATATGAGGTCTCCATAGAAAAAGCAAATATGAAAATGGCAATTTTTAAAAACAATATGCCACTTTTTGTTTAATAAAACTAAGGTTTTCGAATCTGCTTTTATTAAAACACAATAAATAGCATCAATTTTTGACATGAAATCTCATTAGATACTGTAAATATTTATCACTTTCTAGAGGGAAGATTACGCAGTAGATGACTTCCCATTGATTCATTCTTAAAGTGGATCTCAAAGTAAATCCCCCTTTTCCTTGTCATAAAAATAAAAGGGGCTCAGAATTTGACATACATTCCATTTGGACCATCTAATCAGCCAAAGCACAGATGGTGCGTTTTTTAAAGGAGGGCTTTAAAAAAAAAAACACTAGGAAAACATCACAAAAGCCATGCTAATAGAAAAAGGCCTTGAAGGTACAATAGATAGGAAGTGCTGAATGCCTTCATGGAGATCTTTCACCTAGCCATTCATGGAGTATATTTCGTGATAAATCAATAGTGCAGGGGCTCCATTGTTCTTTGTAAGAGTCATTGTGACTTGCTTCTCCCACCCAGGGCAAGCCATATAGAAATTCCCATTTCCAAGTCACAGAAAATAGTAAGAAAAAGGTGAGAAATAAAGTGCCTCTGACAATGACCTTGGACTTTGCCACTCTTGGTATATACCTGGATCCTTACAAATTTGGGCATAGTGAAGAGAGGTGGAAAATTCAGAAGTGATTGCTATATAATTATAACAACCAAGATCTGTTGTTCAAAGAAGAGATACGAGAATGTGTTTTTCTTCCTTCTTTGCAGAGGTGGTAGACTCTGGGTCTGGAATACTATATATAAAGATTGACTTCAGTAATGTATGGATTTGTTTTACTGAATTGTTCTTTATTTCTCTCTCTTTTTTAAATGCTATAAGGTGACCGGCTCTCTGGGAGGTATGGGGGAAGGCTACATCAGAAAATGAAGTTGATAAAGGAACAAAAAAAATATTTTTGAGGGAATGGTGGATGTGGGAGAACATAGTCAGCTAAACACTGGCTGACTACAGGAACTGTAGATTGGGATGAGGGAGTTAAGGATTGAATCTGTTTTGCTTGCTCTGGAAGGCAGAATGAAATAAATAAGAATCTAGAAAGCTTGAATTTGGCTTAATGCAATGAAAAATTCCCCGCTACAGCAATCCTCAAATAAAATGGGAAATAGTCGGTTACCCTATCACTGGACATGTTCAAGCTGACACTAATTGATTACTTGTTAAGGATGCGATAGGGAAGATTCCTGTACAAATATTTAATCACTTAATATTACGTATGTGGCAGACATAATGCTAAGGGCTGAGGTTACAAATAAAAAAAGCCAAAATCATCTTTATTCACAAGAAGCTTACAATTTAATGGAAGAAAACTACATAAATATAATTACACAAAAGATCTATACACATATATGTTTATGTACATACATACACACACATATATACTTATTTGTTTGTAGCTATACACATTTCAATCTACTATGTATGTTTGTTATACACACACATATATCCATCTGCTATATATTTCTATCTATCTCTCTATTTAGATAAAGATATGCAGGAGGTAGAATAGGATGACATGAGTAGCTCAGCAGTAGGAAAGGTCTCCTATTCAGGTAAATGTGGGAGTAACTTGCCTCTGAGGTCCCTTCCAATTCTGCAGTTCTGCAAAGTGAAGGATTTTGTAGAGGCTAGGTACCTCTTCCTTCTCCTCTATCAAAAGTAAAATAAAATATAATCAGCTGCTTTGTGATTTGCTGAGCATTTGCCTAATGTCTCACATAAATTCAAAGCCAATGCTGTTGCTGAAGTCCTGTCCTACTCATAATTTTTGGACCCAGCTCTTGAGTTCCAATTTCAGTCAAGAGACAGAAGGGAGAGAGAGTGGAGACTTTGATATAATGTGAGCATCTTGATTGATTATATAATTGTTTCCAACCTATAGAGTGCAGAGCCTGGATGCTTTTATACAAACATGTGCACTAGTTCAGAGGTGAAAAAACAACTTGGTGCTTTGGGCTGAATCAGAATCCCTTACTTCCTGTTACTGAAACAAAGATTGGTAGTTGCTACAGAGAGGATTGATCAATGAGCCAGGAGGAGCTGCCCACTAAATAGATCTGAAAAGGAGTTAGCTTACCCTCTAGCCTTTCCTTTCTTCCAGTCCTCCTGTCTTGGACATCCAAGGGACAAGGGAAAAGCATCATTCCCGCAGTCCAAAATAAACGGAAAGCTGTTCAACATTGCATATGTGCTGACCTAGTGTAATGCCATGTACTAGCAGATTCCCAAAAGAATGCAGCTGTGAACAGCTTTTAAGGTTCGGATTACATAGTATAGTGAACACTCCATTTATTCCATTGCAAATCAAGGCAAACATTCACAACAAATCACAATATAATTTTTTCAACATTACATCTTATCACAGAAAATCACAATATAGTGTTCACAACAGCTTAACATTAGAATGGTCACATACTTTTCACTGCAGTGGTCACAATATTTAGAACAAAGAACAAAACAATAATCATCTGGTTTCCCTAAGGGGGAAACCCTCCTTACTTAATCATTCAATTAATTCACAATACAATAATCAATCTTCCACTCATGGAGCAAACATAGATTAATGTAATCAGTCACTTATCTAGTAATCAGTCACTAAATACAATCATTGGAAAAACCACACAAACCCTCCACCCCTTGGTGTCCAACAAACTTCGATTTCATCATGCATTTTATATCAGAGGAAAGGCCTTTTCTTCATCTTGACTCAGGGTGATCTCTCAGATTCCCTGGATCCCCTTCCACGTTCCCAGCTCCTACTCGAATCCACAAACAGTCATCTGGATTCAGAGGCAGACAGCTCCCAGCTCCTTTTCCAGTTCTCCAAGCAGTTCTTGTTACACATTGAAGTTCACAGGGTCCAGCACATCTCAAACTCTTCACAACTTCTGTTGCCAGGAACTCAAGGATCAACCAAGCCACAAACAAAGGCTTATCCTGGTCATGCTTCTTCAGTCCTCCAGCAGTTCAGTGGGCCCTAGGACCCAGAAGGAATTTTGGCCTTCCAGGAGGCAGCAACTTCAGCCTTCATGAGATTCTGGTCTCAAGAAAACTTCAACTCAGTTCTCAGTCAGCTTCCAGATGCTGAGAGAGAAACTCTCTCTCTCTCTCTCTCTCTCTCTCTCTCTCTCTCTCTCTCTTTCTCTTTCTCTCTTTCTCTCTATCTCCCTCCTTCCCTCTCTCAGCTGGCTTCAGTCTCCAGGATTCTTCCTCCACCAGGAGCCACCAGGAGGAACATTCCTGATTCTGATTCTCTGTCTGTGGAATTCTTCTAATATACACACACTGGCCTCCTGTCTCAGCCAACCCCCTCCTGCCACTCAGCAACAGGAGACAGAGTTCATGCCCTCTATTCACACAGGAGACAGAGTTCACACCCTCTGCCTCTTTCACAGAAGTACTTAGCCCTTAGTTACTAAGGACCAAGTGCCTGCTAAATTAATTACCATTACACCTAGATGAACTCAAAATTGGATCTCAAAGCTGTAGCTTCTCATTCTGCTTTTTATTAAACTTTCTTTTTTGGAGGGGGAGGGCAGTTAGGGTTAAGTGACTTGCCCAAGGTCACACAGCTAGTAAGAGTTAAATGTCTGAGGCCAGATTTGAACTCAGGTTCTCCTGACTCCAGGGCCAGTGCTCTATTCACTGTGCCACCTAGCTGCCCCTTTTTTTATTACTTTTTTGAGCATAGGTGATCAAACAGCAATGCTTAAATAAAAATCTCAAGTCTTGGAGAAAATCTTATGTGTTTAAGAGGTAAGGAATTCCTGAGTCTTCTGAAGTCTCCTACAGCCTTCATAGATAGCTATTGTTGGAGGAGATGAACACTAATAGGAAGAGGATTCTAACTGTACACACTCTTAGACAAAAGACAAGGAATTTGAGAGAGACAAAGAGGAGGCAAGTTAAAGGTGAAAAGTTGATCAAGCAGTCCTACAACATGCCCCACATTTTAATGTTTAAAATATCAACATCCTATAAGAGTATGATAATACTTATTAGTTACTGTTACATGTTTAATTCTTTGTCAGTATGCATTTATGAGTCTTTTATGGTTTGTGTTTCTTTTGTGTTGAGATAAATAGCAGACCTATACCTGATTTGCATTAGACTTGGCATACCTTTCTAGTCCCTGCTTTTGAGGAAACGCTAAAGTTTTCAGGACTTGCTTGTACTCCCAAAAGTACAAGCGAAAGAGCTGGATATCTCTTTTTAAAGGCTATGCTTGCCCTGAGGACTGAATATCATCCCCACCTCCTGGCATATGTGTACATTTAGAACTAGGGTCCCCTAAGAAAAGGAGAACGTGAATTCCTTGGTCCTCTTCTTTGAGTTCTTTTCCATGTAGACTCCTTGAAGCTAGGGACTGTTTCATTTTGTCCTTCTATCTCAAGCACCTAGTCCAATTTCTGATGTTTTATAATACTTGTAGATCTAATGATTAATTCTTACTGAGAAAAATCAGTACTTCAGAATAAGATTTTGAGCTAACCCAGATCATTCTTAGTGGTTCGTCCTTAATAAACCTTTACTCTTTAAATTCAACAAGCATTTATCAAATGCCTACCATGCACAAGACTCATTACTATTCTCTATACAGTCCAAGACAAAGAAATGAAACACAGTCTTTGCTTTCAAGGAGTTTACATTTTAAATGAGTGTCTCATGAACTTTTGTGTCCTCATGGATGCTTAATCCACCCAATATAATTTTGAATTTTTTTCATACAGAAACATGTGCATGCACACACACACATACACACACACACACACACACACACATTTCCTTTTCAATACAGTTTTCAATGGTTGAAAGAGGAACAAATCTCTTGAAATGTAAGCTCTTAGAATTCAAGGTTTATTTCATTTTTGTCATGGTAACCCCTGTGCCTAGCACCGAGTAGGTGCACAGTGAATGCTTGTTGAATTAAACTAAATTAAATTGGCAAGAATAACAATCTCTATTTAGAGAATGGATCTCATTAGACTTTTTAAACTGTCTTTTCTATCTGCAAATATCCTTAGGGGCTAATGCCTAGGCTTTGATCTCATCTTCTTCCTTGTAATCAAGCACTGAAAGCTTTCAGTATTGATGTTTATTTATATAGTATTTTGAGAAATGAAGAAGGGGAATGAAGCTTTCTGACTAAACTCAATTTCACAATCATCAAGAATCATGGAATGCTAGAGCTGGGAGGGAACTTCGACATCACGGAATCTAAACCACTTATTTGGCAGATAAGGAAACTGGGCCAAGAAAAATGGAGTGACTTGAATGCATAGAGCATATGAAATGCACAATTCCCTTGCTTTCACTGGCTTCATTAAATCCATCCACTAAGCTATGGGAGCTCAAGATTTAGTGTTGGAAAGGACCTTAGTGGCCCTGCTTTTACAGATGAAGAAACTGAGGCCCAGAGGAGAAAAAAAAATGACCTTTTTAAAGTCATACAATAAGGAACAGAGGCCTATTGAGCAAGTGGCAGAGGTTATATTAAAACTTAGGTTCTCTGTCTCCAAAGCCAATAATCTTTGCTCTGTGCCATTCCTCCTCAGACTCCATATCCAGTATTCGTATTGCTGTCATATGATTTACTCTTACAGATTCTTTGTCTTATATCTGAGCCTTTCATCATTCTCAGACTAATTCTTGACTATACTCTGTCACATTCACATGAAGATGACTAGAAACTCTTGAAATTTCACCCATCTTCAATTTGGCTTAAAAAGTACCATGAAAGTATTATTCTGCACCTTCTTAACTATTTCATTCCCTTCTTATTTGATGGCATACTGTGCACTATCACTCTCCCACCAACTCCTACTTTTTTGTTGCTGTCTTTGCTGTCCAGTCATTTCAGTCATGTCCAACTCTTCATGATTCCGTTTGAGGTTTTCTTGGCAAAGATACTACATTGATTTCCCATTTCCTCCTTCTCTAGATCATTTTATAGATAAGGAAATTGAGACAAACAGAATTCAGTGACTGGTCCAGAGTCACACAGCTAGGAAGAGTCTGAGGCTAGGTTTGAACTCAGGAAGATGAATCCTCTTGACTTGAGGTCAGAGGCTGTATCCAGTGCACCACCTTGCTGCCCACTAACTCCAGCTCCCCACCAGCTCCTCACTCAGATCTCCAGAGAGTGGTTGCTATTTTTCCTGTTAGAGTTCTAGGGAACCCTCAGGGTCTTGCTCTGGGATGGGGTGTTTTTCTAGTGCTATAGTTCTTGAGTCCTCACTGGTCTGATTTCCTCCATAAATATCCATTAATATCAAATAGCCAAATTTAATGAACTTCTAGAAAAGAGCATTTTATTAAAATGACATATAGTATGAACAATTGATATAAAACATCACACCAGAAATGTCTGGGATGCAGTTTTCTACCAGCATATACAGAAACTAGGGGAAAGGAATCTCAGCTTAGAGTTTCTGTGACAAGGAGAACAACTCCCAGTACCGGATGTAATTCTACTGGAAAACTTTTGCCCTCCTTGAAGGAGACATCATGAAATTTCCCTTAGTTCTAGTGAAGCTTTCTGCTGGGCCCCTTGCAGATTTCTGAAGCTATCTTTCTTCAGCATGTCTAATTAGGCCTGCCTTCCCCTACCAGACATAGCCCTCAGCCTCTGCTGCCCTCAGAAAGCTGCTAGGCCAACGACAACTCCAAACCCTCTGGAACTCTGAAGTTCACAAGGTTTTCCTCTGGTTAAGGGCCTGAAGAAGGGGCAGAGATTGGATCCTGCCCCCACCAAGCAATTCTTTCTCAAGGAACTGCTCTGTCCTTTCACCAGCCAGATACTCCAATGAACTGGTTTGCTCTTTTATACCAAACTCATAGGGCATGACAGGGTGTCCTAGGTCACCCAATAACACCCTTCCTGTATAACATCTCTTGATTTTATCCCATGTTTTTCAAAGCCTTCATATTACTAGTCTAATACCTTTGCTTAATTGATTCAGTAGAGGTGCTCTTAACCTGGTGAAGTGGTCACTTTAAGTGGGCTAGGGTGATTCATTCACCATCATATTCCATTAGGTCTGCAAGCTTCTCATTTAACTTCTTTCTAATGGTACAAATCACAAAACAACCATGCTTTCTCAGCCTATGGGAATTTTGTGTTTATCAATTAAGCACACAGGATATCTATTATCATCACAATTTCAAGTTTTGTGTCTTTCAATGCGCACACCATGTTATCAAATAAAAAGTCAGAAATATCCTACCAAAGCATGTTAGAAAAAATATTTCAAATACATATAGGGCAGGGTTATGTGTGTAAAGGTTTACAGAAATACTTACGTGTACATATTTAGCTATTACAGGTATATATGCACACATGTATAAACAAGTATACACAATACATATATGCATACATTACTTACATATGTGTGCCTATGTATATGTATATGCATATGGATAATACACTTTTAAATTTAATCTGTATTATCAAAAATTTCTCCTTCACTTTCTTAAATCTAAACAATTAATAAAATGATAAATTACCTCCTGATTTGTGGCACTTGCTGATTTCTACAGTTTTCACGCTTGGGTCTGGAGAGCCGCTTGGAATTGACTCTAGCACCCCACTGATTAGGAGGTCCTAGTACTATGCATTATTACTTTATCTCTTATCAATATGGATCACATAAAGTAAAAATAATATCAGATCTCTGTTTTGACACATCCAGCTCAAAGAGAAGGTTATGACAGGTCTGTAACCTTTTCTAATTTATGTAGAGAACTCCTGTTTCTGGGGAGGGATGTTGATAAGAGACAAAGCATGGAAAATCGATTCTCAATGCTATTAAATTGGTGCCAATGTTGCTATATAAATGACCACCGTCTCTCATTCCAGATCCCCCTGCAGAGGCCACTGTAGAAGAGGAAAATGCCTGAGCAACCTTTGGGGTGAATCCCAGAGGAGAACCTCTGAAACACATGGTATCTAGGCATGCACATTTATCAAATGATTTACACAAGATTTTTTTTTTCTTCCCAGCCTATATTACAGGCATGACACAATTAGTAGATTTATTAATTCCTTGATGCAGGGACTAGAGATTTCCCAGTGTGATGGACTAATGCATATTGCATTAGCTCTAACATCTGGGGCTCTACACCCACCAACATCCAGAGATTAACGGAAATACAAGGATACAACTTTTCTCTTTGTCTCATTCCTATTCTCCCTCCCTCTCTGGTTGCCCCCCCTCCCCTTTCCGTCTTTCCCCTCTCAGCCCTCACTAGGCCTTTCAGAGGAGTGAGAACAACGAAGTATTTGATTTACTGCTTCATTTCACCTCTGCTTATATATCCCTTTCCATCTTGCCATTTTTTATCTAAACTGAGATGAGCAGAAGAGACTTATGGGCTATCTCCCTTCCTCTCAATCTTCCAAATCTTCTGAGAAGCACCAATCACCATTCAAGATGTCAAGAATTCTATCACAACCTAGGATTAGGGCTCACAGGAGTGTAACAGCATATGGTTCTCACGTCATAGATTGGGTCTAGGGGCTACTTCATCTTCTGGTAGGTCTGAGAGAGGAGACAGTTAATGAGGTGGTCATACATATTCTGGGATTACAGTCCCTTTATCAGGTCTGTTTAAAAGCACTTGCCTTTGGGCTCCCAAAGCCCTCATTTCACCTAAATAAAGTCCTACCCATCCTTTGACCACCAGCACAAACATTACCACACCTCCATTAGCTAACCTACTAGTCACTCTACCCTGGCTTCCCTTGCTAGAAACCTACCTTTCTTCCTATGAAATCTCTAAGCACCCTGCGATTCTGATTAATTTTAAATGGCAGCGTATTATAGTGGGGGGAAACCACTAGATGTAACATCACTGCAAACTGGTTTTTAAATCCAGACTCTGCTATCTCCTGCCTGAGTGACTTTGGACAAGTCAATTAATTTCTCTGACTGTTAACTCATGATCCAATGAATCATTGGAGTTTAGAGTCAAAGAACTCTGGTTTGATTTCCAGCTCTACTACTCACAACCTCTATGACCTTGATCAAATCTCTTACCCTCTCCCGGCCTCAGTTTCTTCAACTGTATAATGAGAAGTTTGGGTTTGCTTAAGCTTTTGTTAAGACCAAAACCATCACCAGACTCCTTAGTCAGTCTAATGAAGTCTATGGGTCCTTTCTCAGAAAAATTTTAGTGCATAAAATATATCTAATATAAATATATCTGATAATAAAAAGCTAATTATATTGAAAAGCAGTTATCATAATTTAAAAAATGTGAGGAAGTAATATATCTACCAGAAAGTCTAATAACTATAATAATTCCCAAGATGTGATGAATATAAATGATATTTTAAGATATCTGAAAGTACTGTAAGGTGGTGTGAAAATCTTTGATTTCTATTGATGACAGCCATAGGTATCACTAACATGACTGTGTCTTGTTAATTACACTTAGAAGAAAATGAGAAATCATGGTGAGAAGTGATTGAAAACAGAGATATATTTTTTCCCCACCCAATTTCATGGACCATTGAAACTTATTCATGGATCTGAGATTAGGAAACCCTTGGCTAGGGGACCCTTCTTACATTAGATTGTAAACTCCTTGAGAGCAGGGACTGTCTTTTGCCTCTTTTGTATCTCCAGAGTTTAACATAATGACTAGCAAATGTTATTGTTCACTTATTTCAATCATTTCCAACTCTTGGTGATTCCAGTTAGAGTTTTCTTGGCAAAGATGCTGGAGTGCCATTTCCTTCTCCAGATCATTTTACAGATGAGGAAACTGAGTCAAACAAGGCTAAGTGATTTTTCCAGGGTCACACAGCTAGTTTAGTGTCCAGGACCAGATTTGAACTCAGGAAGATAAGTCTTCCTGACTCCATACCTGACACTCTATCCACTGTGCCACATAGCTGCTCCCTAGTACATAATAGACACTTAGTAAATGCTGGTTGGTTGATAGATCAATAGCTGTGTCCTTTCTGATTCGAAATCTATGAGTCTGTGATCTGTAAAATGAAGGGAATTTCAATGGGTGATGATGATGAAGATGATAATAGCTGACTTTATCTACCACTGAAAGTTCGAAATGTTTTTCTTAATATATATCATCTATTTTGGTCTTAGCAATAATGATGTGACCCTTCAAGTGCTATAATTAAACAGACTGAAAGGATGAAATAAAAGAAGTATTTATTAATTGAGTCCTATGTTCCAGGTATTGTTCTTAGCACTTTATGAATATCTCATCTGATACTCCCAATAACCCTGGTAGGTAGGTGCTATTCTTATCCCAATTTTATGGAGGAGGGAACTTAACCAGAGGTTAAGTAACTTTCCTGGACTCATATAGCTAGTAAGTACCAAAGGTAGGATTTGAAGTGAAGTCTTCCTGAATGTAAGCCCAATGCTTTCTATATATTGCATCACCTAGCTACCTCTAAGAGATTAAATGCTTTGTCCAAGCCACGTGGCCATTTTCAAGGGCCATATTTAAAACTAGATGTTCCTTTCACCTAGTCCTTCGTCCATTGCATCATATTTTCTCTAAGACAATAGAAGATAGTTGTAGAATGCTTTCAGGTTCCCAATGCACTTTATAGGCATACAGTCAGTCCTCAATATATGCATGTTTAACTTTCATGACTGCAGATATTTGTGTGATTTTATCAGTAACCTTATTTTCACTTTTGCAATTGCAACCACATACATCTGGGGCTATGCTCAATAGAGATTATTCAAGTTTGTGAAGTGGCTGGTATCCTACCAGTTGTAGGATACTGGTTTTATTCACCCTGGCATTGTAAAGAGCTCCCTGAACATTCATTGCATATTTTCTATGTTTACCTTTAAAACTCAAGTTTTGTTTTACAATTACGCCATTAACATGTAATGCAAGTCCTTTGGACACCAATGTGATGTTGAGATCTTGCCAGTCTCAGCATCTTCTGACAGCATTGACTAAAGTTTCATTAAACTCCCCCTTGATTTTTAGAGGTAGGCAATATAGAAAAGTTTACAGTAGTATAGTATATGGTAAAAAGCCCTCATGCTACCATGTGACATAGTGGAAGGTAAGACTCAGGTTTAAAAAAAGTTTTAGTTTAAGAATTTTATTTGTTGTAAAGTATTTATGGTACATCAGATTCTCTATGTTATGAGAAGTGAATATTTCCTGAAATCAATTTTTTTAATGGAGATATTAGCACAAAAGGACACAGAATTCTAGAGAATTGCTTAAGAAAGATGTTTTGTATGTTATCAATTTTACTTTATGTACTGCATTTTATGGGTCATTTCATGGTTACTGTATTAGGATCTGAATTAACATTTTATTTTAAGTGATTGTATACAGAAAAGTATATTCTCAGCAATCTCTAATGAGAAGATTAGAAATTCTTTTGGTCACAGGAACCTAATCCCATATTTCCCATAGGTTCAATGTATTAATATTCCAGGTTGTTTTTGGTACCTTTTTCTAGGAATGTTGCGCCCATTAAAAATGAGGGCTGACTGTATTTTTTTTTTATCCTCACCAACTACCCTGTAAGAAAATACTCTTAGTTCCATTTTATAAATGAGGAAACTGAGATTTAATGACTGGTCCAAGATGTCATAGCTGAGGCAAAATTTGAGCTTAGTTATTCCTGAAGCTAATGCTGGTGCTCTTTATTATATTAAGGTCATTTCTAGCTATAAATTGTCACTATTCTATTGTGTGTGATATTTGTTTCTGTGTCTCATTTTCCTTACTAGATTAAAAGCTCCTTGAGGATAAGAACCACATCTCATTTATTTTAGGATCCAGTCCAGTGTTTTTTCCCCCAATATTCTACTGCAAAGCACCGTGTCTTGGCTCCCTGGGCAATGTAGACAAGCCCAGATAGTGTCTTTTTCAATGATATCCAATCACTTTTCAGTTACTTCCTTCCTCAAAGCAAGGCACTTTAGTTTGAGGTCTTTGGGAGCAAAACTCTTTTGTTTGTCTCATTGGGACAATGAGACGCTGGTGTCATTGGTCTCTAGTTTGTAGACAGACATAGCCAACTCTTCACTAAATAGGATGCTGTAATGTCCAATCATATTCAAATCTATTCCAGTAGCAAAGGTGACGCAAAGTCTGTTTTTCCCCTGTTTCTCCCTATCCAATCAGAGATGGCAGAGGAGATCCACAAGCATTTCTAAGAGCTTTCATTTATGGTATAAATAGTGCCAGAGGTCAAAAAGTTGAGTACTACTATTGATAATCATCCTTTGTCAGGTCAACAAAATTCCCTCCCACATTAGTTGATATCTTCTTATCAGCTGACTTTCTTGCTGTCCTTCTAACTGCCATCTCATGTCTCCTGAATTCAGTTTTTTCCAATTGATTCTTCCATTTTTCTCCTTCTGGCATCTTTAATACTTTCAGTGTCTTAAATCAGAACCTTATAATGATGTGACTCATGTTTCTCTTATGATGTAAAACTCATGAAACCTACCTTTTTGTTCATTATGAAAATCATTATTTAATAGCCTCATAATATCTAGTTATTTGATTTACTGCTTTGTGAGGTTTTAACCACTACACTCTGAAAAACACAGTTTCATAGAATGGAGCTGAGGGATCACAATACCCTGTAATCTCAGTATTTCCTTTGTCCTCAAAGTTGTCTAGTAATTCCTGCTAGTGGTCTGACTCTTCTCATAGTTTATTTGAAAATTGTGTTTCTTTATATTTTAATTTCATTGATTTTTCATAAGCAAGCATTCTTTTTTTCTGTGGTTTTTACAACCAAATTTTTCATAGACAATACCTTAAATCTTCACAGGTTGATTTAAATTCTTCTCTTTATGCAAAAGTTTATTCTCTGACTCATCAATCTATTTTCTGTCACATTTGGAAAGTCTAACTGTTCATATACAGATGAGATCATACCTTAAATTAAGCTAATCCTTGAAAAAGAGGTTGTTGTCAGCAAGGCATTGGAGTTTGGATCTTAAAGCATCTGCAATATTCCATAATATTTCAGGAACTAGAGATGGATCATGGAAGAACTCTGATGACAAAGGATCATAGTCAGACCTAGCCTCAGAAAGAGCCTCCAAGGCTTTCTTATATACTCATTTTACAGATAAGGAAACTGAGGCCAAGTGAGATTAAATAATTTGCCCAGTCTAAAACAAGTTATAATCACCAGAGGAGAGTTTTGAATGAACCAGTGCTTGTTCATCTCTACTATTCAGGAATGAGCAATGGAAATTGAGAATATAATCAGGGACTCTGTATGACCATCCTATTTATGGTGTCTCTCCCCCGATGCTTCTCCTCTCTACATATACTGTTCCATTTTAATTTTGGTAAATGAGGTAAGAACTCTCTTTCCTGTTACCTAAGGATTACTGTGACAAATTTTGAAATCTAGCACAGTTTCATAAGATGAATAAATTGAGTTTTTAGGATTTAGTTGTGGTTTAGAGACTTCAATATACTTAAAAATAACTAGGTTTATATTTCTCTTCTGGGCTCACAAAGTACCTTCTTTTCAACTACCCCAAGATATAGGTAGGGGGTCAAAGTATTATTCCTCTTTTCCAAATAAAAACCTGAATGTCACAGATGATCAAGGACATGCCCAGAGTCACACAGCCAATAAAGGACAGAGCCCTGGTCCCTTCTCTTCATGGAATTTCCTGAAGTGGAGAAGAGGAGGCATGCCAATGGTATTGCAGCAACAAAGGGAGTTGATAGTTTGGCATTCAACCCACCAAATCTTTTGCCTTACCTAAATGATGGGCTACAAAAGTCTAAAGGAAACAATGAGTCTTTTGAGTAGAAGTACAAGTCTGTGATTTGACAGTCATTGCAATAGACCCCTTGCTCACCTTTCCAACCTGCCTTCACCTCAGCAGCAATAATCACTCTTTAATGACTGTGAGCATTATGATTTTTATGACTACTCAAGAATCTTCAAGAGCATCCTGCCCCCACTGTGGTCCTGTTAGGTTACCTTGCTTCAATCAGTGCTATTTTTTCCGTTAAAATTGCTTTTAAAATTCTGCTTTTTTCCTTGGCTCCTAAATTACTTTTTCACTTGCTTCCCCCCTTCTTCCCCTAAAACTGAAATCTGATGGGCTAATAGTGTTATCTGTGTTCCTGCTCAGGTGGATCTGTTAAGGTCGTTTTGGGGGTTTCTACTCACCTGAAATTGATTAGTCTGTTTAGAAGATACCTCCCCTCCCCTATTTCCCTTTCTTACTGATTGGGGCAGAACAGACCCCCTAATTTGAATGTAGTTTTTAATGTATTTTTTATTCAAAATCCTTCCCTTTAAAAATGTGCTCATCTGTTTGGATCCATCAGGACACCAAGGCCTAGCTTGTGGAAGCATGTTGCCATCTGTGCTACTACTGACCACATTTTCCAACTAAGAACAGCAACTCTCTAATATTCATTTTCAGAGACCCTGCCTGCTTCTCTTGAACAGTTAAACTACTTTGCCTTGGGATTTACCCTGGGCCTGAACTGCTCTAGATTGGTGTATAGGAGCAAGTTATGGAAATTTCTTTTCTCTTTTTGGATCATTTTCTCCCACATTCTTTCCCCTGAATAAAATTGTCACAAATACAACACTAAGATCCATTCCCAAAAGATAAGTAGTAAAATAATATAAACAAGTAATTTAAAAAACTTTAAATGACCATTGGAAGATATGCCTTAAATTGCTAATGATAAGATGAGCCCAAATTAAAACAACTCTGCAATTTCTCCTTACACACAATTATTTGACAAAAATGACCCAAAAAAGTGGCAACATTTAATGTTGGAAAAGTGCCTTCAAGAAGATAAATATATTGATACACTTTTGATGGAGGATGTGAATTGTTCTGCCTTACAGGGCTTAGCACAGTGCCGAGCATAAAGTAAGTGCCTAACAAATGTTCAATAATTGAATGATTCATTATCTATCAACTTGGAATTATGAAATAAAAGTGACTTAACTATCCAAACCCCTTTTAACTCCATGACCTCAATGTGAGGCATATGCTCAAAGAAGTATGATCCAATGTGTAATATAATATTTTATTAATACAATATTGTTATACAATATTCATAGCAGAGAGCTAGCCTTGGAAGTCAGAAAGACCTAGGTTGAAGTCTTCTTTCAAATACATATTGCTTTGGTAACTGGGAAACCAATTAACTTCTCAGTTTCCTGGGAAATTCTCTAAGACTCCCAGCTGAAGATGAATTGCTAAGTTTTAAAAGAAGGAGTGTCCTTACAAAAAGTGGCTGAAACCAAAGAAATCACAGGTCCAATCTTGCCCCCACTTATAGTGCTACTACTCATTGTAGCAGCAAAGAGCTAGAAATAAAGAACATGTCTATCAATTGGGAATGATAGAAAGAAAAAGATTTATATGATATATGAATATTCCTGTGTCATAGAAAATGACAGAAATGGAAGAGTCAGAGAAGCATTGAAATATTTGTATTAATAGAAACAGAATAAAATATGCAGAACCAAAAGAAGAATATCATCAACTCCTAGTTCTTTGAGCTGGATGGTACCTCAGAGGCAATGGAATCCATCGTCTTTCTTTGACTGAATGAGAAACTGAGGCCTAGAAGGGCTAAATAACTTATCTAAAGTTATGAACATACTAATGGGAAGAGAAAGGATGCTACTCCACAACACCAACATAAATGAAAAGAAAACTGGAAAAAAAAAACCAAAATAATGAACACTATGAAATAGAAAAACCACCAAACTACCTGCAGAGGAGATAATGAAAAATATTTTCTCCCTATGGCAAAAATATGGGGGATTATTTCTTCAGAACACTGCATGTATCATCTGAGTTGGCTTTGTTGAGTACTAATTTTTCTTTGTTCTGTTAGATTAGAAGTTTCTTGAGGGCAGGGATAGCCTTTTGCATCTTTTTTGGATCCTTAGCACTTAGTATAGTGGCTGGCAAATAATAGGTGCTTGACAAATCTTTATTGATTGATTTTAAGGGACAGTTCCATCTGGAGGGTCAGGAAAAAATTATTTTCCTCCCCCTAACCACCTTCAATGGCTGTGATATAAAGATAAAGGTTATCAATAGAACATGTTTTATTTTTTTAAATTAAGGCTAAAATTAAAAATCTTTTCTTTCCCTGCTCCCTCAAATATATACATATATTTGTGTATATGTGCATGTATATGTACACACACACATTCCTCCTCCCTTTTTTTTTTAATACTATACATTTTGTAGTATGTAAGCACATGGAGTTCTGCCTTCTTAGGCCAAATAGGATAATAATAACCACTCTTTCATATGCCAACCCTTTCAATATTTAATGGCAGCTACCATATTCCTCCTAAGTTTCTTCTACAACCTAAAGAACCCCATTTTCTTTAGCCAATTCTGACATGTTAAGAATTTGAGGCATTTCCTCATACTGATTTCCCTCTTCACGATTCTCCCCATTTTTACTGATATCTTTCCTAAAATATGGTATGGGGACTTCAAATGTGGTTGGACCAGGGCAGCATGCAGTGGGACTAGACCTTCCTAGGCACAGATACCACAGCCTCTCAATGGAGCCAAAGATGACATTTACTCTCTTGACTAATATGTCACACTTTTAACCCTCCAAAATCCCTATTTCTATTTTAAATTAACTGCTGTCTAGCTATGTCTTCCTCATTTTATGCTAGTAAAGTTAATTTTTGTTTTTGGAACCCAAGTGTAAGGATTGACCCTTATTCCTATTAAATTTCACCTGATTATATCTTACTTGATGTTCTGGTCTCTTTTTGAATCTTGGTTGTCATCCAGCAGTTGACTCTCAGCTTTGTAAGCTATCTCTTTGATAGGCTACCTTGGGAGTTTATCCAAGTCATTGATAAAAATGTGAAATTGCAAAGAGCCATCAATGTTTAGTTATAGTTCTATCTTTGCTTTATATATTAGGTCACATCAGGACCATCTGTTGAAAATCCAGCCTCCTAGAGTACAAGGGATATATGTGATTAATAAGTTTCATATAGAGCTTAGCCTGGCATAGGGAAAACTAGTTTCAATGAAAGGAGTTACTAGAAAATTTGCTCATGGAAGCTCCTCATCTGTATATCACACAGTTTGCCCCTTTTTTCTCCTTGTTCAACTGCAGATACATCACAAGACTATTAAAAAAAGAAACCACAGAAGCATACCTATAAAGAATTTTCCCTAACTCTCTTTCTGCTTTGAGTTCCTAAAGCTATTTCATCAAAAAATGACCTTATTTTTAAATAGAGGGGGCAATTGAAAATCAGTGAACGGACCTACCCCCTAATGATTTTTTTCTCAGACATAATTATAATAATTAGCATTATAAAGTGCTAATTATCTTTGGACACAGAGGACTTGCACACCAGAGACAGAGGTCCGCATTAAGTAAAGTGGATTTAGTTTTCTTCAGTTACTAGAATTTTTCCCCTCTTTTTGTTAAGATGCAGAGAATATTTAGCCCAACAGACCTCATTTCCAACGTTTTCATGTAGCAAAGGTCATTCAATGACCACCAGATGGGACTTGATGTTCAGACTTGTTGAATCAAAATCATCCCATCCTAACACTTTATAGTATGTTTGCCATACGTAGTAATCATGGTGTTTTTTTTAGGGGTCTAGCACCTAGAAGGTAGGAAGATGCCATAGTTTTAAAGACAATAGTATTCCTGTTTAGAAGAGAAGTGTCTGTTTAAGATGTAGCATATACATTGATCTCCATCATTCAGCATTTTGGAAACTGATGAGATGTTTGTTAGATCTTCCACTGGGTTATACTATGGGTGATTTTCACTGTAGTCCAATGTGCTCAACTTGAAATCAGTGGAATTCAACAGTGACAAGCTGTGTGACCATGGGCAGGTCATCTAATTTTTCTGAGCAAGACTTTTATTTGTAAAATGGGAATATAAATACTGCAGTATTTATTTTAAAGGATTATATATCAATTCCTCAGTCAATAAACATTTATGATGTCAAGTTCTGAGGATATAAATAAGAAAGAAACAGTCCCCACCCTCAAGGAACTTAATATCTAATGGAAGAATGAGACAATACACAAAAGTAAGATAAAAAGAAGGGGAAGCAGAAGAGAAACAAAAGTATTAGACTGGGCTAGAAGGCATGATGAAGCCCCAAGGAGTGCAGCTGTATTAGAAATAAAGAAAGAGTTGGCTTGGTACACATTGTGTAGTTGAAAGGACAAACAGATATGAAAGTTATTTCAATCAAATTTGGGTTTTTCACTTTATCATTATTCTTAGCAGAGTATTATTAATGAACATTATAAAAAATTCAAGATGTACAAGGCAACGAACCATTGCCAGGATTCCAGAAGAGGTGAGAGGTGAGAGAATTAGTCGGATTATAGTCATAGAATTTTAGAAGTGGAATAGATATTATCAGTTAGCTAATCCAAACTTCAAAATAGCCTGTTCTGGAACTCATCCAATAATGAAGAGGAACACAGATCTTGAAAAAGTCAACTTTTTTCCCCCCTTTTGGACTAAGAAAACCCCTTCCACTAAAGCAGATTAACACCTGCTGTGAGACTTTTGTTTTTGAGAATTCTTTGAGGCTCTGAGAGAATAAATGACCTGGCCTGGGTCATATAGCTAATATGTATCAGAGGTGAAATTTGAACTTAAATCTTCCCCATCAGCTGGCCTGCAATCTACTTCATGCTATCTTTATGCTCTCTCTAATTAGAAATGAACTATGGGAGCATAGATTTTAAGTCTAAAGGCAACCCAAAGTTCAACCCCTTCATTTTATAGATAAGGATATCATGAAGGTCAGGGAACTTAAGTGACTTGCTCAGAAGCAGAGAGGTATCAAGTGTCAGAAGTGGGATTTGACCACCTTGTGCCTATCAGATTGACTAATATGATAAAAATGGAAAATTATGGCTGCTGGAGGGGATGTGGGAATACTGGGACACTAATGCATTGTTGGTGGAGTTGTGAACTGATCTAAACATTCTGGAGAGCATTTTGGAACTATGACCAAAGGCCTGTAAAACTGTCCATACCTTTTGATGCAGCAATACCACTTCTAACTCTATACTTCAAAGAGATCAAAGAAAAATACCTGTTTGTACAAATATATTTATGGCAGCTCTTTTTGTGATGGCTAAGAATTGGAAGTTGAGGAAATGGCCATCAACTGAGGAATACCTAAAAAAGCTGTGGCATATGATTGTAATGTTATATTATTGTACTATAAAAAATGGTGAGAAGGATGATTTCAGATAAAGCTGGAAAACTTACATGAGCTGAAGCAAAGGGAACATCATACACAATAATAGCAATATTGTTCAATAAAGAACTGTGAATGACTTAGCTATTCTCAGCAATACAATGATCCCAAAGGACTAGTGATAAAGCATACTGTCTACCTCCAGAGAAAGAACTAATATTGTTTGAATATGGACTGAAGAATACTATTTTTCACTTTCTTTAATTATTTTTTATTTTATTTGAGTCTTCTTGAATGAAATGACTAATATGGAAATGTATTACATGATTGTATATGTATAACATAGATTGCTTACCATCTCAGGGGGAGGGGGGATGAAGGAGGGAGTGAGAGAACTAAGAATTCAAAACTTTTTTAAAGCTTTAAAATTGTTTTAATACACAATTAGAGGAAAGTTAAATATATTTTTTAAAAAGTAGGATTTGAATACAGATCTTCTAGCTCTGGGACCAGTGACCTCTGGTCTCCAGCAAACACTGATGGACTAATAATTGATAAAGTGCTATGAGAAATGTAGTCTGAGTAATAGTAGGTTCTTAATAATTGCTTATTGATTCATTACATGCTTTTTTGCTTCTTGGTGCACTAATGCCTTGATCCCCATTTGAACCAGTGAACTTCTCTATGTACCATGACCACAGACTACCTTTTCATCCCAGGCCCTCATCAGTATTACATATTAATATATAACGTTAGAACCATCCAGAGATGAGCCAGTCATGAAGTATGCATAGATTTGTCTTTCTTGGTGAGTTAGACAAAGTATAAGCAATGGTTGAAGTCCTTCCAGGTTTCAATCCAATGTGGGCAGCCTTGGTAAGCCTACATTCTGGCCATGAGATAGTGTTATGGTAATCTGAAGATTTTCCCTGCCCCTAGGTCCTTGCTTAAGTGGCTTAAGTGACTCTGATAACCTTCCCAGATTTGAATGTATATTTTGCCTCCTAATAGGCTGAATGTGGTCACATGGAGCCTGTGGAGGGAGGCTTGTTTTTTGGTAAAGCCCACACCTTGTTGCTTTGTGATTGGGCAGTGGGTCAAGAGAGATGTGCGGGTCTCCGATCCAGGACAAGACTATATAAACTGCTGATGTGAGGTTTTGCTTTGGGGCTCACTTTGAGAAAAGTTGTGTGATTTGGCCAGACAAGACTCTGGGAAGCCGTTGAGCCCCCTGGCTTTGAAAAATGCAGATGTTGGTGCTTCCCTCTCTGGTAACTGAATAGGTATGGATGTAATGGTTAGATGGTTGGAAGCCCATCTACTGATCCATTTGTCTGCTTCTAGCATCTGCTTGTTAACTTGTGTTTGTATTCTGTTTGCATTCTCTGAAGTTCAGTGGACTGTCTTTTTCCCTCTGAACTAGGGAAATGATATGTGTTTGATTGATTAAAGTGATGTTGCTTTCCTTTAGAAAAGCAGATCTAAGAACCTGTGCTAGCAGCCACCCTGAGTATGCTAGGGTGCTTGCTGATACAGATAGATAACAACTAATAACTAAAATGTATATACATATTAAGGTTTGCAAAGCACTTTACACATGTTATCTCATTTGATCTTCACAATAATTCTAGCAGATAGGTGGCATTATCCTCTTATTGTGCTCATTTTACTGATGAGGAAAATGAAACAGAAGTTAAGTGATTTACCCAAGATCGCATGGCTAGTTTGCATATGAGCCAGCATTCTAACTTAGGCCTTCCTGGCTTCAAATCCAACACTCTATGCATCATACTTTGGTGATCGTCATCTAACTAACTGAGGCACCAAATCAAAGAGTGTATTATAAGGGTCCACCAGAGGGTCTCTTGCAGTCTTCCCTTATGATTTTTGAATGAGGAAAAGCTATTATGAGCCTCCACATGGGAAAGGAACAGCATATTACCATGTGGCCCTAGGGCCTGTTTTTTGTGTTTATCATTTCCCATTGTTTTGGTGAATAAGTATTCAGAGATAGAATAGACAAGGTTATGACCTTATGAGCTTTTAAAAGATCTGAAGATCCATCAGAGGTTCTCTTATGCATATATTCATTTGTCTAAGCCATAGTCCAAAGCTGATACAGGGTAGATAAGCCATCAAAGTGCCAGTACATATGGAAGCAGACTAGATAGAGTCCAAAAGCAATTAAAGTCAATAACACTTCAATAGAGGCAAGAAGTTATCACCAAGTCATGGTTGGGACCATTAATCAAAGAGGTGAGCTGTACTGATGGGATCACTAAGGAATGATATTTCCAGACTACCTGTGGATCCTTCTGCTTTGTTGTTATTATTATTACTGACTGATCCCAACAGTCCCTCTGGTTTGCAACTTTAGATTGGTTGTGGCCAACTCTTGTTTAATGAACAAAGACTGCCTCATGTCCTCATAGGATCATAGATTTAAAGCTAGAAAATCACTAGAGATCTGCTAGAAGATCACCTTAAAGATCACTGAATCCAATTCTCTCAATTTCTATTGGAGGAAAAAGATTCAGGTTGTAATATACTCTGAGTCAAAGAGCTAGTAAGGATTTGAACCTAGTCTTTCCTAACAACAATCACCAGACTCTGCCACCTCATTATACTACCACCTTGTTATACTGCCCACTGTTGTTTTTTAGCCATTTTGGGTCATGTCCATTGCTTCATGACCCTATTTGTGGTTTTCTTGGTAAGGATACTAGAGTAGTTTACCATTTCCTTTTCCAGCTCACTTTACAGATGAGGAAACTGAGGCAAACAGGTTAAGCAACTTGCCTAGGGTCCTGAAACTAGTAATTTTCTGAGGCCAGATTTGAATTCATGTCATCTTGACTCCAGATCCCATACTTTATCCAATATGCCAACTAGATGCTCTATACCACCCACTACCACTATTTTTAAATAAATAGTTGCTACCTGTGATCCCTCCAGCTTATTTAACCAGACAAATGATAAGACTTTGGTTCTTAGTTACCAGAATCAATAATTAAACAACTCACTAGGAACACTAACCTCTTCACCTGATATTTACTTTGCCCTATGGTCTTTCCCCTTTCCCCTCACCTTCCACTATGTTAAATATTCTGAGATGGCTAAGGTTGGTTTTCTTTTTTTTTTTTTCCTTTTTGAAGCCCTGTTTGATTAGCTTCCCTCTCAGACAGGTGAGACTTTAAATGTATTTTCAGACAATTGTTGGGGGGGTTTTCTGCATTCAGTTTTGCTCCTCTTCTTACTTAACTTTTCAAGAGCTATGATTTCCTTTTTAAATGTGGTGCTGAGAAGTGCAAACATTATTGGAAGAGACCGTCTTCCCAGCATAATTGTGCATTATCCCCCTTTTATATTGCAGATGGAAAACATTAAATCCAGGGGGAATAGAGATCATCCCAATCAGATATTGATAGTACAATTTGTGTGATAGCACAATTTCAATATGAAGAAACAGCTTTCTTCATATTTAACCCCAAAGACTATAGAGATCAACCCCGCTGTGAAAACTGTCTCCATTTCCACCTGGGGCATTTGTTTCCAAGCTTTCTCCACCTCCATTTGGTATAACCCCAAGCCTGAACAATAAGGGAAAGTTCATTTTCAACCTCTTTTTCTAATCGCTTCTGATAAGATCTCAGAAGAGTGTTATTTCTTAGCCTGGCTAATCAGTCATCATTTCATCAATCAATTAATGTGTGGGGCTAAGCACTGTGCAGCTGGGCAGGTGTGGTGTGGGTGGCAGGCAAAATCCCCTAGGATACTACCAACAGGTACATTTAGATCAGGACTATGTGGGACCCATGGAAGGCTCCATAGTAAGTCTAGTGTGTTGGACAGTGACTCAAAAGGGCAGCCATTAAGACGTGATTCACTCTACCAGTGGGTGATAAGAAAGTCCTTGAGTAGATATGCATTAGTTAGTAGGAACCCTCCCTGTACAGTCTCTTGTCCCTCCCTCAACCCTTTTAATGCTAATTTAGGGAACTTTCTTTTAAAGAACCCCACATTTTTCTTCATGTATAATAGCTGGAGCATTTCTATAGGGATTTACATATGTTATCTCATTTGATTCTCACAAAAACTCTGCAGGTAGGTTTGATCATCATACTCATTTTCTAGTTAAGGAAACTAGAAATTTTTCTCAGATTCCCATAGTTGGTAAATGTCTGAGAAAGGATTTGTAGTTAGGTCTTCCTGACTCTCAAGTTCAGAGATCGGACCTCCCAGAACATCCCCTCCTACCTCCCCTCAGTCCCCTAGGACACTCTAGTTGCCACCTGGTTGACCAAAATCAGGAATCAAAAACTTCATCTAATGGTCTCTTAAATTAGACCTGCCCCACCCTTTAAATTGCCTCTACCTCTTCCCAATCATACCTCATATCTTCCCAACATAAATTCATTTCCCCTTAATATGCAGATCTCACAATATCTTTGAAATAATTCACCTAAATATTGGTATGACTGGCCTAAAGTTTTGACTTGGCAGGATTGGATTTTTTTTTTTGCCTTTAAAAGAGAGCTTTATCAGCCTTTTTTTTTTTTTTTGGCAAAGAGGGAGAAATCTGCAAGTCTTACGCCTCTAGAGTAGACCATCACTATACTGTAAGTTTGAAGGTGGCACAGCAGAAGGGAAGCTACACTCAGAACCAGGAAAATCTGAGTTGAAATCTTGCCTCTGATACTAACTAGTTAAGTTTCTTCCTGAGAGGACTAGACTTAAGATACTCTTGAGTCCATTCCAGATATTATGATCTTACTCTTACATATGTATCCCAGGCTACAGGGACAAGTAGGAAAAAAGAAAACTTTTACCTGAATCATTTTCCCTTGTATACAGAAAGCTCAAACACTGGGAGCTGGACTGTACTATAACCTCAAGGCACTGTCAGATATGACAAGGAGATTAGTGGATAACAATGAATCTAGTGGAAATTACCAGCAGAAACAGGGGGCAGGGGGGAGCTGCCAGACCCTTCAGATCCATTTGTAAAGATGAAACATTGGGCAGTGGGTGATGGCAAGGCAAGTTCAGAAGCACGGTGGTTCAAGGACCCAACAGAGCAGGGAGACAGGCTTCTAATGAGTAAAAGGAGCAGGTCAAGCCTAGAGTTTCAAGGGAAGTATGCCACACAGTAGCTCAGATCTCAGGAGCCAATCAACACAGACTTCAGTCTTTCATAACCCTCCTGACTTCCTTCTGATCCTAAGCAAGCCTCCAGATAATAGACATTCATCAATGATTTCTCCCCATGCTTAACTAAGAATTTAGGGAGACTTAGGAGGGTTTGGGGTCACCATTCTGAAACTTTAAAAGAAAAATTATTTAATCTCTCAGCCCTTGAGTTTTCTTCATCTGGCAAATAACAATGGTGATGCTGGTCCTATATTGATAATAAACATCCTTTCTCTAGTGGTTTAAGATCCACAAAGTGTTTTATATATATATTGTCTTGACCCTCAACCATTCTTTGAGGTTAATTCTTGTTATTATACCCAAGTTGCGGATGAGGAAACTGAGAATGAGTGAAGTTATTTTATTTAGATTTTTTTTTTAATTTCAGTTTTAATTTGTGGAATAAAACAAGCATTTCCATAATATAATACAATAAAAAAGGTGATTGCACATGGAACTGAAAATCTACTATTTACAACTTGTTATTCCTTTCAAATATACAACAAAATTATCATGTAAGTTTTTTTCTTTTCTTTCCCCCCACACATGCCCTAGAGATGGCTACCATTAGACCCAATTAACTATATATGTAAAATTATCCTATACATACTTGTATTTACCGGTTCTTTCTCTGAATGTGGATAGCATCTTTCTTCATATGTCCTTTATACTTAATTTGAGTATTTATAATATTAAAAATAACTTATGTGCTCAAAGTTATTCTTAAAGCAATATTGTTGTTACTGTATACAGTGGTTCTCTTGGTTCTGCTCACTTTGGCCTTCGTTATTTCATGCAAGTCCTTCCAAGTTTTTCTAAAGTCATTGAGCTCAGCATTTCTTATAGCACAGTAATAGAAGGGGAAAGGGACAAACTGGAAGGAAATTTGAGATATGAATTCGTTGTTGATGGAATTGTGAAATGATCCAACCATTTTGGAGAGCAATCTGAAATTATACCTAAAGAGTGAGGCTATTAAGTGACTTTGCCCAAGGATACACAGCTAGTGAGTGTTTGCATCATGATTTGAACTCAGGCCTTCTTGACTTCAAGTACAACATTCTACTCACTGTAATAGCTAATTGTAGGAATCTATAAAAGTGCCTTGTAGTGAATAAATCACAGTGGAAAAAAAAAGGCTTGCAGTAAGAGGACCTGGGTTCAAATCCCATCTCTAATGCTTACTACCTGTGTATGTTGGCAAGTCTCATAAGTTCTCCTAGCTTCAGTTTCCTCACCTTCAAAAAAAGAAAGGGTTGGACTGGTTGGCCTCTAAAATCTTGAATAGAGCTATATCTGTGACTCTGTAATCCTTATTATTTGCATTAAATGATCTCTTGTAGTCTTAGTGGGCTTAATTCCAAGGGAATTTGCCAAGAATAGTTGGTTAACAATTAAACATTTATTACCTGAATGTTCCTTCTCCTGCTTCTGTGAAAATAGCTTACTACTTTATGGTGCCAATACAGTTTGGCTTAGGGGCTGTGAACCTTTGGAGGTCTTTGTGTGACTGAGATGATTCCCAAGTCAACTTCATTCATCTTTCTTCTAATAGTACTTACATAAAAATAATTTTATTTCCTTACTGTCAGGAAAAGAAAAGAACCTAATTCTTTAGTTTAGTGGTCAGTGTTTGGGGGCAAGGTGGATAAAGTGCAGTACCTGGAATCTGGAAGAATTGAGTTCAAATCCAGCCTCAGACACTTATTAGTTCTATGATCCTGGGGAAATCACTTAAATGCTCTCAGTTTTCTCATCTGTAAAATGGGGATAATAGAACTTACCTCCACAGGTGGTTGCGAATATCAAATGAGATAATGACTGCAAGGCACTTTGTATGCCTTATAACTAGCACCATAAAAGCTAGAAATTATAGAGATCAAAAACCAGGGAAATGATCATAACAGAGTTTTATTTCAAAATTTTTCCTTTCATGTCATTTGATTTTAGGTCACCTTAATCCCTGAATGTGGGCCAGCTATGAGGGAGAGTGGATAGAGGCCTGGGCTTGAAATGAGGAGTTATCATCCTGGTTCAAATTAGACCTCAGATCCTTCCTAGTTCTGTGACCCTGGGCAAGTAATTTAACCCTGTTGGTCTCAGTTTCCTCACCTGTAAAAATAAGCTAGAGAAGGAAGTGGCAAACCATTCCAATATCTTTGCCAGGAAAATCCTCAAAATGAAATCACTGTCATGGAGCATAGGACAGGACTGCATGGACAACAGCAACAAATATCTCTTCCCTCTACTGCAGCGGTTCTCAACCTGTGGGTTGTGTTCAATTTGTAACAATGAAAATACATCCTGCATATCAGATATTTACATTACAATTCATAACAGTAGCAAAATTACAGTTATGAAGTTAGCAATGAAAATAATTTTATGGTTGGGGGTCACCACAACATGAGGAACTGTATTAAAGGGTCGCGGCATTAGGAAGGTTGAAAACCACTGCTCTACTGTATCCAGAAAGACACGCTTTGTAATGAAGATTTTAAAAGAAAGCTTTAAAAGTATTAAACACATGAATCAAGTTTAGCAATGTATATAGTATTTCAAAGCCTGTATGTATTATTTCAAAGTCATAGTCTTTATATCTCTACAAAGAAGGGAAGGTGAGGCATTTTCTTATTTCTTGTCTCTTCATTAAAACTACATGGTTTAGCTACTTTTCCTCCTCCATCCCTTCTTTTTCCTTTACCCACTTCTCCTGCTGTTCTTTTTTCTTTTTCATCCTCTTCTTTGCATTGTTGTAGTTATCATGTATACCGGCTTCATCTATTTACTTCATTCTGCATCAGTTCATATAAGTCTTCTGAAATTTCACTGTATTCTTCATGTGGTAAAGGTTCTGTCCTAATGCTGAAGTCCTTCACACACCTGGAAGCTGTCAGTGATTAACACCTATGTTCCATTTAACCGATTAAAACCGAATAGTTTTTAAAAGGGTTATTTACTTCAAAGATTTAGCAAGAACAGAAAGAAAAATATTCTCCCTTCACAGCTCCCTTCACACTTTCCTCTGTTATGATCTCGGTCCCTGGAGAGAATGGGCTTAGACTTACCTCAGTTCCTACATAATGTTCATGTGTAAATGGCTTTAGATTAATCCATGTTTCAGTCACCACTGGGCTAGCTACCAAAGATCACTCCTTGATCCCCAGATCCTCAATGATGGACTAGCTGCTTGGAAAACCCAATATTCACTCTGTTCCCACATCTCCTGATAACTATATCCCCTGACTTTGGAAGCTCACAATGTCAAGGGCCATTTCATTCTTTAGATTAAACAGTGTGAGGAATGATTCATTTGAACCCCAACTCTATTCCAATCCATATTAATCAGTTTGATATTTTATATAAGTCATATAGAGATAATTAGATAAGATAGGTTCTTATAATAGATCTTTATAGTAGGCCTCAAATTGTAATTCAGTGTTTGCCACCTGTCTGCCAGTTACAAAGCTCACTTGCAAAACCATAAAAATGCTGACAAAGATATTTCTAACTCCATTTTGCTTAAATTCCACATCCAAACCCAACATGGGTGGGGTTCCTCGATTCTTTGGAAAGTCCCCCAACTTATTTTTGTACCTCTATACCACTCTCTCTTGTCTAACATGAGCAGGTTGTACATTTAGTCACTGGAGAAAGTTCTTGCCTTGCCCATCTTATGAGCACTTAGTTAGTGAAAATGTCCTATGCTTTGCCCGACCTGTGAGCCCCTGCTGATATAACATCATTTAGCTGATGCATCACTTTTGTCTTTCAAAATAACGTCTACCAAACAATGGGATTTTGCATTTTGTGTGGCCTCTCCAGAGTGTCTAGGCTTTGGAACTGGTATCAAACCCTGTAAAAAAAAACAAAACAAGGTTCTCGGGACCAGGGGTATCTCAGACTATGAGGAACATCTGAGGTATACTTCATTAGAGGAGGCTGTGGATGCGTTCATAAAGTGCTATTGGCTTGGAGCTCTGCCTCAATGGACAATTTTGAACCCTACAATAGGAAAAAAAAACAGTGACATCTGTTTTCAAGGAACATGCCAGCCTCAGCTGAGGAGAGTCTGAGGTCTCTTACAGCTTTGTTTCTCTTCTCTCATCAGAATTCCACCAGAAAAAGAGTCAAGAGAAATAAAAAGAGGGAGACCCAAACTGACTAGAATCTTTTGAATATACCTTAGTTGCATTGTAGATCATACAGGCTCTGCTTTTCTTCACCATGTGATCAATGGACTACAACCCTTTAAGAACATTGGCTCATGCTCCAAAATCCACATGGGGTTTGCATCTGCTGAAGACTCAATAGAGGCTCATAAGGGCTGGGCTCATTGGCTAGGCCCTCTTTGTGCTTGTAGCCATCGTTTCTAATAGCACAGCAATATTCCTCATGTATCCCAACTTTGTAAGCTTTTCCCCAATCTAGGAGCACTTACTTTGTTGCCTGGTTTTGGTATAGCAGTTTTAAAAAAAAGTCTAATCTAAAGCCAGATATTCCAATACCAGGAGGCCATTGACAGTCTCAGGGTATGATCCAAACAAACTCTTGAGATGTTTCTTACTTATATTCTTCTCTCTTGAGACCACGTCTTAGGAGTCAGTCTCTGAAGATCATCTGAGAGCCCCATACGTGCCCAGTTGATATGACATCATCTTGTTATGACAGTCATTCCGAGGGACTGGAGCCTCTTCAGAGAACCCAGTAGAAAGTAAAGCCCTGGGAGGCAGGTACCACCTCCATTTTGTCTTTGTGTCTTCATAATTCAGCACTGCCTCTGGCCCATGGTAGGTATTTGTTAAAAGCCAAATAATTCCTGTGTATGTGCAATGCCCGATTGAAGCCAGAATAAAAAGGGCTGGTTTCTAGCAGATTGGAATGCAGATACTGGGAGAAGATCTAGGGATGCAAGCCTGATGCAGTTAAGATAGTACAAGATAAGGAAAAGTCAGCCTCAGGCTTTGGTTATTGCTGCATAATTTGGTGCTTATGTGACAGTTTATCTTTGCAAAGAGCTTTATGATAATACTAGTCTATATGCTGGGGTAGGGAGGAAGCAATGGCTAGGGTCTTCTAAATTGTAAGGACTAATGGCCCCAGGAGTTCTCTGGAAATTATCTATAGGTCCAAATCTCTCATTCCATTCCATGGCTTCAATTTTCTGCATGTCATGATTTCCCCTTAGTCTGTCTCCTCCCAGCCTTCTGCATCTGGCTTAAAAATTTCCCTTCTCTCCCTTTGCTGTGCTCAGCCTATTCCTCTGGGGTTAACCCCAATTTGGAATGCAGTCTCCAAAGATGGCATCAGCCCCATCAGCCCCAAACAGCTGACTCAAGTCCCTAAAACATCATTGTTCAGGGTTTAACATATTGTCTCCATTAGCCCAATCTTGTCTCTGTCATAAATCCCATCAAAGAGCTGACTATTGGCGCCAAACTGTGTTGGAAGTCTAATTTGAATGTTAACTAGCCCCGCAGCAAAGCAATTCGGATTGCTAACAGGCAACCTCCAGACTCAAAGATAATTCAAATGGCCATTATCTGGACAAACAGGACAGAAGGAGAGGCTGTTTCTGGTTGGGAGGCTTCCTTTGCAAATTAAAAAGTTCTTCAACTCCTTCACTGAGGGATTTTGAATTTTTTTGTAAACAACTGGCCTGGTAGAAATTGCTTGGGAATTTAGGAGAAATGTTTAGATGTGCCTAAGAATGCCCAATAAGTTAAAATCTCTTCTATCAATTTGTCAAGCCTTGGCAAATGCAATGGGGAAAAAATAATGCTTTGTTATTAAGCTTGGAAGTAGTCATTTGGCAGGATGGGGGACCAAAGTTATCTTTAAACCTCATATTCACTGATACTGGAATGGGAATGAGAGGTGACCAGAAGAGGGCGTAGTTTGTCTGGGATGGAAGATATATGAAAAGGAGTGGTAGCTAATCAGTCTGGAAAGGTAAATGGGAGGTTGAGAGTCAGTTCCATTAAATGTATGCCCCGAGACTTTGTTTTTTAATCTAGAGGAAATAGGGAGCCAATAAAGGTATTTGAGGCGAGGGGTGACCAGCACATTTGTTCTTTGGTTGTTCGGTCATATCTGACTCTTTGTAACCCCATAGGATATGTTCATGGGGTTTTCTCAGCAAAGATGCTGGAGTGGTTTGCTATTTTTTTCTCCAGACCATCACATATTGCCCTTTAGAACGATAATTCATCCAGGTATGTGGCTGATGATTTGGAGACTGTTCTCCCCTCTTTGTTCTTTCATTTTAATTTAAGGGAGTTTGAATGGCTCCTGACATGATATTGTGTGGTCAATAATTCTACATTTTCCCTTGTATGTCTTAAATGAGAAACAGTGTTGGATAGTAGATAGAGATCATGCCTCAGAATCAGGAGGAGCTGGGTTCAGATCTAACACACTGGCTACATGACCTTGAATCAATCCCCAATCATTTCAGTGTTCTAGTCTACTACTGTTTAGACATGAAGCTTCAGAGATGGTAAACTTACACTGGGAGCTTCCTTCTAAGTGATTTTTTTCCAATCTCCTTCAATTTTAGTGCTGAATATTTCCAATTTATCTGTTCTATAGTTAATTATTTGTATGTCATCTTCCAGATTAGACAGTGAGCTTTTTGAGAACAGTATTGGTTGTTTCTATCATGCTCAACTTTTTGTGAGCCTGTTCTGGGTTTCCTTGGCAAAGGTTCTAGAGTGCTTTGCCATCTCCTTCTCCAGCTCATTTTATAGATGAGGAAACTGAGGCAAACAGGCTTAAGTGACTTTCTCAGGGTCACACAGTTAGTAAATGTCTAAGACCAGATTTGAACTCAACAAAATGAGTCATCCTGATTCCAAATCCAGTGCTCTATCTATTTTACCATATGGCTGCTTTTTTAGAACTGGACCTGTCTTTTGCCTTTCTTTGTGTCTCCAGCCATTAACACAGTGACTGTCATAGAATAGGTGCTTGATAAATGTTTACAAATTGACTAACACCACAAGTCCAGTCTCTGTCATGTCCTTATTTAGAAAATACTTAACAACTCATCTTTCCATCTGGAGGTGTTATAAAGACTAGTATATGTGTAAAAGTTTTCCTGGAGGTGTAAAGCTCTCTCTAGAGACAGTTTTGTGCTCTCGAGGTATTAGATATTTGTTTGAGGGTGAAAAATAAGATAAATTCTAAGCAAAGTTTGAAGATGAGTTGGATTATTGATCCCTACCACCTTCAAAATTCTTTACTTCCCTCCTCCTTTTCAGGGTCATCTGTGACCAAAGCCCTCTAGGGACCTAGTGTGCTTCTTGCTTAGCCTTCCCTTTCAGAATTTATCTGTCCCACGTCCTACCTCATTCCCTCAGGATCTTTAAAGGTAATATTAAAGGATCAAGAGGTTGAAGGGACCTTTAGGATCTCCCAGTCCAGGTGCAGGGAACCTTTGACCTTGAGGCCACATGTGGCCTCCTAAATCCTTAATGCAGGCTTTGGACTGAATCCCAAATTTGAATTCATGTGACCTCAATTTCCCCACCCCTGCTATCATCCAATATCCTCATTTCATTGTTGTTTAGTTGTCTCTTTGGGGTTTTCTTGGCAAAGATACTAGGAGTACTTTACTATTTCCTTCCCCAGCTCATTTTATAGATGAGGAAATGAGGCAAATGGGGGTAAGTGACTTGTACAGGTCACACAGATAGTAAGTATCTGAGGCTGGATTTGAACTTTGGGAGATGAGTCTTCCTGACTTCATGCTCAGCATTCATTGGCTGAATGATTTTTTTAGCACCTAACTGCTCCTCATTTTAGACGGGAGGAATTTGAGGCTCAGAGTTAAGAGTTGTCTAGCTGGTATTATGAAATAATTCATAAGCTTTTAATGAACAATAGCAGATTAATAGAGTTCCTCTACATGTTTGCATGTTCACCTTTTATCACACACCTTCAATGCCAACCCTAGTATCCTGTTTGCCACATTTTCAGTGTTAGTTTGCTTCTTCTTACCTTCCTGTTCATTTTCTGTTATCTTTTAGTTCCTTTTTTAAATGGTACACTGAATTTATTGTAAGGTTAACCCAGAGAGATTTTTCTCAGTCATGAAATTCTGTTGAAAATCTGCTTGTCCTCTTCCTGTTTTCAACTGATATAAAAAAATGCCACCTTTCTTGGCAACATGAATGGATTCCGATTAAGCTAGATAGCATTGCAGATGGTAGAAATCTATTATCAAAAACTTTCTTGAAGCCCTTAAAACAGCCATGACTTTCACTGTGCAATCTGATCAGATTCTGTGTTTAAGATAAATGGTGACTTTTAAGCATCTAAAAGGGGTATTATGTCTTAAAGGGGTATTAGGTTATGCCTAACTCTGGTTGGATAAGCTGAGAAACTATCCTGTCTTAAAACAAGCAAAACAGAGAAGCCAGAATGATAAGATGCTATGCCTCTGACCATTAAAGAGATCCAAATATCTGTCATGATAATGTAAGGGGATGTGATCTATGCTGTAACAGCTGAAATATCAGCACAGGCTTCACCTCTACTCCAGTGTTTCTAATGTCATCTTGAGGCTTTTCAAGAGCTTCAAAACACTTTGTATGCCTAGATATTACTTACTAGAAGGGATCATGGGAATTGAAATGGCAAATGAAAGAGTACAGATGGAATAATTTCTATATTCAAAAGACACAAAGGGTAGTGATAGGGAAGACACATTGTTTGCAGCCTGAGGAAAGGAAGATGTGAAAGGAATTCACATGCCCCAACTCAGCTCAATGTAAGGATTGGGGGCCTTCTAGGGAAAGGGACAAATTAAGGAACAAAAAGATTCTGTTGCCTAAACAATAGTTTTGTATACCTCCTAGGCAAAATTTGAGGCTGATTAAAAAGAGAGATACCAATGACTTTGCCTGGGGCATACAAACTGGATAGTCTTACACTAAGAGAATAGCAACATTTTTCTCAAGTGCGGGTGGTAGCAGAAGGGAAGAACTTCAGAAGATGATCACTAAGAAACATGAAGGTAGTAGTACCAAAGAGGAGATGCAGTAGAAGGAAGTTCATGGGCAGAGAGTAGGGATAGAGGGCAGAGCCATTGAAGAAATAGAATGGAGTAGCAGTAACAATGAAATCTGAGGACCATCTCAAGGTGTTGTAGGAGGCAGAGCTCACAGAAAGGAGTGACATAAAGCCAGTTGCCAAAAATGGAACTGGGGCTACTCAAGAGGTGTTTTCCTAGATGCATTGTAGAGCAGATTGTTCTAAAGCCATAATCTCTTATCTCACTCCAAGGCATGAGTTTTCCAGAATTCAACACATCCAAAAGAGCACTCAACTCACTGGTTGTTTTTGCAGAAACTGACCCTTTTTCCTAAATGAATAGCCAGAAGTCATGAAAAGTAGTTTTACATTCATTTCCCCATTTCTATTGAGACCACTATCATCCTTTCAGTCTTCCAGGTTTACAATCATGGAATCATTATCATCTCTGCTCTCTCCATAATTTCCCCATTCTCATTTCCTATCAGTTGACAAGTCTCTTCAACTCTGCGTCAGAAACATCCCTTGAAGTCATGCCATTCTCTCCACTTACCACTTATCAGTTCACTTCAGATCATCTTTGTCTCTCCATTGGACTATTGTAATGGCTTTTCTTTTGATCCCCCTACCTTCAGTCTTACAATTAGGAACAGCTCATTGTACTTTAGACTTTTCCTGATATGTCACAGTTTTTACCACATTCCTGAAATTGCTTTATATTTACCTTGCATATAGGTTGTATTAACTTTTCTGTACATATATTATCTCCCTCTCTACCTCTATGAGAGAAAATATAAGTTCCATGAAGGCTAGGACTCCTTCCTTCTTGCCTTTGTATCCCTAGCATCCAACACAAAAAATAGGCACTCAGTAATGGTTTGAACTGAATTAGATTGAAAACCATCTGGATGTCCAAAATAAAAATCTTGATCAATGATCAGGAGAGCATATAAAATGCAAGTTCCATCACTGAAGATCAGTATAGCTTTAGAAACATCTGCACAGACAACTGTGGGTTACCATGTTTTGTTTTAGTAGTGAAAGATATGGAATGTGGCTTCTGCTAGAAGAAAAGGCACCTTGAGATAGTACAGTTCAAAATCTATCATAAAGAATCTCTGGAACTGACACCACAATATTCATCACCTGCTTCCAGCTGACTGTGTTTATTTACTTTCCAAGGAGCCCAGGAGATGTGATCTATTCAGAGGAGCTGGAGCAAAGTGACTCAGTATAACCCTTATGACATTACTTTAATATCACCATGAGTGTAAGAGGGAAGTCAGAACCATTTGGGGTACTAATAATGGGTAAAGATATCATTATATTTTTCAGAAGTTACCATACACCATTCAAGAGTATGGTGACCACTTAGCCCACAAAGCTGAAAGCTAGCTGTTTGGTAGAGATGCCATATAATCTCTTTATGGAGGAATATAAACTCCTTACCTAAAGGAAGCCACACTAAATTCTCTGAGGAAAGAGGCTTTGGGTCAGAAAACAGTGTCCACATCACTTGAACATTAGAATCATAGAAAGTTATTAACAAATAAATGAGGTTTTCTCAAGAACTGGGAACTTACTGGGGGTAGCATTCCATTTGGATTGAGTCATTATCACAACCTGCCTGAAAAAGAAATCTTCTGTTGTAGGGCAGAAAATAATAAAAAATTGAAATGTTTGGATGTTCCATTGACTTTCCAAGCCCAAGAGTTGTTCAGATAGTGAGAAAACTGGGAAGAAAGGTATAGAGGTAGCATTGAGTCTTGAAATTGAAATTGAAATCTCAAAGAGATGTCTATCTCCCTCCTTACCCTATGAAGACCTCTTGTTATGGGGGGATGTGGGGAGCAATCCTAATTGCCAGGTCTTTCAGCCCTAGGTACACTCATATTACATCCTACAGTTATAAATACTTTCAAATAAGCCAGGCCCCCAGGATGCTTACATACTACCACCAGGGCTCTGTTTAGAAAACATCTCAATACAATGGAGCATCTCATCTGGGGAATGAGTCCCTAGGGGATTGGCTCAAGATTAATGAAGAACTTGCTGGTTCCTATTGTTAAGGAGGGGAGGGGCTGGGATTTGCTTTCCTTTCAAATAGACAGAATGGCACAGATTAAGAATGAATGACAGTGAATAAAGTTTCTAAATGTAATAAAAATCAACCCTTAAGCCAGTTGTCCACATTTAATGGGCTATATGGATCATTCTAGTAGGAAAATAGAGTTGAAAAGATGAGGTACAAAGTTCACATGAAGGATGTTGATATTCATAAAATCATGGAACCAGAACCAAAAGGAACCTCAGAGGTCAACCAGTATAACTTATTCACTTTATTGATCAGAAAACTGAGGCCCAGGGAGGTTTAGTAACCTGCCAAAGCAGTAAATATCAGAAGTAAGATTTGAACCCAGATGCTCAGACTTCAGGTGTTACCTTCTTTCTAATTTGCCCTGTGCTATTTTGATACTTGAAGGATTTGGTGATCTGATTGGTGTGTCTTCAGCTGAATAAAATGGGAGGTTATGATTAGTCATCAATGACCATTTTTTAAACAGAACCCATGATTTCATCAGTGTAGGGAGCTCCCAGTGAGGATCCCTAACTATGCAGATTAATGAAGTCTCTGCAATTTATAGTCTTAGAAAGTTGAGAAGACACTAAAAAGCAAATTGGCTTGACCAGGGTCTCACAGTCAGTATATGGCAAAGGTAAGACTCAAACCCAGGTCTTTCAACCCCTGAGTCCAGCTCTACCTAGTTTCTATAACATGCTGTGAATAATAACCAATCATTTATGTCCTTGAGTAGATAGTTTTGTGAGCTTCTGTGGTTGGAAAATATTATAACTCTGATAAGGAAACTCTGGACTTAAGAAGGCTGACCTTCCATCCCAAAACATGATACGTCACTGACCTGTCATTAAAACACTCCTATTATGGTTAGACTTGGATAGATTTACATTATGCTAGAATGATTTTTGAACATCCAACATCACCTTCACCTCCACATTTATGACATGCTGACATTGGACTTTAACACTAGAAAGAACAAAAAAGTTAATTTTGTTCATTGATGCAATATTTGAAATGTAATTTTCCTAAAACTTATAATAATTTCTCTATCTGGGCAAATATGCTTTAATTATGAGTAACTATAAGCAGATACTATCATTTTAGGACTGCTAGGTAGCAGTCCTAACTGTGAACTGAAGTGAATAGAGCGCTGGGCCTAGAGTCAGGAAAACTCATCTTCTTGAGATCAAATCTACTATGAACAATATTTTCCCATTTCCTCACTTCACTCAGCATCAATTCATCCAAGTCTTTCCAGGTTTTTCTGAAATCTGCCTTCATATCTCCTCTTATGGAACAATATTATTTCATTACGTTCATATGCCAAAATTTGTTCAGTCATTCCCCAATTGATGGGCACCCCCTCAATTTCCAATTCCCCAAGCAACTATTAAGTTCCTACTCTAGTTCATATACTGTGCTGGGTGCTAGGGATCTAAAAACAAAGAATGGAATGTTCTAAGGGGGAAACATGATGAAGTTACTTATAAGTGAATGAAGTAATGATGAGGATGAAAATAAATGACTGTTTAATATCAATTTGTTTATAAAAGCTGAGGCATTTACCATGTCAATACAAAACTGAATCATTGCTACTAAAGAGGCTCTTTGAGGAGTCCAGACTTATTGATTAATTCTGATTCTGCAAAAAAATGATAGAAATTATGCAGTATATTAGTGTACCCATTGAATACCAAGACAAACTTGAGTGACCAGAATTATAGACCAGAAATTGTCTTTTGTAAGTTAAAAGAGGACAAATACCAAAACCATCACAAATACAAACCCAAAATATCCTTGAGAAATCAATGAAGAAATTACTCTGGAACCAGAACACCATTCCAGGTAAAACTTTTGTCAGCAAGAACTTGAATGTAAGTAACATTAACTCATAAAAATTTAACAATATTTTAAATAGATGTCACACAGAACATACTTAAATAACAAACTACATGTAACAAAAAATTCTCAAAATATAGAGACCTATAAAAACCATGTGAGATCAGGATGAAGTATATATCATCTCTGTAAGCTATCTGCTACTGGAGTCATCTCAAGGGTGTCTTTAGTGATTCTATGGAAGATAGGTTTACATTACAATAATGTTATTCAATTACAAAGCAACACCAAAAAAAACAATCACTTTAGCCTTCTGAGCATCAATCCACCAAACAATGATTACAAAAGAAAATTAATAGGACCACCATTTGTCCCAGCACTGATTCTATCTGCTATCCACCAAATACCAGAAGATAAAAACTGAGAATACTAGTATCATGAATATTACAATTAAAATTGCTTACATCTGAAAAACTTTAACATTTACAAACTCTTAAGACACCTGTGAGGTAGGTGCCATAAATATTGTTGTTCTTATTTTACAGAGAGGAAAACTGAGGCTTTTTTTTTAATACAGAAAAGAAAACAGAAGAAAAGCCAGAATCACAAACAAGTAGGACAGCTTTGAAAGTTATAGGTTGTATTTACTACTTACCTTGCATTTTAAAAGAACACCAAGTTACACATAATAGAGATTTGTAGTTTCATGCATAATTGTCCTTTTCTGTAACACTCTGTACTTAAAAACATTCATTTTATTTGGGTGATTATTAAATTAGAATTAAAAACAAACATGCTGCATCATTTCCCAAAGGCTATTTAACCCACTCTCCTACTCTTCATCAATTTTGTCCCTTGTTCATTGTTCATCTGCAACATTACTCAAAGACAGATGTCCTCTCATACCAGCTCAATGGGTTGCCAGATCCAATTGAATGCATGCTCTAAACAGTGACCTACAGCCTCATTTCGTTCCATTCCTTGTCAGTAATTTTTTTGAAAGAGCGCCCCCTATATACGTGCCCAGATTTATAAATTATGCTTGTATGTACATTCTTTTAGTACCTACCCCCAAACTGAAAAAATCCAAGATTAAGATCAAAATAGGATGAATAATATTTTAAAGGGTTTTATTTACTAACAGTTTAAAATGTTTTTGGTCTTGCTACTGATAATACTTTATTATAAATTTTTAGTAATACTATTGAATATACTATATACCTATAGAAAAAATCCTTGTGCATGTTTTGGATAAAAAGCAAATTTATAAATAATAATTAATAAAATGTAAATGATACTAATTATACTGAATTTCCCAAAATACTTTAAAACTGCACTTAGACTCCTTGGGACAATTTATATAGATCATAATTAATTATTTAGTTAATTTGATCAATGTAGCTTGTGCTGCAGGGGAATTTCTCCTATTTAATATACTTTTTATTTATTGAAAGTCACACAACACAACTGTCAAAGAACAGGTCAGTACAATCAGAGTACAGAGAAGCTTTTCAGCAGGAATCTTGTTTCTCTCTTTGTTGATATTCCACATGCCCAATGCAAAACCAAAGCTAAAGTGGATTGTCTCTAATTTCAACTCCGCAGAAAGCTTTCAATAAAAATCAATTTCGCTTTCTTTAGCAGCTCTGTTTAATGGATGGTTTCACACCTTAATTTCCTATTCATATTTGGATATTTTAGTTGGTTTGGTATGAGTGTGAGGAATGGCAAGAAAGCCAGTTTGGCTGCATTATGGAATATGGGAACAGAAGTAATGTATAATTAGGTTGGAAAGATTGGTTGGGGCCAGGTAGGGTTTTTAATTCCCCCAAACGGAGTTCAAATCTGAGACTTCAGTTTATAAGGAATAACTGTAGCTTACTGAATACACAGGTGACATAGTCAGACCTATTCTTGATTTATTTATTTAATATATAATTAATTTATTTTTAGTTTTCAACTTTCATTTCCATAAGATTTTGAGTTTTGCATTTTCTCCTCACCTCACCTCCCCCCACCCCAAGACAGCGAGCAATCTAATATAGGCTCTACTTACACATTCATATTAAACATATTTTCATATTAGTCATGATGTAAAGAAGAATTGGAACTAATGAGAGAAACTATGAGAAAGAAGAAACAAAACAAAAGAATGGAGAGCAAATAGTATACTTCTGTCTGCATTCAGATTCCCAAGTTATTTCTCTGGATGTAGATAGCATTTTCTATTGTGAGTCTTTTGGAATTGTCTTATATCCTTGCATTGCTGAGAAGAGCTAAGCCTATCAAAGTCAGTCATAGTACAACATGGCTATTACTGTGTACAATGTTCTTCTGGTTCTGCTCAATTCCCTCAGTGTCAGTTCATATAAGTCTTTCCAGGTTTTTCTGAAGTCGCTCATCATTTCTTATAGCATAATAATATTTCATTCCATTCACCTACCACAATTTATTCAGACATTCCCCAATTAATGGACATCCCCTCAATTTCCGATTCTTTGCCACCACAGAAAGAGCTGCTATAAATACTTTTTGTACATTTGCGTCCTTTTCCCTTTTTAATGATCTCTTTGGCATACAGATCTAGAAGTGGTATTGCTAGGTAGACCTATGCTTTAACAAAATCACTTTGGTGGGCACGTGAAAGATAGATCATTGTGAAAAGAATCTCAAAAAGAGGAAACTAATAATTAGGCTGTTGGAATAGTCCAGAAGAGAGGTGATAAGAATCTGAACTAGGGGTGCTGGCTATATGAACAGAAAGAAGGATACTGGACTCAGAGATGTGGGAATAAAAATTGTATGATTTGCCAATTGCTTAAAGATAAGGGGTGAGTAAATTTGAAGAATAAAGAATGACATGGAGGTTGTGTATCTAGAACACGGGAAGGATTATGTCTTAATAAAAATTGAGAAGTTCAGAAAGGTGCAGAAAGATAGTATAATGAGAACTACTATGCAGAATGAAAGCCAACCATGCTCATTTACACGGTGCAATTTACTCTATCCTATCTAAAAGGGGAAGAAAATTACTCAGGGGCTTCTTACTCACTTCCCCAGAATACCAATCTGCTGGGAAGGTGCAAAACAGAAAGAAAGGACAGAGAAGGGGACTATTGAATGATAACAGGAGGTTATATAGGAGACAACTCCTGTGATTAGCTGTCATAGTCATAACACCCATCTTCCCCCTCTCTAATTGGTTGAACATACAGTACTGGTAGTCATGTCACACCCTGAGGGGATTAAAGCCCCTATTTTAGAGACTAATTTTTGAAACAATAGGAATTCTTCTTTCACTTGGTGTTTTCTATATGTTTTCTAGTTAGTCCAAGTTCTTCTGAGTATTTATAGATCTCATTTGGGAAGCTCTCCAATGTTCTAAGACTTCATCCAATCAAGACAACATCTTCTACAAATGGAACTAATTTTAAGTATTTCATCATTTATACAGAATCCTTTTAAATTGGTGCTGGATAGAGAATGTGACAGTAGCACACACTCTTGGCAAGCATCTTTACATCTTGTATGTCTCATTTGATATTAATAATCAGAGGACCATTGAACAAACTTACTTTCATTCTGCATCTTCAAGTACTCTACCTTCTTAAATATACATCAAAGTCACCTTGTTTGACTCAAATAATTAAAGATGCATTTTGCTCTGTTGAATCAATCAACAAAGAAAAAATATGGTGAGATGCTGCCTTCTTTACACATTCTAATTAATTGAGATCAGCTTCCTTCTAGATTATCATTTGTGAAAGAGTTTCTCCCAATGACATATTTTCACCAAACATCATTTAGATATGTACACAAATTATTTTCATAGAAATTGGAAACTGGCATTAAACATTGTTAGTTATTTATATCTTCTCCATTGTTTTTTTCAGTGGTCATAATGTCCATGATTTTTCCTAGATGTTTGATATCTTCTTCTCTTTGAGATATTTTGAGAATTACTTTCTCAATTCAACTCTTTTGAACTTATGTTGCATAGCCTGAACCTCCTCCATGTTTGCGTGATATCTTTTCATCTTTGGTTTTTTGGTGCCCTTTCAACTTCTTCATGAAATTCACATAGATCTATGATGCTAGAGTACACATGTAGTGGGTCCACAATAATTGATGCAGAAATCTGTTTTTTTTTCTCCCCATTTGTCTTCTGTTTGAGTCCCTTCTTTCAATTTTAGCTTTATCTGCTGAATAACCTGACTTCTATCAGTCTCATGTCAAGCTTTTAATAAACTCATTTTCCATTCTCCACTTGACAAAGATTCACATGTTTTTTGAATGATGCAGTTTCTAGGGTCACTTGGGTCACTAGTAATGGCAATTGTTTTTCTTCTCTTAAATAATTGCAGGGAATTCATTATCTATTTCCTATTTCTTAATACCAAAAACTCATTTAAATAGTGACGTCTGGAAATTATTTAATTGCCTGTCATGTCATCTCATTTTTATCCTTTCTCCTAATTTTATGTGATTTTCTGTCTTTGCTCTACAAAGATCAATAGTGTTCCTTTGTATAGGCAGGTGGTTGATTCAGAAAGAATGACCATATCATTACCTGGTCATTTCATATCTTTAAAGATTTAGTCAGTTTCATCAATATCAGTGTTTGTCACATAGGCGTACATACATATGTATGTATATATGTATGCATGTTTGTATGCATATATCTCGTGTCTCTTCCTGACTCTTCCTTAAGAAAATATTTATGTCACATAGAAACAAGGCTCCTGCATAAACTATAAGGCTTTAACAACTTCTGTGTCTTCATGCTAAGCTATAGTTCCTAAAAAAATCTTCTAAAAGCACCTTTATATTGATATCTAATTAAATGTTCAAGTTTTTTTTAAAGCAGACATCATTTTATTGGTGTATGGAGTTCTATAAGGAAGGACTTTCTTTACCAAAGCAAATTTCCAACTTTTCTTCAATTTCATCTCTTAGAGATGCCTGGGCCACTTAGAAGTGAAGAGAATTCCCCAGGTTCCATTAGTCAATAAACATTTAGGAAGCATTCTATGTAAAAGGCTCTGTGCTAAGGTCTGGAGATTCAAATACTAAAAAGAAAGGCATTCTCTGCCATTAGGAAGCTTCCAATCTAATGAGGGGAGAAAAGACACAAAAGGTGTCTCAGAATGCGGAGGGAAAGTAACGAACATGAGGACACGAGGAAGAAGCCCAAAGTAGTGCAGCCTCAGCGGAAATGAAGTGTTGGCTGACCTGGGTACCCTTCTTAAATGAAGACATTGAAAGGAGCACTTTGCTCCTTCCCTCTACCATGTTTTAATTTGATCTAAATTTAATTTGGAGAATCTTAACAAGTTCTTCATACAATCTCTTTCTCCACAGCGAGTATGGCCATAGAAACCATAATTGTCATCATCACCGTGTTTTTACTTATGTTTTTCATGAAGAAATACAAGATGATCAAGTGTCTCATGAAATGATCTTTCCTTTTATCTTTGAAAATAACATAGAGAGGATTGCAAACTTTTTTTCTGAAAAGAATTCTAAGCCATCTTTCTGCTTAGTTGCATCTTCATTATAACTTCTGACTTCATTTATAGCAACAATGTCAATGTTTATATGACTCCGTTCCTTCAGTACTATGATGATTCATTGGTCATTGGACTCATATTTATAGTACCAGCACTTAAGTGAATGTCTATATGTAGTCTAAAAATGCATACTCATATCAGATTTGAAAGCTTGCAAAGTAGTTTTCTTTTAGAGTTTTCAGGGAGGCATGGCAAGTATTGGTGTCTCAGTTTTGTGGAAGAAAGCTATGCTTCAAATGTATAAGGCAAACTAGAGCATATTTTGTCTTAATCTATTCTTCAAAAAGTTGTATTAATCAATCAACAAGAATTTATTAAACACCTACTATGTGCTAGGTACAGGCCACGCAAAGAATGAAATAATTTCTACCCACAAGGAGAATATATTCTAATGGACTAGATGGTATAGATAGATCTGGATATAATGATTTCTAGAGATAGAAATATGTATATGTACATATATGTATTGTGTATGCATGTGTGTATGTACACATGTATAAGAGTATGTGTCATTTAGTGGGAGTTGGAGTTTGAAGAACACATTGAACACAAAAGAGTTTGGAAGCAAGATATCCTCTTAGAAGGATAGAATATTGTGTTCAACAAAGTCCCATTGGGTGCTTATGCCAGTGGTAGATAACTCATGCTACATGTATGTATATGTATACACACACATATATACATAGGCTCATGTGTATATATTCAATCTATATGCATATACATATCTACATATTGTACCTATGTATATATATATATATATATATATATATATATATATATATATATGTATATATATATGTATATATATTAAACCAAAGCCTGTTCTCATTGCATTTAGGACCTACCCTGAATGTGGTTATGTAAGAAGGGAAAAGCACTATAATTGGCATTCAATATCCATATCTACTACTTGCTAGCTACCTTACCTAGGACAGGTCTTCTTATTTCCGCTAAGCCTCACTTTTGTCTTTCTTTGAAAAAGGAGCAATATTTACATTGCTTATTTAAAAGATTGTTGTAAGGGTCAAAAATAATGCATATGAAAATACTTTCTAACTGCAAAATGCTCTATATTTATATCTGGGGGTACATGAATCATCCATCATCCTTTTGGGAGGGATGGGTGGTCACAGCTCATCCTCTAAGATCAAATTAACCCTCCTCATCAGTATCTGCTGCCCCTGAGGCCCCTATATACCTCTGATTGGAGAGGGTGGAGGATGGAGAACTCCCCAGGCAGTCATGTCTTTATTTCTCAGTTTTCAGCTTCCTTTCGTATGTTGTATTGTCTGGTTAGACTGTGAGCTCCTTGAGAGCAGAGGCTGTTCTTTACCTTTCTTTGTATACACAGCACCCAGAAACATATAATTCTGGTACATAATAAGCAATTAATAATGTTTATTGACTGACATCTTTAATAACTTATTTGAATTGAGGCTAACACTCAATGGGCCAATCTGTTAGGGCCCATCTTCTTGTGAACCAAAATGCTTCATCTATTAAGTCTTCTTTGAATTTTACAACTAGATCTTTCTCTCACCAGATGTGGTGATCCCAGGAGAAGAGAGATTGTTTGGCACTTGGGTTTTCATGAAGTATCATCCACTCACAACTATGTCAACGTCCAACCTCAGTCAGGTTAAGCCTTTGAACTTCATCCCAAAACAAATGCCCCAAAGCAGTTGTTTACTAATCACATGTAGTGATTAGTCACCAAATCCTTTTTGAATCAAAACTTCTTCCTTTGCATATCAAGACGGGTATTTTAAATATCAAAATATATTTTGAAAACTGATATAAGATTACTTTTATATTTGAATGAATAAACAGAATGTCTATGACAGAAAGTTAAATAACATTACAGGTAGAGTGCTGAGTTTGAAACTTTATCTCATCTAGCTACACTCTCTGCCTCAGTTTCCTTACCTTTAAAATGTTGTTAGAATCTCTCTCACAGGATTGTGGTGAGGATAAAATGACATAATATACATAATGTACCTTACAAATGTACTTTGAAGTACTTTATAAATGTCAGCTATGCCAAAGTCATATAAAACATTTGTCAGTGAAAACCATGGCAAATCCTTCCAAAGGTTCCCACTGAAGTTGAATATACAGTCACAGATGGTCCAGAGAGTTCACATCCATTTGGATTTGGGATGGTAGAAAAGTAAACGAATATTTTATGCCAGAATTGTATGATTGTTGGAGTTAACTTTTTTAAGTCAACCTTTGGCCACCAAAATTAGGTTTGTTCTAGTCTATTCTTATCTGTATTCTATATTAACATGTCAAAAAGAACTGCTTGGTATTTATGTTTCCTGTATCAAATTCAAATATCCATCTATATGGTTTTTTTGCTAGTTTTCACAGATGTTTTATCCAAGCCTTGGTCCCAAATTACTATCCTATATTATGTAGGTGTCAAACAATCTCCATTATCTTAACTCATCTGAAAAAAATGATTGATTTTGAACTTTTAATTCTGATACAAGATAAAGGAAATCACTTCAATATATCTCAAGTCAACTTCCTTCTTACAATTAAGAAAAAAACAATCTTGCCAGAAAATACATGTCTGGCCTACAAACTCATTTCTCCTTTCAATACTGCTACCCCTAATCCCACTGTACTACTGTCATGTGTAGCAATACCCACCCTACTCCTATTAACTAAATTCCTTTGCTTTCTGAGTGAGGATATTGGAGAAAGCTTGCAAAGCCTTCTCTGATCAGCTTGATCTGCCCATCAATGAATACTCAGTTCACTGTTATATCACCAAAAGCTGTCAAATGATATTTCATAACTAGGCATTATTTTTCTAACCCCCTTTCTCAGAGGCAATTTATTACTTTCCAGTTCCCCAACATTCCTCTAGCAGCTATCTCACATGCTTCTTAGAAACTAAAATGTCTGAGATGAGGGTGGAGGCACGGAAAGGAACCTTCTCTCATGCACCTGATCAAAAGTCTATGGAAATTCTTACATACCAAGAAGTTTAGGCCATGTTAAACCTTTCCTCCCATTCAAAATTACAATAATCAGTACAGTTAATGATTCCAAATTTAAATTGTGCTTTTGTATTTCCAATCATTAAGCTAAGATCATAGGGATAAATCAATCTTTAGTACAAGGCTGGGGAAGGGAAAAGTCTTCTCAACTCACCCGACCAAGTCCTTGAACATCATGCAAAACCAGTTATATCTGGTTGTTTTCACTATTTCCTGATTAAATCTTATCAATAGATTTTCCACTGCTCATTCTGTTATTTATCCAGAGAGTTAATGAACTTCTTCACCTCCTGTGGATCCGTAAATATTTCTATTTTATTACTGAAAACAACAGTTAACTTAAATGGATACTAAAGATGGGATGACACAGGTTTTCCACTCAGTTGGTAAGTGAATATCTCTTCTCCTAATCACATTTACAGGTAGTAAAGAGCAAAGTCCTCAATATAGTTTACAACCCTAG
>CM053581.1:558047385-558092930 GCA_028627135.1 Pseudochirops cupreus | reverse complement strand
GATATGAAATATACATAAAATTAAGTCCTCTGAACTCCTAGTGGACAGGATTTACATATTATCTGTCTGTGTGGCCCATGACACCTTGAGCAAGCCAAAAATGTGACTTGCTTATTATAGATCTTCCATATCTATGGATTTGACTTGATTTGAAAGACAAAGCCAACCAGGGGAGAACAGGGTAAGATTCTGTTATTAAAAAATTCTCATGACATCCCTGAGACATTCAAAAATTTAAATACCATTTATACTGATGCCTGAGAAGATGAACCCCTCACCATTTTATATATATTGTCTTATCTGATAAAATGTAAGCTTCTTGAAGGCAGAGACTTTTTGTCTCCAGCACCTAGCATGTTGCCTGGAATGTAACAGGTGCTTAATAGTTTCTCGATGATTAATTGAATATAATAAAAAGATAATAGCTAGCATTTATAAAGTACTTTAAGATTTGCAAAGGTTTCCATACTTTATGTCTTTTGATTCTGTCTACTCTGCCATCCACCCAGCTGCCTCATTGATGGATGGTGGTAAACTTTCTCCCATTGCCCCCCAAACACTTTATAATTGAGCTTCTGCCTCCCAAAGGACCTTCTCTTGTCCATGTTTGGAAGGTGCTTGCTTGAACAGTTGTTTCCATGCAGTCAAGCATGATACCCATCCAGGTAAAAGAACATTTGCACTAATTGAGAATTTAGGCAGCCGAATCCCAGGCAGAAATACCTAAGGAATTGCTTTGCAACATGGAAACCATTTGGCAATTTGGACAGTATCTGATTGTTTGTGAATCTCTATAGAGGGGGTGGGGGGGGATGCTTTCTAAATATAGACTTGAAGGCACCCCGGCCCAATCATAACTCATGATAGAGAGGCAACATATGCTCTCCTAATAGAGTGGGAGTTGCAGGCCATGAGGAGCAGCTCAGTAGCAGCCCCTCTGTGAGTTATGGCTCCTTGTGGCCGTTATAAAGCATCTTTATGGTAAGAGAAAATGCAATATTTGGGTAGAAGGAGATGAAGTAGGTAGTTTAGATTGCTCACTTACAGTGGAATGTGCAATTTTACAGCTGGGATGTACGCGCACGTTCTGGCTTTTGCCGCGCTCAGAGCCGATCAGGAGAGAGCTCTGCATGTACACAGTTTAAGCTGTAAAACAATTGAGGTGCTTGGGTTGAACTTGGAAACTGGAGCACTTTCACAAGGAGGCCCAGGCTGGCAAAGGAGGCTGTCAAGTGACATTTCTGGGAAAAGCATTTAGTTTTTCTTAGGTTGACATTTGGACAGCAACACAACAGGACTGACTATAGTACAACTATAGTCTTACTTTTTCACTTACAATAATAATGATAGTGGTCAAAAGATTGCAGGGGAAGGCACAAAACTTAAAATTTCATCAGTTCAGGAAACTCTTGGCATAGAAATTCCCTCCTACCAATACAAATCTGTGCCTGGTCTGCAACTTAACGTCTTAGGCCAAGGGTTCTTATTTTTTTTTTTTAATGCCATGGACCCTGTTGGTAGTCTGGTGAAGTCTAGTGCCTCATTGGTAAATTGCCTACATCCATTGTTGAAGAATATGCTAAATTTAAGTTCAGTTCAGACAATGAAGATGTATTTTTTCCCCATTCAAGACCACAGAGTCCCTGTAATCTCTCCATGGACCTCAGCTTGAGCTCCTATCTTAAGTGGTTGCCTGTGGCACTAATAAGTTATATGCCTTGCAAAGGTATTGCATATTAGGACAGGACTTAGACTCCAGAGAAAGGAAGTAAGTTATCTGAGTCACATAACTAGTAAGTTAAAAAGGTAGGATTTGAACCCCAGTCTTCTGATTCCAAACCCAGGAGTCTTTCCACAACACCACACTGGATAGATTATGGATAGATGGATAGATAAATGAAAGGTTGGAGGGATGATGGATGGATGGATGGATGCATGGATGGATGGATAATTTCTTGCTTTGACCTGTTAAATCTAATCCACACAGGAGAATCAAAAGCAACATCCTAATGAGAATCTTCTATTTTGTGTTTTTCTTGCTTTTTTTGTGGGCGGTGGAGTTTAGAGAGAAGAGGGAGATAGTGTTTGTTGAATCAAATCACCAAACATTTATTAAGAGTCTAACAATGTGGGGTGGCTAGGTGGCACAGTGAATAGAGCACCAGGCCTGGAGTCAGGAGGACCTGAGTTCAAATCTAGCCTCAGACACTTAACACAAAAACTAGTCATGTGACCTTGGGCAAGTCATTTAACCCCAATTGCCCTCCAAAAAGAAAAAAAAAAAGAAGAATCTAACTATGTGCCAGGCACTATGCTACATGCTAGAGATAAAAAAAGATTAAAATAAAACAATTTTCACCCTCAAGGAGATTACATTCTATTGGAGGACAAGAACCAAGATTCACATATGCTAGTATATTGAAAATATATGCCAAATAAAAACAAAGTGATTTTGGTGTTAGGAGGAACTATCTCAGCTGGGGGGACTTCAGCAAAAGCTTTATATAGGAGGGTGGCATTTCAACTTGACTTTGAAAAAATAAGGATTCTAACTGGCAGAGGTGAGAAGGGAGCATGTTCTAGGAATAGGGAACTATCTCTGCCAAGATCTGGTGATGCGAGATGAAATGTTTTGTTTGAAAAACACAAGAACACCATTTTGACTGGATGAAAAGGGAAATGTTTTATTCCCTTGACAAACTAGAATATCAAAAGAGCAAGGGGAAGCTTTTTGTAGAGAAGGCTGTCAGAGCTAGGATTTGGGGCCTAAAATTCTCAGGAGACTGTCCTTTCTACTTGAATATCCTTTCACCTTTGCCTCACTATTCCAAGGGTTTGCAAGTAAAATATTCCCAACAATAAAATTCTTTTGGTGGCTCTTGTTTTTCCATATAGGGATTTTTTAAAAAGACTTCTTGTGGAAATATTACTACCAGTTCATCTTTCCCCAAAACTTGTTTACTCCCTTCTATGTAGGGCTGAGAAGACAAAAAGATGCCACAAGACACTCCATGACAGAGCTAACCTTGTCCCAGTAGGGTTCAAGTTCTCATGCATCCCATTCAGGGTGTGTTGATAAATGTTTAACAATCTGTTCTCAAAAAAAGTATACATGACACACTTTTAAATTTAATCTGTATTATTGATGTTTTCTCCATAACTTTCCAGTGATTTGTAGTTTTTGTCCATTTCTGAAGGGTTAGATACTAAATTTAAATTAATTTAATTTCAAAAATTCTATGAAACTGAAATGGTATTTTTCTTACAGTATGGACTCATAATAAAAATCCATTTCTCAGTGTCAGTATTCTATGGGTGCTATTGAATGGCTGCAAGTCAGGAAACATTCCCATATTTACTTCAGAGAAATTAGAATGAGGGCAATGGATTGGTACATGGTAAGTGTGGACTGATTAGAACAGAAAAAAAAACTTCAAAGAAAAATAGAAACAAAGGATTCCATTGGAGAAATCTGTGATTGAAAAAGAGGTGGACTGGATACATGGAAAGAGTCAGATAATAGAAATATAGCCCATGGTACCCTCACAATGTTAAAAGAAGGTAAGGAAAGTCCCCCACATTTAGAGTGGACCACTGTGGATACAGACAACCATTGCATAGGAAGGATAGGTCTAAATGATTTGTAATGTGCCAGGTTGGAGGAAATATAGATATCATGAGATCACAGACCTATTGAAGTATTCAAATATGGCCTCATCTCATCCATGTTGAGTGAGGAAAAAAAATCTTTCCAGATCTTATTTCAGTTTATACATGTTATTTCTTTATTTGGTATTGTTTCTTAGAAGACGTGAAAATGTCTTTTCTGTTTGGGGTTGTTTTCATAAAATATGGACTCTTCCCTCATTCTACCTCCTGGCTAGAGTTGCTTTCAATGCTATTTGTGGGCCTGCATTATTCATGCTTATAAGCTAAGCTATAAAATAGAAATAGAGTGAATGAAACTGTTCTAAGGATCCACATAAAAAGATGGCCTGAGCTCCAAGCAAACCTCCATACACACTTACTTGGTATCGTTTTCCCTTTCCTTGTTTCATGTATAAATCATCGGCTAACCAATCTACCTACCAGTAATCCACCATCTCAATTGTCCTCGGTAAAGCTTTCAGCACAGAGTGGTAGTCAGGGCTCATGTTAGTAACATTTCATTGATCTCGTGAAATAGATTGAGTTGCTGCAAATTCTGGCAAAATTTGCTACCTGAAAATTTGAGGTGAAATCTACCAGCTCGTATCTGTTCCCTTTCGTCCATCACATGGTCACTACCCTAGTTCTGAGCCTTAACACCTTTTGTTTGGATTATCTTAACAGTCTCCTGGTTGGTTTCCCTGCCTCAGATCTCTCTACTCTGTCCTCTATCCAGCTACCAAATTAATTTTCTTAAAGGATAGGTCCCTACCCATAAATTGCAGGGGCTTCATGTTATCTGGAGGATTAGATATAAACTCTTTATTGTTTTTTGCAAATGCTTTATAATCGGGTTCCATACCTTCCCAGACTTATTTCATGCTATTCACATACTCTATAGCCCAGTCCAATGGGTCCACTTGGCGTACCTCACGCCCAATCCATCTCCCTCTCTGTGTCTTTGCTAATGCTTTTTTTTTTCCTGCAGGGCACTCTCTCCTCACCTCTGCATCTTAGAATCTTAGACCAGCCTTTTATAAAGTGAGCCTTATGGGCTGCCTCCTCCAGGAGGTGTTTCTTCATCACCAGCTGCTAGTGACTCCTGTCCCTCATTGTATGTCTTTTTAAATATACTCTGTGTGCACAACGTTTCCTGGCAGACGAGCAGTTCTTAACCTAGGGTCTGCAGTATAAGAATAAATTTCATGGGCTCTGTAAAACTGGATCAGGAAGAAAAAGATATCTTTAGTTTCACTAATTTTTACCTTTTTCTATATCTCTATGTATTTTATTTTATACATTTAAAAACATTATTACAAGGACTCTAGATATATCACCAGACTGATACCCATGACACACATAAAAAGAATTAAGAATTCCTGCCCTAGACTATAAGATACTTGAGGGCAAAAATGTTTTAATTGATATTCCAGGCCCCAGCATAATACTGACACATAGTAGATACTTAAAATATTTGCAATTGAAGCATATAATGGCCCGTGCTGTATTTCTTAGACTGCCTGGGTGAGGCAGCTCAGTGTAGTGGTGTGAATATTGGTTCTCAAGAGAAAAAAAAAGTGGTTTTTGTGATCCTTACTAGCTGTGGGGCTACTGACTGGACTTCTGGTTTCCTCATTGATGAAATGGGGAAAAAGCACGATGCACCTCCTGTGTGGTTGTGAGGCTCCAATAAGATCATACATGGAAAGCACTTTGCAAACCGTGAAGCTCTATGCAAATGTCAGTTACCATTTCTTCTGCTGCAAATGTGACAAAAGCTATACAGGCACACTGAGAAAAAGTGGCCCGATTTAAATCGGGCTTAATAGACAGTGTTCTAAGGTACCTTTTTCTGCACACATCACTGATGCATCTTGGCAATTTTTTTGTCCGGGGGAAATGTTTTCTAACTCATTTTAAAATCTCTAGGGCTTCATGCTTATAAAACTGAGAACTTTATACATGGCATTGATGTAGTCCGAGCTCTCTAAACCTATATGGAAAACATACAGTTCTCCTGCCACACAAGCCTTTGTAAATATCTCTCAAGCTGTTTTCCAGCCCTGCCTAGACAGCGTCTATTTCTCGCTTAACTGCTGCCTTTGGGTTTTTAGCTTTCTGCCCCCAATTGCAGTAAAATCATTACCAATTAATCAACTGGAAGAGTAAACACCTGCCCCATTTATTTATATATATTTTTGCAGGTAATTAGGGGAGGGCCCATAAACCAGCAGGACTAGCTATATTTGAAGCTATGACAAGTAAAAGTATGCCTGTCCGTGCAATATTTCTAAGCTTTCTGAACATGCAAACTCCCCAAAAGTTCGTTTTTGCCTTTTGACAACAAATAAGCAAAACAATCCCAAACACGTAAAACAAAGAGGCTTGTCAAGCAACCAGTCTTTATTGCCTAGGACCCCAGCACCTGCAAGCTTATGTAAAAGGCTCAAAGCAACATGTGTGCAAGAATTTATGTAGGTCACTGTTGGTATGTAGGTGTGCGTGGGAAGTATTGGCCTGGGTACAAACTATAAGCATATGTCTAGCAGTTAGTTTTATGTCTGTGTTGGTCAGCCAACCTGCAAAGTACACCCCACTCCCCACCCCCCAACTGTCAAGCAGCACAGTTGCACCAGCCCAAGCAGACTTATACAAAACAGGTGGTAATGGATTTAGGATGCCATGTTTGCTATTCAGGGTTTCTGTGATCTGGGGAAGATGGGTAAGCAGGAGGGATGCGTAGGTTCAATCTAGGCCCCAGGTAGGATTCCAACCCAGGCACAGGCTCAGTGTGACCCTGTCTTCCGCAGAGAGAGAGAGAGAGAGATCTGTAATCTCAGCAAGCTTCTTGTATGTTCTGGGTAAAATTTGGGTTACCACATAGAAAGCATGGCATAGAAGTGTGTGCTGCCGCAGATGGGAGATAGGGCCTAAGGCAGGCAGCCATGCCAACTTCAGCAGAACAGGGCACATCCGGAAGGATTATGGGGTTGGCGCAGAATGAGGAATGGGGTAATCTGACACAAAAGCTTTGCGGCTTGCGGGGGCTGCTATAGCATAGAGCAACTTTCCACTATCTCGTCACCTTGTCTTCCCCCCAAAAAACAGATGCAAAGTGACATTTTTGTCTTCCCAGCTTGTTTTCTTTCTGTGGCAAAGATATGCACAAATAAATTGTTTTTCTTTACTTAAAAGTGGCCCAAAGGTATTTATAAGCTAAATAGCATATAACCTTTTTATCATTTTCATCATTGTCAACATCATCATCTTATTCCTTTTGAAGTCTGGAGAAAATAAAAGTTAAATTCTAAGATACACAGTGAAGGGCAACCTTCAGCTCTCCTCCAAAGATGGGGTGTATGAGTCACTGATCATTGCTTCCAGTGACCAGAAGTTCTCAGGATATTTCTGAAGCAAGTTAATGTTTTATGACTTTTTCTCAAGACTTTGTTTCTCATATTCCCTTATGGAACTTTGTTTCTCAAAAAAGTTCCCTTTTAGATTGACTCTATTGTCCTAGAGTCCTAGAGTCTTATGGTCCTCATGGTCCAAGTCAGAGAAGATCAGAATTGCATCAGTGGGATTTTCCATTCCTCTCGTGTTTGAATCTGGAATTATTATTCATTCTGCTCTCTCCCACAATTATCCATTAGATTCTGCTTCTCCACAGGAAAACATTTGTTGAGTATCTACCGCATGCAAAATGCTGTACAAAGGTTGGGGTTTTACATACAGAAGTAAGAAACTACCTCTGTTTTTGAGAACCTTCTCTATTGAGGGAAGGACTATATACAACTAATCATAATAAGAAATAAAGAAATATGAAGGACTATGTGAGGTTGGAAGAAGAAAAGATCATTCCTAACTTTGGAAAGGAGAAAAGGAACCAGGTAAAGCTTCCTAAAATGAGTTACATCTGAGCTATATCCCATGAGATAGATAGAATTTCTACAAGTGGAGCTTGAGGTGACAGGAGCAAGAAGTAATCCAGTTTGGTTAGAGTCAAAAGGAAGTAGTGTGAAGTAAGGATAGAAAAGCTCATTGGCACAAAGTTGTGGAGGGTCTCAAATGCCAAGTTGACCATAGATTTTGTCCAGTAAGCAATAGGGAGCCTGGCCAAAAGTCTTACTGATTTTTTATACCAGTGCCATGTCAAAAGAAAGCATAGTGAGATGAGACTATAGTCAACCCATCAGAAATGAGTTCTGTGTGATCCACCAATGGTCATGCAATAGCGTTAATGCTGATGTCATGTGGCAGGACAGCTTGACACTGTTTCCATGATTCACCCAACTCATGATACCAGTAATCTCTGTCCTCTTTTGAGGTCTTCATAATCTTTATGGATGGAATAGGCTATGAACTCCATTGGCTCCTACAGTTTAGCCATTTACCAAGGAGAGAGACATTGGATTTTTTGCAAAAGGAAAAGAATGATGTGCAATTCATTTAAAAGATGACTTTAAAAATAAGATTTACTTTGACATTTTCCTGGCATGCTAATTTCTTTTCTTTTCCAAATTTGAAAAAAAAATATTGAATTGATTAGGAAAAATACTACCACAGGTGCTCCAAATAGAAGCCAGCATGCCAAATAAGGTAGCGTCTGCAAAAATCTAGCTAATTTTACTGCAATTCATTATTTTCAAATGGCACACACACTCATACTTACACCCATATGTGAACAACTTAGGGGAGTATTTCCTACATAACCTTTTATCAGGTCACATATCTAAAACTTATATGCTTCATGCCCAAGGGAAATTCCCTATCATATGACCAGTGCAAGTAGTATAAGAATTATTGGCAAAGCAACTTTTAGCCACAAATTTGAAGGAAGAATAGTGACCCCAGAACACTGGCCCCTGGAACACAGCAAGACTGCTCAACCTGAGTGGTGATCAGAAGTCTCATCTAGGCTGAGGCAGCGTGAGGGGGGGGGGGAACCCACATCATCATCTATTTTAATGAATTATTCTTGCTAATTTCTATTCTCAAAGATGATAAACACTGTTAACATCCTCTGGATGTCAGTTCTTTGGGGTAAGACCCTGGTTGCCCCAACTTCGTTCTGGACTATTCTGCGACTTGGCAGCATTTTCACTGCACTTTTGGAAAAAATAAAACAAAAAAAACATACAAAAATACCCTACTGCATAGAAAACAAATAGTGACTACTTATATGCAAAGGAAAAAAGACTGCAACTTTATTTGTTTTAAAAAGTAAAATGGTTGTAGAGATGCCAACCTGTCTGTAAATAGCGTGCTTTATTTGTCCAGGGTAGTCATGATTTAATTCTCAAAATGTCACCCCCATGCAAAGAGATGTTCTATTTCTAGAGATTCCAGCTTGATGTTTCATTGTGGGGAGTAGCCCATAATGTTGCTGGAGATAATTTCATCACCCACCTGGGTAAATCACCAGGCTGTTTCTGGGTTTGGGGCTACAGGAGGTCAAGTTGAAAGTAAATCCCCCAAACTGTGTGTATGTGTGTGTTAGTGTGTGCTCATTTGCACATTGTCTTACGGCTCTCTGCTGTGACAGGAGAAGTGGAGATCTTATCAGATAAAGAACATATTTTAAAATGCAGCCTGCACGTGTCTATGTTCATTTTCCTTCATTTAAAAAAAATTACCTAGCTTTAACAACCTTATGAAGTTTCAAAAAAACAACAACTACCTCCTCCTCACAAAGTCCAAATGTTAGAATTCAGGTTGAACTTTAATTTAAGCAGCATGGGAATGGATTGAGAATGCACAGCCCTCTTCATTCTAAATAAAAATCCCTCTTAGACACATAGGAGACATTCTGTTTAGTTACGGACTAATGGGATGGAGAAAAGGAAGGCTGAAAAGAGTTGAGATAGAAAGGGGAATAGATAAAATATTATTTGGTTAAATGTTATAGTGTTTGAGCTCTTAAATTATCCTCTGAATGCAAGGCAGAGTGACAAAAATAAGAATTATATCAGCACCAACAATGGATAATCAGGGATCCAGGAGGACTGGTAGAAAGAACACTGACTTTGGAACCAGAGCACGGGGGTTCAGATTCTGCCTCAGAATACCTGGATGGCCATAGGAAATCATCTAACCAGTCTGGACCTTGCTTCCTTGATTTGTAGAATGAGAACTTTGGGCTAGAAGAATTTTGAGGTGTCTTACAGCTTTAATCCAGAATCCTATATCATATTTAAAGGTTTAAAAAAAGTTTGCATACATTATTTCACTTTGTCCACTTACAACTGGGAAAGAAGCATTATCATCTATGTTTTGCAAATTAAAAAAACTGGAACTTACAAGGTTAAACATCTTGCCTGCAGTCACACAGCTAATAGAATCAAACAAGATGATATTTGTAAAAGTGCTTAATGCAGGGTCTAGCACATAGTAGGCTCTTGATAAATTCTTATCTCCTTCCTTCCTCACTACCTTTCTTCCTCCCTTTACCCATCGCTCCGTTTTCCATTTCTTTCCCTCCCTCTTCCTTCTTTCCCATCCTTCCTCTATACCCTCCTCTTTCCTTCTTTCCCTTCCTTCCTACTAAATGCCCGGTTATGGATTGGAAACTGTTTTTGTTTACTCCATGTCAAAGGTCTTATCCATTGTGAAAAACTGTTTTGATTTGAGTGATAGGCTCTTACTCAAAGTATGACTTCTGTGGCATGGCGGAAAGAGTGCTGGACTTGGAATAGAAGACTTGAATTCAAATCCTGACACTTATTAGCAGTACAACTCTGAGGAAATTTCTTAAACTCTCTCAACCAGTTTTCTTTTAAGTAAAACAGGAATAGTAAAGGCACCCACAGTGTTTCTGTAAGGAGCAAATGGAATATTTAACATGTAAAGCACTTTGAAAACCTTAAAGTGCTATATAAATGGTAGCTTTATTATCATTATCATGACTGTCCAAAGAAAGTCTCTTAACCTGAGACTCAGTTTCCTCAACTTTAAAATGTTAAAATGGACACAATAACTGTCCCCACCTCCATTACGGTCATTATGAGGATTGTATGACATACAATATGGAAAGCACTTTCAAACTCTAAAGTACTTTATAGATGGGAGCTCTGGTAGGAAAAACTGAATTTCTGCCCTAACTTACTTAGCAGACATTAACAAGGATTTAAACAAATTTTGTAGACAGTCCCCCAGATAATCAGATAGTTTGACCTAAAGAGAAGAATGACAATAGAACAGTGTCACTTAGTGGAAATTAAAAATATGTGTACATTTCCATATGTCTTAAAAGAAGAAAAGACTTAACAGGCATACCAACAGCCACCTAATGCCATACTTGACATCATAGGCTATGTCTTATGAAGCCTTCCAAATGCACCTAACTTTACCACCCTAATTCTCTCTTTCTCTCTCTCTCTCTCTGTGTCCCTCCCTCCCTCTCTTTTTCTCTGTCTCCCTCTCTCTCTCTCTCTCTCTCTCTCTCTCTCTCTCTCTCTCTCTCTCTCTGTCTCCCTCTCTCTCTCTCTGTGTGTCTCTGTCTCTGTCTGTCTCTGTCTCTCTTTCTCTCTCTCTCTCTTGTTTCCCAAAACATCATCACTAAGAGCTCCAAAAGGGAATGACAGAATGTGTTCAATTCTGATGCCATGAAAACTTTCCTTTAAGTCCCAATTAAAATCTCATCTTCTGCAGGAAACCTTTCCCATCCCCTTTTTTATCTCTAGTGCCTTCCCTCTTTTAGTCATTCCCTATGTGTCCTGTATGTATCTTCTTTGTAAATATTGTCTTTTTGTTGCACCCCCTACTAAATTGTGAGCTCCTTGAGGGCAAATACTATCTTTTGCCTCTTTTTCTATCCCCAACACTTAGCACAGTTCCTGGTACATAGGAGATACTTAAGAAATGTTTTCTGACCGACTGATTTGAAGCACTCTCGCCATGATGAGATCAATTGCATCTACTTCCTAATAAGGTTAAGATGAATTTATACAGTTGGCAAGCATCTATATCATGCAGTGATTTAAATGTTATTCTTTTAAAACACCTTATCTAGGTTAGTTGTTAGTATCTATTAAGATTACAGGTCTGAGCTTGAGAAAGCCATGATCAAAAAAAAGAAAAGAGGCAGTAGTTCACCTCTTCATATTTCCATGACGGTGGTGAAGAACCTACCTTCCATCGAAGCCTCCTCAGATGCCCATTCATGATGTGGATCAATCCTGGATTTCCAAGACCTTGGTCAGTAAAACACAAGACCTATCAGGGTTTAGTGCAAAGGCTAGGCATGGGATTTGGGGCATTGTTGTCCACGGATTAATCCAACATAATGAATTTCCAGACCTTAGGTAATGAATTTTCTTTTTCTTGACATAGAAACATATTAAATCATCTCTAAGGTGCAAAGGGATTGTGACATTCACCAGTGACGGAAGTCACAGATTTCTAATGTGCTGAAAAAAAGCAAAGAACCAAATACCAAAGCAAGATGATACTCATTGGAAGTTTTCCAGGGGGCAGCAAGAGACTTGAGGATCTGGGCTCTCAGTCTTCTTTAATTTTCTATCTGCAAATGGAGGTCACTATAAAGAAGAGCTTTTTATAATTGTGGTTCATATCTCCTTTCCTTTTAGCCCCTTTGTGTGTGTACAAGATAAGCTTTACTGTTTGCTGCTAAGAAATATTTCATATCTTCCCATCATTCTCATACTAAAAAGGCCTCAAAAAGCTAGAAACACACACACCATCTATCTGTCTGCCTATCTATCTATCCTATCCATCTATCCATCTATCCATCTACCTATCTATGAATACCTATCTGCCTATTTATCCTATCTTTCTATCCATCTCTCTATGAATACATTATCTATCTATTTTTCTTTCTTTCTTTCTTTCTTTCTTTCTTTCTTTCTTCTTTATATTCTTGTCCATCTATCTATCTATCTATCTATCTATCTATCTATCTATCTATCTATCTATCTACACACACATACACACACATACATATATAACTTGACATGCCCCATAAAGAACAACAGGGCCTCTTTTCTTTCTCCCACTCCCTCCTGTTCTCTGCTCGAGCTTAAGCCTGTTCTTGTAGCTTATAAGCTCCCTGATACAGACTGCTGCCTCCCACCACCTCCCTGATTCCCGATACACTGAAAAATGAGTCTAAATTTGCCCATTCTGTACTGCATACAGATATTTTGTTATAGGGACTATCTCTTATTTTAGCTCCCCCTTCCTTTCTCCTCCCTGGTCTCCCTTCAGTCATTCAGGGTACCATACACACAGGAGGAACCTCTGTGTCCATCTGGCCAAAATCTCATTTTGGTAAACAGCATCACCAGACCTAGAATGCAAATGGTGACACCCGATTGCCTTTACACAAGGGACCGGAGGCGGCTCAGACTGTGCCGGTGGAGTCAGCAAGGAATTGGAGATGAACAGCATTGACTGCTTTTAATCAGGAGTCTTTTCTAAAAGAAGAAGAGGGAAATTAAAAAAAAATGCTCCCGCTTTACCTACAGTGTTTTTAATATAACTTTCTATTTACATAATATGCAAAAAGTGCTGTCTGCAAACTGCAGTAATCTATATGGAATGAGGACAAAAGATACTGATTTCTCTAAAATGTTCTTGTTAAGGAATAATCAAGAAGTTTGAACCTCTAATCTCCCAGGCAAAGCAGAAGGTTGTGGGGGCTGTTTCTTTCTTTTGGCCTACATATATATCTACACATGCACATACATGTACAGATAGGTCTGCCTGGATAGCCCTTAAGGTTCTTGAAAAATAGTAAACTTCAAAGTTCTTGGTAAGAAAAAAAAATTCTTCATTTATGGTTTAGCCTTGGGCATCTCCATTAGGATTGCTCTGAGAAGTCTGATGAAAGCATGAAATATGTTTATGTGTTGGGGGATGGGGAGATTGGAGAGGAGAGAGAGGGGAGGAAGGGAGAGACAGACAGACACAGAGACAAAAAGAGACAGACAGGGAAAGACAGGAGAGAAACAGAGACAGAGAGACAGAAGAGGAGGGGAGAGGAGAGAAGAGAGAAGAAGAAAGACAGAATCCAATTTGGTTTATCAAACATTTATTTAAACCTCTAGAATGTGCAAGTCATTGTACTAAGCGCTGGGCTTGCATAGACAAAAAAAGACAGTCTCTGCCTTTGAGGAGAGACAACCATACCTTCATAGCTGAAGGAGACCCCAGAGATGATCTAATCCAAACTTTTCATTTTACAGAGGAGAATATTGAAGCCCGGAGCAAGGAGGTGATTTGCTCAGGGTCACATAAGGCTTAAGTAGCAGAGCCAGGATTCAAATCTAGGTCTGCCAATTCTAAACCCATTCATTGCTCTTTCTATATCCCAAAAGAACCCCAAAGAAGTTGCTACTTTCCTCTTGACCAGTGAGAGCTCTCTGTGTGGTTTTTAATTCATGCAAAGCACATTTCCCAAATAAATATGCTTTGCTCTTAGCCTTAAAGATAGACCTTTAGGGAGAAAGCAAAGACAAGGAAGTTCAAAGCCAAGACTGCCTACAGAAAATAGCCAATGATTTCTCTCCTCTTTGTGTGTTCCATACTGGGATGATTAGGAGGTGAACTCTGGCTGATCCCTCTAGCAGGTGACTTAGTGAGGAGTGAAAGTCTCTAAGGCCACACAATCCCAACCCAGTCAGGAATTGATAAATGAAAAATCAACACCTGGAATTGCACTTAGAACAAACAGATCGCAAGCATGTGCTCCCTCTGGGACCTCCTCTAAAGCTGCTGCATTCTCAACAAGCCTGAACCTCCCTCAGGGTATCCTCAGGGAGAACCAAGTGCAGGACGTCTGCCTGGATTCAATTAGCTGACAGGCTCTTGCATGGGAGTTCTATCGACCTCTGCTCTTTGGAGTCTGGAGTTTTAACAAGTAAAGCTGGGTGCTAAGAAATAGTAATCTGAAAATACACCCAAAGTTTCAGCCCAACAAATGCATGTTGCCTATTGAAGGTGCTTTTTTTTTTTTAGTTAGTTAATTTAGCTTAGTGTTGAGAATAGGTCTGCTTGATTTTTCCAAACTGGCACAACAGCTAGATCTCAGTATTGTTAGTACAGAAGCTTTAAAGGGCTCTGACTGAGCCAGTTTGCCCTTCCTTAGGTAGCCTGGTCAAAATGTACGATGGAACTGACTATCTTGATCAAGGTTGCTAAAGTCGATTGTTAAATTTCCTTTTTTTTTCTAATTGTTAAATTTTCAGTGTGAGCATTTATACCTTGGAAGTCAACAAATGGTCCAAATCAGGGCTTGATTTACAGTTTTGTCGATTGTGCCAATATTTTTGTTTATTCACTCAGTAAACATTTATTAAGCATCTGCTGTGTTCAGAGTGCTTTGCTGGGAACAGTTTATTTAGGACATAGCTCCCCATGACCATGGACCTTTCAACCCAGTACAGGGAAAAATCCAGCATGGCTCACTATGATACATGGCATTACGTGGTAGATGTAGTATTTAAAAAGTAGAAAAGAAAATCAAACAAAGAAAAATGCATTGAATTCAAAGTCTAAAATGTTACATGAAATTTAAGGAAGATGAAGGAAGGAATCATGTAGGAAGTATCATTTGAGTGAGGTATGCCAATGGACAAGCAGGAATTCAGCAGGTTAGGGAGAATTCTGGGGGTGAAGGGCATGGGAACTGTAAAAGCAAAGTCTTGGAGGTCAGAAAGTTCCGGCTATGGTCAGAGGGCAAAAAGTCTTTACAACAAAATGCAAACAAAAAAGCACAGGAAAAGCTAGTGATCCAGTCATCCCTTCCACATCATGGGCGTTAGGGGGCCAACGCCCCCATGATATGGAACATCTATGTAAATCTTTCTGACCCTCCTTTACTACCAGAGAAGAAGTCTGAATTATTATGGTATTAAAAGATTGATATTATACAATACTATCTATATATTTCATCATTTCTGAGTTTCTAAATGTTTTCTGTGTTGTTTCTTAGCCTTTCCATGCCATCTATGGCTTCTGCAAAACTCCTCCCAAATCCCCATTTAATTTTTTTTTTTTTGGCTTTTTGGTGGGGGGAAGACAGGGCAATTGGGGTTAAGTGACTTGCCCAAATTCACACAGGTAGTAAGTGTTAAATGTCTGAGGGTGGATTTGAACTCAGGTTCTCCTGACTCTAGGGCCAGTGCTCTATTCACTGTGCCACCTAGCCACCCATTTTTGTTACTTTTTTGAGCTTAGGTGATCAAACAGCAGTGCTTCAATAAAAAGAGAGTTTTGGATTGGGAAGCCAAAGGGATAGTGAGTAGAATGCTTCCATAAGGGAATAGATTGGCATACCCTTTCCAGAAGCAATGTTAGGATTTATAGATTACCATTTGTAGAGCAAGAGAGTGAGGGATGATGTACATGGTGGCAGGCTAGATAAGAATAAGGCCAAAGTGGTATAGTGGTGTGAGCAGCTAGGTGGTGGAGAGAATGGTGGGCCTGGAGTCAGAAAGACTCATCTTCCTGAATTCAAACCTGACCTCTGACATGTACTAGCTGTGTGACCCTGGGCAAGTCACTTAACCTTGTTTGCCTTGGTTTCCTCATCTGTCAAATGAGCTGGAGAAGGAAATGACAAACATCTCCAGTATGTTTGGTAAGAAAATCCCAAATGAGATCACAAAGAGTTGGACGTGACTGAAAAATGTTTGGACGATAACAAAAGATAATGGTCTAAGCCTGCTATATGGAGTGAGCTGTGTGAGTTTATGTTTACAAACTTAGGGATGGGGACTCTAAAGCTGAGTTGATTTAGCCCCCCAAGGCATGTTATTGGACAGGAGTCTCCAAAATACAGGTCTGACTTGGGAAGTGGAGGGTTACTGTGGCATGATGACCCAAGGATATGTAGTCAACCAGAGGATAGGGCAATGGATTACAACCTTGTCATAGAATTGTGGCCCTTGCTCCCACTCTGGCTCTACTCTATGCTGTGCAAGCTCCAAATCTCCAATCTCCCTTTCTGCACTGGGATTCAACCCTTCAGAGCAGTTGTAATCTAACCATGACCCAGATATCTCTGCAGTAGCTACCTAGGTATCTCTGGGAAATTCCCCGATCTTCTGCCACTCTACCGCCCTCCCCACAACTTCCCCGGTATATATTCTATGCCTGTCCCTACATGTTAGATGACCTTCTGGTCAAAGTAAATACATTCTAGGTCAGTCTGTCCCTGCCCTCTTTTGGTGCAAGGAAGGGACGCTATCTGCTTTGCAGATCTCATTACATTTTTCTTCCTCTTTACCCATCCCCCAAACCACTCTTTCCCCAAATTTTCTTATTTCTGTTGAGGATATCATGATTTTTCTAATCATCCACTGGGGTTCATCAACTCAGTGCCATCCTGGCCTACTCATTCTCACTCATCTCACACAACTAACCAGTTTCAAAATCTTAACATTTCTGTATTTACAACATCGTCAGCATTTGTCTCTCTCTGCTCACTGATTCTAGTTGTAGACTATATCACCTCTGACATGGACCATCAGATAACCTTCTAGCTGGTCTCCTTGCTTCAAGTCTCTCCCCACTCCCAATCCAATGTCCATTCATCTAGTAAAGTGATTTTCTTTTCCTTTCCTTCTTTCTTTTTCCTCATTTTCCCTTCTTTCCTTCCTTCTTTCACTTCCTTCTTTCCTTCCTTCCTTCCTTCCTTCCTTCTTTTTCTTCCTATCTTTTAAAGATCCTGTCTTCCCATTTTCCTTAGGTCAGTGATGCAGGGGCTACTCTTGGCCTGATCCCACCACTCCTGGGAGCCCACCACACTAATGCCAAACTTAATGCTGATACCCCATTGACATATTCTATTGTAGTTCAGAACTCCTGAGCTCAAGAGATCTGACAACTTCACCATTTCCAGTAGCTGAGATTTCAAGTATGAGCCACCACAGCTGGCTGAAGTGATTTTTCTAAAGTGAACGTTTCTCTATTTCTCCCCCATCCACCATTCAGTAAGCCTTCAGTGGCTGACCACTGGCGCAAGGACAAATTATAACCTGCTCTGTTTGACATCTGATGTCCATCATAATCTAGGCCCTCTCTACCTTTCCAGTTTATATAGCACATTTCTTGCCTTTACTCACCCCACACCCAGCCATGTTAGCTCTCCTGCTGTTCCTCACGCTTATGCAAAAACTCAACGACCCAAACACAAACAGGCAATTAAGGCATGAGATCATATATTAAGCAGAACCATGACTTTTTTTAAGAGTTACAAATTATAAAGTAAATTCTCTGTTTAGTTGAAATTGGGGACAATTCATTTCTGTATGCTGCTTTTACATTGGGTTTGGTAAATACATACAGGAGAATATTTATTTCTACTGTTGAAAAACTGCTATCTTCACTGACGTAACTCAGTACTTCATTGTTGGATTTTATACGTTTCAATAAAATCCACCTAAAAATTCATCTGCTTGGCTAGATATATTGATCAGATTACTTGAATAATTAATTAATTCATTTAAAACAATTCTTATTTACAAGTCGACTCTTTCCCCCAGGACAGACGGGGATATTTTGAAATTAATCCTCATTTTGAATCATATTTGCTTTCATTTTAGTGAGGGTAAAAATGCTTTTTCTACCATTAAAAGAAAAAATGTAAAAAACTAAAATATTTGTTTTACCTTTATCTCATATTTTATTTCTGCTTTATAATATGTGATATATTATTGCACTAGTGTTATATATGCATAAATATATAATTTATAAATGAATATATTTATTTTGGAAATATGTGCACAAGCTCTTTTAGTACATGGTTAAAAAGATCTGAGTGCCACTAGTCTGGGGAATCAGAAGCCAGACAAGGGAGAGGGGATGAATAGTAGTATTCCAGAAAGAGTAGAGTCGGGAAGAGAACAATTTAAGAGGGAAATTTAGTTCAACAAGCATTTGTTATACACCTATGAAATATAAGATATTCTCCTAGACACTGTGGATGCAAAGAAAGAATTGAGACAGACTGACTGACCTCAAGGAGCATTAACATCTGCACAAAATGAGTACAAAGCAGGTAATTTGAGCAGAGGAAAAAAACAGTAACAATTGGGGTGAGGAATCGAGGGGATTTTCATGGTAGTGGTAACTGAACTGAGCCTTGAAGGAAAATAATGCTTCTGAAAGGAGATGGATGACATTCCAGTCATGGGAAATAGCTTATTTGAATGCATGGAAACAGGACTAGAATATCAGGTTTGTGAAACTGCTCTTTGTGTAGTTTAACTAGAATATGTCAAGCATAAAAGGGAGGGTAATTTGAAATAAGGGTGTAAAGACTAATGGGAGACAACTTTTATAAGAGTCTTAAATACCAGGTGAGGAGGATATGCTTATTCTGATAGACATTTGGGAGCCACCGATGGTTTTTGAAGGGAGGAGAAACATTGTCAGACCTGTACCTCAGGAGGATTAATTTGGTATCTGAACGATTCATGGGCTATAGAAGGGGAGTATTAGGAGGCAGATCAGCTAGGAGACCACTGAAATAGTACAGGAGAGAGGAGATGAGGGCATGAATGAAGATGGTGGATCTGTGAGGAAAGAGAAGGACACATATATGACAGATGTTGGAAGAAGAATGGACAGAATTTAGAAGCTGATTTGATTTGAGGAATGAGGCCAAGAACCAAGTCAAGGATGACTATAAGGTCATAAAGCTGGCTGATCAGAAGAATAGTAAAGCCTTTAGCAGAAATATATAAATTTGAAGGAGGGGAGAGCTTAGAAGGGAAGAGACTGAGTTCAGTTTTGGACATGTTGAATTTAAGATTTGGATCAAGGCAGAGATGCCTAGTAGTTAGAGATTTGAGGTTGAAATTCAGAGGGGAAAATAAAGGCAGCTAGATGGCACAATGGATATTGCTAGACTTTATCTTCCTGATTCAAATCTGGTCTCAGGCATGCACTAACTGTGTGACCCTGGGCAAGTCACTTAACCATGTTTGCTTCAGATCCTCAGCTTAGTAAAGTGAGCTGGAAAAGTGAATAGCTAACCATCACGAAGAGTCAGACTTGACTGAAAAACAACTTAACAACAAAATATAATTTAGGGAACATTGAATCTATGAGTGCTGATGTGATTACTAAGGGAGAGGGGAGGGAAGTGCATAGAGAGGAAGGGAAGGGAGGGGAAGATGGAGAATGGGAGGAAAGGAAGTCTAAGAGACAAAGAGGAGAAGGATAGATATTGAATCAGAAAAATAGACTGAGGGTTGGTCAGACAGGCAAGAAGAGAGCCAAGAAAGTGTGATTTTTCTGAAAAGAACATAGGAGACTTAAAATAAAGATTAAATATACAAAAAGGAGCAGGAAGGAAAGGTGACTTGAAGAAGCAAGAGAGTGAATTGGTGACTGCTGGGAGTAGAGTCCTGGAGGAAGTAGGAGGGGATGGGAACAAAGGCAGAGGGGGAAATTGACTCTAATGAGGAGTAGGGATAGTTCTACTGTGACTAGAAGGAAGAAGAGATAAGGCCATGCTTCCAACAGACGATTTATGAGAGTTTGTAGATCCAGAGCTAAAGGGGATCTCAAGGGCCCTCCAAATCAATGTCTTTCATCTTAAAGACAGGGAAATTAAGAATGCCAAAGGAGGTCAAGTCAATGTGACCAGGCACTGTGTCGAGCACAGTCAAAGGCGGAATTTGAACCCAGATCCTGTGATACCAGAGGCAGGACATTAATATTTATATGGGCTTTACATTGGCTCTTAAAATCACGTGCACTCGTCTTGTCTCTACCAGACTCTGAGAACTTGGAGGGCGAGAGCTGAGTCTTTTTCTGCCTTTGTAAGACAATATTGTCTTTCTTGCCATTCCCCCACAGGACGTTCCATCATCCTTGTCACCTGCTCAGCTTCTCCAAAGCTGGAAGTTTCTCCTTGTTCACCTCCTCCTCTTGAGATCACAAGTTCTTTCAATATCCCCAGCTAACCTAACATCTTCTAGAAGACTTCTTTCCTAATTCCTCCAATCATGAGTGTTCCCCCATCCTTCTTCCCTAATTACTTTGTACTTTAAAAAAATTACATTTACCTATATATGTATATATAATCTCCCCAACCCCATTCCCAGAAGAATGTCCTCCTTGAGGACAGGGACTTTTTAAGAGGCAGCTGGTGGTACAGTGGACAGAGCTCTTAACCTATAGTCAGGAAGACTTGCATTCAAATCTGACCTCAACCACTTACTAGCTATGTGACCTTGGATAGGTCACTTAAGAACTGTCTACCTCAGTTTCCTCAGCTGTTGTGAGGACCAAATGAGATGACATTTGTAAAAAGTCTTTAGCACAGTACCTGGAACATAATAGGCATTTAATAAATGCTTGTTGAATTCATTCGTTCATTGAACAAATAGTTATCAACAGGAGATCAATGAATTCTTCTAGCAACAGTCCAGGTTGCCCAGATTTTAGAGAAGGGAAGTTTCAAGAATATCAAGATTCTACTCTCAAATCCCAATTATTTAAAAAAAAAAACCTGGTTTCTTCTTAATTTTGTACATATCAGGTTTGCATACAGCATTAGTCGTTTTCCAGTACATTTCCATTAGTAATGTCTTTGCTGATTAGTTTTTTCTAAATTAGCATGTTTATCCATTAGCATATCAATATTGCTGCCAACCATCCTCTTAATTTTTAGTTTTCTTGTTGCAACAAAAAAATTTTTTTGCCAATAAAAGCAGGCATTTCTTAAAGCCTTAATTAACTCTAGCACAATTCGTTTTTGCTTCTTTAATAATAGTGTGTAATATTTACAAAGATTATAGATTTTGCCTTATTCAAAAACACCACTCACTTGAATCATCAAAATCTCCATGTTTTCAGGCTTGGCATTAACACAATCTCCTGTTGTCCTAGAGTGTCTGCCTGAGTCCAGAGATGCTTGAGACGTGCCTGCAAACTGTACAGATCAGCAACAGCAAAGCTTTTGGGCTGAGGATGGTCAGAGCACAAATATTTTTCCAAAGAAACTCAGAAATAATTCATGTTTTTAGGGAAAATAAATAATATTATCTTAATTACTGGGTGATTTGGATATCATATTAGATCTGTCATTTATTAAAATGAGGTATTCAGAATGAGAAAACTCCCTCTCCCAATGCAGATCAGTTTACAATTTATCCTCTTAAAGGTACCTGGGCCTCAGAGAGATTAAGTGACTTTCTCAGGGTCACACAACCTGTGAGGTAAGAGGTGAGACTTGAATGGGCCTTCTTGACTCAAAGGTCAGTTCTTTATTGATTGAACTATAATTTCTCCTATATTGACTATGAAGGAGTTGGAGATATCCACATCCATCCATCCATCCATCCATCCATCCATCCATCCATCCATCTGTCTCTCTATTCAGCTGCCATCTATCACCTATCTTCTATCATCTAGCTATCCATCTATCTTTCTGTCTGCCTGCCTGTCTGCCTTTTTTTCTATCTATCCTCTATCTATCTATCTATCCACTTATTTTACTTTCTATCGTCTATCTACCCATCTATCACCTATCTTCCATCTATTTATTTCTCTACATATTTTTTCTTCCTTCTGTCTTTCCTTCCATCCTTCCATTCTTCCTTCCTCCCTTCCTTCCTTCCTTTCTTCCTTTCTATATATCCATCTGTCTACCTATGTTTAAGGTTTGCAGCAAAGAGAAATTGATCTTAAATTTACTTTGTTCACTCACAGGCTTCTATTTTGAACAGAGAGTAGGAAAGTAAGTTCAACACATTTTTATATGTGTGTCTATATGCGTATGTATATATATGTAATATTACACATTGCATATATATAATACTAGAGATATGTATAAACAATCTATATTCATACATACAATATTTGCAAAACACTTTCCATACTTAGCCTCACATCAACCCTGCAGCATAGGTACTATGGGTATCATTATCCCTCATTTAGACATTAAGCTCAGATTGAGAGAGTTTAAGTGACTCTTCCAAGGTCACACAACTAGTAAGTATCAGAAGAGGACTTTGGTCCCAGATCTTTCCCACTTCCTAGTCTCCCTTTTCACTATGCCCTTCTGCCTAGAAAAATGAACAAGATGACCATCCAGAGACATGTCTCCTTTGCCAAGGTCTGGTCTGTATATTTTCTCTTTACCCAAATCAGACAGAACTCAGTTTTGCTATTGCTTTGAAGTGCTCAATTATATCCATTTACAGTAGTCGCAGAGCAGCAAAAACTGTGTTTAACAGAAGTACATAGGGAGTAAGCTGGAAGAAGACACAGCCGTGCCAATTCCTACTGTCTACACTCTTATCCAGGAGAGATTCTTGTGTCTGTCATAATTAAATCTCAATGGTAATTTTTTTTTCTGCTGAGTCTGGGTAGACTTCTGTTAAAGATATGCTTATCCACTGTTAAACACTATCTTGTTCAAGTAAATGCTGGTAATTATAAATCTGTATGTTTAAAATGTGGGCTTTCATAAAGTCTCTTTAGTGAAGTAGGAGAAGGAGATGAAGGAGGAGGAGGAAGAGAATAGAGAATATGATGATGGTATGATAATGAGAATGAGGATAAAACTTTCCTTGAAGTGAATGCTTGTGATTCCAGACAGGGAGAATCCAGACAATGTGGGGAGTATTTCCATGTGAGAAAGAGACAGCAAGAGAGAAAGCTGGGAGTATTTATGTCAGTCTCTGCCTGGGTTATAATTCATGCAGGTAGGCTAGCGTCAAGTGGAAATTGACCTCTTTATGTCCTGCCTTCCAGAAAATGAAGCAATTGTCATATTAAGGGATTAATCCTTATTGTGTGGAGCAGATTTATTGGAGTAACCAACTCCTTGGAGATGGCTTATTAATTTGCTTCATATGAACCAGGAATCTATACTGCATTCAGGGTCTGGTGCAGGTTACTGGTCTTTCCATTTCAAAACTACTTAAATCTTAGATTTCTCCTTTCTTAGGGAGCTTAGGAGGATAGATGGGTCACAAATAAAGCGGCTATGAGAAGCAATGTTGAAGTTTTTTTTCCTTGTGATTTTTTGAAGCCTGAAAACATCTTCATTTGAAAACATTCCCATTTGAAAAACCGGAATAATTCCTGTAAAGGCATTTTTTAAACTTTTCCAGTATTCATATCTAAGAACATAAAATATTTTCAGAATACAAGTACATTTACCAAGAGCAAATGTTTAAACAAAAGAACCAGGGTTCTTAATGAAACACCCTCAGGAAAATGTTTAAACTTTGCCCTTAAGTTTACTTTGTTCACTAATAGGCTTCTATTTCGAGTAGAGAGTAGGAAGGGTAAGTTCAATGTGTTAATAAGAAAAAAGTAATAATATTTAATTAATTCTGGCTGAACACACATGGTTTAATATACTTGGCAATATCATTCCATCACATGATATGATAATTTAATGGAACTTTTTTATTTAAATTGCTGGCAAGTTTATGAAATTATAAAGCAAATAGGCCATGCACTTGGGTGTAATTGACTGTATAAATGTGTTTTATGCTATACTGTTGGCAAATTAGCCAATCCCTGTCACAGAATCAATTATTATCTAGCTGAATTCCACAAACACAATAGCAGAAATATTGCATTTATACGAAAAAACACTATGATTGTTAATCTTGCATTGTGCATCTTGAAACAAGGCAATAAACATTCCCACACTGGATAATCGTCTTAAGATAATGTCACTGCCAAATGAGTGCACATTTAAAGATTCCTTGTTGTTGGAGGCAGATCTTCTGGCCCTTATTTGTGGCTGCCTCTCCGGATCAATGAAGGGATAATGGAGGCTTTTGTGGCTCAAGTCAAGTAGGGCTAGTCATTTAACCTCCATTTAAGAAAGATGGACTGCCCAGACCCAACATGATACCTTGCAACCACACCCACTGCTCCTAAGGCTTTCATGGGAAGGGTGACGTTTTCTTACTAAATTCCTCAATTCAGTGAGGAAAGAGCCATGCTGCCAGAGACCCAGAGAATGGTCTGGCTTCATCAATTTCGAAGGTGGGCCAACAGATTCTGGGCAGATTACCTAAAACAAAGCTAGAGAAGAAGCAAGGACGATGCCTCCCACATGCTTTTCCTTTCCCGTACAATTGCTCTTGGCAGTATTCCCAGCATAGGCTGCCATAAGCTACAATGAACTGCCCATCAAAGGACATTCTCTAGGTAAACATTCCAGGTTTGGAGGCCAATGGGGTGGTGCTCCAGTCACTGAAGAATCCCAAGGAATCTTCAGATAGTGCCACATTTGAGAATCCCAGGAGAAGAGTTGCCCAGTACGCTAGACAACAGGTTTTGGCAGAGCTCAAGATGGAAATCCATACCAAATGAGCTTCTTACAGAAGCTGATAAGAGACCACGTCCATGATTTAATGCAAATTGCCTTAATGTTAAAATATGGTCTGGAAGCAATGAAACATGGAAGCTATATGCAATCAGGATATTTTTCCCTACTTGAACAGAGCTCAATATTTTTTTTTCTGAAAAATAACAGTAGAAACAATTCTTTAGTCACCTGAATGGATCCTTTTCTTTCTCTGTAACTTTTTCATATTTCTATTGAATTCTGAGACAGCATGTAGTTGGGGACACAGTTCTGGACTTAGATACAGGAAGGCCTGCATTCAAAGCCCTCCTGAGAAACTTATCAGCTGGGCCCCTCTGAGAAACACATTGAACTTCTCCTCATTTCAGCTTTTTCACCTATACAATGATCTCAGTGGTCTCTAAGGTCCTTTTCATTACCAAATCCATGACCAAATGTTGTTGTTCTTTGGTTTGTTAGTTTTGTATTTTGACTTGGGTGTGTGTGTGTGTGTGTGTGTGTGTGTGTGTGTGTGTGTGTGTGCATGTTTAGATCTGTCCTTGTCAAGCTGGAAATGCAGAGGCTACTTTTATCAATTCCACTCCAATGGCACTGGAGCTTTCACCAGCTGCAGTTCCAGCGTGGGCTGGTTTAGCCTTCCTTTGATGGGCTGCTGCTTCCTTGTTTTGGGGGGGAGGTCATCATATTAATGCCTAATTTAGTCTGGACATCCAAGAAGCTTAACTGATTGCAGTTTAGTACTCTTGAACTCAAGAAATCCACCAACTTCAGCTTCCCTTGTGGCTGGATCATGATAACAACAACAGTAAGAGGCATGTGACAAAGTCTGGAGACCTTATTATACCATTATATTTACAGATGATTAATAACACCTAGGTACTTCTGTAAAAATTTAGGTGATTTAGGATTTTGCTTAAAGGTGCTTAGAAAGAGATTAAGGCAGGATTTTTTGGCTTTGATAGACACAATATTTTTTGATTGCTCTTCTAACATTTCTCTGTTTTAATTGCTTTCCTAGAATCTTTTGACTTCTACTTGTGCCTTGACTCAAATTACTTCAGATTACCCACCATTTGGCCATGGCTAAGATGAGATCCTGAGAGAGGGGGAAAGAGAGAAAGATAAAGCGTTCATTCTGAAATGTTCTCTTTCTTTGTGTGCAGTTAACACATAGAATGGTAAATGATGGAGGAGTCTTGAGGAATAGAGAAAGGGATATGAGAAATTACACATCAGAGGATCTCCATGAAATAAGAATCTAAGTCATCAACTATAAGTGTGGGGGTTGGGGGTATGATTGGAATTTTGAGAAAAGACATACACTTTGGAACACACATTGTGAGGGATGATATGGGGTCAATAAAAGTAGAGGAAAAGAAGTTCTGGGAAGCAGTAAAAACCCAACTGAAATTATTCAAGATGAGGAGAACCAACTTCATTTTATGAATTCTCCCAGTGATGTCAAGAAACTTGAGAGCTACATGGGTAGTGTTATTTGAATATCAAATATAGTATTCTTTCCATTGCACTGTGTAGACCTTTAAAGAATAAAAATTTTGAAAGACAGAACAGAGAGATTGCTGAGTTTAGATTCAGAGAAACCAGGTTCAAATCCCAGCTCTGACAGCTGTGTGATCTTGGGCAAATCCTTTCCATTTCCAAGCCCTGGGGATATAAAGATGAACGTGAATGAAGTCTTTCCTTCAAGAAGTTTCTATTCTATTGGGGGAGTCCAAATAGAAATTGATTCCTGTTTTCAGAAGTTCCTATTTACCAGTGATATTATGATAATTTCATCAAACCCCAAAATAGTGCAGAATCTCCTATATGAGATTTACAGTAAATCAAAAGAATTTAGTCCAATTTCACACATTTTAAAAAAGAGAGTAAAAAATGCCCATTGTCCAGATTATTATATGAAATTGAATAGATAATCTGTAGAGCTAGTCTACTAACATTTATACATCGGGCACATGCTGCATATGGACAATGAGTTGTACCCAGAATTAATAGGAAGACAAAAATGGGTTGAATTGCCTTTGGGAAACTATGACACATTTAATGACCCTAAACTTCTCCCTTAAATGAAGACCCATCCATTTGGCAGCAGTGTTCTTCTGGTAATGCTATATGGCTATGAGTCATGGAATATCAGTCTCTGAATAACTCAAATTGAGGGTCAGCCAAAGAGCAATGGAGAGGCATGTGGTGAGTGTGAATAAGTTGTGACACATTACAAATGAAGAATCACACTGAAGGAGTGTGGCAAGGTGTTGTTGTTGTTCAGTCATTTTTCAGTCACGTCCAACTCTTCATGTACCCATTTAGGGTTTTCTTGGCTAAGATACTCAAGGGATTACTTTTCCTTCTTCATCTCACTTTACAATTGAGGATCTGAGGCAAACAGGGTTAAGTGACTTGCTCAGGGTCACACAGTTGGAAAGTATCTGAGACCATATTTGAACTCAGAAAGATGAGTCTTCCTGACTCCAGGCCCCACACTCTATCCACTGTGACACCTAGCTGTACATGAGACAAGGGACATGGGACAAATTAGCTAGTTCTGTGATGTAGCAAGAGTGAAACAATAGAATAACATTATACATAATATAATAACATAATAATTTATTATCTATCAATATTATATCAATAATTAATGGCTTAATAATATCATGTATTAATAATAACTTTTCTTTATCTTTTATTTACTTTTATAGTCTATTATAATAGTAGGAATTTTTTCATATTTTTGTATTTATATTTCCAATGCCTAGCACAGTGCCTAGTATAAAAGGTGCCTAATAAATACTTGTTGATAAATTATCAATAGTTGACCTAGATTCAGGTGTGGCATGGTGGAAAGAGCCCTGGATTCAGAAATAGAAGATTTGGATTTGAATCCTGATTCTGACAATGTCTGTGTGAAGTTTAAGTCACTTGATGTTCCTAGGGCACAGTTTTTTCCATGTAGAAAATGAGGCATTTGGTATTAGATGGTCTTTAAAGTCTTGTCCAGTTCTAAATATATGATCTCTGTGATATTTATCAATGTGACTGCTTGATTCATTCCTGTGAATCATTTCCCCTCTGTGCCCTAGAAGACAGTCCCAACAAGTTGCTTACTGTAGCATGAAGAATTTTCACTACCTAGTGGTCAATCTTGTGGAGATGAGTCATGCCAAGATTATCTAGACTAGATTCATTGGTGGGCAGATATTCAAAGCCTTTGTAGCTTGGTGAGATTTATGAGAGTTTAGTCTTGGCTTGACCCTCTGCTGTTGAGAACCCAAGACCAATTACTGCCCAAAACAAGGCATCAGAAAAGGGCTTTCATAGATTCTAGGATCATAGATATAAAGCTGAAAGGGGTTTTAGGGACACATTAGGCCAATCCATTATTTGACAGATGAGGAAACTTGAGCCCAAAGAGGTAATTTGAGTGAAGTCACAGACAGTAAGTAGAAGAGCTGGGATTCAAATTTTGATCTTCTGACTCCAAATCTGGTATTCTTTCCATTGCAGAATACTGCCTCACAATTTCACACCATGCTCCTCCTGCCATCAGTATAATACACATAGCTGGGATAAAAGCCTAAAGAAATTTAAAAAAAAAATGGATGGTCTCAACTCACCAAAAAACAGAACTTAGAGAATGATAATAATAATAATAATAATGCAATATCTATGCCCATGATAACTAACATTTATATAGTGCTTTAAAGTAAGCAAAGCATTTTACCTAAATCATCTCACTGAATCTTTACAATAACTCTATAAGATAGGTGCTATTATTACCATTTTAGAGATGGGAAAATTGAGGCTGACAGAAGTTGAGTTATTTGCCTAGGGTTATCCAGCTGGCAAGTGTGTTGTGCAGGGTTTGAACTCAATCTTTCCTGACTCTGAGTTGAGCACTCTTTCCACTGCGTCATCTCACTGCATCTAGAGCAATGAAATCACTACAGGTATTGCTTCAGATTTCAAGCCGGTGACATAAGAGGAGGAGTAAAAAAATCTATTGAAAATGCTGGAGGCAGCTCCAAATATTTGGCTTATGCATGACCTTCTGTTGGAAAGAGCCATGCCAGATTTAGAGTAATGCACGTGTATTTCTAAACAACACCTTCAAAAATTCACAATTTCATCAATATCAAGCACCTTTTCCACCATTTTTGGACCACAATCCCATCCTTTCTTAGTGTGTAGGCTTGACATCTTGTGGTGACCAGAAAATTATGTCCTCTGTTGCCTGAACATCTGATTATGAGCTTCTCTGAACTTTGCTTAGACTGGTCCTCCATAGACGTTCATGAGGTACAATAGAAACCTATTCTCAGAGCCCTTCCATCTTGGTAGAATGTGCTAGAACTTATGCTCAAAAAGCAGAGCCCACAGTCACGTCCATTCCATGAAGTGGCCTTCATTCTCCTTGAGAAGGATACCGATGGAGGAAACAAAAATGACAAATTTAACTGTAGGTAAACACTTCCTACTTTATTTGGGGCTCAGGAGAGATTTTCCTTTGTTCCACAAAGGGCAACATTAGAATGAAGGCTTCAAGAAAATACATGAGATCCTAAGAAAATGTTACATGTGAAATGGATTCTACATTTTAAAAAAAGGCAGTGTGATCATGATATGTACCAAATTAAGTCATGCTATAGGTTTAACTAATAAACCCTTGTGAATTCACTTTATTTCAGCCACGGCAAACAGAATACAGCAAATTAAAATGTGAGAGAAAAAAAATGAACAGTACACTCTGCCTTTTTACGAATGTTGAATTTCCAGGGAAAAGGGGTAGAGGACAGTATCATTTTTCCTTGGGTATGCCATGCAGAGATGTGATAAAGGAGGAGTTGGGCCCACCTGGATGACAGCACCTCATCTGACTCTGCTGAAAAAAGGAGAATTGATCTTTCCCTGGGACATGATTCAGGTAGAAGCTCATGGGATCATTTCACATGCCACATAGCTTTGGGAAACCAAGAGAACTTGGAGAAAGTAATTGGTGGTTTCCTCTGGAACTAATAAATATAAGGAGGTTCAGAGAATTGAATTTCACAGGAATAATTTTTACCTAGACATGATTTCTGTCCAGTGGAAAACCTATGTCCTTCCAAAGCCATTTTGCTAAATTGAGAAGATGGTTTAGGTTATGGTGGGTTGAATTGTGCTTTTGTGGTCTCTCATTCAATGGAGGGGGATGGAATAGGGAGACAGATCCCTTTTATTTCACATACTCCTATGGAGCTGGAGATAAAGCAAATCTATGAGGATAAAATTCAGAAAGCACCCATTCATTTGCATGTGATTCATGCCAGAGATCTGCCAAAAAAGTGTAGATATGAATCAAAAAATTTTGTGATTCATTATTCCCCATATAGAAGTAATTATCTATGCCCATGAGATTCTCCCAAAGGGACAGAATGATATTTAAAATGGAAGAATTTATAGCTCTCACACACTATTTGCATCTTGGGGGAAAAAAAAGAACCTGTGATAAGATTTTTGAAAGGGATTGTGTGAGATTTCTTGAAGCCCCTAGGGCCATAGAGTCCCAATGAATCTTGCCAAATATCACAGAGTGTACCAAACTCCAGCTTGAGAAGCAATCCTAACCTCAATGAATTGGGTGTGGACTTTTCATTTCTTAAGGTGCTGCCCATCAGAAATCCAAATAACAACTCTTGCACCCCAAACTGTCTCCAGGACATTTTCTCAAGTGTCTTGGTACTTCCCCAGTGTCAGAGAAAATGGGAATTAATTTAAAGTGATTGATGATTTGGCAGCTTCCAAATGGGGATGAGTCATTCCTTCCCTCCTTGGCAGTCAAGACCAAGTTGGGGTTTCTTGCTTCCGGCAGCCCACCAAGGTAAATGTCTCCAAGGGTTTACACTGAGGGACTTTACTCTTTTGTCCCCTTTCACAAACTAGCCTGGATTTCTAAGAAGGAGAAGGGTAAAAATCCATGATGCTTAATAAGTCAAGCATCCACTTCAAAATTTCCAATCAGATTTGGCCCCAGTGAATGTCAGAATGAAAAATTCCAGGCTACTTGGCCAAAAATAACCCTGGGTGTGAGACTTCAGGCAAATTTATCCCCAAAGTTTTAAACAGTAATAATGGCTAGCATTTATATAGGTTCGTGAAGTATTTTACAAAGATCTCATTTTATCCACACAAATCCCCAGGAGGGAGATGTTATTATTATCCCCATTTAATATAAAGAAACTGAGCAGCAGAGATTAAGAAACTGGCCCAGTTGGTAAATGTCTGAGGCCAGATTTGAACACAGGAATCTTCTTGATTCCAAGTGCAATACTCTTATCAACTGTGCTACCTAGTTGTCTCTCTGGGGCAAAAAGAAACTTGTTGCTCAGTATTGGCTACCTCTAATAGGCAAGAATCTGGACGTCACTTATCATCTGCTTCAGTTTCCTCAACTGTAACATCAAGACAATAACAGTACCTATTGTAGGATCATTGTGAAGATCAAATGAGATACCTGTAAAAAAAAAGTGCTTGGTACAATGCCTATCACATAGTAGGGGTTAACTATATAAATGCTTGTACCCCTTCCTTCATCTTTCTTTCCCTCTCACTACATGTCATTAATTCTTTCCTGAAGGACTGTCAAAGTAGAAAATAATCAATTTAAGAGACCCTTAAAAGTTTGAATTAATTCCACAGTTGATAAGTGGTCAAAGGACATTAACAGTTTTCAGATGAAGAAATCAAAGCTATCAGCAAACACATGAAAAATGCTCTAAATCATTAATAATTAGAGAAGTGCCAAGTAAAACAACTCCAACGTACAGCCTCATACCTATCAGATTGGCTAAGATGACAGAATGAGAAAATGACAAATGATGGAAAGGATGTGGAAAAATTGATGCACTGATGCATGTAGAGCTGTGAACTGCTTTAATCATTCTGGAGGACAATTCAGAACTCTGCCCAAAAGTCTATAAAACTACCTATGCCCTTTAAGTCAGCAATACTGCTACTAGGTCTGTACCCCAAAAAAAGTTCAAAGAAAAAAGAAAGGAAGCCATATTTATAAAAATATTTAAAGCAGCTCTTTTTCTGGTAGCAAAGAGTTGAAAACTGAGAAGATGCCCATCAATTGAGAGATGGTTGAACAATTTGTAGTTTCAGATTGTGACAGAATACTATTGTATGATAAAAAATGATTAAGGTAATGGTTTCAGAAAAACCTGGGAAGACTTACATGAACTGACACAAAGTGAAATATATAGAACTAGCAGAATATTTGTACATAGTAACAGCAATATTGTAACACTAATCAACTGTAAAAGGCACTACTCTGATCAATACAATGATGCATGGCAATTCCCAAAGACTCATGATGAAAAATGCTATCCATCTCCAGATAGAGAACTGATGAACTCTGAGTACAGATTGAAGCATATTTTTTTCACTTTATTTTTTTCAACATGGCTAATATGGAAATGTTTTGCATGAATTCATATGTATAATGGATCTCCTATTTCTTGCCTTCTTAGTGGGTGGAAGGGTGGACAGAGGGAGAAAATTTAGAACTGAAAATAAACATTTAAAAAATTAAAAAGGAAAACACTGAGCAACTAAAAAAAAAAAAGAAAGTTTAAATTAATCCATTGCAGACTCAAAATCATTCCCTATCCCCTCAATCATATTATCTAAATTTTGAAGTGCCTCACGGCTACCTATTGGCTTTAGCAACCAGTCAGGGATTAACATGAATTTTTCAAGGAAACTCTGAGGTAAACCATTTCCCATTCTTCAAGTTCTCTTCCTCTTATCAATAGCCATGGTATATCCCAAGAGGCTCTGAAAATTCTAGAAACAACCTGAGGGTAGGTGATGGAAAGCCCCAAATTCCTACATAGCACAGTCATATACACATAAATACACATACATATGAATCTGCTCATGCAAAATATTGTTCGTGTAGTTTCATATGTATATATGTATGTATGATATTTATTCATGCAAAAGGGAAAAACCATGCAAGATATTGCCATTCATATCTTGGAGGACATTACATCTAGCCATATCCTTTCACCAGACTTTGTACCCCTCTAATTTTTCTGCCATGTCACTCTTCCAATGCTGCTATTGCACTCTCTTGCCTTCAGGGCATAATTGGTGAAAACTGACTTTATACAGCTATTTCCAGACACTATATCTTACCTTACTTGAAGATCTTCCTTCCATGTCACTGCATGTACTACTGCCCCTGTTCCCCTCTCCCACTGGGGGTGGGGGGGGGGAGATTTTTCTCTGAGTTCAGTAATCCAATCAAGTACTTTTAGAAAGGATGTAACAATTGATTACCCTGTGACTCCACTCACCATCTCTGTCACATAACCAGTCCTTGGCTACTACTTTGCTGTATGTATCATCTCTCCCTTTTAGAATATAAATTCTTTGGTGACAGGGACTATCACTATTTTGTATTTATATCCCCTCTGCTTAACATGGCTCCTGGCAGAGAATAAGCATGTAATAAATGATTTTCCTCCATTCAACTTTGGCACATAGATTTTATACCTCAATCTGTTCCCACATAGTTTTAATTTCTCCTACCAGGTCTCTGCATTTTTAAAGCTTTTAATTCCATGTAGTTTTGAGATTATGATTATTTGGTATGATGAAATTTATTTAAAATATTGTCCTTAATTTTTTATGAGTCAATGTTATATTTGAGCAGCTGTGGGCAATGGTGTTGTCTTGTGAAAAATGCTCTAGTTGTAGAATAATTCATTTGTTGAATTCTCAAGAATATTTGGGGGTTTGTGTTTGTAAAATGGGGAGACATCATCTTGTTAGTTTTATGTAAGATAACAAGCTTTCGATTTATAATGTTTGTGATCTGATTATGTCTTTCAGGGCATCCAATAGTTGCTCAATTTTGACAACTGCAAATGGTAGGTAATATGGTTTTCATTATTTCATTATATCAAAAAATAGATGCAGGCTCTTTAAGGACAATCTTAGCCTTGCTGTAATTTCTAGCAATCATTTCTTTATTGGGAATCACTATCGCAAAGGCATCTATTTCTGTAGATAACTCCACATGACTTGGTCATTTGTTTAATGCTTCTTCATCACAGGATCATCAGTTGAGTTCATAGGGAAGTCACCTATTGAGGAACTTTTGATTCTACTCTTGAATCTTAGCTATTTCATAGGCTCTCTCCAGAAGCTTTCAGTTACATACGGCTCCCCCAGTGACACATACCCATTGTTTTTATTATACCTTTATATAAAGTACATTTGTTTCAAAAATGTTTCTATAAAATTTTAGCCTCATAGCATGTGCTCTGAGAAGATCTCTTTCAAAAAAGGTTTTATTGATGTTCTTTTCTGTTCCTTACATCACAATAGTTATTCTAAGTATACCTTGCCTTCCCAGAGAACCATCCCATGCTAAAAATCATATTTTTAGAGATGAAAGAAAAATTGACAAAACAATTGATTCATGAAAAAGCTCAAAAACTTAGGCAATGTGTAATACACTTGGCCATCCCACTTCCATGAAGGGGTAATTTGGGTGGGGGAGGGTCTTGAGAAAGCCTCTTAATAAATATATTCCTTCCAGATTAGGGTGATGAACCCCATGCTCCATGAAAATCATGCGGCTATTTATTTGGACATCTTCTGGATCAATTCTTGTTAATTGTTTTTTATTTTTATAATTATTGCTATTGTTACTATGGTTAGTTACCATTGTCATTTCTGATGAATTTTAGACTGAGGTGGACCTGGTATAGGTTGCTATTCTATTTTTCTTTTATGTTGAATGTTCAGTGGGAGATAGTAAAGGGATACATCATCTATCAGTTTGTGAAGAAGTTTCTAGTCGATAATCTTGGTTACTTGATCATGCTTTTTTAAGTATTTAGTAGGTGCTACATTTTTGTAGCCTTCATCAGTTTATATTTCTTTGCATAGAAATAACGTACTTCTAGAAAGCACAAATACTTTAATTAAGTAAATAAACAGTGTCAATTAGATATTAAGAATTTTCCTATAACCTCATCACTTCTTACATACCAGCTTCCAATCAAGTTTAAAGGTTCATAGGACTTTGGCTGTTGGATAAAATAGATAACACCACACAGGAACTACCTTGTAATTGGTTGAGATCATGTCACCTCTCTTGGGCTGGATGTAAAAATAGCCCAGTAAAGTGCAGTCAAGAGGGGAAGGACTCCAGGTTCATAAACCTGACAAGGAGTTGCACTTGGACTTGTTGAGAAGGGAGAATTACTCTCGTCTCCTGCCCTCTATTTAATATGTCAATGGAGATATGGTGCAGAGACCAGGCATCTGAATGGAAGCAAAAAGGTATACAGAGATTAATCAATGGTCACCTAACAATAGAGAATCTATATCCAGGAACAAAAATAGGTCACACCTGGACAACCACAGACACAAGTTAAGGACAGCTGCCTGAGGTAGGAAGCAACTTCAAAGAGTGTGATTCTTTGCACTAGAACATAATACAGTCTGTAAACCATACAAAAGCTCCAGTCCTCAGAATCTAGCACAGTTCCACATAAAGGGAACTTCATGAGGATACTAAGAAGGTTAAAAAAAAAAGATTTCAGATAACAGGGGTTGTGAGTTAACACTTTGGCAAATGTCTTTAACACAGGGCACTTTGCTACTAATCCTTTAACTTTAATGACATTTTCAATGGGGGTAGGGAAGAAGAGAGGAGAGAGAAATGGGGATCAATATCCTCTATCCCAATCCTTTTTATTCCCTCCCCTTACTATGCTTACAAGAATCCTTAACCTAGAGTACATCCCCACTTAAATCACTACTTCACTGGGCTGTATTGTAGTGTGATTCCATCTTCTCAACCAATTACAAAATGTTTTCTATATATCTGCCTTTCATCCAAAGATCAAAAATCCCATAAGTCTTTCAATTTAAATCAGATTGTCTACACATTGTGATGACATTATAGGAAAATTATTCGTTAATTCACTCAGTTGAGTCAATTAAGGTGTCTATGCCTTCTATAATTACATTAATTGGAGTGGAAGGTGGACATTTCCATCTTCATGTCTGAAAAAAACCTGGGCTCCCAAAAATGAGCTTTTTACATTTTCTGGTCATAGCCACCTTTTCCTATATCACTATCATGATGTATTCTAGTTCTAGAAATGAATCTTAAAACTACCTTTTGACTTTTCTTTTTCAATATTTATTGATCGGGTTAGAGTATGTTGCCTAGTTGGTTATGACTATCGATATTATTGTTGTCATATATTTTCAGGAAGACTTTCCTATACCAGCCTTACAAGGGAAAAATGACTATTACAAAAGCATTCTTTGAACAAAAAATTACTCTTTCACTAGATGAAGGAGGTGATTCATCTTGGAGAGAAGAGTTTAAGAAGGGGATTGTGATGGAAGGAGACTTAGACTCCTTGGAAAACCTCCCACTTTGAGGGAGGACCAAAAGGAAGGAAAAGAGGGCATATAACAAAGTATGCCTAAAAGAGAATTTGAAAATAAAGTGACAAAGAAATTAAGAGTACCAGTGTGCAAAGTAGAAAGTGAACCAGTAAGGGGAGGGGATAAAAAAAACTACAAACTCAGAGATTCCGGTGCCATGTTGCTACCAGTCATTCATTGTGTTCAATTCTTTGAGCAAGGAACGTGATCTTCATCTTTAGTTTGCAGTTAGATAATCTTCTCATCTTCAGTTTACTCAGTTGTAAAATGATGTAGTTAAAATATATGATATCCCTGGCCCTCCCCTATTTCTAACATTATACTCAGTTTCTTGTTTCAAGTCTTCAGTTCATGCACAGAAAAAGTAAATCCGATATCACCACTTTCTGTTAGGCTTCAATCTCATCTGTCCACCAAAATCTACATAATTAAACCATTTCAATTATTGCTTTTATAATGTTTATGTGTGTCACTGTGGACTAATAATTCTGTGACTAGTATTTGATTTTTTCCTTGCTCCCCATTCTCTTCTCTATAAAAGCAGAGCTATATTCTTAGGCCTTTCCTATTTCCTCCCTTGGCCATGGTTTAGGTTGGGATCCCTTCTCTATTCACCTCCTTCTCCTTTCTACACAATTTTCTCTTGATTTTTTTATATTTGGGGCAAAAATCTGGATAAAGGAAATATTCAGATAAGAAGCATTCAGAGTATATCCCAATGTCTTACTGTTACAGGTATGGGGAAGGGAACTTGGTGAAAGAGCAGATCTCTTTTTGCAACTTGGTTCAGTCCTTGGAAGTATGACCAACTGGTAGCTTCAACCCAAATCTTTTGTTCTGAGATACTTGTTGAGGTTCAATGTCCCTCACTCAATCCCTCTTTTTTCTGCAATAGCTTTGACCTCCTTCCAAATTTCTTTTCAGTTTTTGCTCTCAGTCCCACCTCTTTGCTGCTTTTTCTCTCCAATTCCATTACTGAGGTCCAAGGTGAGACTGGGAGTTCTGCCTTTCCCTGGTTGCCAAGGCACAATTTAACTATTCCATTCTTTCCTTTCAGTCCATGTTTTGTTTGCTAAGTCCCTCTAAGAACTAAGGGTATAAGTCAAATGTGATTTTTGACCCAAAGATCTCAGTAATCCCAAGTCATTCTCAGGACCAAGCAAGAATTCTTATCACACCTATTACATCTATTTGGCAAAATTTGTGTAGGTAGAAGAGCAATAGTCATCGTTCACAATGCTATAAGAAGGCATACATTAAGACTAGAAAGTGATTTATTCTTTTCTTTCCTATTCAATGAAACCTGAAGGCTCATGGACATCTGGTTGATTTCAAATAGGTATCTTAACCATCAATCAAAATTCTGTCAACTTTGAGATTTGCAAATTAAATTCAACAATTTGGCATAATGAAAAGTGAGCAGAATTTCATAAAGTTTAATATAAAAATTCTTACCCCCACATTGTGTCAGTGTTTTTTTTTTTAATCATTTGTCAGGAAATCTTTTCTAAGACTCTAAGCTCATATTTACCAGCCAGATTCCCATCTGAAGAATGTTACTGAAATATCTGATCTTAAAATGAAAGGTTAATGTCAATGTCACCACATCCTGTGTTAAATCTGAAACTATTCACTGAGGTCCCATGTTATATCATTCCCTACCATCTCTGACATAGCCAAGTCTATAGATGGATATAGATAGAGATAGAGGCAGATATAGATATATACAGATAGATAGATACAGATACACAGATAAATATATATAATACATAGGTATAGATATACAGATAGATCTATAGGTATACACATAGATATATAGGTATAGATCTAAATAGATTTATACTTATAGATCTATATGTATCTACTTATATATCTAATTATATACATCTGTGTATCTATATTTATCTATATGTATCTATATATCTCTCTATTTCTATATTTCTCTAGGAAAGAAAAAAAAACACGTGAATTATGTAATCTGGATTTTACAAACTATTTCCCAAAGAAATGATGCAATTAGCTAGTCAATGAAACAACCAAATGACCAAATCAGCATTCACTTATTAAAGACCTATTAGGTGCCAGGCAGTGTGTTAAATATTCAGGAAAGACCAACATTAAATGGTCCCTGTTCTCAAAATGTTTATATTTCACAAACAACCAAAAACAGACCTATGAGGAAATCTTTGTATTATTTTCATTACACACATTTTTTTATCTCTTACACCATGTGGAAGAAATTGATGATTTGTTTTTGAAGCTGGATAAAGCAGAACTCATTCCATCAGTCCACTTCTCCAAGGCTAACAGTTCCTGACATAGGTATTCATTCATATTCCTTACTAACCTGAGATCACAATTCAGAGTCGGAATTCAGGGGGATTATACGATACATGAATTGAATATTGGAGTTCAAATGATTCTATGATGAGACTAATGCTTTGATGATGAGGTAATCACCCGGAAATGCTTCCTTCCTTTGTCTTCTTTTGGAATAAGTGGAGAGTTATAAATAAAATGTTGTTCAAGGAGGTGTATAAATAAATTGATATAATTAGGTGTCATAATTAGGTGCCCATTGCTGTTCCACACACATTTACATAATTGTCAGTGCTGAAATGAAAATACTTGTTTGTTAGAATTGCTTCTGTTAAAGATGATAGTTCTTTACTTAGGATAGCTTGTTCTAAGTGTTTGTTTGGAAAATATTCTAAACTCTGATTGTGGAATCATCATACACAGGCAAAAAATTTCCAAAGTAAACTAAAGGGAATCACCTCTCCTAACTCTTTATGCCTAAGCAGGTGTTGTTATTAAGAGTTTAAAAATAAATTGTGCAAGATGGCAGTCATCATAACTCTGGAATGCCTAAAACCAGCAGAGTACTGGTAAATGTTTAACAACAAGCTCTCCATAAAATCAAATAAAAATCTACCCATAACACACTTTTAAGTTTACTCTCCTTTACTTTTTAAAATCTAGACAATCAATAAAACAATAAATCAAGCCCTGGTTTATAGTATTTGCAATTTTTCAAGGTGGAAATACACTAAAAATTTAATAATCAGGTCTGCTAAGTAGATTCTAGTTTACCTATCAATTCAGTCAATAATCATTTATAAAGTGCCTCCTATATGCCAGCACTGTGCTCAGGGCTAGGAATAAAAAGAAATCTAAAACAACAGTCATTGCCCTCAAAGAGCTAACAATCTAATGGAAGAAACAACATGCAAACATACAAACAAGCTGTTGTTATTCATCCTTCATTTTCTAAGAGGACCAATAACATCACGGGATGATGTCTTGACTTGTGCATGAATAGGGCTTGTGAAGCAGAGTTGCACAAAGCCATTAGCCTTACCCTGTCTTCCAGAGTCATCAAAACAAATTGGCCAGATAAAAGATGACTGGCAATGGCCCAGCATGCACTGGCTGATCTTGACTTCTTCAATGTCTGACAAAACTCTAAGCACTCCACAATTCTTGTTTCTTCCTTCTTCATGGATGTTGGAATAAATTGTTTTCATCTTCCCATTCTACTAGGGAAAGTCCCCACATGCTTGGATTACATATTCCCCCTAAGTCACCAATGAGTTTGAGGCCTGTTGGTTACCCTTAACCTGGTTTAACCCATCTGCCAAGATGGTTTTACCAGAGTGTGGCCACCAGACATGCTACAGCTTCTTGGAGTCACAGGTAAGAGCTGGGTGAAACTCAGATGAGTAGCCCTGAAAAGGCTCAGCGACCCCTCACACCAGAGGTGCTAGTCTTCCCTAAACACCCCATATAGCCCAAGCTAGATAGTGAATAAATAGGAAGTACTCAACAGAGGAAAAGCATTAACATTAAGAAGTTTCAGAAAGGCTTCCTTGTGGAAGAGGGAATTTTGGCTGGATCTTGAATAAAAACAGGCAATGCTGTAGACATAAATGAAGAGAAAGAGAATTCCAGGCACAGTTGACAGACAATCAAAATGTATAGAGTTCAGAGATGGAATGCCTTGTTCTAGAAACAATAAGAACTTACTATTCTATTGGAAATGTATGGGGTGAGGGGTAAGGGGTTGGTACTAGATCACAATAGACTTTGAATGCCAAATGAATTTCCCTAGAGTTCTTGAATAGGCTAAATCTCGGTTCCTCATCAGAATGTAACTGTGTAGGGAATATTGCCTTAAGGCAGTTAATTATGAATCTGTCTAATTCTGGCCAAGGAAAGAAAAACAGAGACAAAAAAACCACATTATTCCACTTCAATTATAGTGCACAGAACAATAGGGTGAGTTCATCAAACATTTTTTTAATTAGCTCCCATTGTTGCTTTAAGGTTTATGAAGAACTTTACATGTGTTATCTAATTGGTACTCCTAAGAATGAGTAGCTACTATTTATTTAGCTTTAAAGTTTGTAACACATTGACACATTCTCTCATTTGATAACTCCTTGAAACAGGTATTGTACATAAGGTTCTCCATTGATAATCGATCTCGAGTTTAAAGGGGACATCAGACATTGTCTAGTATTAATTCTTCATCTTACATATGAGAGAAATTGAGGCTTAGAAATGTTTAAGGACTTGCCCCTAATTATAGGTAGGATTTAAAAGCAGGTTTCTCCTGACTCAGTATCAGATACTCTTTCCATTGAAGCACTTTGACTTTCATAGCATCATAAAGCTGGTAGTAGAACTGGAAAGCATCTCATAGTCTAACCCTCTTACTTTACACTGAGGAAACTGAAGCATGGGTAATTTAAGTGATTTTTCCAAGGTCACAGAAGTAGAAAGTGGTAGGGTAGGAATTTGCACCCAAGTGCTCTGACTCAAGAACCTGCATGTATGCTCACTGCTCCTCCAGGTATACATAGAGTCATGTCCGTTTTGTGTGGAGATAATTGATTACATAAATATTTGCATGACCTGTGGTTTTTATTAGACAAGTCAAGGGCCATTAGCAATAGAATTTAGCTGGCTATCAAAGTTGTCACTGCATTCTTAGGAACTTTCCATACCATAGCAGCAACAAGAAAGGGTTAATAAACACTTGTTAAAAATCAGACAATGCTAATAGGCAAAGGCGAGTGTTGTAAAGTTTACACATTTGCTCTTGATTTGCACTGTATAATATCATCTAGTCAAACATTATTAAACTAATTATCATGAAAAGAAATAGAAAAAAATTTTTATTACTTAAAAAGCAAAGTGCTCTAATTACTCAGGATGTTAGGGCCAAATATTCTGAAGCCCAGTGCTCATAAAGTACATGATTAACTTCTATCAAGATTAGGAGGAAAGGAAACTAACACATAAACTGACTTTTTCCCCATAAAGGGAATCTCTTCCCTTTTCTCCAAGTCATAACAAGGGTGAGATGAAAGGGGCTTTGCCCAAGGGGCTGACATTTAGAATATCTCTTATGGCCCTTAACCTCCTTCAGGAGGAGAAACAGAAGTAAACTTAACACATGTTTAGTAAAGAAACTATTCCTTTCTCCTCTAAGACACTTTTTCTTACTATTTTTCCAAGTCAAAAAATTCTAAGTACAATCTTCATTGGCACACAATGAGGAGGGAGACTACATTTATGAAAGATGATGTGATATGATGGGAAAAGTGATGGATCTGGAAGACTTTTTGTCTTCAGGCTTGATCTTGAGCCCCAACTTTAACTCTTATTACCTGTGCATTGTTGGACACAACACCAATTTCCCTTCCTCGGGCCTCTGTCATCTACAAAATGAGAGAACTGGAGTTGTGATTTCTAATGTTATTGTACGTTATACCATTTTGGCAGACTGGTGAAATGTACAAATTCCTACTCTGAATAATGTTTTTAAATTAATGACATAAAATAGAGAAAGGAAACCAATTACAAAGGAAACCAATAATTTATATTCTTTAAAAATCCCACAAATGCATAGATCCTAGGTTAGAATTCCTAGACAAAACATTCTCCAAGGTCTTTTCCACTTGTACAACATACAATTCTATAAGAGTTTTTTTTTCAAGTTTTGTCCTTTAACCTTTAGTTTCTAATGTCCTTTTGATGTATAGTCATGGCTTTCCTTCAAAAAAGAGGTAAAAAATTTTTTTTCTCCTTTTCTTTCATTTCTCCACTAAAACATAAGTTACCAGCTAAGAATAGTATAGTGGGGGGGGGGGGAGGAGGGGAGGGAGATTGGACTAAGATGGAAAAAATATTGACTCTAATCTAAGATAAATCACAGCCTTGCTGTGACACCTTGGCAAATGACACTACCTCTCTGGATCTCGGTTTCTCTATCTGTGAAATGAAAGAATTGAGTGAGATGATCTTTGTAATTTTCCTCTCTAAGCTTCCTCCCACCACTACCACCTCTTTCACTTGAATCAACAAATCCAGCTAATCAAGAAAGAAAGGCATCACACAGTCTACTGTTATCTCTAGGATCAAATCTAAACTCCTTGTTTGTACAAGGTTTGAATCTGTTCAAAACCTACCCTTTTCCCAGATCTCCAGTCATTTAACATATTAACACTCCTTCAGGAACTCTGATCACACCATGCTGACCTCCTTGCTGTTGTTTGAACACAACTTTCCATGTCCAACCTCCAAGCTTTTGCCTTGGTTGTTCCCATGTCCCTATGCCTGGAATGTCACACCTAGCCCACCAACCCCTCAGATCCTTGGATTCCCTGGCTTCTTTTATTATGCAGCTTAAATGCCACCTCCATGAGATCTTTCCCCATCCACAATAGCTCCTACCACCTTACTCTTTAAGATGAAGTGTACTGGTAAAAGGTTAACAACCAGCTCAAAGGGGAAGGGGGGGGTGCAGTGGAAGAGTGGATGTACATAGTGTTATTGATATTTTTTCAAACACTTTCTTAAGTTGGAACACTGATGTCAAACTCAAATAGAAACAATCCCTGCAAGGCTACATATTTACTTAGAAAAACACAAATTAGCATTATCCAAGTTGTGTTATATTTTTGTTAAATATTTTCAAGTTATACTTGAATCTAGTTTTTTAACACTGTAGATACCAATTGCCTTTGGGGTGGTGGTTTTGACACCTGTCTTTAGATAATCAACAAAACAATAATTTGAGCTCTGATTTGTGGTCCTCTGATGATATCTGAGGTATTAATGCTGCCCCGGAAAATTCAAGAATCAGCAGCAATGAGCAGGTCTGAGCTGCCACCAGGACACCTGGCTCTAAAACTACTCTCCAAATATTCTTTATTTATCTTTCATTTACTGATTTGCCAGGACTGGTGTGTGTGTGTGTGTGTGTGTGTGTGTGTGTGTGTGTGTGTGTGTGTGTGTATTTTTAAACACTTTTTTAGTTTTATTTATTTTATTTTTAATTTGTGGAATAAAACAAGCATTTACATAACATAGTAGTTTTTTAAAAAGCTGATTGCACATGAAACTACAAACCTATTATATGCAAACGTGCTATTTCTTTTAAATTTATCTAAATTTTTCCCTCCCCCCCACAAAGATTGCTATCTATCATCAGATACAAATATGTATATATGTGTAAAATCATTCCATATACACTTCTCTGTTTATCAGTTCTTTCTCTGGCTGTAAATAACATCTTACTTCATATGTCCTTTGTACTTAATCTGGGTATTTGTAATAATCGAATTACTTACTGGCTTAAATTTTTCTTAAAAAATATTGTTGTTACTGTATACAATGTTCTCTTGGTTCTGCTCATTTTGCTCTTCGCTATTTCATTCAAGTATATCCATATTTTTCTAAGATCATCAAGCCTATAATTTCTTAGAGCACAATAATATTCCATCACAATCATACACCACAATATATCCTCAGCAATTAGCTTGTTAATTCTGGGAAATCTTAGGTTGTGTTAAGTGAGACTCCAGTGGGCTTATGCTTATCAAACCATATGAAAGTGTCACAGCATTCAGGTTTTAACCCCACATTTTAAAGGGATGGACAAAATGGAGAATGCCCCAAAACAGCAGACAAGATGATCAAGACCTCCAAGCCATGTCATATGATGGTCATTTTAAGAAACTGTGTTTACTCAAGCTTTAAAAGAGTTTGATTGGAAGGATGAGGACCAAAGCATGATAGATTTCTTTGAGCATATGAAGAGCTATCCCCTAAGAGGGGACTTATACTTCATTTATTCCACTGGCATTTATTAAGTGCCTAGTATAAGCATGTATAATGTGTTAAACAATACACATTCAAAGACAAAAATTAAAAATCCCTCCTCTTTGGGATCATACATTTCAGTGAAAAGATAGCAGTATCTACAAAGGAGAATAACTCCAAAGTATATACAAACTTGGTCTCTTGCACCCCAAAGATAGATCAGAGAGTAGTGGGGGAAGTGTTAAAAGGAGGTTGATTTAGACCAGATGTAAGGAAAACTTTCCCAATAATTAGAGCTCTTTGAAAGTGGAATGGGCTGCCTCTAAAGGGAGAGTGCTCTACCTCATTGGAAGGTTTCCAATCAAAAGTAGATAGATGACTGCTTAAGAAGTATGTGGTAGAGAATTTTTTTTCAAGAGTGTCTTAGACAAACAAGATGGCCACCAAGATTCCTTTCAATTCTGTTATTCTATGATTCTTTTTTAAAATATATATATATATATATATATATATATATATATATATATATTAACATATTATTTTAGAACTTTAAGTTCTAGATTCTTTCCCTTCTTCCCTTGTCACCCACCCCCACTGGAAAGACAAGCAATTCAAAACAGGCCATACATGCGTAGTTACGCAAAACATCTCCACAATGGACATATTGTGCAACACTGATGATATTTCCCTCCTTTCTATCCCACCGTCCACTTGTTCTATTCTCTATTTTGTCCCTGTCCCTTTACAGAAGTGTGTGCTTCTAACAACTCTCCCCCCTAACCTGCCCTCTCCACCCCTCACCCCCCCGCAGGACAAGATACCCAATTTAGAGTGTATGTCATTCCCTCCCTAAGCCAAATTCAATGAGAGTAAGGTTGACCCATTCCATTTTGCTCCCTGTTCTTCCTCTCCATTGTAACAGTTATCCCTTGCCTCTTCTATATGAAATGATTGACCCCATTCCTTCTCTCCCTGTCTCCTCTCATTCCAT
>CM053581.1:558025279-558046885 GCA_028627135.1 Pseudochirops cupreus | reverse complement strand
CCCATCACCCCTCTGACTTTCCAGTAGGGCAAAATTGATCTCCCTACCCCAGTACCTGTTTATTTGCCTCCTTCCTATTCCACCCCCCTCTTGTTCTATTCTCTACTTTGTCCCTGTCCTTTTGCAAAAGTGTGTGCTTCTAACAACCCTACCCCCCAACCTGCCCTCCCCTCCATCCTCCCTCCCTCATCCTCTTTCCCCCTACCCTCCTGTAGGCCAATATACCAATTTAGAGTGTATATCATTCCTTCCCTAAGCCAACTTCAATGAGAGTAAGGTTGACCCATACCCTTTTGCCTTCCTGTTCTTCCCCTCTATTGTAACAATTATCCCTGGCCTCTTCTATATGAGAGGATTAACCCCATTCTATATCTCCCTTTCTCCTCTCATATTATTCGTCTCCCACCTCTCAATTTCACCTTTTAAAATATTATCCCATCCTATTCAATTGATCCTGTGCCCTCTGTCTATGTACACATATATACACGCACTCTACATATGTATTCATACACATATATACCCTCCTCTATAGACATAAGTGTATGTGTATATATATCTATATCTCTCTATATCTATATCTATATCTATATCTATATCTATCTATATCTATATTCCCTTCAACTATCCTCAAACTGAGAAAAGTTTCATAAGTTATAATTATCATTTTTCCATGTTGGCATGTAAATAGTTCAACTTTAATAAATTCCTTATGAATTCTTTTCCATGTTTACCTTCTCTTGCTTCTTCTATTTGAATGTCAAATTTTCTATTCAGTTCTGGTCCTCCACCTCATTGAATGACCATATTTTCCCCTGGAACAATATACTTAATTTTGCTGGGTAGGTGATTCTTGGTTTTAATCCTAGCTCCCTTGATCTCTGGAATATCAGATTCTAGGTCCTTTTTTCCCTTAATGTAGAAGGCGCTAGATCCTGGGTTATCTTGATTGTGTTTCCACAGTATTCAAATTGTTTCTTCTTGGCAGCTTGTAATATTTTCTCCTTGGTCTGGGAACTCTGGAACCTAGCTATAACATTCCTAGGAGTTTTCTTTTTGGGATCTTCTTTAAGAGGTGATTGGTGAATTCTTTCAAGTTATATTTTGCCCCTTGGTTCTAAAATATTGGGGCAATTTTCCTTGAGAATTTCTTGAAGGATGCTTTCTAGGTTCTTTTTTTGATCATGGCTTTCAGGTAGTCCAATAATTTTTAAATTGTCTCTCCTGGATCTATTTTCCAGGTCAGTGGTTTTTTCAAGGAGATATTTCACATTGTTTTCTATTTTTTTTTTCATTTTTTTGGATCTGTTTAAAAGCATCTTGATTTCTCATAAAATCATTTGCTTCCATTTGCTCCACTCTAATTATGAAGGAATTATTCTATTCAGAATGCTTTTGAGATTCTTTTTCCATTTGGCAAATTTGAATTTTTAAGGCATTCTTCTCCTCATTGGCTTTTTGGGCCTCTTTTGCCATTTGAGTTAGTCTATTTTTTAAGGTGTTATTTTGTTCAGTCAGGTTGTTGACTCTCTTCTCATCATTTTCTTGCATCATTCTCATTTCTCTTCTCAATTTATCCTCCACTTCTCTTATTTGGTTTTCAAAATCCTTCTTAAGCTGCTCTATGGCTTGTAACGAGTCTACATTTTTCTTGGAAGCTTTTGGTGTGGGAGTTCTGACTGTGTTGTCTTTCTCCTGTTCCATGCTTTGATCCTTTTTGTCCCCAAAAAAGGAATCTAAAGTTCCATTGCTGTGCTTGCTTTGCTGCCTTTGCCTGCTCATGTTGCCAGTCAATTACTTGACTTTTAGGTTCAATAGAACTCTGATTTCAGAGGGGAGAGCTCTATTCCAAATCGCTGGGATTTTTGCAGCTGCTGGAGCTTTTAGGAGGCCATGGTTTCTGTATCCCTCACCAGCTTTGGCTCACTGAAAACATGCCTCAGGACCATCACCCAAGACCGATGATGATCCAGCCAGTTCAAGGCAAGAGCACTTAGCCTCTGAATGAACACTTGGCCCCCCTGCAATCTGCAGGCTGCAAGCTCTGAAGCAGTCATGTGGAGTGGCTGCAGTGCTGCAGCTTCAGCCGCTTCTAAGCCCTAAGGCAGTTGGCCGGATCCTCTCCCCCAATTTATCCAAGTTCCACTGACCTTTCACTCAATCCTTGTTTCTTATGGGTTGGTATTTCTGGAAAATGCCACAGTTGCCAATGATTTGCACTCCAGTGTGGCTTGTTCTGGCGGCCCCAGGGCTCTAGCTGCGGGTTCATGTGGTACTGGTCTGGGCTCCCAGCATGCCGCAGTGGACCCCTTCCCATCTGCCTGCCAGGCTGCCTTCAGCAGGAGCTTTGCCACTCTGCCAATTTCTGAGTTCTGGAGCTTTAAAATTTGTTTAGAGTCATATTTTATATGTATTTGAGGTGGTTATGGTGAGAACTGGGGAGTTTTGCTGCTTCTATGCTGCCATCTTGACTCCACCACCCCCCTTACTTTCACCTATCCAAGCCTTCTTCAGTTTCTATAATGTTGAAGAGCAAGTTTCACCATATTGTCCCATAATGTAATAAGTGCATGTGCCTATTGAAATATATGTTTAACTCATATAACCCATTCCTCCAATCCACTATTCCAGCATACATGTTTTGGGAGAAAACTCAAAGAAAATGTGTGTTCATCATCAGTTTCCTCACATCTTCCCCAAGAGTGATTTTTTTTCCCCTAAATGTCTGCTACTACCAGCCTCTTCTTTTCTAGTCCATAATCTACACTTCTTCCCATATTTTCTAGGACAATTATCAGAGTAAGAAGACTCACATTGACTTCCAAGAAAGGAATACTCATGGATGAGAATATGTTGGACATTCAGCATCCTGATGCATTGCCCAGGACTGCTTCCTTCTTAAAGCAACTAATCTACATAAATATATAAAAAATATGACCAGAATAATCATTCTAGAATAACAAAAAATGAATTATTTGGAATAAATTCACCAGTGGATGTGAAGATAATCTGGCAATAGAACATACACTAGAAAATAAAAGAACTTCTCCTGCTTACTTACTTATAGAGTCACAGAGTTGGAAGGGGCCTCAGAAGCCATTTAATCTAACCTCTACTAACTCTCTCTAGGGCAGAGCCAAGATGGCAAAGTAAAAGCAGTGACTTGCTTGAACTATCTCCCAAACCCCTCCAAATGTCTGTAAAAACTGACTCTAAACAAGTTCTAGAGCAGCAGAACCCATAAAATGACAGAGTAAAACAAATCACCAACCCAAGAAACCTGGAAAATCAACAGGAAGGATACATTGCAGCTGACTGGGAGCAGAGTACAGTATGGCAGGCCCAGACAGGGCTAGAGCAGGCCTCAAGGGACTAACTCTCTATAGCTTACCTAACAAATGTCCATTCACCCACCTGAAGACCTCTTTGATGTCTATGCTTTGAAAGGGGATGTCATCTTTTCTCCATTTATTTATTTATTTTTTTGGTTAGAAATCAGAAAGTAATGTCGGTTAGCTTAAGCCAAGGCCCAGTTAGAATTGCCAAGAATACTTCCACCATCTTCTTGGAGAGGGTTAAATTTAAAACTTCATAATCTCTCATAATCCCCCCTTTTCATTTAAATAAGAACCTTGGGTTTTGGGCCCTTAAATAAAGAGGCATCTAAAAGTTTGTTTATTTTAATCTCTATGGCTTCCTATCTTGTATGGCTTTGGTGCTTTGTGTTCAATAAAGACAACTAAATTTTGCATCTTTCTACTATTTCACTTTAAAATATTTTTTAAGTAGAAATTTAATAAGACATATTTGCTTTGTGTCTATCAAAACTAAAATTTTTGAGATATTGCTTTTAAAAAATTATTAAAATCCAAGGACTGGACTCAGACAAGACTCTGAAGGAGAATGAGAAATAAGGAGGGAGAAAGAAGGAAAAGATGGGGGAATGGAAGAGAAAAAAGAAAAAGGATAAGGAACAGAATGGAGGAAAGGAGGAAGAGAAGAAAGAACAGTACCAACAAGAATACTGATAGTATGCAGTGGGTAAAGGGCCATCAGCATCAGTATAAGAAAATACTTAATTGTTCCACCTGGTGTTTTTGTGGCCTCATAAAGGCACTAAAAGGCACTATACGAGAGGGGTGAGAGTGGAAGAAGGGCATAGTACTCTCTTTTGCATAAGACAAAATGATCTCTTCCAGACAAGTGGATGAAGTTCAAACTGTCCAGGGAATGGAAAACTCCTTTATTCAGAGGACAGAGCCTAAGACTCCAGATGCTACAAGGCAAAGACAGACAACTTCCCAGAAGAATTGTCTGAAGGTGATTGCTAGAGACAACATGAAACTCAACGTTTGTCCATCCGAAAAACAATGGATTGTGTGTGGGGGGAGTAAATCTATACTTGTGTACATCTGTGTATTCTCATGCTTCCCTGAAAGGGCTTAAGGGGATGGGGGCAGAAGAATATAAGAGAAGATGACTGACTGTGACTAGAAGCCCCTTGTGTTAATCTGTGGTATTTGTATTAAATAGCTTTTAGGGGGATTCCTGTTGGCTTGGACTCATATATCTGCTTAAATGGTAGGAAATATTGATCTTTTGTACTTAGAGCCATCTCTTTCTTTACTCTTACATATCCAGGGACACATCTCCCTGATCCTATTTAACAGTCCAATATTCTCCCCTCTAAAGAGTTTCTAGGGACCTGGCTCTCATATCAAACACTGGCACAATAATATTCATTTTAGTCAATGTAGTCATACTTCAAGGAGTGTTTGCATTTCAAGTCTGAGCTCTCCTTGTGAAGTTAAAGACCTTGTTCTAGGGGCAGCTAGGTTGCACAGTGAATAGAGCAACCAGCCCTGGAGTCGGGAGGATCTGAGTTCAAATTCGGCCTCAGACACTTAACACTTACTAGCTGTGTGACCTTGGGCAAGTCACTTAACCCCCAACTGACCTACTCTCCAAAAAGCAAGAAAAAAAAAAGACTTTGTCCTTGTTTAATGTATTAGTTGGTTAAAATTTATAGGTTGATAAGAAGTCTACCTTAGTCTGTGGCAATTATACCTTAAACTATAGCAATCACCTCCTCCTTTCCTGAACTGTCCCTGAAGGAATTCATGTGACCTTGAGAATGCTTAAGGTATCTTCCTTAGAAACTTATTTTGAAAAAAAAAATGATCATAGATATGAGGCTGGGAGGGAGTGCAGCCACCTATATAGTCCAAAATATATTTCGCAGGTGAGAAAACTGAGACTTCAGGGAGTTTAAATAACTTACTTGCTCAAGGTCATTTAGGTAGTAAATGTTAGATGTAGAATTTGAACCAGATCATCAGACTCCAGAAGCAGAAGTCTTTGTATTGTTTTCTCAAAACTCGATTTCAGCAACAACAACAAAACCAATCCTATCTCACACAATTCGAAATGTCAGTCAATCATAGATACAACTAGAGATCTTGAGTTGAAAGGGATCTCAGGGGTTTCTTTCCCCACTTCTCATTTTACAAATGAGGAAACTGAGGCACGGAGTGGTGAAGTAAATCATACAATATCACAAACATAATCAGCATCAGTCTTAGAACTTTGTTTCATGTTCCTTGAATGTAAAATAAGCCACGATATAAAGAAAAGAAGAGTCAAGGTGTTTTCAAAGGGATAAGGAGGAGGAGGAAGAGGAAGAGGAAAAGGATAATGATAATATTTAACAATAGCATATCATATTCAAAAGAGCCCTAAATTCAGGCAGAAGACTGGGGTTTGAATCCCAGTTTTGCCAATGATGATTCATGTAAGTCATTTCACACCTCTGGCCTCAGTTTCCCTATCTGGAAAATGGAGGTGGGCTGGAGAAGGGTTGGATTAAATTATCTCTAAGTGATAAATACTTTTGATTTAACTTCAAGAGCTCAACCATTGGAACAATTTGTCTGAAGGAAAGCAAGACGCATTCTTTTGACATTCAGATGATTGCATTTCCTTCTTAAAACTTCAGCTGGATTGTGTATCCCCAACTCCCCCTCCCCTCCACTTTGGGTGTCACTGAAACAGTCTGCTGTCTCAGGCAAACTTAATGACTGTAGGGTGACTGAGTCTAAAAAGGAAAAACACCTGTGGCCAGCCTAAAGTTTAGCCCTGAAATAGATGGAGCAGTCATCACCTGCCTCTGTGTGAGAGCCCAATCAACTCTATTCATCATTACTGGGAGGATAAGGGCTCTTCCCCCTCCCTTTCTCTCTCTCTCTCTCTCTCTCTCTCTCTCTCTCTCTCTCTCTCTCTGTGTGTGTGTGTGTGTGTGTGTGTGTGTGTGTTTTAATGAAAATAAGCATCATAGAAAGAAAGCAGAATACAGAGAAAAAATGATGCCTCTCCCAGGGACCAAGAAGTGGCTCCTCATGCTTTCAACAAAAATGGTCATTTTGAACTGCTGGCCTCTTCTTTCCAGACAATAGAAAGAAATGGACATTTTTATTGCTATAATTGGGTTTTTTCTATTTTATTTCTTTTCCTTTTTTTCAGAAAAAAAACCTTTTTAAATAGTTCATAAGGAAAGTAAAGAAATTGTTGGATCTGAGCTGTTTACATTTTGTTGCAATGGGATTAGTTTCTCCCCAGTTGAGTGAAATTTTATTGAGGGCAGGGGCAATCTCACTTTTACATTCCAGCACTTAGAGCAGTTCCTAAGCCACGATACAGACTTACTATCACTTGTTGATTGACCAACTCCTTAGGGCTTCTACTGTACATTATACCTGCTAGGTAGAAGACATCCATTCATAAACAATGTTTTTATAATTAGACATTTCTATTCCAGGAGTTAAGGAGGGAATCTTAAGATCACAGCCCTTGAGCTGGAATGAACCTTAGAGGTTCTTCCCAGTTCACAGATGAGGCCTAAGTGAATGTTGTGATTTACTCAATTTCACTTAAGTCATATCAACAGAAACATTAGAACCTTGGTCCTGTGACGTTAGAGCTGGTGCTCTCTCTGCGGGACCAAGGATGATAGGATTCTAATATCTATAGAGCACTTTAGAATTAGCAAAGTGTTTTGTAATATATTATATATTATTCACAAAGCATTTGTATGTCAGGAGTTGAAAAGGAAGATCTTGCATCATAAAGGTAGAGCTGAACAGAATCATCAAGGGACATTGAGTTCAACTCCTTTACTTTAAAGACCAATTGAGTCTAGACAAGTTAAATGGATTCCCAAGCTCATACAGAAAGTAAATAGCAGAGCTTGAATTCAAACATGAGATGCTTTCAAATCAAATACTCTTATCCCTTCGCCAAAGTTCATACCAGACACTGACTTCAGAGAGGAAGTAAGAGTAACTTTTTCTATCTGTCTATCTATCTATCTATCTATCTATCTGTCTGTCTGTCTGTCTGTCTGTCTGTCTATGTGTCTGTCTGTCTATTTATTTGCTTATATTCATTCATTCATTCATTCATTCATTTTTGGTTTTCAACTAAACTTAGTTTTCACTTTTATAAGATTTTGAGTTCCAAATTTTTTTCTCTCTTCTTCTCCACTCCCCTCCCCAAAAAAGCATGCAATCTGATATCGACTATGCATGTACAATCATATTAAACATATTTCCATGTTAGTCATGTTGTGAAAGAAGAATCAGAAGAAAAAGGAAAAACCATGAGAAAGAAAAAACAACAAAAAAGAAATAAAATTGTATGCTTTGATCCGTATTCAGACTCAATAGTTCTCTCTCTGGATGTGAATATTTTCCATCATGAATCTTTTGGAATTGTCTCAGGTCCCTGTATTGCTGAGAAGAGCTAAGTCTATCATAGTTGGTCATCACACAATTTTGATGTGATTTTGTACAAAATTTTCCTGGTTCTGCTCACAGCACTCAGCACCAGTTCATGTAAGTCTTTCCAGATTTTTCTGAAATCTGCCTGCTCATAATTTCTTATAGAAGAGTAGTATTCCATTACAATCATATACCACAATTTGTTCTGCCATTCCCCAATTGATGGACGTCCCCTCAATTTCCAATTCTTTGTCACCACAAAAAGAACTGCTATAAATATTTTTGTACATGTGAATCCTTTCCCTTTTTTAATGATATCTTTGGAATACAGACCTATTAGAGGTATTACTGGATCAAAGGGTATGCCCAGTTTTATAGCCCTTTGGGCATAGTTCCAAATTGATCTCCAGGATGGCTGGATTAGTGTGCAACTCCACCAATAATGCATTAGTGTTCCAATTTTCCACACTTTGTCCAACATTTATCATTTCCTGTTTTGTCATGTCAGCCAATCTGATAGGTATGAGGTGGTACTTTGGAATTGTTTTAATTTGCATTTCTCTAATCAGTAGTGATATAGAGCATTTTTTCATATGACCAAAGATAGTTTTAATACTTCATATAAAAACTCCCTGTTAATATCCTTTGACCATTTGTCAATTGAGGAAAATCTTGTATTCTTATAAATTTCACTCTGTTCTCTATATATTTTAGAAATTAATCCGTTATCAGAGACATTATTTATAAAAATTGTTTACAAGCTTTCTGCAGGAAGACTAACTTTAAGGAATCTCATCATAGGATTAAAAGTAGAAAAGGAAGTTAGAGATCATCTAGTCCCTTCCTGAAATATTATAAATGAGGAAACTGAGGCCCAGAGATTAGTTGATTTTTCCAAGGTCACAGAACTGGAAGAACTGGAATTTGAACCTGGAACTCTCTACTCCAAATTGTCTGATCTTTCACAACATTAGTCATAAGATGAAGAAATTTAAATAGGAGAAAGAAAAGCCGACAAAGACTGAGAGGAGAAACTAAGATACAAAGATACATTTTGGAAGGTTATGATGGTTACAGTAATAATAATGCTGATGGATCTTCAATTATAAAGCACTTTAAGACTTTTAAATTGCTATAATACACATCCCAAACAATCTAACATGTATTTATTAAGCACCTACTGTATGTAAGACACTATGCTTGCTACTGAGGAGGCAAAAACAAAATGAAAAGCAATCTTCACCCTCAAGGAGCCTACAGTCTATAGGGTCTGTGGTGGGTGGGGGTAGAATATGATAAAGCAATATCAATTAATTTGTCTAACCCTTGACACTACACCTTTCACATAACAGAATTTAATAAATATTTGCTAAATTTTTTTTGTTTAATTGAATTCATTTAGCTACTTAGTAAAGGGCCACACATTTCCTCTTATAAAAAAGTAAAGTATAAACTCTTTGAGGGTAGATACAAGTTTTATTGTGTTTCCAGGGATTTGTACTAACCAGCCCATTATAGCCATTTAAAAAATGTTGGTTGGTTGGTTGGTTGATCAAAAGGTGCTGCCAAAAACAAAGGCATTGAACCCTACTGTTGGCAGAAGTATTGACAAACACATTTAAGAATCTTTAGTGTGCAATCCAATCTGTTTCCAAGCCCTATCAATTTTATGTTCATAATATCTCTTGTATATATCCCCCTTTTCTCTGATACTGCAACTGTTCAGGGATACGACCTCAACACTTCACACTTGGACTACTGCTGGGTAGGTATCCTTGCCTCAGGTATCTCCTCACTTCAGTCCCTTCCTCCACTCAACTTCTGAATTGATCATCCTAAAGCTAAGGACTGACCATATCCCATCCAGGATGCCCTCTGCTCCTATTCAATAAATGCTTCCTCAGGACCTCCAGAAACAGAAATAAAATCCTGTTTGCGGTTCAAAACTCTTTATAACCTAGATCATTTCCAGTGACAGAGGTCTTTTTGCTGTTTCTCCCCCAGACACTCCATCTCCTAACTTTCTGCATTTCCATTGGCTATCACTCATGCTAGGAATTCTCCCCCTACCTCTGCCTCTTATCTTCTCTGGTTTACTTCAAGTCCAAGCTAAAATGCCACCTTGTACAAGAAGCCTTTCCCATCCCCCCCTTTTATTGCTAGTTCCCTCCTTCTATTGATTATCCTCGGCTTATCCTGTATATAGTGTTTTTTTTGTCCATAGTCATTTGCATGTTGTCTATCCCATTAGACTGTGTGCTCCATGAGGGCAGGGACCGTCTTTTTCTTTGTAACTCCAGCACTTAGCACAGGGCCCAGCTCATAGAAAGTACTTAATAAATGTGTATTGACTGTCTGACATGCAGCTGTAGTATGTTAGACATTTTCTATTCACCAAACTCAGTTAAGGAGCCTCAAGCTTTTGAACTAGGAAGAAATAAAACATAATCATTGTCATTTCTTCACCTGAGAAAATAAAGCTAACCCCAAACTGTAATAAGTAACCTGGAAATACATCTTTTTTTTTTTCAATGCATGTCTTTGGTTTATTGTAATATCTGGGATCTTGAAAGGCTGAAATCAAATTTTAGAGCATCAATGCATGTTTAAAGTATCTCAACTTAATAAAGAAATCCTCTTATATATGGTTTTATTGTGTGAATAGTCACAGCCTAATATGCTAGACTTAGAAATACCCATTTTATCTATTCCATACACTGGGGTTGTTTAAAGCAAGGTGTGGCCTGCAGTTCAACTTTGCTTGCCTCTCCTCCTTCTTTCTGGAAAAAAAATACAATTTGTATTATTGATTTTACTTTATTTCATTTTACCCTTGGTTCAGTTTGATTAAAAAAAAGTCAGAAATTCAGCCTTTTTTATTTAAACGACAAAAAAAAGTCTCTGCAGATTTCCCTCTGAATCACAGAAATCTCCTTGGAAAACTATGTGTTTGGGGGCAATTGCTATATTGGTTTTCATATTTTAATTTTATTGCCAAATATTTAAATATATTCGATAACTGCAGATGGAAACTGAAGGATCTTAAGAATGTGTTCAAGGCGATTACATTAGGGGCCACCAAGTAATTCACACATCTTCAGGGATTGCCTGAGTTAAGTGAATTCTTAGCAGGTTTATAAGAAACCTTTCAGGAAGAGTTTTTAAGTTTACTTTTTAATCAGAAAATCTGAATCCTATACTCCTGAAAATTGTGAACCTTTTGCTGTTCCTTCCTGCTATGTCTCATTTAAGGTGCGATTGAAGAATTGTTTTTATTTGTTTGTTTGTTTAAAAGAGGATAGAGCAACCTGTAAGACTGTAAGATATACTTCTTCAAGAGGCCCATCCTCTGGAAAAATCACAGGAGACCTTAGCAATGCAAACCACTGGGAGTTTTCAGCCACTATGTGGTAGTACATGTAAGTCTAATATTATAACATTTCTCATGATAATTTATAATATAAATCATCTTGTTGTGAACTACAAAGCTCACTCTTCTTTCTTTTTTTCCTTCCTTCTCCCTCCATCTTTTTCTTCCTTCTTTCCTTCCTTTTCACCTTCCTTCCTTCCCTCCTTCTTCCTTCTTTCCCTTCTTCCTTCCTTTCTTCCTTCTTTCCTTCCTTCCTTCCTTCCTTCCTTCTTTTTTCCTTCATTTCTCTCTCCCTTCCTTTCTAGTACCTGGGACATTCCTCAACTCCCAAGATGGACCCTGCAGGGAACAACTATCCAGGTACAAAGTACTCCATAATTCTGGATCCATTAAAACATAATTCATTAACTCCCTTTGATTAGCTTACCTTGAATTGACTAAAAGTCACAATGAATTCAATGTAAAGGCTTTTAATGAAATGTTCTATTTAGAAAAGAAGCAACAAAACATGTCACCAACAACCTGGAGTTCATTCGCCCCAAAATATAAACCACATTGGTGGGAAGAGTAGACATATGTAAGAAAGCCATGCTGAGAGGCACAAATGGGGAATGTGAGACCAGGCTGCACAAACAGAGGGTCACACAAGCAGGACATGCACATGGAGGGGTAATTCATGGCTCCAGTGCTGAAAGCTGCTGATGTTTTCTCATCATGCCATCATAGTACTCTCAGATGTCTGTTCCCCACCATGGTCCAACTTTCCTCTCGATGCTGCTCAGACAGACACAGTGTCCACTGGACACAGCTCCACCATAATGTCCATCAGAGATGCTCCAGAGATACTGCTCTCTTAGGCCTTCACCCCTATAGTCTTCACTGGATGCAACTAAACTTTCACCCATGCTGCTTCCAGATGCCGGCTTACCCGAAATCTTTGAATATCTCTTCTTCACAGAGAATCAGGTAACATTTTAATTTTATTTTAGCTTAAAATCCCACAAATTTTTTTTTCCAGATATGTTAGAAAAGAAATAAACATTTGCCTGGGTACCAACAACCTCTGCCCTTTGGCTTTTCCCATCTCTTTCCTTCAGATTCTTGCCTCTCACATCTATTATCTCTGCAGTAGGAGATGCTTAGCCCCAGATGTCACACTCCATTTAGAAAAAAAAAAAGAACAATTTCTTCATAGCTAACTCTGAGGCCTTCTCTTAAATACTTTGCTTACTTCTTTTCTTCCTTCCTACTTTCTACTCAGAACGGTAGTCTCAGTGGTAAATGTATATTTACACAAAGATTTAAGATTTGTAAAATGCTTTTTAAAAATCATCTCTTCTGATCCTCAAAAGAAGCCTATGGAGTAATCACTATCATTATTCCCACTTTACAGATGAGAAACTGAGACTCAACAACAAAGCTTATCTAGAATTTAGTTCCATCATCTCTTTGGATTCTGGGTTGAAGTTCCCCCTTGAAATGGTCTGTTCATCCCAAGAAGAAAGAAAAGAAGAGAATAATTCAGGCCACAAGGATCAAAAGATATTCCCTTCTAAATTTTTATTGGAACTTCCTGAGAGAAAAAACTTTCAACTTGGGAACAGGCAAAATTCAATCACATGGTCAGGTAACTGTGTATATTCCCTGGACATTTTTAGAAGAAAGTTTTAGAATACATTTTTAATCTTTTTAAAAATAAAAGCCATCATAGATTTATCTTTAACAATCTTTTCTGATATATGAAAATTAATTTACCTGATCATTTTAGCCTTGTGGTTCACACCAATGAGAGGACCTTACAATGAAGACAGATCTATTTTAATAGCTAATTTTTAAATGGCAGAGAAATCAAATTCCTATTTATGTTGTCTTCTCTTTATCTTCTCCTCTCTAGCATGTACCCCAGAGATTCATGTGTGAAAGGGAGAGAAGGCGGATGTTATAAGAGCCACCAAAAGAAGCAGACTCAAGCTAGAGTGAGTTCTAGGCACATTCAGCAACACTAAGAAAAGAACAGCTGGAATTAGTCAATTGGCTACTTTGAAAATAGCTTTTACTAGTCCATTCATTTTCCAACGCCTGATTTCTGTGAATTAGTCCCTGTAAAAACCATGAGAAATACAGTGGTTTTAGTCATGAGTTAACCCTTAATTCGCTTGGTAAATGCTTATATTCAAGGAGATTATTTTTAAATACATTTAAAATCCAGAGAAGACAAAAGGAGAGGGGGAGGGAGAATGAGAAAGAGGAAAAGGGAAAAAAAAAGAGGGAGGGGGAGAAAAAGAGAGGGAAAGAGAGGAAAAAAAGAGTAAGAGAAAGTGTGTGTGTGCGTTTGTGTGTGTGTGTGTGTGTGTGTTGTGTGAGTGAGTGAGAGAGTGAGAGAGAGAGAGAGAGGAGAGAGAGATTAAAGAATTCTTCTATATATTTTAGTACAAGGTCTTTCAGAATCCCCATGACTAATCAAATTCATTTCTCTTCAACATGGTGAAGAGTCTCTGGGAACTTTGTCAGATGTTTCTGCAGGTGATAGATAGCATCACCTCACTAACCAACAATAAAACCTTTCTATTTTTCTAGGACCTTCCAGAGTTTACACTCTGGTGGCAAAGCCTTCAAGAATTCGGTCTTCTCTATTTCAAAAGAGGACCTTACTAACATACTAAATGTTGGTATGGTTTCTTTTAGCAAATTCCAGAAGTGAAACTAATACCCAGAGAGGTTAGATTTGTACAGAGTCATCTGGCAAGTAGAAAGAGTTGAGAGTGGAGTCAAAATAGTGTGTTCAGAATGCCATTGAATTTCTACCACCTAGGTTCAAATCCCAGGGTCTTTTTATTATCCTTGTGGCCTTGGGCAAATGACTTAATGCTTCTAAGCTTCAATTCCATGGTTGGTAAAAAGAAGTAATGGATTGGGTAATCTCCACAGTCCCTTCTAGAGCTATCTCCTCTGAATTTCCAGTTCACCCCTTCATTCACACCACTAGTCTCTCTTCAATAAAAACAAGCTTAGAATTGTAGGACAAGTAGAGACCACAAAGATCGTTCAAACCACCTCTAATGTTATTAATCACTAAACTGAGGCCCAGAGGAATGAAACTGACATATCCAAAGTTACAAAGCTAGAATGCAAAGCCAGGACTTCCTACCATACTAACATTGTTGCCTTGTACTAGGTGTAAGCCTTGATTTTATTTTTGAAACTAGGTGGAACATTTTTGGAGAAGAGAAAGCTATAAATAAATGACCTGTACACTCATAATCAGGAAGGCGGTATGGTAGTTAGAGTGTCAGATGTGGAGTTAGGAACATCTCAGTTCAACCTGGCTCAGACACTTACGCTTCTGACTTTCACTTAAATTCTTTCAGCCTTAGTTTCTTCATCTGTAAAAGGGGGATAATCCATAGCACCAACTTTACAGGGTTGTTTTGAGGATCAAATGAAATATCACAGCACATTGAAAACCTAAAAGTGCTACATAAGTGTGAGCCTTTAACATTCACATGCATTGCTTGGCTAGTTGGTAATCTGAAAATCGCAACATTTCATAAATCAATTCAGCAAGTATTTGTTAGACATCTTCTATATGCTAAGCCGCATATTAGATGCCAATGACATTTCTGTTGCTGTTTGTCCTGAGCCGTTATTTCATTGAAGTGAGGTGTTTCATGGTGAGAAACCTCAATCTACAAATGTGCATCTACAACATCCTTGAGATTTACATTCCTTGAGAAATGCCTGAGTCACTGAAAAATAAGGCGATATCCCAAGAGTGACATACACAGTAGTATGTATCTCAGGAAAGATTTAAACCCAACTTTTCCTATCCCTGAATCCTAATATCTATATCCTGCCCCTCCCATTGCCTCCCTGGTTCAGGGGATTTAAAAACAAAGAATGAGAAGAAACCCATGATTCACTGGGATAAAAATTCACCTACTGTGTTGTCTTATTTGAACCTACAAAGGTAACAACAATACCTGATAATCATACCTATTTTCAAACTTGTCATATATTTTATACACATTATCTCATTTGAGCCTCATAATAACCTGGGGGGGCAGGCATAATAACTGGCATTCAAAGACATGAATTAACTCCTCCTCCCCATCAATGTGATGCCAAAGCCCTGGAAGACAGAAGTACAGGGGGCCATGATTCTGATCTCCCACTGGTCTCTGCTCAGGAAAGGGCAGTGCCCAGAAGGACACAAGCAGAGTCACTGTATAGAAAAGCAGCAAATTTGAAAGTGTTGAAGGGGAGTGATTTGGAAGGAGAGGTCAGCGTCAACCACAACTTTAGAGGGCAAATGTTTCTTCTTTTTTTCCTTACATTATGCTTTGTTTGATGCACTTATTTACAAGGATAATTATTTATTTCTTTAGGTAACAGCTTCATTAGTTAGTTACATGAGAAAGGTGTTCCCTTGTGTAAGAACCGTAAAATGCAGACATACTTGCAAAATGCAATGCAGTTTCATTTACTGAGGGCTACGATAAAGGCAGAATATTTTCTTAAGCAATTAGCTTTGGGAATACTAATGTAAACATGGATACAATGAAGGAAGTTGCTAAATACTTTCCCCTCTTCATAAAGTGTTCTTTGCTGGCTGCTGTTCAGGGTCTCCTTGAACAGAGGCTGCAGAAAGAACCCTGGCTCTAGAGCCTTGGGTTTGAATGCTCCTTTTGGTGCTTACCACCCGTGTGACATCAGGCAAGACACAACATCCCAGGACTTCAGTTTATTCATCACCAAAATGTGGTTGGATGGACTAGACTTCCTTTCCTCACTTCTTCCCTTTCTTCGTCTTTTCTTCCTCTCAACCTTCCTTTCTATCCTTTCTTCCTTCCTTCCTTTCTTTTCTTCTTTCTTTCTCTCTTTCTTTCTTCCTTTCTTTCTTTCTTTCTTTCTTTCTTTCTTTCTTTCTTTCTTTCTTCCTTTCCCTTCCTTCCTTCCTTTCTTTCCTTCTTTCCTTCTCTAAGGTCCTTTGCCACTCTAGATTAATAAGTTTATCATTTATTTCTGGGGCTTCATCTAGGGGTTCAATTTGATCTTGGGTTCTGGAAGGCTATGGCAATGGAACATAAGCTCCGTTGGGCGTTTTCAAATGGCAAAGACCTTGGACATGGGCCTCGTGATGGTCTACATATTTGTTGCCTGAAGATTGTCATAACTAAGTTTTGAGAAGTTCACGACTGTGTACTGTCACTCAACTAGAATTTACTAAGCTCCTACTATGCGCCAAGCATTACAATAAAAACTAGTGTACAAAGAAATACAAAAAATAAAAGTCCCTGCTCACAAGGAACTCACATCAACCATTAAACATCATTTGTTGAGGTAGAGAAGGTTGTGATCAGTATAGTAATTCTGATGAAATTATATGTCCTTGAAGCATTTTCTATATAGCAGATATGTGTGTGATGCCAAGAAGGCAACTTTTCTCTTTTACTAGTATCCACTGAACTGTTCCACTCATTTACAAAACATCATGGTTGCTGGTGACAGAGGATTATAAGCAGTCTTACCTCACAAAAAAACCCCAGAGCAGTGATGAGGAAAATGAGCCTGCTGAAAACTTGGCATGAAACCAAACCAGATCATCCCAAGAGCATTTCTTGTTAAAACCAAAAGAACAACAAATAGATGTGAAACTGAATCGATAAGCTGGCATTAGTGTGGCCAAGGATTCTCATTTTCAGGGGCAGCAGAACCACAACTTTTGGACTCTACTGCCACAGTATATTATATATACATATGTGTGTATATATATATATATATATACACATATATATGCCATGTGAGGAAGTAGAAATGTCATTGGAGAAAATGAAGTCAGAAAAAGTAGTAGGACTTGTTCAAGCTTATATAAAGGAAATTCATGCTGGAAGTGACAATATTTTAAAGGCACTAGTAATTTTTAGAAATAATAGGCAGTGGAACATCATGGTGAGATGGGAAGAGTATTAATCTTATTAATCCTTCCCTCTCTCCCTCCCTTCTTTCCTCCCTTCTCCCTTCCTCCCTTCTCCCTTCCTCCCCTCTTCCTTCTTCCTTCTTCCTTCTTCTTTCTCCCTTTTCCCTTCTCCCTTCTCCCTTCCTTCCTTCCTTCCTTCCTTCCTTCCTTCCTTCCTGACAGCCTGCCTGCCTGCCTACCTGCGTTCAAACCTTAACTCTGCACTTACTACCTTTGTGACTTTGACCAAGTCATTTCAACTCTCCAGACATAAATTTCCCCCTTTGTAAAGGTTATCCAGGTCACCTCTAAGGTCCCTTCCAGCTCTAGATTTGCAAAAGTGGCAGTAATGAGATTGCTCAAATGAGGATAGACAATGGGAAGATACCCCCAAATGGCAAAGTTAATTAGGTGGTATTATTACTCCAAAAAAGGTGACCAGGAAGGCATCTTTAATGACAAGCTCACGTTCCCATATTTTTCATCCTCTAAAATTTCTAAGGATGAAGAAGAAGAAGCAAAAGGCTTAAACACTACATGAAAGTTCCATGCTTCTATTCACCAATATATTTTTTTCAAGAAGTGTTAGAAGTTCACATGGTAAAATCTTAACATTGCAAAAAATTAAACTGATCCTTTTGACAAGAAGCAGGTAGCCCCATTAGTTATCCTTTGATTTTTAGTTATCAATTTTTAAATCATCTACCTGAATATAAGAAAAACCCACCATTTATTAGAGGAAAATGAAAAAAATGTTAAAATTAAATGCTAAATTTTTGGTTAGAAGGAAAAATGTGAGAAAAAAGATGTGCATTTTTAAGTGCCTCTGGCCCGACTATGATGTAGAGAAAACCAGAGTTATAGGCTTACTATCTGTATATCACACCAGTACCTGACTAATGTTAAAAGTCCCATAAGAATATACTCTGTATGATAGGAGTGTCTAGATTATTATTAAATGGGATGAGAAACCAGTAACACCACTGACATATTCTTACATCAATAAAGTCATATTTCCTCTTAAGTTTTGAACTATAAAATCTTCATGAGAATTTCTTATGCTCACTTCAATCAGTCAACAAACATTTCATCATCACTATGCTGCTCAGTGCCAGGCTCTGTACGGAAGTGAATGAGATGCGAAGATAATCCCTGTCTTCAATGTGCTTACATTCTAAATCAAATAACTCTTAATATTTATAAAGCATTTTAAGTTTTGCAAAGTACATTACATACATTATCAAAAGAGGTACTTTGAAAAATTTAAAATGCTATACATATATTAACAATGATTGTTATCATGATTATTATTATATTAATTAATAAAATTGTAAGAAAGGTACAGACAAGAATTTTCTTTTTTTCTATATTAGAATACATTTTCATAGTCTTTCACTTGATTGAGGGATATATAGAATATGTGATTCACTATGTTTATAGTTTGTTGATTATAAAGAAATTTTTGATTCATAAAAGCAAAATTTGTTTCTTCTCCAATGAGCTTGGGTCATATATGATTCCTTGCTAGATGCAATCAATGATAACATTTTTCAATGATTCTATGATTTTCAAAGAAATTAAGATTAATCTTTATTAAACACATTCACTGCTGTCATGAAAGATGGTCCAGGCAAAATAAAAATGGAGGACATATTCCAGATTGATAGCAGTGTCCTCTAAATGCTCCTGTTTGCAGATAAATGCTTGTCAGATTAGATAGGAGTAGATAATCGTCTGATTGAATGGAGTTCAGACATACTATTTTAATGAGATCCAGATTGAGCAAATGTGATGGGTTTAAGTAACCCACCCAGGAAAATGCAATAGGGTGAAGCAAAATGAATATGGACAGACTGTCAGTTAGATGGAACGTGCACTAAGTTGGTCTACAGCCTGTGTAGGTAGGTAATAAAGAACTGTCTCCAGAATTGTATAGAAGGTGGAGGCTGGAATAGATTGCATTTGGTAATTAGACAACACTTTCAATAACCCCATGCTGTCCCTTGTCACCAAAACCCATCTCCTTAATGCTATTATTATTCACCCAATAATGCTATCTGATCATGAATCATAGAACACCATGATGGCAGAAGAATCAAATTTGTAGCTGACGTTAAGAACAATGGCAGGATGCATTGTGGATTTAAGTGGGCTGCACCATGTTATCACTGATACCAAGTTATCACTTGCTCCAAAGCAAGAAGTAGTATAAAAGATAACAACTAGCCAATATGGAAATGGGAAAGGAGGTGAGCCAGATATGTAGAGACAGTGTGGTGTTCCCTTAATCATCCAAGTGTTGTTCTGGTATCCATGAAATACTGAATGTTCCAAAAAGAGGTTCAGAATGCTTTCAGAAGACCATCTGGAAAATTTCTATAAGAACATGGGCAAGAACCCCACAGAATAAGAGGACATTGATGAAATTTGACCTGCCTTAGTGAGATAGAATGGCACAGAGGGAAAACATATTAACTCTAGAGTCAGAGGTTCTAGAGTTGATTCCTTTCTTTGATGCTTACAATCTACATGATTTTGACCAAGTAACTCAATGTCCTTGAGGCTCAGTTGACTTATCTCTAAAATAAGGGGGTTCATCACTAAAGGATATCCTGAGGCCCTTTTAGCTCTAGATCCATTATCTGTGAAGGCAGTTACTTAACACAGTAGATAGAGCCATGCCCTTGGACTCAGGAATATCTGAACGCAGAGCTTATCACTTAGCACAATGCCTGGCAGAGAGCAGCTACTTAATAAATGCCATTTTGACTAACTTACTGACCTGAATTTGAAGCCTGCCTCAAATGTTTGTAAATTTGATAATCCTAAACAAATCATTTAACTTCTGTGTCACAGTATCCTTACATGTAAAATGGAGGAATTGAACTCAATGGTCTCTAAAGTCCCTTAAAATCCTAAATCTGTGAACCTATGACCTTGAGAGAATACAAAGCAATGAGTTACTGAAGCCATCAATGCATCAAAGGACCACTGAATTGCCAAAGTCTTTTACAACCATGTGTATCATGTCTTAAGAAACTCAGGAGAAAAGGTTGTGATCTCCCATGTGTCACCAAAGGAGGGCAAGAGAGGCATGTCCATACCTTTCTTGATTTATTTCACTCATCCTTATATTCCATACACAGGCAGGAACCATTCAAGGCTAAAAGTTCTCACTCTTGCCTACTCCTGTGAACCATAGTGAAATTCTGATGGTGACACAATGTCCTAGGTATTAGATGCTAGAAATCCTAGGACAGTTTAGAGTATAGTTCCCTTGGTGTCTTCAAGAGACATATCAAAGCCTTCATTAGCTTCACAGTCACTTGAAAGAAAATAAACTTGAAATAACCCAGTGGATATCTACAAATGGGGTGGTTGGGAAAGCCATTCCTGCCAAAAGGTGGGCAAAAAAGCAAACACCTGGCAAATAGAGAATGTTCTCATCAGAAACAATACAATGACAGGGCCCAGGTGTTGAAAGTGGGGCACCTTATCTATGCATTCCCCAGCTCTGTGGTGAGCACTTCAAAAGAGAGGCACTAAGAGCCCTCTGGAACATGAGAGTCACAGGTGTTTCTTCAGTTGGTATCAAGTCAAAAGCCAACCAGTCTAAGGGCAAGGCTAATAGACCATCATGTTAATAAATTCCTAGAAAAGGATAAGTAAAACCAGGATCCTTTGCAGCCTTCATCAATGTAAAGACAATGTGGCCATCCTAATGATTTCATCTCACTCTCTGGTGAATCTTGTAAGGAAACCAGCTACCTTATCCTTTAATCCTACTAACATTTTACAAAGGAAGATTCAAATGAGCTTTGTTTATTCCAGATGCTTTATATGCAAATGAGCATCAGAATGGCATTGACTAAAATGTGAAACTAGTAGGGTGATCTCCTAGGAAGAAATGCTCCTGCCTGGACTTGGTCCCTGAAAAGATATTTTCCCAATTTTTTCCAGCCTTTCCTGACCCCACCCTTCCCTCTCCTCTTGGGAAAAGTTCAAGATTCCTTTCATTTCAGTTCTTCACATCAAAATAGGTTGATAAACTTACCTGATTCTCTTTGTGTGCAGTTGTCTTTGACTTTCCCCAGATGTTTAGCAATTGGCTATCTCTGCTTGCCATAAAAACATTACCTATGCAGTATTAATCAGAGGTTGCAAGTCAAATATTAAAATGGCTCCTCAGGGTAATATGGTGGTACAACTTTGCCATTTCATTTTCCCCTCTGCAACTCTAACGAGACAAGGGAGACGGAAGCACTGAGCAAGGAATTATTTATTTAAAACAACAATCTGAGGCCGACAGTCTCAGGGTAGAGCTTGCTTGCTCTCTCCCATAATAGAAGTGGCATCTTAATGCAGAATGGTGCATGGTCTCCACTTTGCTGTGAGTCAGCTCTCACATTCAACCCCCATAGCCCTGTATTTGCCCTCCAGCGTGCCCGCATGCTTCGGTTCAAAATGGAAGTAAGCAACGGATGCTCTTAATTTCAGATGATTTATTG
>CM053581.1:557993417-558024779 GCA_028627135.1 Pseudochirops cupreus | reverse complement strand
GAATCTTGTAAATTAAAAGTAAATGAGTAAATAAAAAAATTTAAAAAAAAATGTTATAACAATGACCAAAAACATCAAGTATTTTGGCATTAATTTACCAAGACTCACAGAAGACTTATGTAAAGATAACATCATTTTCTTTTCACAGAAATAAAGGAAGAATTGAGTATTGTCAGTAATGTCTTATTCATGTGGTTGAAATAATACAACATAGTAAATATGCTGACACTTCACAAAATAATTTCTAGATTTAATGCAAAACCAATTAAAATCCAAATGAATATAAATAAAATTAAATAAAAATGAGAACAGAATTTACGTGGAAAAACAAATAGGAACAAAAATGAAAGAGAATTCCAAAAAAGTGCATTAAGAAACTGAAGCCTGATAGGTTTCAAAATACCATCTAAAGTGGTAATTATTAAAACTAACAGCTACTAGATTTTTTTCCCAATGGATCAATGATGCAAAATAGTGTTGAAATAGAACCCAATTTATGTAATTAGAGATAAGCTCAAAATAGAAAATATTGGGAAAATGAATCACTAGTTGATAAAAATTTTAGCAACAAATCTGATAGTAGCATGATGAAATTCAGCCATATCTTACCCTACTTACAGTACTAAATCCCAAGTGGATCAATGATTAAATTATCATAAAATGGAATGGGAAAGAAGTTCCTTTTTGTCCCTGTTTCTTCCGAGTAGCAGAGTCCAGAATATAGTGGGCACTTGCTAAATACTTGTTGTTTTGTTGATTGATGAGAATCCAGACCCAGATTTCATGGTCCCTGGATGGCCAATACCAGTCATTATAATACCCTGTACTTCAATCCTATATTGGTAGGTAGTAAACTTTGTTTTCCAACATTGTAATATTTGAAAACCAGAAGTCCCTGAATGCCTTGAAAGACTTAGAAATGGACTTTAGTGGAGTCCAGTTGAATAGAAAGAATTTCTTTAAACTAAATACCCACTGCATTTAGTCATTATAACACCCTGTAAAAATGATGATGAAGGGCGGAGTAAAGATGGCATGGTAAAAGCAGGAAAACTCCATGAGCTCCCCCCATAACCACCTCAAATACCTATAAAATATGACTCCAAACAAACTTTAGAGCTACAAAACCCACAAAGTGACAGAGAGAAACAAATCTCCCATTGAAGGCAGCCCGGCAGGTGTGAATGCTGTGAAGCTGAGCCCAGCCCTCCTTTCCCCATCCCCCAGCCCACAGTTTTACCCCAGGATGGCCCCATTCAGGCATGGCTGGGGGGACTTTGGGAGAGTGGATCACCAGCAGCTGTGGCTGTTTCCAGAATTATCCACCTATAAATGCCAAAGGCAAAGTAAAAGGTCAGTGTGGACTTTGGGAGCAGGATGACCAAAAGTGCAGTCCAGCCTCTACCCCCAGAAGGGAGAAGCATGCAGCCAACTCCATGTTGCTCCTTCAGAGTTCCTGGCCTGCAGATCATAGGGGGACTAAGCGACCAATCTGAGGGGTAATCACTCTTGCTTTAACCTGCTTGGATCTGGATTGCTGTCTTGGGTAGAGGTCCTGGGGTGTGTGACTAGGTGCCAGAGCCTGTGGAGGCTTCAGAGAGGGCACCCAATTAATAGCTCTAGAAGCTCTGAAAAGCCCAGCAATTTGGGACAAAGCTCTCCCCTCTGGAAGCAGAGTTCTACTGTGGCAAAAGGCTCAAAAGTCAAGTAATTGAGTGGCAACATGAGCAAACAAAGGAAGCAAAGCAAGCACAGCAATCCAACTTTAGATTCCTTTTTTGGAGACAAAAAAGATCAAAGAGTGGAATGGCAGGAAGACAACAAAGTCAGAACTCCTGCACCAAAAGCTTCTAAGAAAAATGTGAAGTGGTTACAGGCCATAGAGGAACTTAAGAAGGATTTTGAAAACCAAATAAGAGGAGTGGAAGAAAAATTGGGAAGAGAAATGAGAATGGTGCAAGAAAATCATGAAAAGAAAGTCAACAACCTGACTGAAGAAAATAACGCCTTAAAAAATAAACTAAGTCAAATGGCAAAAGAAGCCCAGAAAGCTGATGAGGAGAATAATGCCTTAAAAAGCTGAATTGGCCAGATGGAAAAAGAATCTCAAAAGCTCACTGAAGAGAATAATTCCTTCAGAATTAGATTGGAGCAAATGGAAACTAATGACTTTATGAGAAATCAAGATACTATTAAACGAATCCAAACAAATGAAAAAAAAAACAGAAGGCAATGTGAAATATCTCATTGGAAAAACCACTGACCTAGAAAATAGATCTGGGAGAGATAATTTAAAAATTATTAGACTACCTGAAAACCATGATGAAAAAGCGAACCTAGAAATCATCCTTCAAGAAATTCTCAAGGAAAATTGCCTTAATGTTTTAGTACCAAAGGGCAAAATAGAGGTTGAAAGAATTCACCAATCACCTCTTGAAAAAGATCCCAAAAAGAAAACTGCAGGTTCTGGAGTTCCCAAATTAAGGAGAAAATATCACAAACAGCCAAGAAGAAACAATTTGAATACTGTGGAAGCAAAATAGGATAACACAGGATCTGGCAGCTTCTACCTTGAGGGATCAAAGGGATTGGAATATGATATTCCAGAGGTCAAAGGAGCTGGGATTAAAACCCAAGAATCCCTTACCCAGCAAAACTGAGTATAATGTTTCAGGAGAAAATATGGTCATCCAATGAAATATAGGACTTTCAAGCTTTCTTGATGCAAAAACCAGAATTGAATAGAAAATTTGACATTCAGATGCAAGAAGCATGAGAAGGTAAACAGGAAAAAGAAATCATAAGGAATTTATCAAAGTTGCACTATTTACATTCCTACATTGAAAAATGATAATTATAACTTATGAAACTTTTCTCAGTATGAGGCTAGGTGAAGGGAATATAAATGTATGTATGTATGTGTGTATGTATGTATGTGTGTATGCATACATACACATATGTATGCATACATATATATGTCTACATAGGAGAGTATATGTGCATATGAATACATATGTGAGTGTGTGTATATATGTGTACAGGTATACATAGACAGAGGGCACAGGATCAATTGAATAGGAAGGGATGATACTTAAAAGGTGAAATTGGGAGATGAGAGAGGAATATAATGAGAGAAGATGGGGAGAGAGAATGAGGTAAATTATCTCATATAGAAGAGGCAAGGGAAAACTGTTACAATGGAGAGAAAGAACAGGAAGGCAAAAAGGAATGGGTGAACCTTACTCTCATTGAATTTGGCTTAGGGAGGGAATGATATACATACTAAATAGGGTATCTCAGCCTACAGGAGAGTAGGGGGGAAGGGGATGAGAAAGGGTGTGATGGAAGGGAGGGCAGGTTAGGGGGAAGGGTAGTTAGAAGCACCCACTTTTTAAAAGGGACAGGGTCAAAGTAGAAAATAGAACAAGTTGGGGGTGGAATAGGATGGAGGGAAATATAGTCAGTCTTTCACAATATATCCACTATGGAAATGTTTTGTGTAGCTACACATGTACAACCTATATTGAATTGCTTATCTTCCCAGTAAGGGTAGGTGATAAGGGAGGAAGGGAAGGAATCTGGAATTCACAGCTTTAAAATCAAATGTTTTTTAAAAATATGGGAAATAAGATATACAGGCACTTGGATAAGGAGATCCATCTTGCTTTACCAGAAAGTTGGAGGGGGAATGGGGAAGGCTATAGAAGAGAGCAGATTGGGGGACGGGGTATACAGTGGGATCACTGTTTTGGGGTGGTGGGTAGGGGAAAGAAAGAGAGAAAATGCGTAACTCAAAATCTCATGGAAATGAATGATATAAACTAAAAATAAACATAAATTTTAATTAAAAAAAAAAACAAAAAATAAAAGTGATGATGAAGGATCTAGTTAGAAGGCCATTCTCTTGGAGTTGACAAGATTTATCAAGGGATTGCATACTTAAGCTTGCAAAGCAGTTAGATAAAATTGACAGTTGTGGCAAGTTTGCCTTGGAACTTGGCATTAAAAAACAGAATTCTCAGCTTCCTCATCTGTAAAATGGGGTCAATAGTAATGCCTCTCTCACAGGGTTGTTGTGAGGCTCAAATGAAATGTGTTCAAAGCTCTGTGAGAAATTTTAAGTGCTATAGAAATGTGATCATTATTCTTGAAAATATGTGTTTCATTTCCTATATATGGAAGCAGGTGCCTCTTTGTGATGGGCAGAATATTGCACGCTCAGTATGAGTCAGCAGTGTGACATGGCAGCCAAAAAGCTGATGCCTTCTTGGGCTACTTTGAGAGAGGAATGGATTGCAGGAATGAGCAGGTGTTACTCTCACTGTACTCTTCCTGGCTCAGATGCTCCTGGAATGTTAAATTTTCACCACCAGTTAGAAAAGCTTACTTAGCTGGAAAGTGCCCAGAGGAAGCAATGAGGATTAGGAGGGTCTCAAGGTCATAGTACTTGAGTATTCATTGAAAGACCTGGGGATATTAGCCTATAAATGAGAGCATTTAGAAGGTGGGGTGACAACTGCCTGATATTCTTAGCCTTTCTCTATTTGGCCTCAGAGCTCAAAATCAGGAGGGAGAAATGGGTAGATCTCCTAAAATGGCAAATTTAAACTTATGGTCAAGGTGAAAAATCAATCTTCTAACAATTGGTGAAACTTGAAAATGGAGTTGCTGCCTCAAGGAGCAGTGGGTTCTCCTCTCACTGGAAGTCTACAAGAAAAGCCTTATATGTCCACTTACAGGGGAGGTAGCAAAGGAGATTAAGATTACTGCTTCCAAAGCTTTTGTAGTCCCTTCTGATGAAGTACAGGCTCTAGGAACCCCCTTGAACTCTGATTGACTCTTCCCATTTGATGCAGCATTTGCATGAGATGATAAGCCTTTGTCGTGGCTCTGCCAAAGCCTTTGTTGCTAGCTTAGTCCTCCATTGTCCATCTACTTCCCACCCTTGAGCCTATCAAAATATCTATACTCAAATCAACTGACCTCATTACCTGACCTCATTAACACCTCCTAAAGACCCTCCCCAAACTCATTACTAGATTCTGACTTCATCTGACTCCTCCTGAAGATGCTCCCCAAACTCCTCCCCTGGACCACCCTTAGATTTCTCCCACAACTTTTCTGTATATAAGACCCTATCTTACCTCTGTGTGTGTGTGTGAGAAAGCACCATAGAATGACCTAGCACAGACTTACTCTGTGTCAGATGATTTTGGCCTGCTTGCCCAATGCAAGCATTAGAGATACCAAGGCTCCTTAAGAGTCTACCCAATATGATGAACTTTTAATAAACTTTACTTATCTTTGTCTGAGAGAAAACTTGAGTTGAATTCATTCGGCAGGATCCAGTGTGTTGGTATTTTGGGATCTCGAGCACCCCTAAACCTAACCTTAAACCTTTTCACCTTCCAACTGAGATCTTGTGATAATCAACCTATGAATAATATATCTAATACATCTAAAAGGAACACAAATTGGCATCACTGGAAGATTTGTCTTTGTTTGTTCCAGATCAGCTCTTTCCTTTTTGTGGGGAACTCTACACATGGAAAATTCTTCTAACAAAACAAGCCCAGCTGCTGTTCAGTGACTTATCCTCTTAGAGTTGCCTGGAACAGCTCTCCAGAGGTTAAGTGATTTATCTAAGGTCATACTGCTAATATATGTCACAAAAGAGAATTGAACTCAGATTATCCAGACTTGGAGGCCAACTCTTGGCTATACTAAGCTGCCTCTAAGTGGAATATTATGATACTACAAAAAGAGAAAGGCACAGAGAATAAGTAGGCTGTGACTTTTCCATTTTTTGCTAAAGTGTAGAGAGATGAGGAAGGTTAGCATTGACTGGTTCGCCTGTTTCACCTAGTTTTAATTCTTAGAATAAAGGGATTATATCCCAACCACTATATGGCTCCAGTGAACTGGGTTTTGTTCTTTCTTTTCAAAGTGGGGGTGGTAGCACAGTTCCTGAAAAGAGTTTGGGGGATATAGGCCCATTATCAGGACTTTAACAGGATTTAAAAAGAATTTACTAAAACAAGTTAAATTGTTTTTTGAAGAGAAAGTCCTCAATTCCACATTTGGAGAAAAGTGGATAAAAGATAGATTTAAAATGCCTAAGGCATTCTGAGGGCTTTTGTTAGTTGCCAGGCTGAATTAGATAGAACATAGCCCCAGGCTTTGTATGGAGAGAAATGTTCCTTTCCATGTGAAGCTGAGGTTTTCTAGCCCTTCCAAAGCAACAGGAAGTAACAGAGAAACAACAGTCAATGATCCTGAAAGGACTAGATAATTGTGGGTCCATAGAAAGAAGCAGAAAGCAGCTAAGCAACCACAAAATCCTTGCAGATGTCAGGTCGAGGTGATGCAATGAAGTCTAGAGATGCCATGACCATGGCCATGCCCAGCACATGGGGACAAGGCATCCAGAGGAGAGGGGAGAAGCAACAGGCAGTAAGTAGCAGATAGCAGCAAGATATCACCAGAAGATGTCATAGATTGGCAGCATTGGACGGTTCCAAATTGCTTTGCCCACATCGATGCCCTCACTACATGTGTTGCCCTCTGATCACCAAGTTGCCTGGTATGTTTACATTTAATCAGGTTCCTTGGACACTCAGTTGCCCAGTATATGCCCTCCATGCAAAGGGCCTGGTCACATGTGTTTTCAGCATATGATCCCTATGCCATTGGTGTTAAGGGAACTGGTAGAGGAGTATAAGCCATATGCATATGGAAGATCTTTCATCTCACTTTATTTGCTATGTTGTCTGACTAACTATATTTTTTCTTGAATTAATATATAATCTACATGACTAGTGTTCTGTTCCAGTGTATGTAAACCTTCCTCATCTCTCTATACTTTAGCAAAAATAGAAAAGTCACATCCTACTTCTTCTCTGTGCCTATCTCTCTTTGTAGTATCATAATATCCCATTTAGATGTAGGGTAGTATAGTCAAGAGTTGACCTCAGAGTCTGGATAATCTGGGTTCAATTCTCTTATGTGACACATATTAGCAGTGTGACCTTAGATAAGTCACTTAACCTTTGGAGAGTTGCTCCAGGCAACTCTAATAGACTATGTTGTTTTGCTAACTATATTTTTTCTTTCTTTTTTTAAAAAAATTACTTTTAGTTTACAACATTCAGTTCCATAGTTCTTTGAGTTTCAAATTTTCTTTCCTCCCCTCTCCTTCCCCCACCCAAGGCAGCATGCAATCAAATATAGGATCTACAAATACCTTCACATTAAACATTAGTCAAGTTGTAAATAAGGATTATAACCAATGGAGTGAACAATGAGAAAGAAGAAACAAAACAAAAAGAGAGAGATAGTGAGCAAGTAGTTTGCTTCAATGCACATTCAAACTCTGTACTTCTTTGTCTGGATGTGGATAATTTTTTTTCTTGAATTAATATATAGTCTACACGACTAGTACTCTGTTCTAGTAAGTGTAAACATTCCTCATCTCCCTACATTTTGGCAAAAATAGAAAAGTCACAGCCTACTTAGTCTCTATGTCTGTGTCTTTTTGTAGTATCCTAATTTCCCATTTAGAGGCAGGGCAGTATAGTCAAGAGTTGGCCTCTGAGTCTGGATAAACTGGGTTCAATTCTCTTATGTGACATGTATTAGCAGTGTGACCTTAGATAAGTCACTTAACGTCTGGAGAGTTGCTCCAGGCAACTCTAAGAGGCTATGTGGTTTGATTAACTATATTTTTTCATGAATTAATATATAGTCTATAATGCTAGTAAAATTAAGCACACCAATGGGGATTTCCAAGCGAGGGATTGAATTGATGAGATGTTAACATACATCCCTGTTTTGAACCTGAGATAGCTTTCAGGGAGACTTGCATATCTGAGGGCATTCCAGGTATTTACATACACACACATGTATGTGTGTGTTTATATGTATGTATATGTGTATGTATGTATGTGTATGTACAGATTTTAAAAATATGTATCCTACTATATGGTTTGGTTTGAGGCTGTTTTCCCCACCTCTAATTTTGTTCATTTTTCACAGAATCATAGAGTGAGTCACAGAATGAGATAATGTTGGAAAAGAGTCGTGGAGTCTCGGCAGGCCCAGAGTCTCTTGCTCAAAATGAACAAGTTTCTAAAAATGTTTAGTTGAATCATTTTTCTTCTACTTAATTCCATTAATGAGAAAATGGCTCACCTTTATTAAGTTGAATCAACTCAACTCAAGGTAATAATAATAACAATGATAATACTTATTTTAATTATATATATTCATATACAAACATATATTAACATATCTTTACATGAGCGAGCATATATATGCATGTGCATGTATGTATGTTTATTTATCTATGAAAGATAGACATAGATATATTTGTGTGTGTATTATACTTATGGTTTTAATGTGTAAGTACCCGTAGCAGCAAGCACCCTAGCATACCCAGGGCGGCTGCTAGCATGGGTTCTTAGACCTGCTTTTCTAAAGGAAAGCAACTTAAAGTGGGTTAACAATTGTACTTTAATCATAGATATATTATTTACCTAGTTCAGGGGGAAAAGTCAGCACCCTGAACTTCAGAGAATACAAACAGAAGTTACAAGCAGACAAAAAAATACAGACAAATAAACAGACTAGCAGACAGGGCTTCCAGCCATCTTACCATTACATCTATACCTAGTTAGTTACCAGAGAGGGAAGCACCAACATCTGGGTTTTCAAAGCTGGGGGGCTCAATGGCTGTCCAGAATCTCATCTGACCAAATCACACAACTCTCCCCAAATTGAGCCAAAAAGCAAAACCTCACATCAGGGTATATATAGCCTTCTCCTGGCTCAGAGAATGTTACAGTGCTCTTGACCAACCACAAAGTAACAAGGTATGGGCATTGCTGAAAAAATCAAGCCTCCTGCCACAGGCTCCATGTGACCACATTCATCCTATTAGGGGGCAGAATATATTTTCAAGTCAGGGAAGGTTCTCAGATTTACTTACACCTATCAAGGGGCTAAGGGGCAAGGAAGATCCTCAGATTCCCATTACCATTACAGTACATTACTAATATTATCTTATTTAATCTACATAAAAGTCCTATGAGGTAAATATTATAAGCACTATTATTCCCATTTTTTGGACCGTATCTATTGTGATTTCATTGGTATAGGAAGCCTCCAATGCAACAACTCCTCTACTATTTCAAATTGGTATGCAGCTCTATCATTTAAAATCTTGGAGAGTTGCCTATAGTACTGAAGTCATATGACTTGCCCATGGTCACAGAACCATTATGTGTAAGAGGAAGGATTTGAACCCAAACTTTCCTAAGAGACCAGGTCTCTTTATAAGATATCATGTTGCCTTTTATCCCTTTTTTACAGATGTGGAAACTGAGGCAATGAGCAGTTAAGTAAGTAACTCATCCATAGTCAAATAGATGATAAGGATCAGAGATGGTACTTGGCCCTGGGTCCTTCCTGACTCCAAGTGCAGTCATTCTCCCAGGTTATCCTGTTGTGTCTCCTTACAGAGTATCACTTTCCATCATAAGGAATCCATACACATTAGGATCACAAGAATTACAACTATGAGGTCTTTTAGAGATCATCTAGTCCAATGATATTTTACAAATCAAGAAACCAAGGCAAGGAGAGGTAAAGTGACTGGTTCAAGGTTATGTGGCACTTACGTAGCCCACCCAGGAATCAAATCCAAGTCTTTTGATTCTACTTCCAATAGGATTTTTTTTCCTGTACCATGAATTAATGCATGACATCATTCCTTTCTTTGACAGAAAAGAAATCATATGCCAAAGCAAAAAGACTTTTACTCAGATCATAATCCTACACAATCCAATCTCAAGATAACTACTTGACATAGCTGGTCCATCAAGTTGACTAGGGTTGTAAAATTCACATACAAGGGTAAAATCTGTCTATTTATATTGCTCTGGAGCAGACACTGAAACAGATATTTGGCAACTAGCCAGTGTAGACAGGCAAACTGACGGCTAGAGGCCCTAGTATGAATTTCTTTTTTTTTCCTTTTTTTTTGGCTTGAGATATCCAAATAAACCATCTTTGATGATCATATTTAAGCAAATAATTGCCATAGCTCTATCTTGTCTAGCATTTAGAAGACATAGCCTATGTATTTGACTAAAGAGTCTCTCAATCAACAAACATTTATTAAGCCCCTACTATGTGCCATAAACTGTACTAGGTATTGTTAATATGAAGACAGAATGAAACAGTCACTCAAGGAGTTTAATCTATCTAGGAATGAAGCATGTGTGTGCATATATATGTGTGTATATACATTTATGTGCATGTGTGTATTATGTATGTATGTATGTATGTATAGCTAGGTGGTACAGTGGGTAGGGTGCTGGGCCTGGGGTTAGGCAAGACATGAGTTCAAATCCACTTTTAGACATTTCCTAGTTTTATGATCTTGAGTAATTCATCTAACCTCTATTTACCTCAGTTTCTTGAAGTATAAAATGTGGGAAATAAAAGCACTAAGTCCAAGGGTTGTTGTAGGGATGAAATAAGATAGTATTTGTACAAGAATGCAGAGCACCAGGCCTGGCACATAGTAGATACTATGTGAATGCTAGCTATTGTGTGTATGGGGTGTGTGTGTGTGTGTGTGTGTGTGTGTGTGTGTGTGTGTGTGTGTGTGTGTGGTGTGTGTGTGGCATGTGTGTGTGGGGGGGTGTGTGTCATGTGTGTCTGGTTGTGTGTGTATGTGTGTGGTATGTGTGTATGTGTGTGTGGTTGTGTGTATATGTGTGTGTGGTGTGTGGTGTGTGTGGTGTGGGGGAATGGGTGTGTGTGTGTGTGTGTGTGTGTGTGGTGTGCATACATAGACACATATAAAATAAATACAAGGCAATTTTGTACTATCATTTGGGTGTATCAGTAAAGTTTTGGGATAGAAAGTGTTATTTGAACTAAGATTCAAAGGAAACAAATGCTTTCATAAGGTGCAGGTGAGGAAGAGAGAAATCTAGGGCCAGGGACAGCCAGGGCAGAGGCATGGTGATGGGAAATGAGTGTGGTGGGTGAAGAAGAGCAGAAGGCCATACTGGCTGGATTACCCAGTGAGGAGGGTACTGAGATGGCATGAGTTCTGTGCCATGATGTAGGGGGCAGGTTACCTGAATGCTTTAAAAACCACCTTATTGGTAATGGAATTTGGAGATGCCCCTGTATTGGCTTGGTTGTGAATCCCACTTGTGGGATGGACTTGTTGACATGAAGAGAGAGGGCTGAACTGGGAGGAGCCATGAATTGGGAGAGAGGCCCAAGCCTAGAGAAGGCCAGAAGGACTTTGGGAGAGCAGCATCCAGTATTGGTGGAGCCTGAGTTGCTGAGAGAAAGACTGCTAAGAGCCTGTTGGAACTGCCTAGGACTTTTGAGAACTGCTACCTGGAACTGCCAAGGACAGAGGAGGCATGGCTGTGATGCTAGTATTTTGTCTGTCTGTTTTGATGTGGTTTTGCCAGATTCACCTGATGGTGAAGAACAGTGCTGCTGTTGTAGAGGTCCTGGAACTTGACTGTTGGTTCAGAAGCCCTGAAGGAGGATTTTCTTGTGGTACCTGCACAGAAATCCTGGAAGAGGGCCTTGCTGATGTTTTCAGGGGTTCTGGGACTGTTCTACAGGCAGAGAGTGACTTGATGAGGACACTGGCTATGGCTTTATTGAGCCGTGTCTCCCCAGGAACTGAGATTGCTGAAGGCTTGCCTCGAGTGAAGATGAAAAAGGCCCTTTCCTTGGGTATTCAATGCTGAGATGATATCTTAATTTTGTTGTAACTTAAGGGTAGATGGCCTTTTGTGTTCTCCTGCCCCTTTTGAGATTCAGGGGTGGAGAGACTTCGAGGTTTTTTTTGTTTGTTTTTTTGTGCTCTGTGATTGACCAAATGAATGTACTTTGTTTAAGATTGGTGACTAATTTCCATTTGAGAAGAGACTTTGACTAAATGAATGTACTGTCTAGAGGTGGAGTAGTACCTGGATTGAATTGAGAACTTACTTGCTAAAGGAACAAGTTACACTGTATTTTGACTTTCTCTGTTCTGTGAATGTTTGCCGAATAGATGGGGTTTGCTATGCCGGTAATCCGAACTTGGAAGTTGACTTTGCTTGGCATTACAACCACACAAAGGATTTTTGAAAAACTTGGCCCTTAAAATAGTAGGGAGCCATTGGATTTCATGAAGGAGAGTTGAGACAAGGTCAGATTAGTGCTTTGAGAAAATCACTTAGGCACCTGTGTGGAGGATAGATAGGCATGGAGAGAGATTTGTGGCTGGGGGGGGGCAATTAGAAGGCTATTGTAGTAGTGCAGGCTAGAGGCTGAACTAGGGTGGTGGCCCTGTGAATGCAGATAAAGGGATTCCCTCAACCCACTGATATGGGATGGAAGGTAGATTTGCAAAAGGGAGGGTGATAGTGATGAGAACGGTCACGTCAGAGACCCCTTTGTAGATGAATGCTTTTGCAGGACAGCTCATTTCAGTGAACCACTCATTTACTAAATGCTCTACTGTGCCCTGCCAAGAATTATCATTCTGCTCCTAGGGACAAGTGTATTTAGCAGTGGGCTCCAGTACATCATTATTGTGAACCCTGGGGCCCAGAAACATAAAATGAAAACTTGGCAACCTTTCAGGTACTCTTTGGTTATTCTTTTTGGGGGAGGGGGGCAGGAGGGGGACACTATTTGGACTTTATGAGCCATAAAGCAGTCAGGAGTGAACCTACAAGATGAAAACAGAAGGCTCATAAAACAGAAGAAAAACTATTTGAGTAAGGTAAATATTTCCATTTTATATTTCCAAGAGGTCGACATAAACAGTAGTGAGTTTAAAAAATATTTTAAAAAATTAAGTGTAATGTCACTTGCCAGTGTTGTGTTAATTAAGGCAAATGCAGAACATTGCATCAGTGCCTGATCAGAAACTTCCAATGTACACGTGTACTGTAAATATGTTAGTCAGTAACCCTACGCCACTGTCAGAAGATTCATTTCTCAGCTGCTAAATCCTAGAAAATGATTGTCAGCACCCTAAGCATATTCTCACTTGCTCAAGATCAGAATCAGTCCTCAAGAGGTTTGCTTCAAAGACAACACTACACCTACCCATTCTTGCAACACAACATTCATTTCCCCTGACCCAGTGGTAGGGAGCACAAACACAAAAGCTTAGAGATGTTTGAATGCCAGGAGTCCTAAAGTCACCTCATCCATCCTCTAAGCATGAGGCCTACGGTGATTAGTGACTTAGCTAAACTGTCAGCAGTCAGAATTCAAACCCTGATCTTCAATGCTACACACCACACATAGAAAAGAAGCAGTGCTATATTTATCCCTTCCACATCATCGGGGTGAGGGGTATACTGCCCTCCATGAACTGGAAAATCCACATAAAACTGTTTCGTCCTCCATACCAGAGATGTTTGAATTTTGTCTTCGATATTTATGGGGTGTTTACAGTACTTTATTGTAAATTTTTGGTTAAGTGTTTGGTCATAGGCTCTGTTGTCTGCTAGCCTTCACATACCATCTTTAGCTTTCAAAAAATTCTCCTGAAATTACTTATGCCAACCCTTAATATATGAAAACTGCAATGGGGAATGATGCGGACAGCATAGCGGAAGTTGGGTAGGCAGGGCAGGAACCACACTCTTCAGAAGACAACTTGAGTAAGCCCTGTTTTCCCCCAAGACTGAGTTAGCAATAGTGGCTCCTAGTAGCACAACCCAGGGAAGGCATGAGCTGTAGATTATACTCCCCCATCCACCACCACTACCAACACCAATACCACCATGCTCCTTTTGGACAAGGGGATTCTGAACTAACAACAGTAACAATGCTATTGTCAAGGCCACAGGGAAAATAGCTTGGCCTTCTGCTACAGAGATCTTAACCTTCTTGCAGTTGCCCTGTCCTTCTCTCCCTGGAACTGTCTGAGAGATCTGTACTACTTTCAAAATAGGATTGAAATGTGAGTATACACTTGTGAAACCTGAAGAAGCTTTGTTTTTTTAAATGACAAATAGTAGTAGGACCCATGTTGGGAGCTAAGCACTTAAGTTGCTGCCAGGGAAACACCCCTGGGATAGGAACTGACTAGGTCAACACACCCAGTGTCCCTCCATCTGGCTAAGCAGAAGCAGGGATGTGTCTGGCTCTGCCACCTAATTAATAAGTGATTCTGGAGTTTGTTTGATGTTCAATCTTAATGAGTAAGAACAGTAAGCAAGACTTTTCCATTTAGACATATTAATGAATGTAATTTTGTTCCATCCTCCCTGAGAAGCAATTAGGATTTCACAGCACAGAAAAATGGTGGGAGACTCAAGTATTCAAAGAAGCCAGTCTCCCTGAAGCAATTCACCTGAAGGAAAAGTACCCAGGCTCAGTTCAACACTAACATTATTTCTTGAGGGCAGAGATTGCACCTTGCCTTTACTTTATAATCCTATAGGGTCCAGAATAATGCTGTGTGCATAAACTCTCAAAGATATTATTACCATTTTTTTTTAATGACAATGAGTTTGAAAACAAGATTAGGAGACAAGTGGGATCTGAAGGTAGCACTTCAAAATGACTTGAACCACTGTGGAGGCTGGGCATACAGCTAAGGGTTTGGGAGATAATGAATGAAAAAGTACTTATGAAGAATGTACTTTGCTCCAGGGACTGTGCTAGGGATTGATGATGCAAAGGCAAAACCAAAAACCAGTTCCTGTCCTCAAGGAGCCCATATTCTTCTATGCTGAACCATGAAAGTGACAATGGCATGGTCACTATTTGTAGATATGGTAAAAATTCACACCATCTTTGAAGTCCTTTCTAATTTTGAACTTTAGGGATGTGCATCCTTTCCCTAAATGGTCTATTTCTTATTTTGAAGAATTTCCCGTTAATGGAATCATTTGCAAGGAGCCTCAGATGTCATCACGTCCAACACATCACCAAATAAGTATTATGTCTCTAACCTTCCCAAACCACTGGTCAATAAGTCTTTACTTGGAGACCTCCAGTGAACGTTCCAAGACTGGTCATTCTACTCTGGAACATCTCTAATTATTAAGAGGGCAGCTAGGTGGTACAGTGGATAGAGCATTGGGCCTGAAATCAGAAAGACTCATACTCATGAGTTCAAAGCAGGCCTCTGATACTTCCTAGCTGTGTAACCCTGGGACAAGTCACTTAACCCTGTTTGTCTCAGTTCCTCATCTGTAAAATGACCTGGAAAAGGAAATGGTAAACAACTCTAGTATGCTTACACAGAAAAGCCCAAATGGGGAACACAAAGAATTGGATATGACTGAAAAACTCCAAAATAGCAGCAGTTGAATGATTAAGAAGACTGTCTTTATATCAAAGTTATATCTCGCTCTCTGCCACTTTATTCCTGCAACAGACATAAAGGGCCTACTATATGCCAAGTACTGTGATAGGCACTGGGGACATAAGCAAAAATCAAACCAATCAAGCAATAAAATTTATTAAGCTCTTACTATGTGCCATGCACTGCTAAGCCTAGATGTTACAAATAGAGGCAAAAACCAGTCCCTGCCCTCAAAGACCTTATAATCAGGTAGGGGAGGCAACATGTAAATAAATATATACAGAGCAAGCTACATACAATCTAAATATGAGATAATTAGCAGAGGGAAGACAGTAGAATTAGAGGGGTTGGGAAACATTTTCTTTAAGAATTGAGGAAGCCAAGGAAAACAGTAGGCGAGATTGAGGACAGAGAGAGTTCCGGTCCTAAGAGACAATCAGAGAAAATGTCCAGACCTGAGAGGTGGAGTGTTTTGTTCATGGAACATCCCAGAAGCCAGCGTCATTGGAATGAAAAGTACATGGAGGGGTGGAAGCTATAAGAAAACTGAAAAGACTGGAAAGGGGCTAGATTATGAAGGGTTTTGAATGCTAAATAGAGTATTTTGTATTTGGTCTTATAAACTGTAGGGAACCACTGGAGTTTATTACATAGGTCCTATACTTTAGAAATCACTTGAGCCAATGAATGGAAGATAGATTGGAATGGTAAGAGACTTGAGGTAGGCAGCCCCACCAGTAGGGTACCACAATAACGCAGGAATGAAAAGATGAAGGCTTGCGCCAGAGTGGTGACAGTGTCAGAGGAGAAAGGGGGATGTTTGTATGAAAGGGAACATATTATAAGAGATGTCACAGAGGTAAAATTGATAGGCCTTGGCAAGCTTAGATGCAGGGAGGGAGATGAGAGAGAATGAGGAAGCCAGGATGATTTTTAGGTTGTAATTTGACCTCTCTAGTAACAGGGAAGGTAAGAGTGGGAGACAATATGGTACATTTTCCCAATGAGTTTATATAACTAGTACATAAAAATAGTTATAGAATATCTCCCAAGTAGTTGTGGTCATTTCATTTGGGAGGGTACAAGCAACTGGGGAGAAGGACAAGAGAATTTGGAAAGGTTTCCTGTAGAAGAGAGAGTTGAACCTTGAAGAAAGCCTGGGATTCCACTAGCAGAGGTGAAGAGGGAGTACATTCTAGTTAAGGCAGACAGCTTATACAAAGTTAGGAAGACTACCAGGACTGACAAGCAGACCACAGCATGTGAAAGACAATAATGTGCAGAGTGCCTGGAAGGGTAAATTTGGAGTCAAACTGAGAAGGGCCCTAAAGTCAAAATGAAAAGTTTGTTTATTGTATCTTATCCTAAAGGCAAGAAAGAGCCATTGGGAATGATTCAGTCAGAACTGTGCTATAGAAATATTAATCTAGCAGCTGTGTGGAGGATAGATAGATTGGATGTGAAACTGGATTCTAAGAGATATGTTATGAGGGCAAGAGTTTAAGAGGCTTAGAACCAGAGTGATGGCTCTATGAGTGGACAAAACAGGATGGATGCAAGATATATTGAATTGACAAGTGTTGGCAATTGATTGGATTTAAGCAGGTGATGGAAAGGGAAGAGTCAAGGCTGATCAGGCCTTATTTCAGAAGAAATAAGGAAGTTAGAAAGAAGTGATGAACTGGGGAAAAGATGAGCTTTGTTTTAGATATGGTAAGCTTGAGATATTCATGAGGTATCTACTTGGAATTGTCTAATCGGCAGTTGGTTATGCAAGATGAAGTTCAGGAGAGAGGAGTTGCATATAGAGATCTTAGCATTAACTGCATAGAGATGATGGTTGAAACCAAGGGAGTTGGAATAATAGCTGAATATATGGGCATTCCTGTGATTCCAAATTTTGCCCTCTGGGAACAAATAGAATAAGCTTCATTCCTCTTCCATAAGACAGACCTTCAAATACTTGAAGATTGCTATCATATCTCCCTTAAGATATTTCTTCTCTAGGCTAAACATTTCCAGTTCCTTTAATTATTCCTCTTATGGCATGGTTTCTAACTTTCTCATAATCCTGGTTGCCTTCCTTTGGAGGTGGTCCAGATAGTTCATATTATTCCTGTAATGTAGAGCCCAGAAAAGGACATCATAAATGAGACATGTTTCAACCATGGAAGATTAACACAGCCCCATTTCTTCCTTGCTATTCCTGGGCCTTCTGCCTCTCAATGCAGATGAAGATCATTTTGGGCAACTAGGAGGCACAGCAGATGAATTGCTGGGCCTGGAGTTAGAAAGACCCATCTTCGCAAGTTCAATTCTGGCCTCAGACAATTATTAGCTGTGTGATCCTAGATAAGTCACTTAACCCTATTTGTCTCAGTTTTCTCATCTATAAAATGAGTTGGAGAAGGAAATAGGAAACTACTTTAGTATCTTTGCCAAGAAAACTCCAGATTGGTTCATGAAGAGTCAGACATGACTGAAATGACTGAACAACAAACATCTTTTCTATTTTTCACCCAAAACATTCCATCTCCTGATTCTGGGCATTTTTACAGTTTGTCGCCACATCTGAAATTGTCTCCCTTCTTTTCTCTGTTATGCCTTGCAGTTAGAACAATGTCTGGCACATAGTGGGTATTTAATAAGTGTTCATTGACTTGACTAGATATTATGTTGTCCTGTTTTATTTTTTGATGATACAGACAACTGTTGACTTACATGAAGCTTGTATTCTACTAAAACCCTCAGATCTCTTTCATATCCACTTATTCAGAAGCTGATGACACACCTGATATGTTCTTATTAACTACTGAATGGCAACGTCTCAACTCAACTGAAAATGACTCAACACTCTCACTGACTAACAGCCATCATTTGGGATGTTTTTGGCATTTCCTGAAGTGTTCATGCACAGGGACCGTATTGATGATTCTATGATTCCCCTTGCTCAGATAATAAAATAAATTTTAATAAGGATGTTTCTGGGGTTAAAAAATACTTCCAACATACAAGATGGAAGAAAAATGACTTGGTAGCAGTTCATGTGAAAATGATCCAGGACTTTTATAGGGCTGCAACCTTGACATGTCAATAATTAGATTTGACTGTCAAAAACCATGTAACCAACCAACTCAACAACTAAAGTGATATCAGGCAGTATGAGAGGTACAGTGTACAGAATTTGGGAATGGAATAGTTTCATTACATTTAACCCAGGTCAAACTAAATCTGGAGTATTATGTTCTAAATAGCTTAGGAAGGCATTGATAGGCTGGAGATCACAGAGAAGAGGGACAGTAGGATGGCGAAACATGATGTTTCATGTCATGTGAAGATCACTTGAAGAAAATGGAGGAGATTTGAAGGAGGAAGAGAAAAGTAGGAAGGACAATGATGTTTGCCTTCAAATATTTGACGGATTCATAGATTACAGTTGTTCTACCTGGCCCCAGAAGACAGACCTAAGAACAATGGAAAGAAATTAAAGAGGGGAAGATATAAGCATGGTGTGTGGGAAGGGGAAGAAAAGTGTCTTAAAGTTAGAACTGTATAAAAGGGAAATTGGCTTTCAGTTACTCAGCCAACATACATTAAGTGTATATTATGTGCCAGGCATTGCATTAAGTGCTAGGAATACAAAAAAATCCAAAAGAAGGCCCCTGCCCTCAAGGAGCTCACAATCTCTGAAAGTCTTCAAGTGGAAATTGGGTGGCCATATGTTTGGGAGGTTGTGGTAGAGGGAATTCTCCTTCAGGGGTTGGTTGTGTTAAATGACCTTTGTGGTTCCTTCCAATTTTGAGAGTCTATGATTTTCTATGATCTTAAGAGAGCAACCCTGTGATTAACAGTGATCAAACTGTTTTCTATCAGGAGAAAGTATGAAAGTCTGGTATACAGGGTTCAGAGATTACCTAAAGAGATTAGGGGGCATAAAAATGAGCCCCAGATTGGCTTTGGTAACTGGTTGGCAAATGGATGGTTTTTATCTTATGTTCAAGAGTCCTTCCTTTGTAGGCCCTCGGCCCTCTTATTTAAAGACTGCCCTTCTATATTTTGGTCACTTTTCCTTTACTTTTGGTCTCATTCTTTATAGTTTTCGGCCATTTAAACAGTTATGTGAGAAGTATCTCATATCAGACTCCACACATAGTAGTGCCTGCACAATGTTGGATGAGTCATACCCCTTCTCTGAAACTCAGTTTCCTTGTTTGTAAAATTAGGCGTTCAGTCCTTTTTCAGTTGTGTCCATCTCTTTGTGACCCCATTTGGAGTTTTCTTGGCAAAGATGCTTAAAGTGGTTTGCCCTTTCCTTCTCTGGCTCATTTTACAGATGAGGAAACTGAGGTAAACAAGGTTAAGTGACTTTCCCAGGGTCACATAGCTGGTAAGTGTCTGAGTCCAGAATTGAGTTTAAGAAGATTAATATAAGCACTTCACCACCTACTTGCCTGTGTAAAATTAGCAGGAGGGCTAAATGACCTCTGAACTCCAAAATGAAGATCATGTGCTCCTAAACTTTCCTCTAGAAATGTTAAACACATGCTATCATGCCAACTGTAATAAGAGACTTGATTCTTTTTAAGGTAACATCGATGAAATGCCTGGTCTCTAATAGACAGCTAAACTCAATCTAGATACAAAGAAAATTTGTTCTTGAATATTGTGTAGCGTGGATCTTGTTCATAGCTCAAAATCATGGCATAAATGGCAACTTTCTTCACTATGTGCTAAATAGAATGGGTCATCTAGTCCATAGAGCTACCTTGACCAACATATAGAAATCTACTCATTTTACAGATTTACTCTGCCCAAAGCAAGAGATACATTCATTGAGTATGATTTAAAACAATTCAGGACTTCTGTCCCAACCTATACAAAATAAAAAAGACCTGGCCCAAGTAGTAACCAATATGATTACCTAAGTAATCCAAAAAATCTAGTATGTCCCTCCTGTACTTATGTATTGGTTATGTTTAGATCCAAGACACCTCGACATCTGAATCTGTACAGTTCAACTTGACGTGGTTTTAATTAATTCTTGCCATGTACCTATATGCAAATGGCTAGTTTCTATACCAAAAAATAAACATGATAGAAATGAAAGGAATATGAAAGTCTGGTTATTTTCTCTTTATAAACAACCACTTAAGATAACTTGAGTGTCCTCCTCCCTCTCATAGCAGGAAATTTGGTTTGAATGATACAAATAATTTGTCTTAGGCTAGATTGAGCAAAATGGATCATTCCATAATAATCTTTCAAGAGCTTCAGAAAGTTGACTACAATAAGTTTGCCAGCTCAGAAATGAGTCTAGAATTTAGCTCATTATTGAAGTAGGGAGTTATGCGATCATAGATTTAGAACTGGAAACTTCTTTTTATAATATACGCATTTCAGTTAAAAAAAAAAAAGAGCACTCTCCAAGTAAATGAACATTTATTCTTTTGTAAAGTACATAATATATTCCTGGTGTAGAATATCACGTTCAGTATAAGATGTACACAAAAACAGACATTTTGAAAGGAGAGATGTATTTTAAATATTTTTAATTTCTTTATTACTGGTATGAATCATTTTATTCCCATAAAATATTATCAAAAAGTATTTAAATGAGATAAATCAGATTCAATATTTCTTTATTATTTTGAAAAATCAATTTATTTGTATTGGGAGATCAGGCAAATATAATTAATAACTAATCATTATTTTTAGTTAATTAAATCTTCAATTCATATAATTGATAGAGATAATATTAAATAACTAACATTCATACGGCTCTTACACTGTGCTAAGCACGTTATAGTTATTATCCTATTCAATTCTCATAATTACACTTGGAGGTAGGTGTGATTATTATCCCCATTCTATAGATTAGGAAACTGAGGAAAACAGGAGTTAAAGGACTTGGCCATGCTCACATAGCTAGGAAATGCCTGAGGCCATATTTGAACTCAGATCTTCCTAACTCCGGAACTAGTGCTCTATCTACTGGGCCACCTAGCTGTCCATAGCTGACCAAGCAGGTGATTCCCTCTCTATTTTAAAGAAATTATGCAAGGTACATCATGAAATCATTGAATAATAAATCATAACAATCTATTGACCCAATAGCTTTTAAGCAGATCATTGTTGGTAAGTGTATAATTATTTGCTATATACAAGTTGTTTTTTTTTTTTAACTCCCAAATTAGGGACTCCACTCCCTTCACTAGATACCATGAGTGAAGGAGTCACTGAGATATCCAAGAAGCAAATGATGCAAAAAGATAGGAGTGAAAATTGAAGGCATTTTCTGAATATCTCTGCATTGGGGCCAAGATCCTTCTCTTCGGTGTCTGGTTTTTTTGACTAGAAGCAGTTACACAATGTCTAGGAATGCTCCAGTTTCCTTATTCAAGAATTTCCCTTATACATCATTACAATTCTCCTGGGAGCAGGTTTCCCAGGTTCTCCTTGTGAAGAGATGCCATCCCAGGCACTCTATGTAAATGCCAGAAACCTTCCTCCCACACACATATGACAACCAATACATGACTGTTCAATCTATGCTAGTCTATCCCACTCAACATGAAAAGGGGGGAAAGGGCCCCTGGAATCTTCTAGGTCACTACTTTGGAATACAAATTCACTCCTTAGAGAGGCATCCACTATAGCTGTGAAATGATCTAGGGAGCAGGTGGTGGGTATGAGCTTGATTTTCCAAATGGCACTTTCTGGTGGTGCCCTGGACAACTGTTATAACATTCCTGAGGTGGCCCATGCCCAGCACATAAGGGAAAGTGGGCAATAATGGATAAAGACTAGATTGTAGTGAATTTGAATCCTACAATTGGCTATGAGGGAGGAAAGATAGGATGCTCTCTACCTTTCCACTCTCCATTTTATCACACAGCCCTTGGGGTCACATTGCAGTGACCCTTTCTGCAAGCTTTTATTGTAGAGAACTTTGGTCTGGTCCCATGCCTTCATTTTATAAAGGAGGAAACTGAACCAGAGAGAGGTTAATTCACTTGGCCAAAGTCACACAGGTACGACTACATAACCACAGTCCTCTTTGCCAAATCCAGTGTTCTTTCCACATTGTCTCCCTAAGACTAAGGCCTTTTAGTAGCTACTGTAGTTTTAAAATTCATTAAAAATAAACTATTGGGAAATTGACCATATCACTTAAATAACAAAAAAAGCAACAAATGACAAGACATTAACTCTGGTCTAAGAGACTCATTTTCAGTATAAATGAAGAAAATTAATTTCAATTCTTCACCCAGAATCATAGAAAGTTAGAACTGGAAGGTCCATTGAGATCATAGAATTTGATGCCCATCCCACAAACCCCCCATTTCACCAATATAGAACAGGAATTTCATGTTTCTTTTGTGATGGAAAATCTGCTCCCAATTCCCCTTATTTATCCAAAATCTAAATGTGCTATTGTAATCTGCATTAATTCCCTGCCAATATTTTAGTATTCAGAATTTGCATAATCATTGCCCATCAGAAGAGTATTGATATAACTTTATAAATAAAATATACAAGGCCTACTAAATTCATCAATAAGGACTTAATCCCATATGAACTCGGCACAATGTGGAGGGAGTTTGTCCTTTTTTTTCCTGTTCCCTCCAAACACTGCATCTCACTTTATAAAAATAATCCAACATTTACAAGATTATGCTGGGGGAAAAACAGCATTGGTGAAAGCGGCCGTTTGTAATTGCAAAGTTAATTATCTTTCCTAAACCATCAGTTGTCACTTAGATAGACCAGATTCTTGCAGACTCTCCAGGGACCGACTTTATTTCATTCCTAATGGCTTGGGACCCACCATTTTGCTGTCTCTGAACATTTGGTCACTGAATGCACCATTTATGGAGTATTGTTTAATTAAGGACAAATTAAGAGAACTGTGCACAGAATTTAATTTCATAGACTCTGTAAATTCTTTTAAAGAGGATTCTAACTATAGGCATGATAACTTTTCATTATCCATTGCTTCTATAAGGTATTGGCAATTTATTGTTCGTAACCATTATGAGTTTTGTTTACTCTTCGGGGGATTGGGCTGGCACTGTATCATTTGTGTCCCACAATAATTCTAGGACAGGATCTGTCTTTCTGTTAACCTCTTCTGTTCTGGATCTCCCTTATTTGCCAAGGCTCAGAAATTCAAAAGAAAGCACATTTGTCTTTGGGAGAGATAAGATAAGGTGGGATTCAGAGACAAACTGATCCTTAGCCCAATTTGAGACAATTTCTTTTATTGCATACTTGGAGTCATTTATAACTTAATACAGAGGGTGTCATTTCCTAATTTCTTTAGCCCCTGTTGCTAATGCTAGTTAGTGCTAAAAGTCAAAAGTATTGCCCAAAGTGACCAATGGCACCTCAGTGCCATCTATAGCTCAATCTATCAAGCACTGACCTGTGCTGGAAGTGTGTTTTTAGGAGCTGAGCTCTTTTCTCCTCTCCCCATCTTTCACTCCTACTCTACCACAACTCCTGCAGTGACCTAGTTATTGGCATAGAGAATATAGTATATATGACCAAAACTTCTTAGCTACCCTGAATTTAAAGAAAAGTGGAGGGTGGAGCCAGCCCCACTGTCAGGCATAAAAATATGCACATATCCTCCAGGACATTGAGTGCAACAACTTGAGTAAACTATCCAATTCATCACCTTGTTGTTCATTGTGGTAATTGAATACTTGAAGCTTCAGCTTAACTGGTATGTTTTCCCTCATCCATTGATCTCTGTTCCTGAGCATTATTCATTCATTCTCTTCCTACACTTTATTGTCTACCCAAATTGGCCTCCTTGGTATTTCTCACACATATTACCCCATCTCCAGTCTCCATGACTTTGTACTAGCTGTTGCCCCCTTATACCTAGAATTTTCTCTCTCTTCCACATCATGGAATCCTTACTTCCTTCAAGATTCAGCAGATACTCCAGTGACCTTTTATGTGAAGCATTTTTGATTCCTTCAGCTGATGTCCTCCATCACTAAACTCCCTTTTATATGTGTGTATGTATGTATGTAATGTTACGTTGCCCAATAAAAAGTAAATTCTTTGAAAATAGGGGAAAAAAGAATATGTAGGTATATATACACATAACATGTATACATATAAGTATGTGTCTATATGCACATATGTATGTGTGTTGTGTTATCTAATAGAAATTTTTTTTCAGGCAGGAAAAAAAAAGGAAAGTCAGAAGGAATCCCAGACAAGTAGGTAATTTTGAAATTTACTTGATAAATTCATCATATACTTGAAAAAAATGTTCATATCTACATAATAGGGATTCACAGTTTCACATACACTTTCCTCCTGAGCTACAATATATATGGAAATGCTCATTTCATTTGGTATTTGTTAAATGTGTGGGGGGGACTAAATGAAAGCAGGCAATTTGATTTTTGTTTCTCTGTCTTTACCACCTATGAACATACCTGGCATACAGTTGGTATTTAATAAATGCTTATTTATTGACTGCTCTGGATTCTGATGTTGATTCTGCTTTCAATTCCGCTTTCCACCTTTATGTCTCTAGCTTTACCTCCAATATTCCAGTTAGTGGCATAGTCTCTTATTGATGACTTTCTTTTCAATCCACCAATGGAATCCACTTAACATAAACCCTTTGGCAACCTATCCCCACCCGGCCTAGCCAGAGGTGCCTAGAAATCATTGCAGCTTCAACATTCTGCAATGCTCCATAGACCTTCTCAATAGGCTCGGTGATTACAGGAGCTCCTCAGAGAGCTACCTGGAACTCTACAAAGAGACTTTGAGTCTCAATGAAGCTATATAGCCTAGGAAGTTCAGTGATACTCTATTGAATAGCTTCATTTCCCTCCATCTGGGTGAGTCATGTTGTCTTCTTGTCAGGATTCTTTCTGAAGTCCATGTGTTATCTGTGTCTTGGGACATGAGCATCCCCTATTTTGATCCCTCTGTGTGGAGCTGGGCTGGTAGGTGGGAAGGGATTTGCTAGAAGTAGCCCTTGGCCATGCCAATCTCTCATAGGATGGACCTATGAGAATGATTGGTTATAAACATTCAAACTCCTGGCCCATAAGTAAATCTTACTCTTCTAGGATTCCACTCCTATTCGTAATTGGAGAGTAGACCTTGGGGAGGAAACAATATGCCACAGGATCAAATAACCTCATCAAAGCCAAAAAATTCTGAATTATTGTTCATAAGACCATTTTTGAAAAAAAATTGCAATACCAATTAGACAAGTACATTTGAACCTGTGATTTCATTGATGTAGATACTTCCCAATGGCACAGATATGCCAGTCAATCTGTACCTTCTCCTTCTGTATGATTCTCACTGTTTTTTTCCCCATAAAACTACTATGGAAGACCTGACAGAAACACAAGTGACTTTCTTCAATTTGCTTGTTTCAGAATCTCTTGGGCTCCATCAAAGCACTGAGACACTTGTAACACCATTGTCTGACTACATGGCTGGTTCATTTCTTTTACATACATTTCCTGTATGACATTGTTATGTCACCTCTTACATACATCATTACTGGTAATATGGTAAAGCCTACTCATGTCCTTCAATTGCTCTTTGCAATTTTAGTTCTTTGGAGATTGAGGCATTCTATGGTTTGTAGACACATGACATTACCAGAAGAATATCGATCTTAAGAAGACTGATTTTTATGTTAAAAGGGACAATTTAGGATTGCTTGTCAATATTCCAAATTAACTCTGGCCCTCTCATCTTTTTTTCAGATTTAATTCTGATCATTGTCCATCTCTATATCTCTTATGTCCCCTCTTGTATACTTATCTCCCAACTGTCCATTGTCCTTTGGGTCAGGCATAACTTTAAGTCTTCTGGAATTATGGTATTCCAGGATTCACAGTCATATAGTAGGAGAATCATTACATTTGGAAGTTGAGATTTGCTGAAGAAACGTCTTGAATCATAAAAAGTTCTTTTCTAATTTTGAACATGCAGTCCAGCCTACTCTCATCTTCCTATTAAATCCTACATCCAATTTATTCTACATCCAATGATATTCTACTTCCAACTTCTGTGGGGTCTGTGACAATAGGTCCATGAATGTGATATCAATATATTGGACATCCGAGTGGACAATGGGAAGTTCTCATCTATTTAATTTTCTGTGTATGGATTGCTAAGCTAGTGTGTTTTGAGAGTTCATGGGTCTTAGGTAAGAGGCACCATAATATTCTGGTCCTTGTTTCAAGCAACACAACAACATCCCCAAACACAAGCATCTAGAGGATTTCATCATCTGAAGGAAATCACTATTCCATTTCAATCCTATATAGAATATCCTTTAAGATAGCAGTAGACAGCTTTAGTAAGTACACATCTCCTAATTTTGTGTTTTTCTTGATACCGAAATCAAAAAATCATTTCATAGAGTCAAGAGGATGCTAGACAAAGATGTGGAAAAGACATTAGAAGTCATCTAATTCAACTCCATTAATTTTATAGATGAGGAAGTTGAGTCCAGGAGAAGTTTAAAGGTTTGCCACAAATCACCCATCACAGAAGCCACATAAGAATATGAACCTAAAATCTTTGATGGCAAATAAAGGTCTCTTTCCATGCAACAGGCAAGGGATATACACACGTACATATGTACATACATACATACATACATACATATATATATATATATTTATACACACACAGAGGAGAGAGACAGAGACAGAGACAATGTTATGGCTGTAAAGATATCTTTGGAGAAAATCTTCTATAAAATCTCTCTGTTTTCTTCTCATCTTTTTATCGAAGATACCCTCAAGATTTTCTGGACATGAGAAAAGAGACAAATATGTTGGCAATTGTTTTTATGCTCTCTCAGTTATGTTTGGTGATTTTGACTTTTTTTCCAGTCATTTAGTACCTTTCCATATATGTTAAATGTATCTACTCAGATTATTCCTTTATTTATACATGAATATGTGTGTACATGTATATATGAATATGTGTATATATATATATATGAATATGTATATATATATGTATATACATATGCATCTATATCTAAGCTATATCTAGCTCTGTTTTCTTTTTTCTTTTCTTTTCTTTTTTTGCTTTTTAGAGAGCAATTGGGGTTAAGTGACTTGTCCAAGGTCACACAGCTAGTAAGTGTGTCAAGCATCCGAGGCTGGAGGACTCAGGTCCTCCTGACTGCAAGGCCAGTGATCTATTCACTGCAATACCTAGATGCCCCCCAGCTCTATTTTCTATCTATCCATCTGTAATCAATTTATCCATTCATTTATCTATCTATCCTTCATCTGTCTATCATCTATCTATCTATCTATCTACCTATCTGTCTGTCTGTCTGTCTGCCTGTCTGTCTGTCTATCTTGCCTATCCAAACTTAGTGGCTCTCCTGAATTCTAGTACTGTATCACCAGCTTCCTATTGGTAATTCAAAGTAGAATGTCTCCTTATCTTTTCTTCTAAAACCATTCCATTCCCATACTTCTCTATGTCTGTTCCCAACATCATTCCACTCACCCAGAGTTACAACCACAGAGTTATCATCTGCCCCTCACAATTCATTCTACATTTTCAGTCAGGAGTGAAACGTTGATTATTCTATGTCCATATCTCAGGTCTCTGTTTCCTTCCCTCTACTCAAATGACCACAATCCTAGTTCAAGTCCTATTCACTTCTAACCTGGATTATTACAATAGCCTACTAATTAATCTCCCTACCTCAAGACTCCCCTATATCCATCCCCCACATTACAACGTGATTTTTCCAAATCACATATTCCCCCCACGTCACTCTCCTATTCAAGAAATCCCTGTGCCTCCTAATTACCTCTAGAATGACATATAAGTTTATTTGATTGGCACATAAAATCCTTCACAACTTGGTTCCAACATCTCTTTCCAATTTTATTACATTTTTCTCCTTCACATACTCTACAATCTAACTAAACCAGCCTTCTTGCTGTTCTTCATACATAATCTCTATCACTCATTTCCATGCATTTGCACTGGTTCTCCCCATGCCTGGCATGGATTCCCTCTTTACCTTCCATTCTTAGAATACCTAGTTTCCAACACTTAACTGAAATGTCACCGTCTCCATGAGGCCTTTCCTGATTGTGACAGATACTAGCTTTATACACATCCTGTCATTTTTTCCCTATGTTATACATATACATATACACACATGCACTCATATACACATTGTCTTTTGCTCTGTTTCATCAGTTGATGTGTCCAAAGAATTATCACATAATGGCCAAGGTACTGGAGACAATCTTCATTCTTCCCTGTCCTGTTACTCAGATAGTAGACACAGACTGTTTATCAGTATCAGACTTGAAACCTTTCCATCTCATCCAGACCTAGCAAAGTTTTGACTCTATAGAAAAAGCTTTCAAATTGACAGGTTCACTTCTATGCCAACCTGAAGGATCTAAGGACCATGTTTGTGGAATAGATATGTTGTGACAGTTTATTGAAATACAGGCTATGTTTTGCAACATGTTTTCTGAATGTAAATCAGGACATTATTATGTGGTCTCTTACTTTTTGAATGTGTCTTAGTCTACTTACTAAATGTGTCTTTACTTTGTTTCAATGTATAGTTGGGGGCCTTCTACTGCTACCTCATTTGAGTATGTTACTCTAGAGAATAGGGCCCATAGGTGCTATTTAAAAACACTTTTTCACACTGAAACTGATTCTTTAGCTTTTAACAGCACTTGGGCAAGAATAATAATAATAAATATAATTTATATTGCACTTTAAGGCTTATGAAGTGATTTACATATGATCCGTACAAACATCCTGAGTACTGGTATTCTCCCCCAGTTTACAGATCAGGGAAGCAAGACTGAAAGAGGTTAAATGATGCCCAACACCACATAGCTAGTATCTGTGGAAGGGCTTCCCAATGCCAAGGCCACCATTCTAAACACTGTACCACCTAGCTCCCTCTAGCTGAATAGAGAAGAAAGAAATAAGGCAAAGAGGAAGGATTGCAAAGGAAGGAAACACCAGTTACTCTTTTGGAGTTTTCATTTCCACTCCCCAGATTCCAAGGAATCATAAATCATCGATGAATCATCTTTCTTCCTGATATTTGCCCCCACCGGTTTTCTCCTCTTACTCCACTTTCTTTGTCTTACCCATCTTCTTCTCAGATTTCAATCTGCTGATGGATAGCAGTGAGAGAGAGAGGTGGGGAAAAGGAAGAAGAAAGGGAGAGACAGGCAGGGGGAGGAATGTGTTTATTATGAGGGGCTCTGGTCAAATCACCCCCCATTCCATTTCCTCCCTTTCAAAAGCACCACCCTTATAAGTCCTAATAGTCCTTAAGAGCCCTGCTTATAAATAGAACACAAATGTAATTGAGTATATGTGTTATATAACATTAAAACTTTAGCATATGCAGTATTTATGTCAGGGCACATAACATCCAACTTAACATCTGTGCATTTAAGATTCTGACCAAGATTTCACATACATCTTGCCTACACTTTTAATTTAATTTAATTTACTCTTTCAAAAATAAGACAAACAGGAGGGGAAAATAGCATCCAAAATAGCTTTGGCTAAATTACTGAACATAATGCGCCTGCGCACACAAACACACAGGCACACACAAACTCTAACATGAAATGCAGCCAAAACCAAGGAACTCTTACAGCATCCATTTCAACTGTGACCTGAAGTCTGAATCTGCCCGCAGACGGGGGCCTCCTTCTTTTTGTCCTTATGCTGGGGAATCTATAATGTGTATGATTTCTAACAATGCTAGTATCATTTAGTCACTGTAAAAGTTGGATGCCCAGGATACCGTTCTCCCTTCCCCAAAATATTTTGAAGACCAATTTCATTTTTATAAGATATACTTTATTTAGCTATTTGTACTTATTTTATTTTTAAAAAATAGACTGCCTGTTTTATCTGGAGTGTATTTTTAGATTTTCCATATATTGAATACTTTTTAAAAATTTGGGGAATGAAACCCCTGAACAATTAAGCTTCGATGCCTGAAATATGCTGTCAGATCTCTCCTCTCTGATATTCAAAAACTTCTGTATAATTCAAAGGAGCATATAATCACAAAGGTACAGGTGGGAGGGGCCTTGATCATCTAGGCCTTCCCTTCCCCCATTCTGGAAGTGAGGAAACTGAAGAAAAAAGAGATTAAAGGCTTGCTTTGGGGGGGGGGGCGGGGCCAAGATGGCGGCACAGCAGCAGCAACATATTGCAGCTCTTACATAACCACCCCAAAATACCCATAAAATAGGACTCTAAACCAATCCTAGAACTCCAAAACGCACACAAAGATGCTTTCCACTAAAGTCAGCTTGGCTACGAGGAACCATATCAGCACTGAGAACCAAACCCAGCCTGGCCTGAAGCTGCTGCTGAGCCCCGGGGGTGGCCCAACGAGAGGAGCGGTGAGCGAATTAGTGGCAGCTGCGAGCAGTGTTGAGAACTAGGTCAGTGGGACTTGCGAAATTAGGAGACTAAAGCAGTCCAGCCAAAAGGCCTCCAGAGTGGAAAAGTGAAAGGCAGAGGTTTTGCACCTGCCTCTGCGGTGCAACTTCCCGCCCGTGGCCTTCAGACAGCAGGGGGACTAAGAGATTGTTCTGAGGTCAGTGCTCTCACATTGAGTGGCCTGGATCCAGATTGCCGTCTTGGGCCTCGGTCTTGGAGTCTTCATTATCCAGTAAGCCGGAAGTAAGTAGGAAGGGTCCCAGCACCTTCCTGAGAGCTACAGCAGCCGGGAGGACCCCAGCGATTTGGGACAGAGCTTTCCCTTCTGGAAGCAGAGCCCCACAGAGATTTAAAAAAAAATCATGGACTGACCAACGATGAGTAAGAATAAGCATAAGAAGCAAAATAAGAACTGCAACCAAACCCTAGATTCCTTTTTTGGGGAAAAGAAAGATCATGGGAGAGAGAGGGAGGAGGAGAGCGCAGCCACAGCACCCCCACCAGGGGCCTCCAATAAA
>CM053581.1:557947404-557992917 GCA_028627135.1 Pseudochirops cupreus | reverse complement strand
ATTATTATTATTATTATTATTGACTACATCCAACTGGAACTTGAGATACACAGGCACTGTGGTTGGGAGATCCATCCTGCCCTACCCAAAAGTGACATAGGAGAGAATAGACTGGGGGAGGGGGGACACATTGAGATGGCTGTTTGGGGGCGGTGGGTAGGGGAAAGAAGGGGAGAAAATATGTAACTCAAAATCTTGTGGAAATGGATGATGCAAACTAAAATAAAATTAAAAAAAAAAAGACTTGCTTTGGCTAAGATTCTATCCTGCCTCTCTCTATTCTCTCTCCAGAGTAAATAGTCAGATCCTTCAGCGTCCTCTGAGTGGCATGGTGTCTCAGGTCACCATCTTGGTGCATTTCCTTTGGGCACAGTGTACAAGTGCATACACATATAGGTGTGCCGTTTAGTTGTTTCCAACATGTCTGACTCTTCATGGCACTTTTGGGGAATTTTCTTGGCAAAGATTCTAAAGTAGTTTTCCATTTCCTTCTCCAACTCATTTTACAGATGAGGAAATTGAAGCAGTGTTAAATGACTTACCCAGGGTCTCACAGTTGGTTAGTATCTGAGGCCAGATTTAAACTCAGATCTTCCTGACTCCAGCCCCAGTGTTCTAGTCAGTGTATCATCTTTCTGTGATAGATAGATAGATAGATAGATAGATAGATAGATAGATAGATAGATGATAGATAGAGAGACAGACATAGATATATAGATAGATAGGATGGAGAGACAGAGAGAGAGAGAGACAGAGAGAGACAAAGAGACAGAGAGAGAGAGAATCAATGGAGATACTCCCTCCTGTGATTCCGATCTCACCATATCTACAATGATTCATACTTCCCTCCCATAAATCCTCCACATGAGGTCTACCCAATGTGCTGGGAGCTTGCTCTGGATCTCATCACATTTCATGTGAAATGATAGATCACTCCAGATGCGTATCAGTTATTCTTAAATCTAAGCGTATTACAAGCTACCTCCTTCTATAGTTATAAATCTGTTTAGTGATACTTTTGAAAGAAATGATATTTATTCTGCAATGATCTTTGTTCATGATATGCTATAGCCTACTCCTAGTTGCCAATTGATTCTCTATGCCCCACCCTGGATGACCAACAATGAAATTTCTTTAGAAATGGTGATATTACATTATTCACAGTCCACTGAAAGAACGTTGGTGTTCAAAAGAAAAGCTATATTTTAGGGAGATTTGAATGACAAATAGCATTGTACAACTTTCCAAAGTGCAATCCAGCTTACTTTACTCTACCTTCCCAGTTCTGGGCCCAGATCACTCTCCATCTGTAGTGTATAGCCAAGATAAATCTACTGATGGAATAGTTTCTTTTCCATTTGTTTCTTCCTATGTTAAGCTAAATCTTTCTTAGTGATTATGTATCATTTATCGTAAGTTCTATATGTCCTGAGCCTCGAAGGAATCAGTACAATGTTACCTACAGACAGAAGCATTTGTACCACTTCATTATTTCTATAGAATCCTTCTTTCATGAGACTTCTGAAATGAACTTTCTCCATAACAGTCACGAACATTCTTCGTGATTGCATACCTCCATGTTTTATGCCTTGTTTGATTAGGAACAATCAAACATTCATCTGATTTACCTCAGTTACTGTATTTTTAAAGGAACTTTTTATGATTTTAACACATTTCTTACAGACACCTTGTTGGAAGAGAAACATTAAAGTCACCATATACCGTATAATGCTATTCGTGAAGGTCTGCCAACTTTCTTGTCATATTGTCATCAAGGATGCCGTCAGTCTACATGTAGCTTACTCTCATGCAGTCTTCAGAGGGGCAAAAAGTAGGAGCATAGGCCAGATGTTTTCAGTTTTATCTTCTAAGTATTTGGCATATTCACATCTTTAACATCTTTCCTCTAATGCAGTGATTCTCAACCTTCCTAATGCCGTGACACTTTAATACTTGTATGTGGGCATATCTGCATGTGGGCGGACCTGCCTGGAGACAGATAGAGGAGTGGTGTCTTGGTTCCTAAGACCATCAGAAATATGTGTTTTCCGATGGTCTTAGGCAACCTCGTTCAAACCCCAAAGGGGTCGTAACCCACAGGTTGAGAACTGCTGCTCTAATGAATCATTAAACAAATTTACAGAACCACTTGATTTAGAGATCATTAACTAGTTCTGTCTACTCTATTAGGATAAAATGAACTTTATTTTTTATGACATTATTCAGTCCTTGTCTTGTTCAGCACCTCCCAACTCTCTTTTTGAGGGAAAAAAAGTATTTCTGTTGTCTGGGCGTTATGTCCTCTTTAGTACTGAATATCTTTCGCAAAGGCAGAGTGCAATTATTACAGAAAAACCCTTCTTTGGGCAATTAGCATTTGAGTTTTAATCATTTTTTCCCCCAAACTTCCAAAGGTCTATTATTTCTAGAGATGATACCAAGTGTAAATGTCCAAATGGTCCTCTGGTTGGTTTTCCTTCCATCATCACTGAAATGATACACAGGACCATTAAAGCTTAAAACATCTTTGGAAGGAACAATCTTTTGTTTTCAAAAAGTTTGGGAGAATGGACACCTCAATCTATCTTGTTGTCTCTCTCCCACACAACCCCCAAGTGATTTTTTTCCCTTTTTATAGTTCTTGTAACACTAGGTCTTCCTCCTACCCCTTCCATTTCGAGAACCATAATCAATAAATTCTGCCACTCTCCTGGAAAGGGTGTGTCAGTCTAATCCTCCATGGCTTCACTCACCATCCCAATAACTCTCCAGAATAAAATATTCCTTCCCCGTCACCTCTCCCCTGTATTTGTAGTCTTTGCCTTCTAGCTTAGGTCAAGGACTTTCTTTGCTTTTGTATTTCTATTTCTGCCCTACAGTTTAGTGCCTGGCACACAGATCTTTAAAATGCATTTTCATTCACTTGTTCATTCACTTATCCTTATATTGCTTTCCATCACGGTTATTTTGCACTCCCTCTCCTCCCCCTCCCCAGTTAAACTATGAGATCCTTGAAAGCAGGGCTCGTGTTGGCTCAATCTTTCTCTCTCCAGGACCTAGCCCAGATCTTTCCACACATTGGTGGCTTAATAAACGTTTATTGAATTAAACATTTTGGGATGCTTTAGGTGAAAAACTCGTTTTAAAGAACACATATGCATCCTCAGTCTTGCAGCCAGACAAAGGGGTCTGTCTCCCCATCTTAGCAACATAGGAGTTGCTAAGAAAAGCCCTAGGCAAAACTGCCAAAAGTATTCAGGAAGGATTAGATGCATGGGGTGAGGGAGGGGGGAAGAGATGGAGAGAAGCAATAGATGGGGAAGCAGGAGGGAAAAGAATAGAAGGCTTAAAAACAAAATGCCATCTGAATCAGAGCTAACATATTGCTCGCCCAACACCAAAATGCTATAGAAATTATACAACATCCAAAACCTGTCAAATGAGATTTAGCAACACAGTTCAGAAGTTATTCCCCATTGGGTAACTGTCTATAATCCTGCCACAAACCCCTTAAGTGTTCATGTGAGGCATTCCATATGCTAAGGGCAGCATATCATTTCAGAGCTGTCAGCTTTAATTTCAATTTTATTAATTTTCCCATAAGCCTTCAGACATGTATTTCAGAGGACATATATCATAGAGATCGTAAAGGCACACAAGGAAACACTGTATAGTTATGGGTTAGGCAACAGGTTTGAAATGGATAGTGATAACCAAGAGACTATGGAAAGGATATTGAAATGTTGACATGGTAAAGTACAGTAACAACAACTAGCCCTTTTGCAAATTGGCTGATCCATCTGCAGATGGGCAGATCCTGTCTGGCAAAGTGTCTAGATGCTTACTCTCACAGGATTTCTTTTTCTCAAAAAGTTAATTGAAAGCAATATCTAGTGGGTTCAAGAAAACGGAGTAGTGATTTATTCACTTTGTTTTATTTTTATTACTTTTTGATCCTCTGTTTATTTAGCAAAATAATAGAATTTGAAAATCGGAATTTGATCTGATTCAGCAAATATTTATTAAGTATCTACTAGGAACCAGGTCTATGCTAGGCACTGAAGATATAATGACAAAAGGTTACAATTCCTGCTCTCAAAGAGTCATATTTTACTGATGTGGGGGAGAGGAGGAAGGACAATACAGATTTGTACAAGAGCTGAGTAATTTCGGGGAGGAGACAATAATGATAACCATTGTACAAGTCAAGAAACTCATGCTCTGAAAGGTAACCCCTGAGCTGAGCCTCAAAGGGAGCCAAAGATGCTAAGATATGGAGGTAAGGAGGCACGTTATGGCTCATTTAATCCAAAACCAGTTTTTCAGATGAGGTGCCTAAACCTCAGAGAAGTGAATGGCTTGCCTAAAAATAGTCGCCAAGGAGGTTAGTGGCAGAGTAAGAGCCCAGATCAGCAGCCAGTCAATGGATAATTCTCATTTGAGTCTTGAAGGATGATCTGCATGGTAGGTTGGAACTTTATATTTCCTTATTTCCTTATATTTGAGAATAGAGGAAGTTAGACAACTAGTGGTTATATAGGAATGTGAGCTAATAGAGCTAATGGAGCTAATAAGTTTCCTGATTTAACTTGGGATTGTAGAGTGGACCAATGAGCTTGATCCATGATACTCAGATCAATAAATTTCATATTGCTGGGGGACACGTTCTGGGTGTAGACCATTCTCTCTCTCTCTCTCTCTCTCTCTCTCTTTCCCTTTGTCTTTGTCTTTCACCAAAAGACCTTCATTTTTTCCCATTTTTAATTTCTTTATTTTTAATTTTCATCAGTCACTTCCATAAGTTATAATTTTTCTTCCCCTCTCCTCCCCTCCTCAAGATGACATGCACTCTGATATAAGCTCTACGTATACATTCCTATTAAACACATTTTCATATTAGGCATGTTGCATAGAAGAATTATAACAAATGGGAGAAACCATGAGAAAGAACACAAAAAAGCAAAACAAAAAAGAAAATAGTCTGCTTCACTCTGCATTCAGACTCCATAGTTCATTCTCTGGGTGTGGATGGCATTTTCCATCATGAGAACTTTGGAATTGTTTTTGGCCCTTGAAGTGCTGAGAAGGGCTAAGTCTATCAAAACCAGTCCTCATACACTGTGGCTGTTACTGTGTACAGTGTTCTCCTGGTTCTGCTCCCTTCATTTAGCATCAGTTCATATACATCTTTCCAAGTTTTTCTGAAATCTGCCTATTCTTCATTTCTTATAGCACAATAGTATTCCGTTACATTCATATACCACAACTTGTTCAGTCATTCCCCAGTTGATGGGCATTCCCTCAATTTCCAGTCCTTGGCCACCACAAAAAGAGCTGCTATAAATATTTTTGTACATGTGGGTTCTTTTCCCATTTTCATGATCTTGTTGGGATACAGCCCTAGAAGCACGGACCATTCTCTTTATAGACCATAGGGAGCCAGGAGTGTTGGAGAATTCTAAGCAAATAGAATAGATCATCAATTTCAATTACAACCCATTTTTGGAATGTAGAGACTAGGAATCTACCTTACCTCTTTTCTCAATCCTTTTACTCAGTTAACACCATCCATTCTCCCAGGGGAGGCACGGTCTCAACAATAGTTGAATTCAGAGGCAAGAGGAGGTAATAATGAGGTAATACCCTAATTATGCCTGACCCCAGACTTCCCAGTTACCCAGAAGCCTGCTTTGACTGTCAGCTAAGACCAACAGAGACTGGATATCTGCCCCTCATGTACTACACACACACAATCCTTTCTCAAGAAGAACTGATAATCAAATCACTCTTTCCTTAACTGCTGTGAAGCGATGACAAACTATTGTCCTATACATCCATCCAGAAGCAGAGATATTGGCTGAGAAAGCTTGAAGTTTCTTGATTACCCTTCCCTTTTCTCTCATACCCATTCAGGTCAGTTCCATACCTCTGGTGACTTTCTCCCTTTCTTCTCAATCCTTTCATTGTTCCCACTGCAATTTGTATTCTATTGTTATCAAACTACCAGCCATATCAGATCTATGACCAGCCCACTTCCCTCTATTGCTGGAAATGACTTTGTATATAGCTTGTAGTTACTGTACGAGTTGTCATTTTCCCCAGCTCAAGTCTAATGTTAATTCCTTGATGTCAAGGATAGATGTGTGTCTATGTATTTCTTTATAAACCCAATACTTGCCATAATGCTTTGTACCAAGTATAGATGATGGTTGAATTAAATTCAATTGATTAGAATTCTATATACATTACTGATTAGTTTGCCCTCCTGTAGGATTTCCCAAATTATTTATGCTCTTTTATCTTCTATATCAGATGTAGACAATAGTCATAAGTGATCTGGACAAGCTAGTGACAAGAATAAAGGCAAAAGAGGGAGGAAAGGTCAAAACAGCAAAAATGACAATAGTAGGAAGATAGGCCTGGGGGAGCCATAGATCTTAAAATTTAGTAGAGTCAAGAAGCATTGAGAACCAGAGAGGCCTGGATTGTTCTTTCCCTCAAATTGAGGGTCAGTGGTAAGTGTAGGTCTCAAAAAGTAGTGAAAGGTAGAGGCCCTGATACTGAGGGCAAGGTCTCCTGGATCAGTTGAAAGAATGAGTTGAAGTCACCAGGAAAATAAGCATGGTCAACAACGATTGATGTGTCCGAAGTCACATGATCCCAGAGTCCCTTAGCCCTTCTTGGTTTCAGTTTCCTCATCCACCAAATAAAAAGGTTGGAGCAGATGCCTCTAAGGTCCTTCTAGCTCTGAGTTTTTGATTATCTGAAGAAATGGTTCATGAATTAATGAATGTCAACGAGAAGATTATTGGAAATTTTCACATCTTGAATCTGGCTATTTAAATGTAACAACTGATTATTATGAACAAAAGGAGTTTGTGGGAATCTAGTCCCTCAGGACTAATGAGAGATAAACCTACTCATTTAGTAAAATATCAACCTCAACTTTTATACATTCCTCAAAGGAGCCCTCAAAAGTAATTTCTTAGCAAACATCCTTATTTTCAAATAATATCTTACCTGTAGCAACAAATTAAAACCCCTATTTTTAAGCACTCACATTTCTGTGGCATTTTTAAGTTTGCAAAGTACTTTTCTCGCAAAATCCCCATGAGGTAAACTATGCAACTATTGTTATATTTATGTATGATGTAAAGCCTGCTACATGGCAGGCGCTGTGCTAAGTTCTTTACAGTGTTATCTCATCTGATCTTCACAATAACCTTGAGAGATGTATTTGAACTCAATACTCCCTGTCTCCAGGTCCACTGTCCCAAACCCACCACCTAATAAATGAGGAGGTTAAATGACTTACTTTTAATAAAGGAAATTAGGGGGAAAATATTAAAGAGATATTAAGTGCCAAGCATTGTGTTAAGTACTGAGGACTCAAATAGAAAAGCCTGACCATCTCTGCACTCTTGAAGGTCCCATTCTAGTTAGGAGAGACATCACATACAGAAAGATTCAACTGCACAATGAATGGAAAGGACCAAAAGTCTGAAGGATACAGAGATGGGTTGAATGACAAGGCCTAGGATATCCTTAGGGTGAATCTACCAAGGATGGTAATGTCCATATACCTAGGGGTATAGCAAGAAAGCAGATGGAAAAGTCCATAAGACCTGGGGGCACAGTGGCAAAGCAGTAACAGATTTGGTAGGGAGGTGACTCAGTAAGTGGCTTTCTGTCCTAGAAGTCAGCATGACTGAGAGTTTAAATCCTTTGTCAGACACTTACTAGCTGTAGGATTCTAGGGAAGTCACTTAACTGTACTCAAGCCTCAGTCTTCTCACTTGTAAAGTAGGGGTACTAATAGAACCTACCACACAGACTTGTTGTGAGATCAAATTAAAAGAGATAAAATATAAACTATCATATATATATATATATATATGTGCATAATGCATATGTATATATATACACACATATATACAAGAGGGAAAGGGGGAGGAGAGAAAGAGAGAGAGAAAGAAAGAGAGAAAGAGAGAGAGAGAAAGAGAGGGAGAAAGAGAGAGAGAGAGAGAGAGAGAGAGAGAGAAATCAAGGATGACTCCAACATTGAGTAGAATCCTCAAAAGAAATAGATAAATCTGTAAGAGAGACAGGTTTGGGGTGGGAGGCTGGGGGAAGCAAACAATTTCAGTTTAGAACATATTAGGTGGAGCTGCCCACCAGGAAGTTTGCAAAGTAGAACTGGAATTATAGAGAAAAATTAGAGTTGAATATTTAGATTTGGGATTCCATATGTATATAGAGAAATGCTAATTGAAACCTTGGGAGTAGATGAGGTCAGCAAGAGACCAAGTATGCTGAGAAAGAAGTGAGGAGAATGCTAATCAAGAGTGAGTGGACCCTCCCTTACTAAAAGTTTTAAGCCAAGACTGGATGAGCATTGGTCTGTATATCTAGGGAGAATCCTTGTTTTGTTCAGGTTTAGATTAGATTCTATGGTGTCTAAAGTCCTTAATAGCTCTGAAATTCTATTATTTTTGTAGGAAATAAAAAGATGCCTAATCTTACTGCATTGATCTCAATGCCTTTCTTAACTGTTTCCCTCCAGGGGCATAGGGACAAGGAGCACGATTTCACTGTTATAGGGAACCTCCTCTACCAATTCAAGGTGGGACAATTTCTAATCCTAGAGAGTTGTCTAGAGAGGTGAGAGGCTAAGCAGGTAGTCCAAGATCATGTGGCCAGTATGATAAGAGCCATAACTTGAACCCAAGTATTTATCCTGCATTACTACACACATACACACACACACACACACACACACACACACACACACACACACCACACACACACACACACACACACACACACACACTCACCCCCCACACACACACACAATATGTTGGATCCAGAGAGAAACTAAGCATTTCATGTGCCTACAACATACCAGTCACTGTGCTAAGTGCTTTTACAAATATCTTCTTTGACCACACCTAATATTCCTTATGCTTCTTTCTGTCAAAACAAGCCTGAATGAAGTATGGCTTGTTTCTAAGAACAGTCATTTAATTCTTAGGTATTAATGAAGTAATCACTAAAGTAGTATCAGAGTCACATCTTATTTATGACTTTCACTATCACTTATCAATTGACATTGTCTACTAAGGACATTGTACTGCACAAAGTGACTGCTATGGACATTGAATTGTGCAAAGTGTCTGGATTAATCAAGGAAGACACATCCTTTACCTTCGGGGAACATATATTCTAAGAGTCACACACACACACACACACACACACACACACACACACACACACACACACACACACACACCTATACATGCACTGTAGAATTACGATGAGAACAAAAGACCGACTCTACCTATATTTGTGTAAAATTTTCAAGTGTATGATTGGGTGCACAATTTGCTTGGTATGGGTATTTCTTTCATGGTGCCCATGCCTACACATAAGTGGTCCCACATTTCTGTGATGTTTTGTGCTCCCAGATGGATCAGAGCATAGTTCAGCTGCCAATGCCCACTCAAGGTCTTTCCTCATTTCTTCCCCATCCTGTTAGCTTTACCTCCTATTACATTGTACGTGCTTTGTATTTGTTTACTTGGGTACATGCTATGGCTCCTCAGCCTCTCCCCCCCCCCCCACTAGAATGTTATCTCCTTGAGGGCAGGGTCTTTTTTTTGTTGCTCTTCATGTTTTTGCCCATTCAAGGCAATTACTAAATGTTCATGAGATTGAGTTGAATTGAATACATATTGCACCCCTTCTGGGAATTTCCAAGATCAAAATGATTCATCACCTGTAGACCAACTTCTGGTGTAGCCTTTGAGAATTTCTCATCATCTTTCTACACAAATCTGTTGGTAAATTTTAACAACCAGCTCCCCCTCCCCTCAAGAAAGTATTCTTGACAGATTTTTCAGTTTAATCTGCATTAACATTTTCTCTGTCTCTTTCTTAAGTCTAAGCAATCAACAGACCAATTAATCAAGCCTTGATTTGTAGCATTTGCCAATTTCTGAGGTTGAAATGCTCAAACTAAAAATTTAACAAGCAGTTTTAACTAGCCAACTTCAGCTTGTTCCAGCAAAGTCCTGTCTCTACGGCATAATATGGCATAATGTCAGCCAGGTGGCATAGTGGATAGATCCCTGTCCTATGAATCAGGAAGGCTTAAATTCAGACACTGCCTCTGGCTCTTACTAGCACTATATGACCCTGGGAAAATCACTTAGCCTCTCTGTTTCCGTTTCATCTTCTGTAAAATGGGGCTAAACTGTCACAAGACAGTTCTAAAGACCAAATGAGATCTAAAGCACTTTGTAAAGCTTAAAGTTCTATATATTTGTTAACTATCATCATAGTCATCATCATCATCATCCAAGTAGAACATTTTTGTAGATGATAAGTTAAATGTCCATGTTGAACGTTTACTGTCATAAAATTCTGAGTATTGGAGAGGGAAGAGTGAAACGTGTAAATAAAATTTAGCTGTGGTAATAGCACACACATTAACAGTAATTCATATTTCCATAACACATTAAGGTTTATTATAAAGCATTTTTCTCACCACAGTCCTATGAGATAGGTAGGGCAGGTATTACAATCTCCATTTTGCAGATGAGGAAGTTAAGCCTCAGAGTGGTAAACAGACTTGTCTGTGGTCCCACATTAATAGAGTGTCAGGACTAGGCATCAAACCCTAGTCTATGGACCTTAAATTTAAGTCTTCTGTTGCACTGTTCATCAGCATCAATTATAGCAATCAAAACATGTGCTGCCTTATGACAATTTTGTTAGCCTCTTGGTCATCAAACATGGGACCAAATGTTTGATGAAAGGACCATTTGCTTAAGAAATAATTGCCGGTGTGACTGCCTTAGAGTCAGATGTTCCTTACTTGACTTCTAGCCATATTCCATAAAGGCTGCAGGCTGTGGGTGGAGAGAGCAATATAATGTATGCTTTCCACCTGTCCTCTACTGAGCCCACTTGGAATCCTTGCTCTCCATTCTGCCATACTGTGAAGCTGAGAAAGTCAGCAGAAGGGGGTTTGACATGGCGCATTGGACAATAACCAAAGCTGGCAAAGGCAAAGGTGGCAGAAGGGGAAGAAAGGTAGGAATGACCAGTGGGACCCAGTGCCTTGGGCACTGGGAGTGCTAGGGAACAACCATTTCTGCCAGAAGTAAGGATACTAATAGCTATCATGTATATAACTGGTTAAGTATCAAAGGCCTTTACTGTTATCCCTTCCACACTGAGACTTTGCCCGTTGTGGTTTCTATATATCACAGGTCAGAATAAGAAATTAAATGGGAGTTTTGGGGGGATTTACAGAAACTGCACATGACATGCAAAGGCCAGCAGATGACACATAAAATTTTTAGAAACTCAGAAATGCAGGCTTGTTATTAAAAAAAAAAGGCATTCTAGTAGACTATGGCATCAAATGAGAAAAGGCTAAGTTCTTATATGACTTCCTAAAGGAAAATGAAGGTAAAGGGTCTACCAGGGTTGGGGAACCTGTGGTGTCAAGCCACATGTGACTGTCTAAGTCAGTGGTTCTCAATCTTTCTAATGCCACAACCCTTTAATACTCATATGTGGGCGTATCTGCATGTGGGCGGATCACCTGGAGACGGATAGAGGAGCGGTGTCTCCATTCCTAAGACCATCGAAAATATGTGTTTTCCGATGGTCTTAGGCCACCCCTGTGACCCTTGTGAATGGGTCATCCAACCCCCAAAGGGGTTGCGACCTACAGGTTGAGAACCACTGCTCTAAGTCTTCAAGTGCAGCCCTTTGACTGAATCCAAACTTCACAGAACAAATCCCCTTAATAAAAAGATTTCTTCTGCAAAACTTGAACTCAATCAAAAGGCTGCACCCAAGGGCCTAAAAGGCCACATGTGGCCTCAAGGCTGCAGGTTCCATATCCCTGGCCCCTTATGGATTTTATGTGTATTTTCGTAAGTGTACTTTTATTATCTCACTGGATCCTTACAACAATCTTTGTGAAATAGTTGCCATTATATAATAATAATTAATGAAGATGATAATGATAGCATTTGTATAGTACTTTTTTTGTTTTTTGTTTTTTGCTTTTTGGAGGGGGGAAGGCAGGGCAGTTGGGGTTAAGTGACTTTCCCAAGGTCATATGGCTAGTAAGTGTTAAGTGTCTGAGGCCAGATTTGAATTCAGGTCCTCCTGACTCCAGGGCCAGTGCTCTATTCACTGTGCCACCTAGCCACCCCATTTATATAGTACTTTCAGGTTTTTGAAGCACTTTAGATGTTATTTCATTTGATTCTCTCAATGACCTTGTAGAGGTTGAGAGAGGTTAAGTGACTTGCCTAGGGTCACACAGCTAAGTAAGTGTCTAGGGCAGGATTGGAACTCAGGCCTTCTATCCAGCACTCTCTCTGCTATCCTACCCTACCTGCCTAAAGCAGACTAGATGAACTGAATGAGGACAGTGATTCTGAGACACATTAAATAACTTGCCCAGTCTTAAGCATCCAAGACAGTATTTGAACTGAGGTCTTCCTGTCTCTAACTCAAGAAATCAAATGACATATTCTATGAAGTGGATAGAGTGCTGGGCCTGGCATCAGGTAGACTCATTTCCTGAGTTTAAAAGGGGTCTCAGACACTTCCTAGCTCTCTGACACTGGACAAGTCAATTAATCCTGTTTGCCTCAGTTTCCTAAGCTGTAAAATGACCTGGAGGAGGGAATGGCAAACCATTCCAGAATCTCTGCCAAGAAAATCCCAAGGGGGGGAGGTCACAAAAAGTTAGACACAACTGAAACAACTCAGCAACAACAATAAAAACTGTCACAACCACCACCACCACAACAATGCTACCCCCACCTCTCAAGGAGCAGCAAATGAAAGAAAAGGCATGAAAGCTAAACTGCGGTCTGACCTTGGAGCTTGGAGCTTGCCTAACGGCCTCAAAGTTCTGGGAAACATTAGAGGAGATTATCTCAGGGCAATATCTGGATGTTTCTTGGGGCTCATTTTTCCTGCGGCGTAGGTGTGTAATCACAGGTCTACTGCTTGCATCCTCATAGAGCTCAGCCTTGACTCAATGCTCATGGCGCGGCCTGAGCTCCATCAGCAAATGAGAAACTGGGCAGAAGCTTGAAAAAGATGCAGCCCTGGCTCCTATGTAATGGATTAGGCAGCAGCAAAATGCAAATGGTAATTAAAAATATATCCTAGTCCTAACTTAATATTTAGCCTCTTGTCCATTAGCTGTAGGCCTGCGAGTTCACAGGCTTTGTGGTCAAGACGGTTAAGGCTTTTGCTTTGGGCATTGTGGTCAGCTCCAAACTTTGGTTGGCGCTCGGTGGGGTTATTAATAGAATAGCTACAAATTTCTTGCTGCCTTTTTTTTTCTTTTCTCCTCCTGAGTAGCAGAACTCCTTTCTCCCTCTCTTAGGCCAAAAAAAAAAATCAGGTGGGTGTCTCTACAAGTATCAAATAGTTTGTTCAGCTATGGACAAAGTAAAATTGACATGAAAGAAGGTCGTATTTGTTTCTTAATACTTTCCCTCCAACATACAAATACATAGACATGGACACACACACACACATACTACATACACAAAAGGCAACTGAAAACATTCCTTTAATTGACTATTTCTAAGTCACTTTGGCAAGAAAGCATTGTTGTCTGACTCTTCATGATCTCATTTGGGGTTTTCTTGGTAGAAATAGTGAGCTGGTTTGCCATTTCTTTCTCTAGCTCATTTTATAGATGAGGAAACTGAGGTAAATAGGTAAAGTGACTTGCCCAGGGTCACACAGCTAATAAGTGTCTGAGGCCAGATTTGAACTCAGGAAGATGTGCCTTTCTGACTCTAGGTCAGGCACTTTGGCCCCTATACCACCTAACTCCCCAAGAAAATGTTATTGCTTCTAATTCTTAATTATAAAGAAGCATAATAGAATGTGATCAACTGGACACGTGTAAAGAGGGCTGGACATGAAATTGGAGAACCTAGGTTTTGAATCATATCTCTACCATGTACAATAAAATGTTGAGTAAATCATTGAACCCTTAGACCTTCCTCCCCTTGTCTGTAACATGACATGACATGATCTGGGAGGAATCTGGACTAAATGGCCTTTGAGGACTCTTCTCCCTCTCAATCTACAATTAAATAAATGAGTTTCAGAAAGAAGCTAAAACTGGGCAATATTTAAACAAGCTGTTTTCTAACTTTGGGATTGAAAGAGGTTATGTTGGAATTTCTATTGTTGCCAAACTAAATGAATCAAGTCATCCACCAACAAGCATTTATTAGGTACCCATCAAGCACCCAGAAAAGTGCTGGGAATTGGGAAAAGGAAAGATCAAGGTGAAACTTTTCCTACCTCAAGGAAATTTCTAGAAAAAACATTTTTCTTGAAAAGCTTGGAGGATAAGGTGGTAGAAAGAAGGAATAAGAAATGTCCATTGAGAAGGCTGAATCAAGCAATCAGGAGGCCTTCCTATTATGGAATCTAGGGACTGGTCAAGACATTTTGTTAAACATTTCAACTGGTAGTTTTTCTGCTGGTTAACATTCATTCCACATAGCTAGGAGATGCAGTGGATAGAGTACTGGCCTTGGAGTCTAGAGAACCTGAGTTCAAATCTCATCTCTGATACTGTGTGACCCTGCGCAAGTCACTCAATCTGTGTTTGCCTCAGTTTCCTTAGCCATAAAATGGGCACCCTGGGGAAGGAGATGGTAAACCACAGCAGTGTCTTTGCCAAGAAAACCCCAAAAATTGGATTACAAAGAGTCAGACATGACCAAACAACAAGAAAAACACCCACTCCAGGTTTTGATGCCTACTTCCATGTTATCAGCTGTGAACAATACAATGTGAATTTTCCACAGTCCATTTTCCCAGCATCTGTCATGTTAAAAAAAATTAAAAATCCAAACCTTAGTTCTCATGGGAACTGACCCCTTATATAAGCTTTACCTTCTCTCTTACCATGGTCTCCAAGGACTGCAAGGAAGGGCTGTATTCAATTAAATGATGAGTACCACAGAGTTCATGAACCTCACCCAAAGTCATACAAGAGGGACACCACAATGATAACTCAAGATTTGAGTCTATTTTTTAAACACATTTGTGTATATATGTGGAGGATTATAAACTATGGCCAGGTCTTCAGTACATGGAGACGATGGGGAAATTGACTAAGCATGAAGAAATCATTCCTGGCATGTTCCCAACAAGATGGTAGAGAAACTCTATATGAAGTTATCAAGGAATGTGGTAAACTCACCTTCCCTGGATATCTTTGAAAATGAAATGGGCAAGGGTCTGTGCATAAAAAGAAGACATTCCACTGACACACAGAGTCAAAAGGAAGCAAGGCAGATTGGTGTAATAGAAAAAGTGGAATGAAAAGACCTGAGTTCAGATCCTGCTTCTGCAAATTATTGGATGTGTGACCTTAGGTAAGTCATTTAATTTCTAGTATCCTAATGTGTTAAATAGACATAATAATACCCTGGCTAATCTATTGTAGACAATCTATTTTAAAATGTAAGTTGTTATTATGGAGATGCCAAATAATTCTGTGTTGCTTAATAATAATTAACATCATCACAAAAGACAATGTGGATAAAGAGTGGGCCTGGAGTCAGAAACATTATAGTTCAAGTCTAACTTCTGGTACGTAATGGCTTTGAGAGAGACAATAGTGGGACTTTACTCTTATAACCGTACCTACATATCCACCATTATTGTCCTACATTCCTGCTTTCTGCTGGTGTAGAAGTTCTCAAGCTCTTCCCTTCGGGACCAAATGTTAGTTCTTTGGGGCAATTATTATCAAATCTTGATCCCTATTGGCACACACAAAAGTAGCTACACAACTTCAATTGGAATCCCAACCTTTACTCAACAAACTCACCCTTGCCCCTAGATCCTCTCATGGCTGTGGCAGGCATCCTGTGTTTGGGGTCTGTACTCCAAGGCAGTGACCAGTGAGTAAGACTCTCACCCCATACCAACCTATTTGGATGGGAAAGAATAAGTCTTATAGGACAAGTAACCTAGAGATGTTTTGCAATCAGCATCTCTATTCTCAGTATGTTATATTTCAGCTTCCCCATTCAGTTTTCTTCCAAACATCCCTATTTCTTTTGAGAATTTTCAATCCTCCCAGTAGCCCAGATTTCTAACCTGAGCGTAATCCCCTCTTCAGTCCTTGTCAACTCAAATATCTTATCAGTTGCCAAATCTTCTTATTTTTATCCTCACAATATCCTTCCTATCTGTCCCCTTTTCTCTAGTCACACATACTCCATAGGAGAGAACCTCATCATCTCTTGCCTTGACAAACACAATGGACTCTTAATTTTCTGCCTGCCTCTGATCTCTCACCACTTCAATCCATCCTCCACTCAATGGTCAGACTGGTTCTCCTAGAATACAGAGACTACCACATCCCAGCCCTGCAACCAGGATGTAAAGACTCAAATGTCAAACGTAATTTAGGTTTCCTGCTAGTGGCTTGTTTAGCAGGTAGTCAACCTATAGTGGTTCCCTAGAATCAAATACAGACTTAACTGTTTGACATTTAAAGTCCTTCCCAACCTGACCCCGTCCCAGTTTTCCAGCATCATCACCTTCTAATTCTCCTCCCTACATTTCTCATCCCCGTCAAACTGACCCTCTTACTTTTCCTCATACTTATTCAAAAACATAGCTATAAATTCCAACATGAATAGGAAATTAAGATATGATGCCATCCATTAAACCAAACCACATAAAGAGGAATGGATTTGTATGGAAAACTCTCTGCTGAGTGGAAATCAGAGATAATTTACTTTTGCCTGCTGTTATTGCATTGTGTGGTCAGTATCCACACACAGAGAAATGTGACTACTGCTGAAAAGTTAGGTACACTGATTGCTATGACCTATAATTTTATTATTATATTGTGTATCTTGCAAAATATCTTTGAAAAAAAGAATTTTGTCTGCTTGACTTGTGACATTAATTAAACTAAATAATTAATTACTAATAAACCATTATCATTTATGTCTATCCTATCACCCAGAACATATTAAGGAATTTTTTTTAAATAATGAATATTTAAACATTGTTCTTAAGAACAATGACCCTTTGGCATTATTAACAAAAGAAGTCAAATATTTTCAATGTTATTTCTTTTGCTCATTCTTTTATTTTTTTTAAAAAAATTTGCATAATTTTGTAATATTCATATTATAATTAATAAACATGTCCACTATCAGGATATCCTCAAACCATTTTTATCAACTAGACTGCGATAGCGAAACATTTTAGGAGGCTACATTGCTCTAAAACTATAAATTGCAGAATAGTTTCCAGTCTGCTTTGGGGGGGAAGGAGCAGAGGAAAGAAGCATTTATATAGTGTCTTATTATTTGCCGGGCACTATGCTAAGCACTATTCAAATTTATTATCTTATTTGATCCTCCCTATTGTGAGGACCTTGTAATTTATACTTTAATATAATATTGATTATTAATAGAATTATGAATTATTATATCACTAACATATTAATAATGAATTATATAATGCATAATATAATTGTATATAAATATTCTCTAATTAATGTGATAAATAAGCATTAATACAACCCTGAAAGTTATTGATAAAGTAGTTTTATCATTAAACCGATTTTACAGATGAGAAAGTTCAGGTGAACAAAATTGTCCAAGGACGTGTATCACTCGTCATAGCTAACAGATGTCTGCTAATGGATTTGAACCCAGAATTCTACCTACTGCACCACCAGCCACCTCTGGATGGATAGAAGGAGTTTCTTCACTAAGGATTACCTACAAAATGAAGTCACACGCAAGTATTAAATAACAACAACAACAAATTATAATAACATCCATCAAAATTTACTTATTTAGAATTTCCTGGGGTGTAGTTTATTTTTTCCACTAAATCGTATTTTGTTTTTTATAATTACATGTAAATATATCTTTCAACATTTATTTTACAAGATTTTGAGTACCAAATTTTTCTCCCTCTCTTCTCCCTTCCCAAGACAGTAAGCAATCTGATTGAAGTTATACATGTATTGTTAAACATATTTCCACATTAGTCATGTTGTGAAAGAATAATCAGAATGAAAGGGAAAAACATGAGAAAGAAAAAAAAACAAAAAGTAGAAATGATACACTTCTATCTGCATTCAGGCTCCATAGTTTTTTTCTCTGGATGTGCATAGCACTTTCTATAATGAGTCTTTTGAAATTATCTTGGATCATTATATTGCTGAGAAGAGCTAAGTCTATAATGTTTGATCATCACACAATGTTACTGATCCTGCGTATGATGTTCTCCTGGTTTTTCTCATTTCACCCAGCATCAATTCATATAAGTCTTTTCAGGTTTTTCTGAAACGTGCCTGCTCACTATTCCTTATTGCACAATGGTATTTCATTACATTCATATACCCCAATTTGTCCAGTCATTTTCCAATTGATGTGCAACTCTTCAATGTCCAATTCTTTGTCACCACAAAAAGAGTACTATAAATATTTTTGTACGTGTGAATCTTTTTCCCTTTTTATGATCTCTTTGGTATATAGACCTAATAGTGGTATTGCTGGATCAAAGGATATGCACAGTTTTACAGCTCTTTAGGCATAGTTCCCATTTGTTCTCCAGAATGTTGAATCAGTTCACTACTCCACCAAAAATGCATTAATGTTCCAATTTTCCCATGTCTCCAACATTTATCATTTTCCTTTTCTATCATATTAATCAATCTGATAGGTATGAGAAGGGACCTCAAAATTGTTTTAATTGCATCTCTCTAAATCGCTAAATAGTGATTTACAGAATTTTTCACATGACTAAAGATAGCTTTAATTTCTTGATCTAAAAATTGCCTATTCATGTCCTTTGACCATTTATCAATTGGGGAATTCTATTCTTATAAATTTGACTCAGTTCTTCATATATTTGAGGAATGAGGTCTTTATCAAAAATAATGACTGTAAAAATTATTTCCCAGCTTTCTGCTTTCCTTATAATCTTGGTTGCATTGATTTTGTACACACAAAAACTTTTTAATTTAACGCAATCAAAATTATCCAATTTGAATTTTACAATATTCTCTATCTCTTTTTGGTCGTAAGTTCTTCCTTTCTCCATAGATCTGACAGGTAAACTATTTCTTGCACTCCTAATGTGCTTGTAGTATGACCCTTTATGTCTAAATCACATACACATGTGGATCTTATCTTGATGTATGGTGTGAGATGCTGGTCTATGTCTAGTTGATGCCATACTATTTTCTAGTTTTCCCAGTAGTTTTTGTCTAAAAGTGAGTTCTTATTCCAGAAGCTAGAGTCTTTGGGTTTACCAAACAGTAGGTTGCTGTAGTCATTTACTACTGTGTCAGGTGTATTTAACCTATTCCACTGATACACCACTCTATTTCTTAGACAGTAAAAAAGAGTTTTGATGGTTCTTCTTTATAATACAGTTTTATATCTGATACAGCTAGGCCACTCTCCTTTGCATTTTTTTCATTATTCTCTTGATATTCTTGACTTTCTGTTCTTTCAGATGAAATTTGTTATCGCGTTATAAAATATTTTGGTAGTTTGGTTTGGCACTGAATCGGTAAATTAATTCAAGTAGAATTGTCATTTTTATTATATTACCTTGGCATACCCATGAGCAGTTGATATTTTTTCCAATTTACATATGACTTTATTTGTGTAAAAAGTGTTTTGTAATTGTATTCACATCATTCTTGAGTTCTCTTAGCAGGTAGAATCCCAAATATTTTATATTGTCTAGCTATTTTAAATGGAATTTCTCCATCTCTTGCTGCTTGACTTTGTTTATAATATATAGAAAGGCTGATGATTTGTGTGAGTTTATTTTATATCATGCAACTTTGCTAAAATTATTTATTATTTCAAGTAGTTTTCATCAAGAATGGTTGAAAGTGTCTTTATGTCATTAAATATCCATCTTTTCACCTGAAAGATTATGCTCAATTTTGCTTTTTGATTCTTGATTGCAATACAAGCTCCTTTGCCTTCTGGAATATCATATTCTAAGCCCTCTGGTTCTTTAACTTAGAAGCTGTTAAATCCTGTGCAATCCTGATTGTGGTTCCTTGATATCTGAATTGTTTCTTTCTGGCTGCTTGCAGTATTTTCTCCTTGACCTAATGATTCTGGAATTTGGGGTTTTCATTTTCAGATATCTTTCAGGAGGTCATTTGTTTTAAACAAATATATAAGAAAAGAAAAAAGAAACATTATAAACTTAAACATTAAAACAAATATAAAAAAAGGAAAATAGGCATTGGGCACAGAAGAATATAAGAGATGATTCAAAATATGTAGCAATAAATTTCCATTTCAAGAAAGCCTATCTATTAAATACTACACATTATATTGAGAGCTCTCCATCTTTTTTTTGTTTGCTTCCTTGTAGGTTTTCTACTGTTCTCTGCTATACACTTTTTACTTTGTTCTTTTCCCTGCTTACTTCCTCTTCTCCCTCCTCAGGCTACAATTAAGCATGGTTATATTTATATAGTGAGGTATGCTCTTTCAATAACTATTTTACCCTTTGATTCTAGGATATCAGGGCAATTTTCATTGATAATTTCTTAAAAGATGCTGGCCAGGCTTTTTTTATAATCATGGCTCTTAGGTGGTCCAATAATTCTTCAATTATCTTTCCTGGATCTATTTTCCAGGTCTGTTGTTTTTCCAATGTGGTATTTTACATTTTCTTCTATTTTTTCCATTCTTTTGATTTTTTTTGGACTGATTGTTGATGTCTCAAAGAGTCATTAGCTCCCACTTATTTAACACTAATTTTTAAGGAAATATTTTATTTAATAAGTTTTTGTACCTCCTTTCCCATTTGGCCAATTCTACTTTTTAAGTTGTTTTCTTCAGTTTTTTTTTTTTTCCCCAATTTGGTCAATTGTATTTTTTAAGGAATTGTTTATTGTTTTCTTCAGCTAATTTTTTTCCTGCCTTTCTAAGCTGTTGATTCTCTTGTGCATAACTCTCATTTCTTTTCCCAATATTTCTTCTACCTCTCTTATTTTATTTTTAAAGTCCTTTTTAAGCTCTTCCAAGAAAGATTTTTGGGCTTGAGACAATTCATCTTCATTTTTGAGGCTTATATAGGCATTTTGACAATGCTGTCCTCTTCTGAGTTTGTGTTTTGATCTTCTCTCTCATCATAGTAGCTTTCAATGGTCAGGAATCCTTTGTTTTTTTACTCATTTTTAGCCTATTTCATGACTTTTAAAGTCGAGCTATGCTCCTGGGACATAGGAGGCACTGTTCCAAGCTCCTTGTGCTAGGTGTTAGAGACCTGGTCATCTACTTTCTGCACTAGGGCCTTGGGTTCTTACAGCTTGCTTGCTGCACTAGGGTGACCCAGCCCAGTTGTGCCTACTGAGTTAGTGGTTCCCGGGCTGGCACTTTGCCTTCCACACTGGGACTGGAGGTTTCACAGCTGGCCTGAGGGATCTCAGTTGCTGATCTGTGCTGTGGTTAAGAGCCTTCCACTGGCTTGTCTGGACATCATTGTCACTGGGCTGTGCTCCCTTTTTGCCCGAGTGAGACAATCCCTTCCTAAAGTCTTTTAAAGTTATTTGTAAGCTAGAATATTGTTCCACTCCATCTTTTTGTGGGTTTTGTTGCTCCAGAATCCATTTAGAGGCTTGATTTAATGTTGTTTCTAAGGCAAACTGGGGAGAGCTCAGGTAACTTCATGACTTTTCTCTGCCATCTTGGCTCTGCTCCTCAATCAGTGTTTATTAAGAACTTACTAGGTGTCAGGCACAGTGGAAATATCAAAAGAGACCAAAAGACATTTCCTTCCCTCAAGAAGCTTACAATTGAATGAAGGTGACACCAAACAAATATATACAAAGCAAGTTATATACAGGATAAATAAAAATGATTAACAGAGGGAAGGCACTAACTACTATGAAGAAGAGTCAAGAAAGTCTTCTTATAAATGATGGGATAATAGAAATAATAGACAAAGAGAGGTGCTCCAAGAAATTAGATAAAGGGAATTATAATATGAATAAATAATAACTAAAATAATGCCAAATGCTCTAGTAAACATAAATGATGTGTTTAAAATTCCTGCTACAGATTGAATGGAGGAGAAGGAACTCAGTTAAGTTTAGGTGACATGGAGGAGAACAAAACAAGGAAGTGTCTTTTGGTAGACTGTGCTAGGACAGGGTTGCTTCTGACCTAGGGTCAGAGAAGGTATGGGAGCTGGGCCTTCAACAAATAGATGATGGTGACAGTGAGAGAATTTTAGGTTTCTAAAGTGAAAATACACATACACTTTCCTCACAAGCAGTTGTCCTTATGTTTCTCATGCCCCAACAATACTCAAACTGGCTTCACTCCCAACATTTACTTTTCATCCTCATCCTGAGCTGCTAGATAATACAGGACATCATCCATTGATACTATCTAAAAATCTCCCTGACTAGTAGACATTCTTTTATTCTTTTCTAATTGATTTTATCATGTTTAAAGTAATTTGTTACAATTCTTTTCTCCAGAAACCCTTAGTGTTACTATTCACTTATTCTCATACAATGCTATAAATTGGGTTAGTTATTAATTTCAGTGAAAAAAAAAAACAAGGCTTTCTATGGTGAATTGCATCATATCTCCTAATTTGTACCAAAAAACCCTCCATATTTACCTGTCCTCTCCTTTGCTTTAATCTCTGGGGAACAAGTCATTCTTCTAGACCAGGCTTAGCTATTTCTGCACCCTTGGTTGCTCCCTTGATAGCATAATTCTTATTTCTTCCACATGTTTGATCCATCCTTCTCTCATCTTCTCTCTCTCTCTCTCTCTCACTTTTCTCTCTATCTCCTCAAATCCAATTAAGTGTCAACTGCTATTGATTTAATCATTATGATGCCTCTCACAGCAAATGATGACGACCATAGTTCAAGCCCTCTCACTTGGATCACAATAATAGCCTCTTAATTGGTCTCCTTTTGCATTTCCTTCATTTAAGTGTCTACCACACAGCTACAAAACTAATCTTTCTAGGCACACACCTAACCATGACACCCCCCTGCTTAAAAATCTTTAGTACCTCCCTATTGGCTCTAGATTAAATGCAAACTCTTCAATATTAAAACTCCACAATTCAGATCCATTATACATTTCCCATTTTGTTAAATATAAGGATTGTTTCATTCTTTTTATTTTTGCCCCAATTGCCCAACTCAGTGCTTGGAAAATAGTAGATGTTTAATAAATGCTGGTTGATTGATTACTTCCCTTCACATACTTTATGTTTCAGTCAAATTGGGTCAAGTGTTTTCTCCAATTGGGGTCATTCCATCATCTTTGTTGTTGTTGTTGAGTAATTTATCATTCTCTGACTCTTCATGACCCCACAGACCATAGCACATCAGACTGTTCTCTGCTCTACTATCTCCCATATGTTCATTATTTCCATGATACTATCTATTCATCTCATCCTCTGCCATCCCCTTTTCCTTTTGCTTTCGATCTTTCTCAACATCAGAATCATTTTTAATGAGTCCTGTCTCATCATTATGTGGCCAAAATATTTCAGTTTCAGTATTTGACCTTCCAGTGATAGCCTTAATTAATTTCTTTAAGTATCTCCTTTTTTACCAAGGGATTCTCAAAAGTCTTCTCCAGTACCACAATTCAAATGTGTCAGTTCTGAGATGACTGGTTTCCAACTCTCATAGCCATACGTTGCTATAGAAAAAGAAAAAACAAGATTTTGACTATACAGACCTTTGTTAACAAGGTGATGTTTCTGCTTTTTAGTATGCTTTCCAGATTTGTCATAGCTTTCCTTCCAAGGAGCAAGCATCTTTTAATTTCATTGCTGCATTTGCCACCTGCAGTGATCTCTGAGCCCAAAAATTTAAAATTGGATGCTGCTACCATTTATCCTCCCTCCATATGCCAGAAAGGGGTGGGACCAGTTGCCAAAATCTTAGGTTTATTTTAGAGAGGTAGGTGAATTTTAATCTTCAAGCCAACTTTTTTCACTTTCCTCTTGCACCCTCATCAAGAGGGTTCTTTAATTATTCTTTGATTTCTGCCATCAGAGTAGTATTGTCTGCATGTCTGAGATTGTTGAATTTCTCTTGGTATCCCTAATTTTGGCTTTTGATTCATCTAACATGGCATTTCACAAGATATACTCTGCGTATGAGTTAAATAAATAAGGTCACAATATACAGCCTTGCTGTATTCCATTTCCAATCTTATACCAATCAGTTATGTCATGTTTCATTCTAACTGTTGCTTCTTGGCCCACACACAGGTTCCTCAGAAGACATCTAAAATAATCTGGTAATCTCATATCTTTGAGAATTTGTGTGTGTGTGTGTGTGTGTGTGTGTGTGTGTGTGTGTGTGTGTGCATGTGTGTGTGTGTGTGTGTGTGTGTGTGTGCCTATATGTGTATGCAATCTACACAGTCAAATTTTTCAGGAACCCCTTTGCTTTCTTTATAATCCAGAAAATATTAAGAACTTGGTCTCTGGTTTCTCTGCCTCTTCAAAAATGAGCCTGCTCTTTTGGTAACTCGGTTCATATATCGCTGAAACCTAGCTTACAGAGTCTTAAACATAAACTTGGAGGTGTGTGAAATTAGCTCAATTGTTCCATAATTTGAATGTTCCTTGGCATTACTCTTCTTTGGGATTGGGATGTAAACTGATCTTTTCCTGTCCAGTGGCCACTGTTAAGTTTTCCAAGTCAGCTGGCATATTGAGTGCAGCACTTTAACAGTATAATCTTTTAGGATTTTAAATATCTTGGCTGTAGTTCCATCACTTCCACTAGCCTTATTGTTAGCAATGCTTCATAAGACCCACTTGACTTCATTCTCCAGGATGTCTAGCTCTAGATCAGTGACCACCCCATTGTGATTATCAGTGATATTAAAATCTTTTTTGCCACCTCTTCTCAATCTCTTCTGCTTCTATTAAGTCTTAATCATTTTTGTCTTTTATCATGGCATTTTTGCATGAACCATTCCCTTGATATCTCTAATTTTCTTAAACATATCTCTTGTCATTTCCATTCTATTCTTTTCTTCCATTTCTTTGTATTGCTTATTTAGGAATTCTGCTATTGGTTTATTATCTTTCTCTTTGACCTTTTATTTTCCTTCTTTCCTTAGCTATTTAAAAAGTCTCATCTACCACCATCCATTTTCATAAGATGTGCCCCCTTCCTAGAATAACTACCCCCCTTTTTGTCTCTATTTTTGAAAAACCTTATTATGCTTCAAGGCTCCCCCAAAATGGTAGAACTGTGCGTCTCAGGAGGGTGAAATAGATCATATCACACTATATTACTTTCAATTAAGAAGACAGTCTTCATGGTCTTTGCCAGATATCCTGCCCCTCAATCTTACCTGTCCTACCACTCAACAACTAACTACACAATAATGCTGTCATCTAGTATCCAAAATGTCATAATCATAAGTCATCTGGTACTCAGAATGGTAAGCAACTAGATGGCTCAGTGGATAGAATGCTGGGCCTGGAATCAGGAAGACCTGAATTCAAATTAGATACTCACTCGCTCTGTTGCAAGTCATTTAACTTGTTTGCCTTATTCCACTAGAGAAGGAAATGGCAAAACCACTCAAGTATCTTTACCAAGAAAACTCCATATGGGTTCATAAAGATTTGAACGCAACTAAACAACTGAACAACAACAAACCCAAAATGGGTAGTAAGAAACTTACCGTAAAGGAACTCAATTCAAGATAATCCATAAAAAGTCCATTGCATGATGAACTTCTCATTTGGGCAGCTTACTATGTTACTTTTCTCAGCAAAGCCCTCCATGAGTGACTACATAAATGGCTGATTGTTTTGCTTAACTGTGACAATGCCTCCATGGTGACCTTTAGCACTGACCACATTCACTAGAAAGCAAAAAATGTTAACATGCCTCAGAAGATTTTAAGCTATTATTTTACTATCTGTTAGTTAACAAGAAATTATTAAGTGTTTGTTGTTTGTTAGGCACTGTCTGATGTGTTAGAGATTCAGAGAAAGGCAAAACCATGATCACTGTTCCTAAGAAGTTCACAGTCTAATGTGGGAAACAACATATATATTGTTGTAGAAAAACAAGGTATATGTAAGATAAATTTGAAGTGTTCAACAGAAGGAAGACAATTCCTGAAGCATTTTGCAGGATTGGGAAAAACTTCCTGTAGAAGATAGGATTTTAGCTGAGACTTGAAGGAAGTCAGAGATAGCAAGAGATCTCCATGTAACTCACAAGGGTCAACAAATTCTTCACTGTGGGGAGAGCACTTTGGCTCTTATTACTCACTAGTTTCATTTGCCAAGTTTATATCCCACTATTCACTGTGCTCTGAGAAATGGCAAAAGGATGTCAGAGGCAGGATAATTTGTATTTCAAAGGTGAAAGAGAAGAGCACCTGATATTACAGCAGTTCCTCACCATGGTGTAGAATTGAATGATAAGTGTCAGAGTACACCAAGGATGGGGAACCTGTAGCCTTAAGGCCGCATGTGGTCCTGTAGGTCCTCAAGTGCAGCCCTTTGAATGAACCCAAACTTCACAGAACAAATCTCCTTAATAAAAGGGATTTGTTCTGTAAAACTTGGACTCAGTCAGAGGGTCACACTTGAAGACCTAGAGGGCCACATGTGGTCTTGAGGCTGCAGGTTCCCCACCTCTATGCTACTCCATGTAGAATCAATTGGGACCCTATTTCCACAATGCAGATTGAAGGAAATGATTTCAAATCCATGTTTATAAATTTGAGATTGAGAGGTAGTATAGTAGTTAGCAAACAGATTGCTTGTCTTCAAGACAGGAAGACCTGAGTTCAAATCCCACTTCAGATTTGTATAAACTGTGTGACCCTGAGGAAACCTTTTTACTTCTCCCACTCTTATTTTCCTCATCTGAAAAATGAGGCCAGGGGGTGGTTGGATTCAATGCCCTTTAAGCTGCCTTTTAGCTCTAAAATCTGTAATCCTATTATTTTGGATGCTATGATCTATTATCCTTGAAGTTTATCAAGTGTTGATGGATAATACATTCTACTACCTTCTGGAGAAAGTTTTTTCATGAAATGTACCATTAAGTGACTTATTTATTAATTGACTATACTTCACGCTCTTTGAAGAAAAGGAACTTAATCAATATGTGGATTTTTTTTCAGAATTACAGGGGGATGCATACTAGAGAGCTATTGTTACATATATGATATGTAATATATGTAATATATAATATACATCCTTTTTGGTTCTACTATGTATGTGCAAATAACCATTCCATTTTCTGTTTAAGTTAGAAAAAAAATTACCAGTAAAAGGAGGTGGGGCAGATTATAGTGAGAGGCCACTACAGTAATAGCAAAACATTCTCATTATTACTATGAACTAATGATGTTAGATAAGGTTCCTATTTTATGTAGCTGGTATGCTGCATGCAATATGAATTAACACATGGATTAGCCACATATTGCGGTAATAAAGACATTGATACTTGGTTGGACAACGTAAAAATTGTTCTAGGCCTACTGCTTGGTGGTCAGCTAATGTACACTTTATTAAGATCTGGTTGGACTATACCTATAGTATTGTTTCCAGTTCTGTAGATGACATTTAGAAAGGAAGAAAGGACATTGATAAGCCAGAGAATGTCCAGAGATGGCATCTAGGATATTGAAAAGGGTCTTGAGTTTTCCATGTGTAGATGATTTAAAGGAACTGGGGAGAAGATTTATGAGAGATATGGTAGTTACATTGAGTATCTGAAGTACTGGTAGGTGGAAGATAGATTAGTTATATTCTGCTTGGCTGCAAGAGAAGGAATTCAGAACAAAGAGAAGAAATAAGAGGCAAATTTAGACTTAACCCTAGGAAAAACTCCCTAACAATAAGAACTACCCCCAAAATGGACTGGGATGCCTCAAGTCATTATTGGTCTTCCAACACATAAGTCTTCAGACTGAGGGTGGATGACCACTTATAGGATAGGTTATAAAAAAAAAAAAGTCTTTCTTTTTCATGTAAGCATTGAGCTAAATGGTTACTGAGATTTCTTCTGATCCTGAAATACTGTGATTCTGAGTTCCTTTCAAGGCTACGTGCTTCTTTTTTTTTTTCAAATTTTGATTTCTAAATTTTCTCCCTTTCTCACTACCTTCCTTATTGAGAAAGCAAGAGATTTGACATAGGTTATACATGTATAGTCATGCAAAGCACAGACAAAAGAAAACAGAGACAAAAAACCAAAAAGTATCTTCGATCTGCATTCAGCCTCCACCAGTTCTTTCTCTGGAGATGGACAATACCTTTCACCATAAGTCCTCCAGAATTTTCTTGGATCACTGTATTGCTGAGAATAGCTAAGTCACTCACAGTTGATCATCATACAATATAGCTATCACTGTATACAATGTTCTCCTGCTTCTGCTTATTTCATTTTGCATCAGTTCATGTGTCTTTCCAAGTTTTCCTGAGAACATCTTGCTTGTCATTTTGTTCAGTGATTACTGAAAGAATTCCATCATTTATTCAACAATCCTTAATAAAGTGCCTATTAAGTGCAAAAGACTATTTTGATTACTGCAAAAGATACAGACATAATTAAGACACTGCCCTTGTCCTTATGAAGTTGACGTTTGGATATTACATGAAGAATAGCTTTATTTTTCACCAACAAACTTAAGGAATATGATAAGAAATGAATATGTAAAAGTCATTCATCCCACATGAGTGGGGTTCACATAGCCCACACAACCCAAAGGCAAAATGGTCATATCCAGAAGAATTTTCCCTACAAAATCCACAATAGTTAGTTATCTGGCTGTTGGTCAAATACCTCCAATGACAACAAAGTATGTGCCAACTTTCAATCAAGATCTCAAATCTATTACCTTCAGGATCCCTTTGGCACCTGATATTAGCACCCCTAAGACAATAAAGAAAAGTTTAGGAGTTAATGTTAATGACAGTGGCCTGACAAGGAGTCATCAATACCCATCTCCTTGGTGATCTTTGTGCTAGCCTCTCAAATGGCTTGATGCACAGCCCAGTGAACAAGACAATGAGCTTGCCCAGGGGAGCACAAAAACAAGACCCATTTGACCCTTTGGCAACTGTTGGCCCCTTTTTACTCCTATAGCCCAAATGTCCTGGGTCCCTAATTAATATTTTCTGATGCCAGGCACACTCTGTCTCCTGGAACCTCAGAACAAACACCCAAATTCAAGTCTGTAGTCTCTTTTCTTAAGTTAAGTGTGTAGTAAGCTTGTAACACCTCCTATCACTATCCCGAGGCAACCCTGATCCTTTCCAGGCAGAGTTTCAACCCTGTATTGATACTTTGCTCTCTATTTCCATAGGCATTCATTTCAGTTCAATGAACCTTCATTAAGCATTGCATGTGACTATCCAAGAGAGATCCCTATTTTGTTAATAAGAACCTTCATCTGTCATAACTCAAAGCTTGGCCCACGATCATGAAATCTGCTTTAATAAGAAAAGTACTTGCTATAATTTCTACTTGATACAGAAACTTCAATCATAGTAGAGTAGACAGTAGGCTCCTTGAGAGCATAGTCTGTTTTATTTTTAACTGTATCTCAAAAAAATCAGTAACAATAAATATTTCTTAAGCAGCTACTATATGCCTGGACAGGGCAGGTAGGTTGGGCAATTGGTAGAGTACCAGACCTAGAGCCAGGCAGAGATGTGTTCAGATCTGGCCCCACTCACTTACTAGCTGTGTGAACCTGGGCAAGTCACTAAACCACTGTTTGCTTCAGTTCCTCATCTGTGAAATGGGAACACACTGGAGAAGAAAATGGAAAACCACTCCTGTATTTTTACAAATAAACATCCATGGTCAAGTCTATGGGGTCAAGTAGAGTCAGGGAAAACCAAAAAAACAACAACAACTGAGCAACAACAATAATAAAATGTGTCTGGCACAGTACTAAGTGATAGAGGTACCAAAAGAGAGTCCCTGCCCTCAAGGAGCTTACAATCTAATGAAAGCACCTAGCAAAATATTTTGCTTGTATGATTCACTTTGTAAAAATTATTGAACTTGGGGCAGCTAGGTGGTGCAGTGAGTAAAGCACTGACCCTGGAGTCAGGAGGACCTGAGTTCAAATCCAGCCTCAGACACTTGACCCACTTACTAACCATATGACTTTGGGCAAGTCATTTAACCCCAATTGCCCTCCAAAAAAGCAACAAAAAAAATTATTGAACTAAATTAAATTTCATTCAATCTATCTCAGTCTAATAATTCTTCATTGTTTCTCCCCTAAAAAGTTCAAGATTCTTAAGCTGACATTGATGGATTTATATAATCTTCCTCCAACCTAGAGGCAAATTCAGTATATAGATCCCTAGACCTGGCCTCAGGAAGACCTGAGTTCAAATCTGACCTCAGTCACAAATTATGTGACCCTAGGTAAATCATTTAACTTCTTCCTGACTGAGTCTCCTTATCTACAAAGTGAAAATAATAATAGCTCCCACTTCCCAAGGTTGTTGTGAGAAGGAAATATTATAATATTTGTAAGGCACTTTCAAATTGTAAAGTGCTGTATAAATGCTAGTGATTACCTTTATAGTGTTATGTCATTTTCTTTATCTACAAACATTCTATGTCTCATAAACTAATCACATCCCTGTGATTATAACTTGAGTGTCTTCCTCCCCATCTCCAAACCTCTGCTCTTTAAATTCCCTCCCATCCTTGAGGGTCCAGCTTAGATGTCACCAATTCCACCAAGCCTTTCCTTGACCTCCAGGTATACATGACCTGTCATATTGCATCCCACAAGGAATTTTCTTTGTATTCATCATATTCTAATCTATTTTATAAATCATTCATGTACATGTCTTATTTCCTGTATTAAAAAATAGGTCTCTGGGGGCAAAAATGCTATCTTGTTTGTCTCTGGTCTCCCATAGTACCTAGTCCACTGTGTTGTAAATAGTTTTGCTTAATAAAATTTGCTGAATTGATGTTAAATGTCATCCATTACAACTGTAATTATTAAAGAGTATAGTAAAGGGAACAGTTGAATAGCAACCTAAGGGTCTGGATTTGAATCCAACCTCTGTCACCTATTTACCTGTGGGACTTTAGACAAATCTGTTAACATCTTTGGATCATAATTTACTCCTCTGTAAAATGAGGTGGCTGGACTATCTCTGCCACTTGCTAAATCCAACGATCTCTGATACTATGCCAATATCCAAGTCAATAAACATTGATCAAGTGCCTACTATGTGCCAAACACTGTTCTAAGCAGGGGATACAAATATAAACAAAAAAAGACAGTTCCTGTTCTCAAGCATACAATCTAACATTTACATGGTGCTTTGCAATCTATAAAGTAATTCCTTTCCTCACAACTCCATAAATTGAGTAACGTCCATATTATGATCTGTGATTTACTGTGCTTAAATGGAATGCCAGAGACGGTAGATACTTGTCCACCATCACATAGCTAGTAACCCCTGGAGTTGGGATTCAAAGAATCATACAATACCAAAGTTGGGAAGAGATCCGAGACACCATATAGTCCAACCCAAAGCTGAATGAGAATCCACTCAACAACAAGCACTAGTGGTAATCAGTTTTTGTTTCATTGTGATGTAGATCTCTTGTCTCCAAGTCTAGCACTCATTCTATTATAGTATTCCACCTCTCTAAAAAGCATAAATAGAGAGAAATGAAGTAAAAAGACCAACAATTCTGGATACACTTGCTTTTCTCTACTATTTCTAATGTTTTGATGTGAATTCAACTCTGTTCCTCAACAATTCCACATTAGATCATTTCTCTCCTTGTAAATTATCTATGTAGGAAATGCTGAATATTACCACAAGGAATTTAGCAAATGTCTCTATTAAAGGAATCAATATGGAATGACTTCAAGCTTCTACCATTATCGTTTTTCTTAAAAATTCTTATTGGTGGTCTTTATCACAGACTGTATCTCATAATAATGGAGTCTACAACCATACTTCAAGAAAGTCTTAACAGTGTTATCTGTTTGACACACAACTTGCCCCACCCCTACCCCCAAACAAACCAACCTACTGTAATATATATTTGGAACCATAATCGTCACCAAGTTTGAAATGAATTCAATCTTCTCTCCCACCCACAAGTGTAAACTTTCTTGCTACATACTAAAGAACACATAGACAAGTGTTTTTGAAACAGAAACATTTTACATGCACAGTGTTTTCTCTTGTATTGCCTTGACAGACGAAATGTGTTTTCAGGAGAATATGTTGGTGTTCCTAACAAATGTTTACAGGATAGAGATGATGATTAAAATTGTTCTCACTACAATCAAGATGGTTTTTTTAGACTGATAAGACAACTAAGTGTGTTCAAAGTGTTTTTACTTAATATCCTAACTATATAAAAACTCGTATTTAAACCCTACCAAGAGCACATAAACATTTTGCAACCTTATGCCCTGAAAATCTGGTTACTGTTTTAAAAACACTTATATTATCCATTTGCAGTGTTTCATTCATCTGTGCAAAGTTGGCCAAATAAAAATACATGCATTTTTTTGTACATATAATTTCTTTTAAAAATATTTAAAAGAATAGTACAAAGGTGCCATGCTTGTAAAGCCAAAATATATTATTTTATAAATAAAGGCAGAAAAAATGTTTGGTAAAGCAATGAAAGATTACTTTATAGGTCATTTATAAACTCAGTGAGAATTGTTTGAGGTAAAATATTTATCTCAGTATAATCGGTTGTTGCCCTTGGAAGGAATCAAAGTTGGAACTTACTTGAGGCAATCCTGTGTGCATAAAGGGTGCTCAGTAAATGATGCAGAAATAGACACTGGTAGCATTTCCACAGCCTACTCCTAGTGGAGAGGGTAAAAGTGAAAGGTAATTAACTTTCAGCTTCAATAATCTAAGACTGAACAAGTAAAGGGTTTAATGGGATTTGTAAATACCTGTTATGTAGAATGAATCAATAAATAAAAAGCATTTATTAAGGGCTTACAATGTGCCAAGCATTGTGTTAAGTGCGGGGGATGCAAATATGAATGATGAGCTTTATCTTCATCCTAGGCATTTCCTGCCCTGCTGGTATGTGTTATATAACATACATAACACTCCCCTACTTCCAGCACCATTTTTCTTTACTTGCTCTGAGAACTGTGATCAAATCAACAACAGAATTGTCTTGGGATAAGTTATGTCAGTTGATTGCCTCATGGATCAAATCACCACCTTTGTGATTTCCTGGACCACAATTCCCTTCCTCGGCCATCACTTTCCTATATGTGTACTCTCCTCCATTGGAACTTAAGATCCTGGATGGTAAGGACTATCTTAATTTATAGTTACGTTCAAGCTCTGTCTTTCTATCCCCTGCCCCTTAATGTTAGAAACATAGTCAAGTCAATAAGTTTATGACTATCATTATCAATAAACACAGAAAGAAACTGTCCAAGGTCCTGACAATTTGGAAAATTTAGGCCTATCATCCTATCCATTCTGTTCTAGGTACAGAACATATTCATAAAGAGAAAAATAACAATACAAAATACAATGTGCTTTATCAAACTAGTAATGTAGGTAATAAAAATTTTGATAATGTATAAAGAAATCTATATTTAGAGTCAAAGAACCCAGTTTCTAGTTCTGGTTCTGCTGTTTTGTGCTTCCTGTATGACCTTGGACAAAACATTTGTGCTCTCTGGGCTTTAGTTTCTTCATCTGTAAATTAAGAGGGACTAGATTTTTGAAGTTCTAAACTTTATGGAGAGAGCTATTAAAGGTCAGAGGGTGGAACAAATGTTGAAATAGTCAGGAAATTTTCACAAGGGAAACAAAATCTGTTCTGGGACTTAAAGAAAAGGCTGAAATAGGGACAAATTGATTCAAAGGAGACCTGAGTGGCAGAAAGGGCAATCGAGACACAAGAAGAGGTACAGAGATGCTGATTGCTGGTTGATGTTAATGAGCACCTCAGAGGAAATCTAGTCATTAGAAATGTGAGTAGGTTGGTGCTCAAGAGATGAGACTAGGCTAGATATATAGATTTTGGAGTCATATGTGTAGAGATGGTGTTTGAAGTCATGAGAGAGAAAGAATAAAGAGAGAAAGAAAAGTTAATAGCAAGGACTGAAATTTGAATTATGCCACATTTTGGAGCTGGACAAGGAAAGTGATGCTGGTGAATGTAAAAAAGAAATAGTCTAAGAAATTATAAAAAAAAAAAAACCAAGGCAGTATAGTGTCACAAAAAGAAAAGGAAGAGAACATTTTGACAATCCTAAACATTACAAAAAGGTGAAAAAGAACAAAATTTGGCCAAAAACCATTGTATTGTTCATTTGATCCTAAGTGAGGTAAAAAAAAAAAAGTTAAGTATAATAAGATACAGGATGAGCAGACAAAGGACAATCATGCAGAAAGGGTAAGGACATTTGAGTATAAGGAAATAGCATGAGCAAAGACATAGAAGCAGGAATTATCATACCATGTTTGAGGAATAATAAAGAGGCTGACCTTCCTGATGCCAGTTTGGATCACATCTTGAATTTTTTAAAGGGTTTTTCACCTTTAAAATGTCTATGAGATGAAATTTCAAATTTTGTTGCACAAATAAAGCTACTGCAGCCAAATTCATAATAAGCAGCAGGGGAATTTTGCAATAGATTTCTCTAAGACTTCATTGTTCAAATATATATGGAATTGAGCCAAATTGATAAAATATATAATATATAAAGTAAAAGTCAAGTGATATTACCAGGCAGTTTTCTTTTCTTTTGCTTTTTGGAGGGGACAAGGTAGGACAATTGGGGTTAAATGACTTGCCCAAGGTCACATGGCTAGTTTTTGTGTTAAGTGTCTGAGACTGAATTTGAATGGAGGTCCTTCTGAGTCTAGGGCCAGTGTTCTATTCACTACACCACCTAGCCACCCCCACCAGGCAGTTTTCAAAAGAAGAAATTGAAGCTATAAGTACTCACATAAAAATGTTATAAATCATTATTGATTAGAGAAATGCAAATTAAAACAACTCTGAGATACCACCTCACACCCATCAGTTTGACTGATATGACAGAAAAGGAAAATGACAAATGCTGGAAGGGAAGTGGAAAAATTGGGATATGAATGCATTGCTGACAAAGTTGTGAAATAGACCAAACGTTCCAGAGAACAATTCTGAACTACATCCAGTGGACTATAGAATGGTCCACGCCTTTTGATTAATCAATACCATTACTAGTTCTATATTCCAAAGAAAAATACCATTTTGTCCAAAAATACTTATAATAGCCTTTTTGTTGTGGCAAAGAATTGGAAATTGAGGGAATGTCCATTAATTGAGGAGTGACTTAACAAGTTATATATATAATTGTGAAGGAATAAAGTTGTACTAGAAGACATGATGCACAAGGTTGTTTCAGAAAAACCTGGGGAGACTTCAATAAACCAATGCAAATTGAAGTGAGCAGAACCAGAAAAACCTCATACAGAGTAACAACAATATCATAATAATGATTAACTGTGAAAGACTTAGCTAGTCTTATCAAGATAATAACCCAAGACAATTCTAAAAGACCCATGATGAAAATTTCCATCTACCTCCAGAGAGAGAACCGATACATTGAAACATGCTTTTCTTTTTACTTCCTTTTTTTTCTTCGATTTTCTGTGTTTTCTTTTACAACATGGCTAACATGAAAATGTTTTTATGACTTCACATCTATAATCAATATCAAATTGCTTGCCTTCTCAAGGGAGAGGGGAGGGGAAGGAGAGAAAAAAATATGCAACTCATTTTTACATGTAATTTGGAAATATTTAATAAAATAAATAAAATATGCTTTAAATGTCCACAAGAAAGATGGTGGGTATAAATGTAACCTATCTAGTTAGAGAGCTTCATGCAGTGAAGACTTGAACTGAGGTTAATCATTTTCACACCCAACTACTTAATCCCACAGTTAACAATTAGCAACTATAATTAGGCAATAGCTTTCACACATTCAGTAAATTATCCAATTTCAGGAGAAGTAACCTAGATGCTCTCGCCATGACCACAAAAATAATCCATTTCACTTTCCTCAGTGATGTGGGTTTTAGAGAAAACTTTGGACAATAAACACAGTTTACATTTGCCTAATGGCTTAATAGGTTGCCTCTAAGTCCTATTCTTACTTGAATTTTCTGTAGATTTTAAGACCCTTGAATATTCCCTCCTGTTTGATTCTCTCCACTATCCTATTCTGTTCCAGTTAGTTCATATCAACAAACATTTATCAAGTGCCTACTATCAGCAAGGCTGTGTGTTCTTTCCACCACAAATTATTCTCTTACCTCACTTATCACTCTTCTAAAGCTCCAAGCTCCAAGTTCCTTTTCTTATTTTGGTCTCCTAAATATTGTGATTCCCTAGAGTCTGATCTCCAATCTCTTCTTGGTAATCTCATCCACTCCCATTTGTCAAGTATTATCTCTGTGCTGATGACTCCCAGATCTATGTTTTCAGCTTCAACCACTTTTTGTGGGATATAGTGACATGTTTCACCTTCTATTGGATAATAAATCAGAAACTCTTACTGAAATATCAAATTCACAATGACTGTAGTTATACTGAAGAGTCAACATGTGTATCCAATACCTGATCATCATTAAGGAATATAAGTAGGAGTTAATTAAGAGTTTCTCATGGATGACATGTGAAAGCAATAGGTGGCGTTAGGAGATCTGTTGGAATTGCCAAAGTAATACTGAACACACCTGGAAGAGTGATGTCAGGTGATTAAAAAATGGGAAAATTCTATAAAAACGTGGCTTAGCAACTCAAATCTGCCCATTTTCCAAAGCAAAAGGTAATTTGCCAGGTAGAATTGAGAGTTAACAGAAAGAATGACAGATGAAGAAGAATCAACATTTCAGCCAAGATTATGAGACAGAGGAATGAATCCAGTGAGCTAAGTGCTGTTTGCGAGTTTCAGTACTAAGTAACAATTTTCAAAATATCCATTGCTGTTCCTTCCATAGGAGAAGAAAGACAGATGGGAGAGAAATTCCTCTTCTTTCCAGATTATTAGGAAGAATGAGATTAAAATTTTAGGATTTTTTTTGAAGGGGGAAAGCAAGACAATTGGGGTTCAGTGACTTGCCCAAGGTCACATAGCTAGTTAAGTGTCAAGTATCAGAGGCTGGATTTGAATTCAGGTCCTCCTGACTGCAGGGCTGGTCCTCTAGTCACTGCACCACCTAGCTGCCCCAAGTTTAGGTTTTAAGATAAAGATTTAACATTAAAAGCTTGATTTTTTTTCTTGATTTTTTTTTTGTTGTTGTTAGAAGAGAGGCTCTTGACCAAGGATGGACAGTGTATCATGCTCTGAGATTTGTGTATCTATTCAAGAAAAACATTTTTTAATTTTTTTCAAGAAAACATATAAACATCTAGAAATAAATCACAAAAATAGTAATGTTAACTGAATTTCTATGACCACAGACTTTTAGAATTCACTGTGTGCTGAAAGAAAGACTTTTAAGTTAATCAAGTATCTCAGTTTCAGCTATTTCATCTAATTTTTCTTGTGTTAAAAGTTGTCTTTATTCACAGTTATTGTGTCTTTTTTGGGGGTATCTACTTTCTTCAGTCTGAATAATTTCACACATATATCTATGGTTCTTCAATTTCCTCATATTTGTCATTCTTATAGTGCAAAAATATTCTATAACATTCATATGCCATGATTTATCCAAGTATTCTTCAATCATTGGGTTCAAACTTTGTTTCTAAGTTTTTCCAATTATAATAGTGCTGCTATAAGCATTTTCATATGGATAACATGAATAACTGCCTTGGGATTTGTCGAGGGATCTACTAGCAGGATTACTAAATCAAAGAGAATAAATAATTTGGTATTTTTACATAAGATCATTTTTTTTCTCAAATGATAGGACTAATTCACAGATCTGACAGCATTAAATTTACCTTTTTCCCACATTCTGTCAACATCTATTTTTTAAAACCATATTTTTATATTTGGATGGAAGGTGATACCACAGAGTTGCTTTCTTTTAATTTTTCCAATTACTAACAGTTTTGAAAAGTTTCTCGGATGGTTGAATATTTATATGTTTTCTTTTTAAAGCTACTTCTTCATATTTTAACCACTAATTTCTTGGAGAAAAGGTCCTTAGTCTCAAAGATTTGTATCCATATAAAATGCTGATAAATATATAATCCTATAAAATTTGGACGTCAGAATTCTATCAAAGATTTTTAATGCATAATCCTCACCACCTTTTTTCCTATTCTAGATTTTTATTTGTCATTTTAAAATTTTCACTACATTTTGACAGATTTTTGTTCCCTGAATCACATTTATAAAAACAAAGTCATATTCAATTTCCCTCTAAGTATTTTTAGAGCAAATGTCATTATTAGGTTATGTCAATTTTAAATTTATTATGGTACATTTTGTAAGTTTCTGGTTTAAGTTTATTTTCTGTCCAACTACTAACCTAGTTTTCCTCTGCAGTTTCATTGAAGAATCTGTCCCTTATGAAGTAATTTCTGTTCTTGGGTTAACTGAATACTATTAAGAGACTAACTGTCTGTATTGAATTCATTCTGCTAGGCTTTCTTCTATTTTTTAAATGTAGTATCAGTTTTAACAATTACTATTTTTGCTATAATTTAAGATTCGTCAATTCCATTTCTTTTCTATTTTTAAAAATGTAACTTAATTTTTTATCTTAAATTCCTCCATATCCATTTTGTTATTCTTTTGTACAATTATATATGGAATTCCCTCAATATTTTGATTGTCATAGTATTGAATACTTGTATTTATTTAGGTGAATATAATTGTTAGCACAGTCCATAAATGAACATTGATTCTCTAGAGTCATTTTTCTTGAGTTTTCTTAATAATACATAGCAATTCTGAAGACTTGTATATTGACTTTGCACTTGGTAAAGCATTTAATTCTATGATTTTTGTTGATCTTGTGTGAAAACTTTCCTATTATCCATAAATAAACTTATTGTGTCACGCTTTTTTCAATGCATATTGCCTTAACTTCTAATAATATTGCAATAGTTAATATTCATAAGACTATGTCAAATAATAATGGTGATTATTCTCATCTTTGCCTAACTACATCATATTATTGGTAAACTTTTCAATGTTTCTCCAGTATAAATAATTAGAATTTCAAGTTGGCTTTAAACATAGAATGGAAAAGGAGAGAATAATTGCCCACAGGTATAACTTGGAAAGATTTTCATAGAGAATGAATGAATGAATAAAATACTTATTGGCTGCAAAACATGATGCTAAGAATGGAACTACAAGAGTCCCTGCCCTCAAGTAGATCACATTCTAAAAGGGAGAACAACCCAGATAGGTTTCAGAAGTAAGTTAGATGTAAAGGTCCCATAGGATGCAAGAGCAAAATAGATGGTATTGCCTTTTCTGTAATGTCATTTTTATTGATAAAATGATATTGGTTATCTATGTTAAACCACTGGGCCATACCAAGGACTTTGGTGACAATAACTTTCTTTTTCGGGTTTTTTACAGATGTTCCTGAAGTACTTGCAGACAGAGTTGCTGAACCACATTTCCACAGTTGTTGCTTCCCAGGAAGAAGGTTGAGAGCACTGGGCTGGAAAAAGTCCTATTATAGAAGTGTTTAGGTTCAGGGTTCTGACTATCTCTATATGATGGCCATGGTGGTGGTGGCTTGGTTTCCTTGGAATATACTGTCTCCTATCTCTCCCTGTGAGTTCTATAACATTTTTTATAGGCAGGCAAAATTGCCCTTAGGATCAATACTGACAAATAATCACCAGGTGACAATGTCCAGAAATTATCTCTCCCCATTTCAATCTAGCCTTCACACATGCCGAAGTGTTTTTCCTTAAGTGAAGATCTGGTCCTGTCATTCCCCTTCTCGGTAAATTCTAATGTTCTCTCTTGCTTCGAGAATAAAATGTATAAACTTTTTTCCAATTTTTAAAGCCTTTCACAGTTTGGCCCCAACATATCTTTCCAACCTTCTTGGACATTTCTTGTATTCATATACTTTATGATACAACCACACTGATCCTCCTTTTCCTCCTCATACACGCCACTCCATCTTCAATATCAGTGTAACTGTTTTGTTCTTCCATCTATGTTTGGATTGCACTCCATTCTAACATCACAGAGGTGACTATCTCTCGCTTCAAGGCTCAGCTCAGGCACTATCAAAAGTACATGATTTGGGGCAACTAGGTGGCGCAGTGAATAGAGAACTGGAGTCAGGGGGACCTGAGTTCAAATCTGGCCTCAGACACTTAATATTTACTAGCTATGTGACCTTGGGCAAGTCATTTAACCTCAATTGCCTTGACTTCCCCCCTCAAAAAAAAAAAGGTACATGATGCTAATTCTTTCAACAAATGAATACCTAGAAAAGACCTTAATTTAGAAAAATCAAGGTCACCCACTGCATGATGAGACATTGTCAGTTATCTTGGCCTTTGTCTTGCCACTGGAATTTGATGATTCTGGAGAAAAGCAAAACGCTACCTCACTTAACTCCAATTAGTATGCAAGTCAAGACATCCTGCTCATGATGCCATTGATCCTCTTGGAGAACAAAGGAACAACAACAACAGCTGCTAGCAATCTCCACCCCTAACTACCTTGTATTTAACTACTTTTATTAATTTGTATTTCATCTCCTTATATTTATTTTGTACATACATCCATCCATTGTATATACATCCATGCTTGTCGTCTCCCTAAAAGTAAACTTCTTGAGAGCAGAGATTGCTCTGTTCCTATCATATGTGTCACCAGCACCCAGGACAGTGCCTAGCAACAAAAGGTCTTTAAAAAAATTCTTGTTTGTAGATGATTATAATTCATTTTATTTCCCCATATAAATTGCTATCCTAATATCTAAACTTCCTTCCTGTCCTGCTATAGAGCCTACTTGATCTTTATGAATTTCTACTTTATTTTGCATTCTATTTACTACATTTGTATTGATAGTCATTCATGATTTTGGTTTGTAAAATTCTTTTTACACATAGCAATTTCCTGCTTTCAAATCAAGGTCACATTTCCCAAAGGGGTAAAAGAATATAGTGACATCTTTTTTCCCCTATTTTTTAGAATGCTCTATTGAGCATTGGCATTATTCATTCTTTGAATTTTTGCTAGAGATCACTGACAAATCAATCTGTTCTTCATGCACTGTTTTTTCTTCAATATGAAATTCACTCATGACCTATTCAATTTCTTTTCTTTTAATTGTGGTTCATTTTTCTATATTTTTATATTTTAAATCACTTATACATTTAATTTGTTTTCACTTTTGCTTGTGTAGAGTTGTGTAAAATTTTCTTTAATAATTGTATGCCTTCATGATTCACTATGATTTTCCTCTTGGAATTATTTTCCTTTTTTTTTTTTTTTTGGCTACTCCGTTTTACCATTTCTTGTTTTTGGTTATTTATGGTAATTGTTCATTGAGTTTTAAAACATCTCTGTTTTGTTCGCTAATTCAACAGTTTTCTTTTAAAATGTTTTATTCTGACTTCTTTGATTTTAGCATTATCTTCTTTACTTTCTTTGAATATATTAATTTTTTTTATGATTTTCTGTTCTTTTCTGTAAACTCAGCTCATCAGTATTCTCATTTTACCCTTCTTTTGATGACATAAGTATGAGGGACACACAATTTCCTTTGAATAACTGCTTTATATTAAACCTATAAGTTGTGGTGTGTGATGTTATTATTGTCAATATTTTAATAAAATGTTAATATCATAATAATATCATTCCTAAGCAAGTTCATTTGTCTCCATTTAGTGCTACATCTTCTAATCACATTTCCTTTATTGAGTACAGTTTCAGTTGCATGTAGTCTATAGAAGAAGTATTTACAACTTTAAGTTTTATGCATTTTTAATAGAAGTAATTTATGCTATGGTGGGCAGTTAGGTAGTACAGCAGATAAAGTTTCAGACCTGGTGTCAGGAAGACTTGTCTTTGTGAGTTCAAATCTGACCTTAGATATCTACTAAGTGTGTGACCCTGGGCAACTGTAAAGCCAGCACGAGCAGCTTTCCAGAGGACTGCTGCTGCGAACAGCCTTTCAAGGCTCAAGGTGTAGTGAGCTCTCTATTTATTCAAAAACAAATCAGAGCAAAACCTTCACAGAAAATCAAAGTACAGCATTCACAATGTTGCAACTTATCACAGAAAATTAAAATACAGTATTCACCATGTCACAACTCAACAACTTATCGCTAAAATGGCCACATAGTTTTCACCAAAGTGGTCACATAGTTTTAAACAAAGTACATTCATTTAGTCAATCAAAAAAATCTTAATTCAATCACAAAGTACACAAGTCAAAGTTCTCTACCCCTAGGTCACAGAAAACCATAATCTTCTCAGTCACTACTTAGTATCCAAGTAAAGTCTTCTTTCAGCTTGACTCAAAGCTGGTTCTCAGCTTCCATGGTTCCTCTTCCATGATCCCAGCTCCAACTGTCACCTGGGTTCAAAGGCAGGCAGCTCCCAGTTCCTTGTCCAGCTCCTTGTCCAGTTCTTCATCCAGTTCCCATTCCATATTGAAGTTCAGTGTCCAGTCCACCTCAAGTCCTACACAGTTCCTGTTTCTGGGAAGACAAAGTTTAACAGAGCCACAATAATATTCATACGTATTCCTGGCACGATCATCAATTCACTATCTGCCTGTGAAATCACCTCAGATCCACCAACAAAGTCTGAGAACTCAACACAAATCATCAATACAGAAATCAACACAGACCCACAAACAAGGTCCAAGAGGTCAGCACAAATCATCAGTAAAACCTCAGGATCTCCAAAACCCTCTTCCAGGACTTCTGTAAACATTCAACCAGAAAAATCTTTCAGGGCTTCTAGTAAGGTCGCAGGGCTTCTGTGCAAAGTATCACAAACAAACATCAACACAGACAGAACAGACAGAGTGCCAGGATACCACAAGTTTTCTCCTTCTTAACTCTGCCACCACAAGAGGCTTCTTCTCAGTTCTGCTATCTGTAGCCTGGGCCTCTTCTTATATATGGTCATTAGCTCCTCCCCTTCCTGTTGCAGGAGTTCATGAGTTCTAGGGTTCACAAGTTATGGGATTTACATATTCTGTTTCTTAACAGACTTGATACAAGGCTCAAAAGAAACTTGAACTGAAACAGTGTTAATTCAATAGCTGAAACAAGATGTGAACTACTTCTGTGCTTGCCATTACAGCAACCTAACCCTGTGTTTGCCTCAGTTCCCTCATCAGTAAAATAACTGAAGGAAGTGGCAAACCACTTTGTATCTTTGCCAAGAAAATACCAAAGAGTTGGACACAATTGAAATGACTGAAAAAAATTATGCGGTAAGGTACAATCACATTTTATAAATGTCTCAAACATTAATAAAAAGCAAAATTTTCTAATAAAAATTAACTATCACCATAAATTTATAAAATATTATTTTTCATCATTCTTTAAGATTCTAATTACATCTTAACTTTCTGTTAAATACCAATAATGATGATAATGACAGTGTACATTTATGGACCATTTTAAAGTTTGTAAAGCCTTGTATATATATTATCATATTTAATCCTTAATACAACTTTGATGAAGTTAATGGTATAATTTTCATCCTCATTTTGAAGTTAAGTAAACTAAGGTTCAAAGAGTTTGACTTGCCTAGAAACATATAATAATTATATAACGCAGAATTTACTTCTGAGATCAAGCCCAGACCTCTATGAACTGCAACTTGTTTGATTTAGCATTTACTAAAAATTAACTATTGCCATTTCCCATATCAGTGGGTTTTTTTCTCATCTAGCTTCTTTCCTAATTCAACCTCTAATCTCAAGATGCATTTATTGTGCCATACCCTGCCCATATACTTAATATATTTTGCTAATAAGCTAATAATAGTTTTTACCATCATGATATGGCTGTCATACTTCTCTCTCAATGGTTTCAAATTTGAAGTTAGATTTATCCAAAATTATGATTACAATTCCTGTATTTCTAGAGTCACCTGTTACATGATTTTTTTCAAATACCTAATTTTAAACCTATAGGTATATTTCTATCAAGTATATTTCTTACAACTAAGATATTATTGTATCTCATTGTCTACATTATAGTCATTTTTTTCCTTTTTGTAGAAAGTACAGCACATGTAATGTTATAATTATTAATCTTTTTTTCTTATATCATGGTCAGTTATAATCCTTTTTTTCTTGCTAATGAAACATAAACTAACAAGGAAATAATCTCACGGAGGGTTGGACCTATCTCATGTTTACTTTTATTTCACCAGTTTCTGGGGCATAGTAGGTCCTATTGGACATTTATTGAAACATTGAGAAACTAGACCGTACTCCCCTTCAGTTAGTCTAAGCTCAATTTTTTTTAAATGTCCAAATATTCATCCCTTCACTCTCGTAACCATAATCTTAGTTTCTAGATTAATTTTCTCTACCTTCCTTGTTCTATCTGTGATCTTTCTTTTTCAGCCAAAATGACCTTACTGATGAGCATTTGTTGTATGCTGCATTATCTATATATCCACCTGTATGATCTATCATCTGTATATCTATGATGCAATATTCAATTTCAACACATAGTTATTTGGAAATTTTTTTATACTGTGCTAGGTGCTGGGAACATGAAAAGAAAAAAAGATTTCCAGTCTATTCGGCAGAAACAACTTTCTCAGAGATAAATATGATAGATGAATAGACAGATGGTTAGACAAATGTATGCTGCGTTTTCTACAAAAAAATGGCTATGACAATAAAATAAAATCGAATAATACCTTAGTTGTAAGAAATATACATGATAGAAAGATATCTATAGGTTCAAAATTAGGTGTTTGAAAAAAAAAGTCATGTGACAGGTGACTCTAGAAGATCTGGAATTGCAATCATAATTTTGGGTACATCTAACTTCAAATGAGAAACCATTAAGAGAGAGAAGTACGACAACTGTATCAAAAACGTTTGTTGCCTTGATTTTTCCTTATGATGTATATCTAAATGACCTATGCAAAAGCATGGGGATGGGAAACAGTAGTTTAAGTTCAGAGAACAGTATATATCATCCCATTCACATATTCATCAGTTAAGTCTTATCAAGTTTAAGAAAGACCTGTGAAATAGAACTTGTTCCTTTCCAGTTCCCCCTTTTGTGTTGTTTCCCACCTTTAATACATGTAACTCGGGAGCAAACACTGTCTTGTTTATATTTCGGTTCTCTTCCTTAGCATAATATCTGGCACTTAATATATATTTAATGAAAATTTCTGTCTACCTAGCTGGCTATCATTTATGTATCTATCTATCTATCTATCTATCTATCTATCTATCTATCTATCT
>CM053581.1:557883682-557946904 GCA_028627135.1 Pseudochirops cupreus | reverse complement strand
TCTATCTGTCTATCTGTCTGTCTGTCTGTCTGTCTGTCTATCTATCTATCTATCTATCTATTTATCTATCTATCTATGATGCAATATTCAATTTCAACACATAGTTATTATAGCAATTACTATATACTGTGCTAGGTGCTAGGGATAGGGAAAGAAAAAAGTTTCTGTTCTAGTTGGCAGAAACAACTTTCTCACAGATAAATAAACAGGATGGATGGATGGATAAAATAATTGGAGGGACACTAGCAACTGTAGAGAGTCAAAAAAAGACCTCTTATAGGAGGAGGCTAAGCCTTGAAGATAACTAGGTCTTCCAAGAGGATGAAATATGAAAGAAATATATTGTAACCATGGGAGCCAAAAACTTCAAACACATGGAGATGGAAAATGAAAGGGTAAGTATAAAGAAGATGGAGTTTGTGAGATTGGCTGAAATGTAGGATACACGGGGGGAAAAAGGAATATATAATCCAACAGGCATGATTGCTTGTAGCCCAATTGTAATGGAGTAACTGATAATGGAACAACACAGAGGGAAGACAAAACTACTCAACTTCCTATTTTTCTTCTCAAGACCAAGAAGAATGGTGTTCAAGCAGGAAAATAAGCACAGTTTGTAGAAAATTAAAATACAATATTACTAAGGAGATGGGAAAAAAGTACTTGTGTTCTCAATGAGTTTAAGTCACTGGGCCAAATGAATTAACATCCTACGATGTAGAAAATTAGGATATGTTTATTTACCACATAATTGAGAAGAAGTTGATTGATGACTTTGATTCTGGGCAAAAAAAAAAATTAGACTACATTTTTAAAGAGCTTATACATGAACACTTAGAAAGAAAAGCATTCACTATGGGCCAGTATGAGTTACTCTAGCAGAAGTCTAGAAAAAATAAGCCCATTTCCTTTTTAATTTTTTTATTAGACTAGCAGATCAGGGATATGCCACTGACACAAAGCATCTGGCTTTCATCAAGGCTTTTGACAAAGTGTCTCATGATTTCCTTGTGGAGATAGAGAGGATGTGGTTCAGAAAACAGTAGTATTAGATTTGGACTTGGCTGAAGAAACTGGAGGAAAGAGTAGTGACTCTTAGAGAGCTGACTTCCTGGAGTGAGCTCTCAAATGAAGTAGCCAAAGGTTCTGCTGTTGTATTTCCTGGTTCAATATTATCCCACTTCTCAAACCCATATCAATGGACTTCATTGTGAGAAAAATTATTTAATATTTATATGCAAAGTTCAAGATGAACAACATAGAGCAAAATCTTGGGCTGAGTATAGAGTAAAATATGTTTCTTTATTAAATGCTGATGATGTTGCTAATGATGGTGGTGATGGTAGTGATGGTTATGAGAATGATAACATCTGGACCTGGGATTTAACTGGTATAAGATAGGAACTCCCAGTACTTAAGTGCCCCCCCTCTGGTTTTTCATTCTTTATGTTTCACTCTGTCACCAGCACCAACCAAGGCTCTTAGGAGCATGAATACATTCATCTCTATATCACAAGTGTTAGGGTCACAATGCCCCTGCAATCTGAAAAAAGCCATGTAAAATATATTGGCCCTCCATTTGTACCAGAGAAGAAGTACAAATTATTATGGTATTAAAAAAGCAGATATGCTGATCTTATGCACTACTACACATATATTTTCTGCATTTCTGAGTTTTTAAACTTTTTCTATGTCATCTCTGACTTCTGCAAAGTTCCCCCTTTCTAGTAGGGGGACAGGAACGGACTGAAGCCTGGAAACCTGACACAAATCTCATAGGGTTGGTCTGAAGATAAATTTTAAAACTGTGTATTGATTTGCAAACATTATGCATGTAAATAAATGCCAGGTATATGTTTTATAGACATACTCAAAAGTTTCATTACCAAATCAGTGATCATTTTATATTGAATGCTTCAAGGCTTCTCAGTCCAGTTAGATATAAGCTCCCCAAGGGCAGAATATTTTTTTTTCTTTTGGGTATCAAACACCTGTGGTATAGATTCATTTTAAAATAATAATTTTATTTCATATTTACAACCTGTAAGAGCTAGGGCAACTTATTTAGCATCCTTGAGACTCAGTTTCCTCAGCTGTAAAATGATGGCACTGGACAAGATCTCCTCTAAGGGGACTTCCAGAATTTACAATTCTATATTTCTACATGTATGTACATCAAGTAATCTATAATAATTTCTCATCTGACTACACTTCTTCTGTCTCCTCCATTATGCCCCACAAGCTACTTCATGCCAGGGGTGAAAGGGAAAAGATGACATTAACAACAATAACAGGAAAAGATTAGAACCAGCAATTCCAGAATGTTTACCTGAGAACACTAAGGAGATAATTATTATCGAGTGAGTCCAATTTTCCAGCAGCTTGATCACAGCAGGAGCCAATGTACACCCCCTGGGTCCCCTATCAAGGGATCATCTCAAAATCACCAAAACTGGTGAGGTGCGAGAGAGAAAAGTGGATGTCATTTGGGTACTTCCCTGGCCTTCCTGGCCACAGACCCAGCTTTAAAGCTTTTTCTTCATCCCTCCCTCCGACTCCCAGTTCTGGTACATATACTAGTTAGCTCCATCTTCTAAAAAAACTAAGAATTCTAGGTCTTAGAAAATCAAATTGAGTAACAATAGCACCAAAATGGCAACGAAATCCTTTTCTCCCTATAGAGATGGCACATTCTACTTGTGCCCTTATAGGCCACTAAGGAACAGAGATGATGTCTTTTGCTCAGTTTCTCCTGAGCCTCTGAAGCCAAGGTGCTACCCATCAGGGCAGCTGCAGGCTGACCCAAGTTCAGAGTCATCCACAGCACCCCTAAAGTTTCCTGAGCATCTGGGGTAGGATAGCAAATGCCAAGAAAACTACCCCTAAAGGTTTTCCGTTGCAGCATGGTTAATCACCCTCGTAGCTAATCCTGCATTTCTGTACACTTTTACTTTCAACTGAAATACAGCTAATGGGCTGCTCCTGGTGGCTGGCCTGTATGATACTGCGCATTATTCAGCTGCTCGGCAGCTTCTCTCCATTAGGCCCCAGCTCTGGTGATGGCAGAGATAGCAGTTCTTCCTTTGTGAGCTGGGGAGATGCCAGGCAATCACAGGTTCTTTGATAATTCAAAGATTAACTGGTTCTCGTGGCTCGGCTTAGGGGAATGGGCCAGCCATGGAGAGAACACGCTGTCCTCTCAGCAAGGCCAGGGGTTTCTTCCCATCCCTCTCTTTGGGAAGGTGCTATGGTGATCAATATCGGTCACTGCCTGTTCCCAGATTGTTACCATTACCAAACCAGTGAGACATTCAGTCCTTGTGCTTGTGTAATGCTTCACTGGTTGGCCTGGATTGCTGAGTGGCTGGGCAACCAATGTACCCAGGAGGGAATGGGCACTCTGCTGAGAAAGGGAGGGGGTATGGGAAAACTTTCCACCTGATCCTTTGAACAAATAGCAATCCATTAGAAAAGAAGGGATAAGGAAAGAGAGACGGAAAGAAGGAAGGAATGAGGGAGAGAAGGAAGAAGGGAAGTGAGGAAGGAAAAAAGGGATAAAAAGGTGAAAGGAAGGAAATAGAGGAGGGAGGAAAGGAAGGAGAGAGAGAGAATCAAAGGAGGGAAAGAAAAAGAAAAGAATGAGAAAGCAGGAAGGGAAGAAAAAAGAGGGAAAGAAAAAGGGAAAGGAAGGATGGAAAAGGGGAAGGAAAGAAGGAGCAAGAATCAATAAAGGAGGAAAAGAAGAAACAAAGAATGAGAGAAAGAAGGGAGTAAAGGAAGAGACAAAGGAAGAAAGGAAAGAATTTTTCAAAGTTTTACAAGGAAGTTCCTATCAAAGAATCAGCAGCTAGACTTTGAAAACCTCACTCCCCTTTCTAAAGGAGGGGGTGAAGCCACCTGGCCTCTCCTGCAGGGTTCCTACTTCTTTTCTCTTTGCCCTGCCTCTTGATGTCCTCTAATAACTGTTTTTTGAGGGTAAACTGGAGAAAGGTGCTACTACTGTATCATTCAGAATAGAAGAAAGGCTGCCCTCTTAGCTTCAGAGGAAGTGAGGTAAACATGAAGCATCAACTTTTGTCCTTGGGAACACAAAGACATCACAGGATGATGTTTGTACTCACTGGGAAACCAAGGAAGGCACAGATAATGCTACAGGTGAATATAAATGCTCTTCATTATGAAGCACAAAGTGTATGCCTGCGTGTGTACACACATAAACACACAGTACTCTATAACATTCATTGAAGAACAAAACCTATTGCGATCTCACCAGTACCATTTCTCACAAAATTAAGCAGTTGTGTTTGCTGACAGCCTCTTTCTCTAAGATGAGAGACAATTTAAAATTATTTCTAATATTCAACTTTTCTTTAAAAATTAATCCAATTCTGCTCAGTTTTGTAAACATGGTTTATATCTAGGAAAAGAGAAATTCTAATTCCATCCAAACCATTCAACTGATCAAAATCTGGATGATGTACCAAAGGCCAGAGCAAAAAAAAAATATTTTGCTACAAAGAAGCAATAGTTAAAAGTCTGATACTCTGTCCAACTTCTCAAAAAAAAATTCAGGCTGCCCATTATAACACCTGCTGCTCACAATGAAAGTTCAAGCCAACCAACTCATGCCCTTCCATCCAAATATCCAATCTACCCACAGAGAATTCAAGCTGTCCAGCCACACACCAGCTGCTTGCTCATTCACTGTGGAATGCTGGACTTTAGCTCCCTCATCTCATCTAATGCTGTTCTCTTGGGCTTCTTGCCCAGCTGACATGTCCAGAAAGAAGCCACCACTGCAATATCCTTGGCCTCCCCATGAACCAGGTAGTAAAGGATGTCCTCTTAAAGGTCAGTAGAATTCTAGGTCTCTTATACCTGCTTAACTATGGAGCCCAACCAGTTGGTTGCCCATCTCCCTAGAGTTGATAGGGTTTTAAAGCATTGCCTTCGTAAAGCAATGTCAAATGGGATAAGGAGAAATCCAACCTCAAGAGACTATGGCCATCATCTTTCTTTTGATGTGTCATGGCATTTGGGGGAGGGAAGGCAAATCATATATATCTAGAAGTTAATTTCTGTCCTTAAAGTTTTATTTCAATAAATGCTGGATTCATGGGATAGACATTAGTCTGTCAGTCAATTAACATTTCAAAGTGGTTATTACATGCCAGACACTGTTCTAAGCATCGGGAATACAAAGAAGAGACAAGACATATAATTTTTCAGTCTTACCTTACCTTCTCCTCTTATGGGTAGGATCATTTTTTACCAATAGAGTCACAGAATCAAAGAGCTAGAAATTATCACAAAGGCTATTTACCCAAAGAGTACTTGACCAAGAAGCATCTCCCTTCCTCTCCCTCTGCCTCTCCCTCCTCCTCTCCCTGTCCTTCTCCCCTTCCCTTCTCTCTCCATAGATAGATAGATAGATAGATAGATAGATAGATAGATCGATAGATTGATAGACAGATAGATAGATAGATAGATAGTATGTGTGTGTGTGTGGGTGTGTATATATATATATACACACACACATATACACAAACACACAATATTATTATATGTGTGTGTGTGTGTATACATACACAAATATACACACATTTTTATATGTGGCCATCAACCCTTCAATAAAAGACTTCCAGTGATAGGGAATGCCTTTACTTATGATTCCATTTATCTTGAGTACCTCTAGAAAGCCAAGAAAAACTCTTCCAGAACTGGTCTGTTTGCTGTTCCCCAAACCTGGTGCTCTGTCTCTCACCTTCTTTCCTTAGCACAAAATATTCCCATGCCTAAAATGTCCTTCATCCTCACCTCTTCCTCTTATTCCTACTCAGATGGTTCTGTGATCTCACTGATTTTCAGTTCCTTCAAATGGTAAAGCTCACAAATCACCAATGATTGCCCATCCTATAGGAGCCTACTCAACCCTACTATTTTCTTCTGCATTGTGACTCTATGCAATATTCATCTTTAGTCTTCCAGAGGCAGTGTTGTTCTATGCCCAATTTTCAAACAGTAGCATTGGGAAAATGGCAGTATTGGAAAGAGGGGCCTATGCTTTCATGAGAAGCTTAGCATTAGTAAAACAACTTTTGCAAGTTCTTTTAATTTTTTATATTGATTTATTTTGTTTTTACATCACACATATTTTTAGATTATCCCCACCAGAGCAGAAGTCTATCATGACAAAATAAATCAATTAAGTAAAACTAATAATGTTGTGACTTCATCTGAAGGTAATGCAACATTCCACATTTGGAGCACTCCTCTACCCATCCAAAGTTTAATTATTAATTAACAGAGATCTAGTCTCTCTCCCTCCCACATGCTTCCCATTAAAAAAAGAAAAGAAAGATTAATTCCTTGTAACAAATATATACAGGTAAATCAAAAAAATTCCCTCAGTGGATATACACGTAAAAACATACATATACACATATCTATATACATATGTTACATGTGTGTATATATACACACACGTATGGATATGTTTGCATACACTCTATTACTTCTCTTTCAGGAGGCAGATAGTATACTTCATCCTTTGGACTAATATATGGTTGCTGTATTATAGTTCTTATAGCTTCCAAAGTTAATTCTCTTTACAGTATTTTTGTTATCATACAAATTGTACTCTATGTTCTGTTCATTTCATCATCAGTTCATGAAAGTTCTCAAAACTCTTCATTTTTTGTAATATTAATGTTAAAATATAAATTGTTGTCCTGCTCACTTCACTCTGCATCAGTTAATAGAATCTTTCTTTGAAATCATCTATTTCTGCATTTCTTATGGCACAATATTATTTCATCACATTCATGTACCACAACTTACATCATTTTCAATCAGTTTTTTTGTGCACTTAGAATTAATTATATTAAAGAAATTATATACAATGTTTATTCCCTGGTTAATTATTCCCTTTTACATTACCTTTATTAGATTGGTTTTTACAAAGTTTTTTTTATCTTAAGTAACCAAAATCATCTACTTTTTCTTGTGTGATTTTCTCCACCCTTTGGTTAGTCATAAACTTTTCTACCCACAAATCTGAGAGGTATTTTTTTGGGAAAATTATCTAATTTTTATCGTATAACTTTTGATATTTAGGTCACACTTTCATTTAGAGCTTATCTTGTCATGAGATATGAGGTATTGGTCTATATCTATTTCTCCCATACTGTTCAATTTTCCAAGCATTTTTTGTTAATAGTAAATAATTACTTCAATATCTGGAATTTCTGTGTCTATCAAATACTTTGGTACTAGATACATTTGGATCCATACGTTGAGTAGCAATTCTCTTCCATAGACTGAGCTCTTTGTTACTATCGTTGTTTTTTAACCAGTAGGAGATTGTTCTGAGACCTACTACATTGCAGTAGAATTGAAGACCTGTCACTACCAGGCTTCCTTCCTTCTCACTTCTTTTCATCAGTTCCTTTGAAATTCTTGACCTTTTTGCCTCTATAAGAATTTATTTTTCTAGTTCTATAAAGTACTGCTTTGGTAGTTTGAGTGATATGGAATTTAAGAAAAATTATTTACATTATATTCTCATTTTTATTACATTAACTCATCCTACCCTTGAGCATTTGTTTTCCCACTTATTTAGGACTATATTTTTACAAATAGTGGTTTGTAGTTATATCTGTACAGTTCCTGTGTAGATATCAGCAGGTAAACTCCCAAGGACATTTCCCATGGCAATCCATGCGATTTTCTTCCTTTTCAACTCTGGACCCAGTTCACTGTCTATCCGTGTTATCTGTGAATGTAAATACTGTTAGAATGATCACTAAGGTATCCATTCAAATGCATGTTGAAATCTAGACAAGAGACATTCCTCATCCACTTGGTACTTTCTGTGTGTTTGCACACACTAAGGACTTGGTAGTGATTACTCATCTTTTTCCAGAAGCTCTGTAACTTTGTGAGCCTTGATGTGATCTATATGATATTACCCACAAACAGGAGCCCCTGGAGGGTCATAACATCTATACAGAGTCCCTCAGTGCTATACTAGAACGTCTCAATCACCCCAGCAAGCAGTTAAGGCAAGCTTACATTTCTCTGTTTCACACTTCACTCGCATTTCATATCTGATGATTTTGCTATTACAACTTTTAAGGAATTCTAAATGATCTTAATATATAGATGAATGAGAACTACTTTATGGGGTGGAGTGGGAGCCTAAGGTAGCATTTGATTTTACCAGTTCAATTCATATGCTCTCTGTGTGTGTGTGTGTGTGTGTGTGTGCTAATCAACACAACAGAATCTTATATTCTCTAGATCTTCCAGTTAATTGTAACGAGTTAAAGATGAAGTTCACTATTGCTTATCATTTGTGAATACTTCATTGTTCCCTTCTAAAGCTTTCATTGAGTATAATTTCCTTCCTTGTTTAGCTAATTTTTATACCAATACCATATGGATTGGAGAGTAGGCATAAAGATCAATAGTTAGTGAGGTTCTCATAGTCGACGTTTTGGTTATTATAAAGACACAGATTTTCTCCACACCCGTGATATTCTCCCTTTTTTCAGACTCCTTGGTTTAACTTTCAAAGTGCTACACAACCTGTCCCCAATCAATCTGTCAAGCTTCATGGAACATTACTCATTCTCTGTAATCTGTGATCCAGACAAACTGTCCTCTGTCTGTTCCTCATGCATGGCACTCCATCTCCCATCTCTGTGCCTTTGTACTAGTTATCCCTCATGTCTGAGATGCACCCCAGTTTTCCTTAGCTCTGCTCTGCACAGCATCTCTCTTCCACTAGGATGCAACTCAAGCCTGATCTTTTGCATGATAACTTTCCTGATCCCCATACCCCCAACTGTTAATACTGTACCTCAAAACTACCTTTCATTTAACTACTTTACATACATTTGCATTTTTACCCTTATATTTATAGCATATATAATATATGATATATAATATGACAAATGAACTTGGTTTACCTTCTATTACTCTTCTGTGCTTTGCAAAGTGGTACTACTTATATCATCTATCAACCTTTCTCAGATTTTTAAAGGGGGAAGAGAATAAACATTTATGTAGTACCTACTATGTGACAGCCACTGTATAATTACTTTAAAAATCTTATCTCAATTGATCCTCACAGGTTTCAATTCAAAACCAGTGTAGCTTTTGGCAGCCATCTCTATTTGGCAAGTAAATCAGATTTCTGCTGACTAAAGAACTCTCAGGTCTCCTTTGATGTCCTTATTATGGCAATTAATTTGCCATCAGTAAACTACTGTTTGAAGTAATTATCATTGGAGTCAATGTCTTTTCTGTTGCACATTTCCCTTAAAAAAATTTCAATAACTTGTTTAAATAATTCAAGGTTACACCATCACTCAACAAACATTTGTCAAACACTATGTTTCAGGTACCACACTGAGCAACGGGAATGCTAACAAAAGCAAAAAGAAAGATGCTCCCTGCACTCAAGGAGCTTACATTCTAATAGGGAAGATAACACACAAAAGGAAACTGAAAAGGTGAGGGAAGAGAATATCCCTGGCCTAGGGTAAAGATGGAGGAGTCCAGAGGTGTGCATTTTAGGTTGTTGCTGATGTTCAGTAGTTCGTGGTGTCTGACTTTTCCTGACCCTATGGACCATAGCATATCAATGACATTCATGGGCTTTTCTTGGTAAAGGTAGTAAAGATTTCTTGGTAAAGAAATAGTTTGCTGTTTCCTTCCCCAGTGGAATAAGGCAAATAGAGATTAAGTCACTTGTCCAGGGTCCCTCGGTTAGTAAGTGTCTGAGATTGGATTTGAACTCAAGTCTTCCTGACTACAGTGCTCTATCCACTGACTCACTTAGCTGCCTCTGAACACCCTAGGAGCACTTCTTAAGTGGAAATTCCCAGAGGAGTCATCCAATTAAAGGGAGTGGTCCCAGGAGCAGAGGTTACTTCCAAGGTGTGAATTCTGAGACAGAAGTGATGCTCAGTAGAGCTTAAATAGTTTCAATTACTTTTCCTCATTATCATACATTTTTCTTCTTTAGAATTCCTAAATTCCCACAAGATTTGGTTCGCTTTCATCTCCTATAGGTAGCCTTCACTGATCCCTTGGGTCATTAGTACTCTCTTCCTTCTCTTTAAATGATCACGTATATTGTTCACTTGTATCCTCCCAATAGAATGTAAGCTCTTTGAGGGCAGATTCTAGTGTTGTTGCTCTGGGTTTTTTTTTTCCACTTTGCTTTGTATCCCCAGCACTCAACACAATGCTTTGCACATAATACCAATTTGTTGGATTAGTTTGGCTGCATTATAACCAAGATATCTCTTACCATTTCCTCCCTGGGTTTTCATTTCACTTTAATTTTTTTTGTTGTTGTTTATATCCCGGTCTAAAGATCATTTTCCTCAACAAAGAAAATCATAATAATCTCATTCATATAATGCTTTAAATTTTCCAAAAGTCTTTCCTCTTACCTGCCATTCCTAACAATTAGCCCATGGGATCCATATTGCAATGGTGATTTTGCAGATGAGGAAATTGAAACTCATGGAGTTTAAATGACTGCTCCAAGTCAAACAGTATAAAATTCTTGCTCCAGTACAAAGCTGCCTTTCTGGAGAAAAAGAAGAAGGGCTGAATAGTTTTGTTTTGTCTCCATTATCCCGGGTCATTGCCCTACATACATCAAACAGCAGCTCTTTCCCATCTTTGATTTTTCTCTTGTCTCCTTCATAACTTTGAAAAAGATAAAACCCTTAAGAGTGTACCTAGCATTAATAAAGAGTTTCATTTTGTTTTGAGCTTTAATATTCCTGATGCAACTGAGAGAACAATGGCATTCCTCTGTATCCAGCTATAGTCACTTACCCTATTTATGTCTCTCTCTTTTTTTGTTTTATTTGCTTTTTGGAGGAGGGAAGGCAAGGCAATTGGGGTTAAATGACATGCCCAAGGTCACAGGGCTAGTAAGTATTAAGTATCTAAGACTGGATTTGAACTCAGGTCCTCTTGACTCCAGGGCCCAGCGCTCTATTCACTGCCCCATCTAGCTGTGCCTCAATATCTGTCTTTTAACACCCAAAGAGATGGTCTATATATATCCTGTGCTTCCACATCAGTTGTATTCTATTCATCTCTTGGATCTGTGTTCATGCATCTTATTCTTAAGGTTAACCCATTTTTCTTGATCGACTTGCCCATAGAATGTCAGACTCTGGAACTCTACCATACTATTTTTCTTCTTAACTCTTGGAAATCTTCTCTCTCCAAATCTGGTTGTAGATAAGGCAATATTCTGTTTCCCCCTCCCCACCCCCATGCCAAAGGAAGTTATCACAGTCACTTCTTTCCCCAGCTTTTATTATTTCTACTTTATTGGTTCAAATCAAGTCCACGTGAGCAGTCACTGTAATTTCTTCTGATCTTTTTGGAAAAGTGAAATTAACATTAAGCCAATTTAATGCTGGATAGTTTCAGGCTTCCCTAACTACTAAATCATGCATTTTTAAAAAGGAGATCTGTCTTTTTAATAGTATAAAGAACTTCTGGTAAAGAGCTTCCTCGGCGCATTCAAACACTACCTTCTTTGCAATTTTTAGTCTTAGAGAGTTGCCTATTGCACTGGAAGTTTAAGTGGCTTAGCCAGGGCCACACATTCAGCATGTGGAAAAGCCAAGATCAGCTTCCAAGATGAGCTCCATTCACTAGACCAAGCTGCCTTACATGCTTGATTATAGAATATAGGTTTGGAAGGGAGTTTCAAAATTAAATTGACTAATCAATCTTATTTTAGATGTGAGGAAACTGAATCACAGAAATATTAAGTGACTAGGACACAAGGTTTCCCAGGAGCAGAGCCAGGATTCAAAAAGACTTTTCCTTTTATATCATGTTGCCCTTTCTGTAATCCTTGTTCTAAACTCATCATCCATTTCCTCCTTCTTACCAAGTGGTCTTCAGTGTACTTATGCCAAAATATCACTTCTGATTTTCCTTCCATTTAGACATTGCCCATTATGCTTCTTCTGTGTTTCCACTGTTATATCCACTCTATATCCCATCCCCCTCCAGTCTGTGGTTTTCTTCACATGAGTATGTCTTCTTGACTTTCAATAATTCTACTGATCTTTTTATCTGATCTGTTTCTTTTGATTACATTATACTCTTTTATTGTCATATTCCAGTTATGAGTCACATTTCCTGTTACCCTGAGCATTAATATCAAAGGCTATGCTTCTTTTGAAAATTTAAAGATCCCTTCAAGAGTCACAGTATATGAACTTTTTTTTTGGCAAAAGAAAAACATAAACTATATTAGCTACATGAAACAATAGTAACTTGGGAAAATGTTTCAAATCACTAATAATCAAATGTGGATAAGGACAGATAGGGACTGGACATGTGATTTCATTGGTATTAAACCAGATAAATGCAAATTAAAACCACCCTGAGATATCACCGTATCACTGCATCCAGCTAGCAAAGATGTTAAAAGATGAGAAAATTCGTTTCTGGGGAGGAGGGGATTTGGAAAGCATGCTAATTCAGTCCTGATTGAGCTATGAATTAATTCAATGAGTCTCAAAAACTATTTGGAATTATATATGAAAAGTTGGTAAGTGTTTGTACTTAGAGATGCTTTTTGCTTCTCCCTTCTATAATTCTGAATTATAAAATTCCAAAGTTTTACCACCCCCAGGATTGAGCCTTAGTTCATTCTGAATTACATTCTTCTTAATGTATCTTGCCCTCTCTGTTCCTAGTTATGTAATATTAACAAGGTCAACATTAAAAGGAAAGTAAACTTTGATTTTCCTGAACCAAATTTTTCTTTCTGTACTCCCCCATGTGTGTACTATTTCAATTGCAAATTTATATAATTTAAAGGATTAAGTATTAGGTGGAGACATGGTATGCCACGATGGAAAGAGGGAGAGCTTTGGAGTCAGGGAGACCTGGGTTCAAATTCTTACCTGAAACAGAAATCCATACCTAAAACATACTAGCTTTGTACCATTGGCAAATCCCTTGACTGTTTCGTGCAACTGTCTGAGGCTGTAAATTACAGGCATGTGGCACTTATGGAGAGGTTTCCCCATAATAAATTAATGGGTCTAAGCCACAACAATAAAATTCAACAGCAAGTCCAAAATAATTCTCTTTTATAACAGAATACCTATTGGCATTTTGGTTCTGCTCATCATTTGAGATGCAGTATTGACCATTACTGGTCTTTTCACTTTGGGTAAGTCACCTTCCCAGCATGGGTAGACCTCAATTTCTTCCTCCAAAGGAAAGGGAGGATTGGATTTCATGGCCCTTAGTATCCTTTCCTGGCCTAACATTCCACATCCAGTGCTTCATATTTATCTTAGATTAAGAGCTAGGATGGACCTCACAGGTCCTGCAGCCCAACAACTTTATTACACAGATAAGCAAGTGAGGTCCAAGGAATTTAAGTGACTTGTCCAAGGTCACAGAGGTAGTAAGTGGCAGGGTCAGGATTTAAATTCAGATTTCCTGACTCTATAAATGGTGCCCCCCCCCTTTTCCCCTACTGAAGCATCCCATAAAGTGCATGGGACACAACTACTGAAAAAGGACTCTGCCAAATTCCATTTTTAACTGTACGTGAAATGTAAGATAAAAAAAAAATTCAGAAAACCAAATGGATAAATAGTTCAGTGTTAGTGATAAAATGAAAGAGAATAGTTTGATTTCATTTGTTTTTACCGTCATAAAACTGTTCCCTTCAGACACTACAAAAACCTGAGATCAAAGATAAAAACTGGGATCCTACCACATGTCAGTGTAGCCCAGGATGTTTCCTACTATGATGTTCATAGTCTAATTTAAATGATTTTTTTTTCTGTTTTGTTTTATCCTTTCCTAGATTCCATGTTCCAAGAAGGCATTTCATTTCTTTTAACTTCAGACAAGTCAATGGCGGCTACACAGATATGAATTAGGAACCAAGGGGGACATGGCGTAATACTGTGGGGCATTTTTCAAGTATTGAGAATAATAATAGCTTTTATATAGCACTTCTAGGTTTACAAAGTCCTTTACCTGTGTTATTTCAATTGATCCTCATGATAACCCTGTGTTACTGTTATATCCATTTACTGTTAGCTCCATAGATGGAGCTGCTCAACCACCTTTAGTGTCTGCCTGTCACTCAACTCTCACCTGTGGCTCCAAGAAGCTGATGCATGAACAATGGCCACATCCCAACAAACCATCTTAGTAGATGGATTATACCAGCATAAGTAACTGACTGGTCTCAAATCCATCAGTGAGTTAAGGGAATATCTACACCAAGCATGTGAAGAGTCCCCCTGGCAGAATGGGTGGATAGCAACAATTTATTCCAATGACCCTGAAGGTGGCTGAAGCAGGCACTACTTAGGGCTTGGTCAGACCATCAAAGAAACCAAGGTCAGCCACTACACCCTAATACCATCTCCAGTCATCCTGGCTTTTGTTTTGCCACTGGACTTTCATGACTCAGGAAGAGAAAGTGAGGCTGATGTCTTTGTGCAACTCAGCCTCACCTTAGTTTCTCCATCTGTAAAATGAGTTGGAGAGCAAAATGGCAAACCACTCCAGTATCTTTGCCAGGAAAATATAAAATGGGGTGACAAAAAGTAGGACATGACTGAACAAAATCCTCTTCAAGTCAGTGCTTCTCCTGTGCCAAAAGTGGATTGAGAATGACTTCTAGTAAGGAACAGATGGAACATGACCATATAGCAGGCTTCCTAGGCAGGAGTAGACTGGGAAACAGGAAGTATAGCAGAAAGCCTGCTCTTATTTGGGAAGGAGTAGTAGGACTTTCCCCTTCTGAGCTTCCTATGGACAGAAACTCTGCTGGCATCATAGTTGGGCAGGGGGGGGGGGGACCCTTTTTAATCATGCTATTGAGGACCAGCCTTCTTGCTGAGCACTTTTCTGAAAGATTGGAGGCCTTGGAGGCAACATGATCCAAGCAGAGGATTTACTAAATTTGGAGTTAGATGTTCTTGGTTTGTGTCTGAATTTTACTACTTACTTATTGAGAAAACGAGTCTCTCTCCTCTGATCCTCTAGTTTCCTCGTCTGTAAAAATGAGGAAATGGATGAGCTCTGCCAGCTCCAAATCTTATGAGCCTAATAAAGTTCTGTGGTGGAAAACATGGATTTAGAACTGGAAGAAATCCTGAAGATCAACTATGCCAATCTGATCATTTAGAATATGAGGAAACTTAAGCTCAGAGGAGTAAAATGACCTCAACTCTGTCACACTGGTAGTAAGTAGAAGGTTACTAAAGGGCACACAGCAATAAAAAATCAAACCTAGCTCTTCTGATTCCAAATCCAATGTCCTTTGTGCTGTACTGGAGAAAGCAAATCAGAATTCCCAAGATGGAAGGATGAACAATTCAATAACCAGCAAGCATTTATACATTAATTCCTCCCTACAGTTACGTTCTGTCTATGTATGTAGACATAGATACTTTGTATGTATCTTCTATGTATCTAGCTATATATATTTTGTCCCCCATTAGAATGTAAGATCCTTGGGGACAAGGACAGTTTTTGCCCTTTCTTTGTATCCTTAGTACTTTGTACATTAACTGATAACATAGTAAGTACTTAACAATTGCTGATTGATTGATTACTATGTACACTTACTTTGGTAGTGTACTTTCCAGTGATGTACACATTGATAATGAGGTTGATGCACACATTGCCAGAGTTAGCACAGTGTTTGGGAGACTCTGAAGGAAGTATGGGAGAGAAGAAAAGAGGTAGTAGACTGACTATCAAACTGAAGTTCTGTAGAGTCATTGTGCTGACCCCATTGTTTGATGCCTGTGAAACCTGGACAGTCTACCAGCACCATGCCAGGAAACTGAATCACTTCCATTTGAATTGTCTTAGGAAGAGTCTGAGGATCACGTGGCAGGATAAGGTACCAGACATTGAGGTCCTTTCTCAAGGTGAACTGCCAAGCATTCAAACTCTCCTTCAGAGAGCACAGCTCCAATGAGTTGGCTATGTTGTTCAAATGCAAAATATACACTTGCCAAAAACATTATTTTATGGAGAACTCACAGGGGCAAGAGTTCACATAATGGTCAGAAGAAGTGATGCAAGAACACTCTTGAGGCCTCTCTCAAGAACTTAGGAATTGATTGTGTGACATGGGAGACACTGGCACAGGACTGCTCAGCATGGCATGCCCATATCAGAGAAGGTGCTGTGCTCTATGAGCAAAGCAGAGTTGAAAGTGCTCAAAGGAAATGCAGGATTTGGAGAATCTACCTCAAATGTTCACATGGGTTATTTGGGCTTGACCTGTGGTAGAGCACTGAGCTCATATTGGTCTGATCAGCCACAGTCAGACACACTGAAACTCGACTCTAGCATAATGATGTCATTTTGGTCCTCTTCAAGAATGAAGGACAACAACCAACCAATGGGACAGGCCCTATGCTAGACTGGGGAAGAGGAAGAAAAGGAAAATGGTAGGATTTTGAAAAGTTTGCTGCCTTCTATAATAAAACATCATTTTCTTTCCCCCATAATATTGTATAGTTTCCAAGCTTGCCATTATATAATCTACTTACTAAAGGAATTTATTTCCATGAGCAAACCAGTGTTCTCCAATCCAGAGGGGGAAATGCGGTCAGCAATCAGAAAAGTCTTAATTGTTGGCTTATCTATTCTTCTCCTACACAATTCACACTGACCAAAAATAAAATCATTAAATCATAATGTTTTATAGTTAGAAAGAGACCTTAGAAATGATCTGACTATTATTTTACAGATAAGAAAACTAAGGCCTAGAGAGGTTAAGTGACTTGCTTCAGGTCCCACAGCAAGTTAATAATAGAGTCAGAATTAAAGATAGCAAAGAAAGGGATGAGATAAAATCAGAAGAACCGTGGAAAATAAATATTTGTCCTTCTGCCCAGAGCCTAAGAGAAATCAGGAGGCAGTGGCTATAAAGCAGATTTACTCTACTCTGCCTCTCATTTATTTCCTTTCAGGTTTGGATATGACCAAAGTCTGTGTCATTAATCACACTCCGAGCATATTTGAGGCAGGCAGATGCTTGTGGTTTTTTTAGCCCAGGAAACTGGGGAGCAGTTGAAGGAACCGAGGGTAGCTGGAAGGGGTGAAGGGAGGATGATCAGTGTGGGTGGAGCCAACCCAAACTCGGTGGGTTGGTGGGAGCTGTTGGATGGCTTTACCATGGCTGGCTCGGGATGTGTGAATCAAGTTCAAATTTTAAATAAAATTTCTTCAACCCTTATTTGAGTTCTATAAATGCTATTTCCTGTGTTAGTTCATCAGTGTGTGCTCTTTATTTAGGTTCAGCCTGAAATTCATGGAAGTAGCCAAGATCATTTCTGAAATGGGGGAGATGGGTGGTCCTGCCTTCCACAGCAACACCATTTTGACCCATCTAGGGAGCTGGTCTAGAGCTTGAAGAGACCATAGTCCCACCTCTCATTTTACAGAATAGGGAAATGAAGGCTCAGATGAAACATCAGATCATGGATATCAAGCAGGAAGGGATGCTAAAACAGTATTCTATCCAATCTTCCATTTTAAAAATGAGAGAAACTAAGGACTGTAGAAGTGAAGTGGGGGCGGCTAGGTGGTGCAGTGAACAGAGCACTGGCCCTGGAGTCAGGAAAACCTGAGTTCAAATCCAGCCTCAGATACTTAACACTTACTAGCTCTGAGACCTTGGGCAAGTCACTTAACCCCAATTGCCCAGCCCTCTGCGCTCCAAAAAGCAAAAGGAGAAGAAGAAGAAGAAGAAGAAGAAGAAGAAGAAGAAGAAGAAGAAGAAGAAGAAGAAGAAGAAGAAGAAGAAGAAGAAGAAGAAGAAGAAGTGAAGCGAATTACCCAAGATTATCTAGTGAATGACAAATCTGAGAGTTTGAGCCAGGTTTCTGAACTAAATGGAGCATTCTTTCACCTACAAAATCCATTAGTTTCAATATTATTTTAAGAAATACGAAATTTACAGATTAATCCTTCTAGACAAAGAAGACAAGGCACAGAATAATGTATCTGCAACAGCTATTAAAACCTCTTCCCTGCTTTCTATGAGTACAACTCAATGACAACAGTAATAATCTAGGTCCTAGCTAGAAATGCCTCTCCTCAGGCCTAGGGTATCCAATAGGATTGGATCTGAGCATTTCCTGGGGCCACTTTCCAGGAGTATAAAATTATAAGAGCAAGGAGAGAAAGAAAATTTCTATAGGGGGGTGTGTGTGTGTGTGTGTGTGTGTGTGTGTGTGTGTGTAGAGGGTGACATGGAGATAGTTGAAATAGATTCAAAGTTGGGAGAGATTTCAAAATTATCTAATCCAACTCTATTCTCAGGCAACTAGGTAGCATGGTAGATAGAGTGATAGCTGGGAGACAGGAAAACTTGAGTTCAAATCTTTCCTCAGACCTTTACTAGCAAATGTGTGATTGTGGGCAAATCCTGTTATATCTTCAGTTTCTCAGAATGATAATACAACCCACCTCAGAAAGTTCTTTTGAAGATCAAATGAAATAACATATGTAAAGAGTTTTGTAAATATTAAAGATAAAGAAACTGAGTTCAATCCATCAAACATTTATTAATTCAATTCAATATATATTGATTATATAATACTAATATTGCTACTACTACTACTAGCATTTATATAGCACTTTACAAATATGATGTCATTTCACATGCCCAATGCCGGAGATAGAAAAGACAAAAACAACAGAGGGCCTTTTCTTCCAGACAAGGTCTAAGGCACTGTCCAAGGTTAGAGATACAGTGACAAAAATGAAAAAGAAGCCTTTGCTTTTGAGTCAATTCCCAAAAGAGAAAGTAACCATTCTAGTAAATTCCCAAAAGAGAAAGTTACTTGTACCTTATCTAGTGGTCACTAGTTACAAGAACCAGGACTGGACTCCAGGTCCTAGAATTTCAACTCTAACTATCTTTCCCCCCACCCCCAGCCACACAGATGGTTGTCTAGGGCGAAACCCTCATTGAGATGTTTGAATTGGTCTTATTCATGAGATCAACTAGGATCAAAGGAGCCCAAGAATCTGCAAACCTTGGAGCTGTTTATCCATTTAAATGCATATCTCTTCTTCCTAGCATATGAACTCCTTATATTTATTTTTAGGCACTGCACTGAGCTGCCTGCATTATGTCAATGTTTGCAATGCGAGCTGTGTATCTAAAGGTTACCCAGCACACTGTGATAGGGGAAAAAAAATCACTTGCATTTTACCTCTAGTGAAACTGTACTTGGATCCTGCTGTATGTTCTAATGGTGTTAAATGTCAAAAAGAAAAAAAAAAGAAAAAGACATTGCAAATGTAAGTATAAGAAAGGGAACGGAAACGGCTGCCCTAGATTACTTACGTGTGCAGCTCGGAGTGATGAAGATGTCACTGCGTCTCAGCTGAAGCTTGCCAGTCGGCTCACTCTTCCATCAGATTTCAAAGAGAAGTACTGACATATTGAGAAGGAGCAAAATCAAATTAATTTAATTCACTGGGTGTTTATTCACCCTCTAGCACAAGTCACAACAGAAGTGATGAAGAAATGCCACAATAATAGAAATTAATTGTGCCTTATTACTTCTTAATTACTATCTCCATGATGTAGGGGTACAACAAATTCTTTAATGAGTCATGAGAGAGGAGTGATAGTTTCTGTGGGGCTAATCTACCCTGCTCTTGTCTCCCCTTGTAGATGTTCTAGGACAGGAAGGCAGAGGAGAAGCCCCTGAGACCCCTTGGGATGTTTTAGTACACTTTATATTAAAGGAGAAAATCCTACAGTTATCTGCCCAACTGCAATGCTGATGGGGTTCTGAGGTAGTCTTGGTCATGGGATAAAGGTATCACTTATAACACATATAGATTAAAGCTTCTTAAGAACAATGGAGAATCAGAGGATGTGTCCTTGCCTTTCCAAATAAAAAAAAAAGTGAAGTAGAAAAACCACTAGGTTTAATCTGAATTTAGATCTGTACTCAGCTACTGTGTGACCTTGGGTGAGTCACTTCCCTTCTCTGGGGCTCAAATTTATTTCTCTAAAATAAAGAAATTGGGTTAGATAATCTCCAAGATTCCTCCCAGATCTAAATCTGTGATGCACTGAGCATTTCTTTCTATACAAAACACATACATACACACAAATACACGCGTGCATACATGTGGGTACTAGGAAGCACCTAGGATGCATAAAGAGCTATGGCATGAAGAGCTCTGGGAGCCTCAGAATTCCCTCAGAGTCACTTACAGTATAGTCCTCTTTCAGCTACATTTAAAAAGAAGAATTGCCATACGAAACTAATCACATGGTCCATTCCATTCAGATTTCCATTACTAAGAATCCAAGGGATGATATCAAGGAAGGGTAGAGGTTAAAGGTCAGCTCTGGAGTGGTGCTTGGAATCCAGGCTCTGTCACTTTCCTCGTTCAAGATTCAAAGACTTTCTCTTCATCCCTAGGGCCTGGACAATTAATTAAAAAAAAAAAAACCTCTCCCTTTTGCCATCATATAAGAGATTTCTATTAGGTCTCTTTACAACCCTTCAAGGCTGGAGTCCCGCTCTTTTCTATCTTCATAAAGCAACTTTTCCCTCCCTTCCTTTTCTCTCCTTTCTTATCTCATCTCATCTCTCTTTTCTTTTTCTTCTCTTGTTATCTTCCCTCTCTTTTCTTCTTTCCCATTTCTCTTTCCTTTACCTTTCCTCTCATTTTCTCTATTTTTTTCAACCTTCTCTTCACTTTTCTTTTCTCCAGGCCCCTGTTCTCTCTTCTCTTCTCCTTTATCCTTTTTCTTTCCATTCCCACCTCCTCTATGCTGTATTAGAAATCCCTTCCTCTCCTTACCTCTCTTCTCCTCTCTTCCCATATCTTTCCCTCTCATCCCCTCTCCTTTCCATTTTTCTTCTCCTCTTTTCTCTTCTCTTCCCTTCTCCTCTCTTCTCATCTTCTCCTGGATATTTCAATTGGCATTTCTAGGGAAAAGACAACATATAACCTAGATGAGTTTAAACAAATCACTTCCCTTCTCTAGATCTCAGTTTTCTCAACTGTAAAAAGAGAGAGCTATGTTAAGTGGCCTCTAAGGTCCCTTCTCCCTCTAATTCCTATGATGCTGTGAATTGCACAAAAATTCAAATGTGTTATCTTGTTTGTAGCTATATTCACTATGAGAAATTGGATAAAATGAAAAGATACATTGAGTCTCTGTTGGGAGGATCAAGAAAGGTTTCCTGGAAGATTGAATTTCCGGTCAGTGAAAGATGGCTGTGGAAAGGGGATGATGTGAGGGAAAGTGGGAGCCAAGTAGTGCCAGAAATGAAGGGAGAGGAAATGATAAAAGTGAGAATGAGGATGATGATGATTACGCTGCTGTGGACAATGATGATCATGGTGATGATGGTGGTGGTGGTGGTGGTGGTGGTGGTGGTGGTGATTTGACAAAGATGATGTCCATAAACAACTGACATTTATATAATATTTAAAGATTTCTTATAATGCCTTACACACATTGGTTAAGACTTGTATAACTTTGATCCTCCCCTTATTTGAATCATGGCTTTCTTTCTAACCACCAGATGAACCACGGCAAATTTAAAACACTCGATGAGAGGGAATCCTGGAGCCATAACTAGGATGGGGTATCCTGGGACATTCCCCAGGTGCTGACATAGCAGCAGTGTTTCTTCCTTTGATTGATCTAATGACTACAATTCCCATTCTTGAAGTCTTCCATCAGCCTATACTCCCAATAGATGTTATAGGAACTGGGCAAAGAGAGGCAGAGCAGGGTCAAAATTGGCAGAGATTGGGAGGAGAGACAGCCCACCCCTTCTCCCAGTATATAAGAGATTGTATCTATCATCAGAGTATCTCCTCCAAGGGCTATCTGTGCCAATATCCTGCCACCTTAACTCAATTTACACCATCTGCTGGGATTCCTACTCATAACTGAAATCTGTCCTAAGAAATCACCAGATTCTCCTCCATTAGAGAACCCCAGCCCTGCCCCCAACACATTCTTTTTAGAATAATCTACAAAAACAAAATAGCCTCACCCCCTACCTACACCTGTGCTGAGGATCTCAACATCTGGATGATGTTGACACAAGTTCAGGCTAGACCAGATTAACTGAGCAATTTTGATAGCTCTTAATGTTCCTTGGAGACAAGCCCTAATAAATAAATATTTACAGTCTTCTCCTAGCCAGAATAATTATGGATAAAGAAGCACAAACTTCATTGAACACTAAATGATAATAAGACCTAACAAGCCCTTCTCATACCACTATCATCTACTTTTAATGCTGTGATAACGTATTGTCACACTACACCAATATGGAATCATTTTTAAATCCTCATTCACTGGGGCTCCAATTATAATCACATTCTGTTCAGATTAAGTACACTTTGATGGCAATTCCCTTATACCAAAAAATATAGTCCAAGATAATGGGCTCTGAGTATAGTTTCAATGCTAATAAGAGGCTGTTTAACAGCCTCGAGAAGTTCATTTTGACTGCATTTTCATTGCCGTGATAAACAGTATATAATGCCCCTCAATTATGGATTTAATGTTAAAAAATGAAGTTATAAGACAATTCATTTCAACCAAATTGTCATTTCATTTCTGAGATGTTGCCCTTTTAATAAGTACAAATTCTACTTACTTTTGCTTTTTTTTTTTTTTAAGATCTAGAGTTTCAACAATGTGATCAATTACAGGAAAACTGACAGGTAAAATAACTGACAGATGAAATCAACGCTCCCACTGAAATAAAATTTGAGAGCATTTCTTGGAGCAACCATGCCAGAAAGCATTATCCCCAATGTCCTCTTATTAGCAGAGCATCAGGAGAGAAAGTAAGTCTCTGAGGATTGCCACCAGGATGGCTTTCTGAAACTCAGCTACTCAGAAGTTTCAGACTCACAGTTTCACTGAGTAAACAAATGACATATAAGATCCTAAGAAAAGTATTTGGAAGATAGGCCATGACCATGGCAAACAAAGAAAAACAAAAGCAAAGAAACAAAACATTCAGGAATACTCTTAACCATAAACCTATTAAAAGCATGTGTTTTTCTATCAGTAACCTATTTTCAACATCTTTCTGTCCATCTAATTTTAAGATTAACAGGTATGCAACTTCCCCATGGGATTTCAAAGCCAGATCAGAAATATACTATGATGAAGAATAGATAACATATCAGGGTTTAAATCCTACAGGTGAAGAGTTGGTCCAAGAGGACTGGAAAGGCAGGAGGAAGAAAATTTTGAAGATAGAAATGGAAATAAGCCTGATGAGGAAGAACATGGGGATTTGTCTAAAGTGTCTAAAGTAGGTGCACAAGGAGCTCCCAAAGCTTAGATTTGCTGAAGGGATATAGAGATGAAAAGAAAGAAGGTGATGGAGGACTAGAACATGGAAGTGGCACGCTCTTGAAAGAAGGCTCAGGAGTTGAGACTGGTAATCAATGAAGGGCAAAGGCAATGAAAAGCATGGAAGTTTTGTTGGTTTGTTTGTTTTTCTTCCTCCTCTCCTCTTCCTCCCCCTCTTCCTCCTCCTCCTCCTTCTCCTCCTCTTCTCCTCCTCCTTTTATTATTGTTGTTCTTATTTTATGGGAGAAAGATGAGGAGGGGTAGAACCACTACACATAGTAGATTAGTGATAGATTTAAAAGACAAGACAGAACTACTCAGGTTTACTCTATTTGATTTGTTTCCAAGGAGAATGTTCTTTGAACTGAGTAGCATAGAGTGGTTGATATCAAACACAAATAAACATGGGAGCCACTAGTCTGTACATAAGAGTTCCTGTTGACTGCACATTGACTTAGAAAAATGCATATTACCATTATATATGTACTATTGTGTTTTTATTTATGTTCTTAAATGTTCACCAATTACATTTTCATCTGGTTGTGGGCCACGTGTGGCCACATGTTTGTCTCCTCTGGCATAGAGTAACAGTGGTTAACGGTGTGAAAATCCAAAAGAAGTGAATAGATAGAAAAACCCTAATGAGTTGAAATGATGACTTAAAGTAAGGGTTTCAAGTTCATGAGCCTAGTTTGTGTGAAATCTACTTCTGGGTCCTGCTTTAGATGATCGAACAAATACTTCTAGATCATCGTAGGAGCATTCAGTTGTATCATCACAACATGCCTCACAACTGTCCTCTTTTGTCTCCTCTCATGCCCGCTACTCACATTCAGGCCCTCACCACCTCTGACATGAATGACTGCAATAGCCTTCTAATTGATACCTTCTTCTCCACACCATTCCCCATGACTATACTAGGAATATTCTTCAAGTACAGTTCTGACCAGGTCACTCTCTTGCACAAAGAAATTCAGTAACTTTCTGCTCCCTTTATGATAAACAATGAACTCCTTGTTTTGAGATTTAAAGCATTTCATAAATTAAGTAGTGTCCTTCAAATATTCCATGATTTTGGCAAATTAGTCTACTTGATTTTCTACATATACAGCACTCTATCAGGCCCCCATGACTACAAAGTGCTTTCTTTCTTTCTCCCCCCTTTTCTCTCTCTCTCCTCTCCCCTCTGTCTCTTTCTCTCTGTCTCTCTCTGTCTCTGTCTCTCCCCCTTTCTCTTCCCCCCTTCTCCCTCTTTTCATTGTTATGTGTCAGAATACTTAGCTTTCTTCAAGCTTCAACCCTAGTGACATGTTGTACATAAGACTTGTTCATAGGCCGCTCAGTGATGGTGCTCTTCTTCCCTCCCATCCACTCTCCCCTTAATTGTTTTGGGGACATACCTTAGCATGAGCTGAACCACCCCACCCTACCCCAAGTAGAATGTATGCTCCTTAGGGATAAGGACAGTATAATTTCTTTCTCTCAATCCAGAAGGAAAAAAAATTGCACAGAGCCTGGAACAAAATGGGTGCTTAATAAATTCTCGTTGGATTGAATTCATTTCTTCTGCTTTGCCATTTATGAGATGGGGATCATAATTGCTATCTCCCACTTACCTTAAGCAGACGAACTAAGGTATTAGAGATGAAGAGTAAGGGTCTCTGGAGAAAATCATCTTGAAAAAGATCTCCTATAAATACAACATAGAACTCTTTAAAAGCTTTAACTTTTCCAATATCCTTTTCCCAAGGAAGATTCAATTATGGCAAACCATATTGGGGGACTTAGTCTTCTGACAGCCATGATTATGCCTGAGCATAAACTACATGTAAAAATAAACTTGGACCAGGAGGATAAGGACCTGAATGAAGTCTGATTTTAAGCATGTAAGAATTTGGCAAAATGGAAATATGGTCTAAGCACAGATAGTCAATTTCCTGTGTCATCAGCTCCTTCTTCACTGTGTTATTGGCTAAATTAGGAAGGATTAATGAAATTTCTATTGACTCAAATATTTTCTGGATCTTTAACAAAATGGGATTTAAAAAATACAGGGAAATTTGCAAATATTGGAGTTTAAGTCACAATGTGATCATGACTTGAAATAACAACCATGGCAACAATAATAATAAATGGCATTTATATAGTACTTTAAGGTTTGCGAAGTGCTTTATAGATATTATCTTATTTGAGCCTCCCAGCAATGCTGGATGGCAGAAATTACAGTTGTGCCTATTTTATAGATGAGGTACTCAGAGCTTAAGTGACTTACCCAGAAACTCAAAGCTAGTAAGTACCTGAGAATAGATTTAAATCCAGGTCTTCCTACTTCTAGTCCAGAACTTTGTCCTTTATGACCTTCCTGCCTGGATGGAGAAAGTGGGACTGGTGACCTTGCACAGCCCTCCCTCACTCAAATCAAAGTCAACTTCAAATCACATCATCATTTCCTTGATGCCATGGTCCTCTTTGAAAAGAAAGGACAAACACAACCTTGCTGCCAAGACTATACTATTTTCAATGCAATAGATAATCTTATATAATTGTCATAGTACCCAAGGCCTTGCTTCCCATGGCTGGTGTAATATTTTTCATGATAATTTTTTGTTGTCGTTCAGCTGGTTCAGTCACGTCTGACTCTTCATAAACCTTTTTGGGATTTTCTTGGCAGAGATGCTGGAGTGGTTTGCTCTTTCCTTCTCTAGCTCATTTCACAGATGAGGAAACTGAGGGAAATAAGGTTAAGTGAGTTGCCCAGGGTCACATAGTTAACAAGTGTCTGAGGCCAGATTTGAACTCAGGAAGATGAATATTCCTTACTTCAGGCCTGATATTCTATCCCTGGAGACATGTAGCTGCTCTGCCATAACAATAATGCCTCATGAAATAAATCAGATATCTGAGGTTTTACATTTCTTGAATCAATATTAAAACTGTAGTTTCCAGATTCACCTTCAAATTGGCTCCTTATTTTGGTCCATAGGGAATCCTCAGATTTCAGTGCGGGAACCGAAGGGGACCTCAGAGTCCATCAAGTCCAATTTAGAGATAAAGTGACTTTCAAGGTTAAATAACTTTCCCAAGGTCAAAAAACAACATTAAAAGTAGGATTTGAACACAAATCTTCTGACACCAGTTCAACTCCTAAAATGTTTCCCAGAACCACATTGCCTTCCCCTGTGCCTTCTTGTACTGTTTAATTCTTATCTAAATATTTCAATAAATCCTCCATAGAGGATTCACACAATGCATGGAAAACTCTCCTCTCTTTCTTTTAATGTCTTGTGGGTATATGACTGGTACACCTTCTTTTCTGGATATGCATACATGCATGCATACATACATACATACATACACACATACAGATATGTGTGTGTACACACACAAAACACCCTAGACCAGTGGTTCTCGACCTGTGGGTCACGACTCCTTTGGAGGTCAAATGACCCTGTCACAGGGGTCACCTAAGACCATTGGAAAACACATATTTCTGATGGTCTTAGGAACTGAGACACCGCTCCTCTATCTGTCTCCAGGTGCGTCCGCCCACATGCAGATACGCCCACATACAAGTATTAAAGGGTGGCGGCATTAGGAAGGTTGAGAACCACTGCCCTAAACATATATGTGTATGTACATATACATATAGGCACATGTATACACATGCACATACATATGTATGTATATATGCATACACGTGTAAAATCATCAAAGATACACTGTGTTAATATGTATATGTGTGTTTTGGTACGTGCATATGTATATGCACATACATATGTGTGTGTATACACATACATATATACATACAAAAACCATTCAAGATATATGTATGTGTGTGTGTGTGTGTATACATATATGTATATACATATATATATATATATACATACACACATCTTGGATTTTTATGTTAATTCTCACTTATAAATTAGAGGAAGCATAGGATCATGAATTTTGAGTTAGAAGGATTGTTCCAGGTCATCTAGTCTAACACTTGAGACTCAGAGGGGTTAAGCAACACATGCTCACAATCACTAAGATTAAGTGTCTGAGGCTAGATTTGAAACTAGATAATTCTGACTCCAAGTCCAGAACTCTACCAGTGATGCCAAGCTGCCTCTTATTGGCAACATAATGCAGCCTGCTTATGCGCATGACAAATAAGTTTCTGTAAAAAAAAAATTCGTAGAAAATATAAGTGGCGTCTAAACTAGGTGGCATAGTGGGTAGAGGACTGGGCCTGGAGTCAGGAAGCCCTGACTTAAATCCTGCCTTAGATTCTTGCTAACTGTGAGATTCTGGGCAAGTCATTTAACTTAACTCATCCCAGTTTCCTCAACCATAACATGGGGGTGATAAAAACACATACAGCTCTGAGTTGTTGTAAGGAACAAATGAGATAGCATTTATAAAGTGCTTAGCCCAGTGTCTGGCACGTACTAAGTGCTGTGAGGATTAGATGATGATGAAGATGAAAAAGATAATGATGATAGTAATAAACACATCTATTCTTAATAAAATAAGTAGTAGCTATCTAAAGTCAAGAGCCAATGCTCCATTTCTAGATGTTTTTTCTGTAAAGATCAGTTGTAAAGTAAGGACGTCTATTATCACCATTACTATCTGATATATTGCTGGAAGTACTAGCTGTAACAATTAGACAAGAAAAAGAAATTGAGAGAATAATTTTAGGTAAAGAAGAATCAAAATGATTACTTTTGGAAGATGATATGGTGGTTTCCATGAAAAATCCTAGATTTAACTAAGATAACCGAAACCATGAATAGCTTTAGCTAAGTTACAAGACATCGTTAGCATTTCCATATCAACAAAATCTAGCAGGAAGACATGGAAAAAGAAATTCCACTTAAAAACCCTACAGAATTTATGAATTTGGGAGTTTACCTGTCAATATGAACACAAATTATTGTTTGCATTAATAAAAAGAGCGCTCTAAATAATTGAAGAAACATTAATCACTCGTGGGTAGGTCAAGCAATTTTAATAGGTGACAATATCACACAAATTAATTTACTTTAAGAATAATTTGTTTATTCTGAGGTATATCAATCAAACTACCAAAGAATTACTTCGTAGAGCTAGGGAAAGAAAGTTATCTGGAGACGGAAAAAAGGCCAAGAATCTCAGGAGAAGTAATGCAATAAGTGGGAAGGAAGAAGGTCTATCAGTTCAAACTGTGCCACAGAGAAGTGATTATCAAAATGATTTGGCCCTGATTATAAACATAGAGGTCAATAAGTGGAAGAGATCATGTGCAAAAGAAACTAGTAGGCTAGTGTTTTGGTCTAGGACCTAGATGTTCCTGGGTGGTATAGTGGGTAGATCATTGGGCTTTGAGTCGGTTGGGCCCGAGTTCACACCTAGTCTGATGTTTACTAGCTATGTGATATTAGATAAATCACAACCTCTGTTTATTTTGGTTTCCTCAAATGTCTACCTCCTAGGGATATTGTGAAGATCACATGAGATAATATTTGGCACATAGAAGACACTATATAAATTCTAGCTGTTGTTATTATTACGACATACCCAAAGACTCTTGGGGGTTTTTTTTGTTCTTTCTTTTCTGTCTTTTTGGAGGGGGGCAGGTAGGGCAATTGGGGTTAAGTGACTTGCCGAAGGTCATATAGCTAGTAAGTGTTAAGTGTCTGAGGTCACATTTGAACTCACATCCTCCTGACTCCAGAGCCAGTGCTCTATTCACTGCACCACCTAGTTGCCCCAAGACTCTTGTTTAAGTAAGAACTCCTTATTCAGCATAAAACACTGCAACATTGAGAAAGCAGTCTGGCAGCGACCAGATTTAGACCAACACTTTATACCATGTACCAATATAAGCTTCAAATAGATATATAAATTGCATGCAAAATGTTCTACAAATTAGAGAAAGAAGGAAGAAATATTGACTGTTCGGGATAAAAAAAATCAGAAGAAAAAGTATGACAGTAGATAAGAATCATTTTTGATTACTTAACATTAAGATATCTATTACAAATCAATTCATCGACCATTGGACTTCTTGTCATTTTAATTCTTTTGCCATTGTTATATCCCATGAATCCTATATCCAGAACCCACTAATTTTATGACCATTGGAAAATCACTTAACATCTCTGAGTTTTTATTTCTTTATTCTAAAAGAATGTAAGTGAACAAGTGATTTTGGAATTTGTAGCCTCCACACCTACCATGACATTCCCACTTCATCACTGCTTAGACAGTGGTTCTCAACCTGTGGATTATGTTCAATTTGTAACAATGAAAATACATCCTGCATATCAAATGGATTCATAACAGTAGCAAAATTACAGTTATGAAGGAGTAACGAGAATAATTTTATGGTTGGGGGGTCACGACAACATGAAGAACTGTATTAATGGATCACAGCATTAGGAAGGTTGAGAACCACTGGCTTAGGGACTTGAACTAAATTTTCAAAAGGTGATAGAAACAATGATATTTTCTTCATAGAGTATTGTGAGCTAAAGAACATATGTAGAATGTTCTGAAAGCCTTAAGGCACTCTATAATTAGCAGTTATCATTGTCAGCATCCTCACCTGGTGCACATAGTAGGAGCTTACTAAATGTTTGTTGATTGACTGATGGACAATTATATAGTATCATATGGTAAATGGTATTGTTAAAGAGATTTCTGTGACAATAGATGTGTATGAGACCCATGGCAAAAACAAAATATTTGTCAATTTAACGAAAACTGATTTTGAAAAAATTACTTAATGGCTCAGTTGTAAGGATCTGCTTTGTTTCCCCCTCCCTTCTTCTTCATTCTTCCCAGATCCTCCAAACTGCCCAGGTAGTAGGTATTCTCCCTCTTCTCAAATTAACTCATGTTAACTTAAATACGCTCATGTTGCATTTCCCATTAGAATGCAAACTCCTAAAAGACAGGCAATGTTCTTTCATTTGACTTTTCATCCCTGGTGTTGAGCACAGTGCCTTCCAGTGGATGTTTAAATATATTTTTAAATGTTAAGTCCTGAAAACTGGGCATGGTCCTTTTAAAAGAGTCCAGTCTCTTATCAGAGGACAGGTTTTCAAAAGCTGCAGAAGAGCCACAAAGTCTTTCAAACTACAAATGCTATCCTTGTGTTTGAGATTTAGTGCCAAGCATCTAACAATAAGATCCCTCTGATGGGAGTGGGGGATGTTCTCTCTTTAGAGAGAGGAAAATTACTCCTTTTGATTAGGAAAAAGAGACACTCACAAAGATCTCTCATGATTAAGCAGGGCAGATAACAGGTCATAATGTGTTGTTGGTTTGGGTTTTTTTCTGGTTTGGGCCAAGAAATGTGCAGCAAAAAGGTAGTTCATTCTGTTTTTTTTTAATTTGACATTATTTTATTATTTTATTTCTTGTATTTTGGTATTTTTTTTCCAAAGAGGTTAAAGGACTGGATTGTTGTTAAGAAAGATGATCCCATATGGCTAGGTGAGAGAGCCAATGCCAAAGGTAAGACCATCTCTCTCTAAGGCAGTTAAAGCTTGTGGCTGTAGACAGGCTGCTGGGAGGCTTTAATACTAAGCACTTTAAAGCTTTGTATAAGCCCTAGGGTTTTGGGCACCAAGGTAAGTGGGTGAGAGGAGGTGAGAGGAGGAGCTAAAGGTTCTGCTGTTATGACTGTACTGGGGAAAAGATTATGATTCACAACCGTCTAAGAATACTGGCAGACTCCAGTTTACAAATGAGTTGTATTCCCAGAGTGTATGAAGCTTGGCTCTAGTAATAAGGTTGCCAGAGTAGTTGGAAAAAGTCTCTTTAATCCATAACGTAAGGTTTTCAATATTAATAAAGAAATTTTTGTTGTTGTTTACTTGTTTCAGTCACACCTGACTCTTTGTGACCCCATTTGGGTCTGTTGTTGTGGTTCTTGTTGTTTGGTTGGGGTTTTTTTGGTTTGTTTGTTTTTGGCAAGGATATTAGAGGTTTGCCTTCTCCAGCTTGTTTCACAGCTGATGAAATGAAGGCAAACAAGGTTAAGTGACTTACCCAGGGTCACACAACTAGTAAGCATCTGAGGCCATATTTGAAGATTATTCCATTGCTTGATTCCAAGCCCAGTGTTCTATTCACTGCTCCTCCTAGTTACCCTTAACACAAATAGCCAGCATTTATATAAAAATTATTTATGGGAATTATTATGGGAAAATATATTTTGAATCCTGCCATAACTTGGAGCTCCAAGAGTTTATCTCCATTAACTATAGTCCCCAAATGAATAAGGCATTGCCTTATCTCTTATCCCTTAGTCATTAACGGGGGCTTTAGGAAGGGGAGAGGGGCTACATTTGGGGGGGACCAATGATTCAAGACCAGTGAGTCTGACAGTAAAGGTATAAGGGTGAGCATCACCATGATGAATCTTGGGGTGGATAAGGAATAGAGATAAGTGCTCTAGAAGACAATTTTTAAAAATGAGAGGGATTGGCTCCAGTGGTTTACATTTTAACTTTCAAGGATGGGGAATCTATGGCTTCAAGATTACATGTGGCCCTCTAGGTCCTCAAGTGCAGCTCTTTGATTGAATTCAAACATCACAGAACAAATCCCCTTAATAAAAGGATAGGTAGAATCTAGGGTGGGATAGGAGGTATTCTCTAACAGGAGGTGGCCAATTCCAGTAGGGCAATCATATCAGTGGTGTGTAGAGGGAAAAGAAATGGGAAATTCACAATGGCCGTGGTAGCTGAAAGAAAGGGCAATTTCCTATGAACATATATAAGAGCTACTCATAGTGAGAAAGATCTTTACATGCACCATTGAGTTAGCATTTCTTTAAATCCTGCTCTAAACTCTCTATATGACTTCAAAACTTCTAATCTATTTTGAGTAAATTTATCCTTAATTGTCCTATAAAGAATTCTATTTTGGGTAAAAAAAAAAAAGTATAATTAAATGGAAAGAAATTAAAATTTACTTTTAAGAAAGGACACCTCAAAAAAAGAAAGAAAAAATCACCAATTAGCTAAACACACCTATGGAAACCCAAGCCATTTGGACCCCTAGGCTATCACTAAAATGACTCTATTGACCAGGTGGCAACTTACTTAATTGCAGAAGAAATATATAGAAAGTATGAAATACGTTCATGAGCAAGAGGTTTACCAAATGAAACCTATAAAGTGACAACAAACTGATCTTTAGACCCCATATACTATCATTAAATTATCAGACTGGCATTGCCAGGAGAGCCAGGTTTGTGGCAAGTTATTGCACTGTAGCTTAGAGAATCTGTACCTAGAATTAGTGTGACCTGGGAAGGCAGCCCTCAGTTTCTAGTAGCAAGGGGTGGAATATTAGAAAGTTTTGTCTGGAACAACCTTTGCCTCTCTTTGGAGGTGCTGCTTTCTTGGCGTTGGTCACACTTGGTCATGACTTTCTGACTCCGCCCTAGTTCCAGACTGCCTGCTCAGCTTTGTCCTATGTCTTATTCTCGGACGTCCCTTTTGCTGTCTTAGTCCTAGCTCCCAGACTCAGATCTCCAGTAATAACAACAGTACAACAATTGACATATGTATTGTGATTTAAAGTTTTCTAAGTGCTTTACATATATTATCTGTTTGGATTCTCACAACAGCCCTAGAAGGTTGGGAACTACAGGCATTATTAAGTCCATACATATGAGGAAAGTGAGACTTAATGACTTACCCAGGTTTAGGGGTGAGATTTGAACCTAGGTCTTCCTGATTTCAAGACCAACACTTAATTATCTATCCAAGATCCTTTGCCTTCCCTCCTTACTGCCTCCTAACAACTCAGCTTGACAGATGAACAGTAACACCTCAGGTAATATTTTGACAATGAGCAAAAGATGGGAAATTAGGATGATAACTGAAGGTTAATATTACTCTAACCACTGTTTTTTCTATTTATAACCACTTTGATGGAAATATTTATTAATGAATTACATGTGGTGCTACTCCTGGGTGGTGAAAGCTAAAGCATTTTATAGCCGACAGTCCCAAGCTAGGACTTGGAACTAGGTATGGGAGACAGCCTTGTGCTGGGAAGGATTCTGGGTCTGGAGTTAGAGTAGTAAGGTTTGAATCTTGGTTCTGCCATTTATTCCCCACAAGATGTTTAGTAAATCACGTTATCTCTCTGAGTCTCAGTTTCCCCACTTGTAAAATGAAGGTGGGAGGGTTGGACCACATGACCTCTAAGATTCCTTCCAGGTCTAACTTGAGAACTCCGTGTAAGTTCAAAAACAGGTGAGGGAGCGAGGGTGCCAGCACAAGATGCTGAAACAGAAACAGATCTCTGGGAGAAGCTGCGTAGACAAGCTGGAGGAAGGATGAAAGAAATAGACAGATATGTAAGTGACCAAGGCAGGACAAATTCATGGAGCAAGAACAGAAATGAAGTAACCGCCAAGTAACCATGAAACTCCGGTATATATGAGACCTTCCTCTCCTACTGTCCCCCTTCCTCCCCCTCTGGGTGGATGCCTCTGATAAATTTCTTTTCAAGAGAAGAAGAAGAGTACTTCGCCATTACTGGGAAAGGAAGGGAAAGGAATAAATATTTACCTAGTACCTACTATGTGACAGGCACTTTTTATAAAAATCATCTCATTTGAAATTCATAACAACCCTGTAAGGTCAGTGGTATTACTATCCCCAATTGAGACAAACTGAGGTTAAGTGACTTGTTCAGGGTCACACATTTAGTAACTGTCAAAGACTAGATTTGAACTCAATACTCCTGACTCTCTATCCACTAAGCTACCACATTGCCCCTGGGTCTTTGAAGGGACTGATTTTGCTGGGTCAGTATCTGGGCACCTATCTTAACAAACAGAATATTCTGAAGATAATTCACCTTTTTCTTGATCAATTCATTAATACATTCAACAAGCATTTATTAAGGGCCTAAGTACCAGGTGCTATCCTTGGTGCATGCTGACTCTGTCTCACTCTTATAAACTGATGAATGCAATGATTTTCTCACAGGCTCCATAGGTATTTTACTGTTCTGTGTGTTTTCTATATTGGGTGCACTTGTCCAAATGTGCATCTTTCCTCCAAATAGTTCAGAGGCATTCATGAACAAAAGTAATCACTTAAGACTTCCAGAAATTTCATCCTAAGTTGTAAGACATCACACATTATTACTCAAACAAACTCTTCTTTCAGTTTCAGTCCAATACAAGCTGGTGCTGAAATATGCAGGAAGTGGTGCTTTTTTTTTAATTGTTCTTGATTTCTTTTCAATGAGATGTAAGTTGAGAAGTGAATTCTCTCCTTAAGAGATGTAGAATACTCATTAGTCAGCCTTAGAAAGCTGAGGATAAGAAAATGCTTTCCTGATTTGAACTCTTGGTTGTGGTCTTCCTTAGTCAGGACTCTTGCTGAGCCAATTACTCAATACAGGGAGTGTTACAGACCATGGGCCCCATGAGCCCTTTGGCTCTTCCGCTTAGGAAGGGATGATTCCATTTAGGGGTCATCCCCTCTGGTTATAGCACTAACCAGCAGAGGGAGACACAGAATACTCCTTGTATCCTGAGCCACAAATAGATGCGTTTTCCAGGCTTCTTTAGAGGTCTCTATCTATAACAGGTTCAACAAGTTAACCAAGTCTAACAACAATCTGCTCTCCATGTTACTGCCTTCTTGAATTACAGTTGCCTTTGCATTCAGGTGACTCATTAGAAAGGTGAACTTTTGTTGATTTGTTCATTTGGCAGATACTAGATGGTATCACTGGTGGTTTTTACAGGGAAGCCTGGCCCATGTTACCAAAAATATTGAGGGCTCTGATCTGAAATGAGCTATGCAAGTAACTGTAAGTGATTATCATCCACCACTCCTATTACCACCTTCAAAAATTGACTAATAACCTTAAGAGGACAGCCCATTCTGTTCCAAAGAAGGAATTCCTATAGATCTAATGATAAACTACAAAGTTAACACTCACATGTTTACATGTCTGTGGTTAGTGATCTCAATAGTTTAGAACTTGGTGTTGAAAGGTCAAGACCATGGGGCCAATCCTCCCTGAAGGCTAGTTATTTTTACCCCATCCCATGACCACAATTAACACTGTAAATTCTAGTCTACCTTCTCATAAACTCCTTAAAATGGGGTCTGAGGATAGCTATAGAATAAGGGTATCTAGAATGCACTATGAAAAAAATATTCAAAATCCATGTGTGAAGTCCTTATCTTGAGAGAGTGGTGATGTCTTAACAATTTAAAGAATGGCAGCACAGATAATACAGTAGAAATAGCTAGCTGAGTCTTGAAAGTTCACTGAAATATTCAAAGCTAGTTCTTTTTCCAAATTTAATCTTGATGACTACGATTGGTTGCTCACCCAATCATTCTCTTTTGCCAGATTTGAATTCTAATGGCCAGGTTTTTTCATGGAGAAATCAGAAGTACTTTAATGACAATCCCATCAGAGTTCATTAGAATAATGCTAGAGAACACAATGGCAAAATGAGTTTACACTAAGATATCAACAATTAGAGTTATTTTCTTTTCCTCTTTTTAAATTTTCCAGGTGATGTATAAATGTGGTTAATTATTTTATCCAGGCTGATAGGTGGCATAGTGGTAAAGTACTGGGCCCAGATTCAGAAATACTCATCTTCATGAGTTCAAATCTGGCCTCAGACACCTACTAGCTGTGTTACCTTAGGCAAGTCACTTAGCCCTCTGGCCTCAGTTTCATCATCTGTAAAACTGTCTGGAAAAGGAAATGGCAAACCAGTATCTTTGCCAAGAAAACCCCAAAAGGGGTCATGGAAAGATGGAAAAGACTGGACAACCACAATTATATCCAAGGCTCTGTGGGTTCTCTAGTCATTTTAGGGCAAATGATGACATTTTTGAAAGAACGACATCTCTACCAATATAAAATCTGCAGGGATTTTTTGTTGTTGTCATTTAAATAGGTAGCGAGACTTAGTGGAGAGAGTGCTAGGCTTGGCGTCAGGAAAATGAGCTCTACCCTAAAATGACTATGAAGCTCGGATTAAGTGAAAGGGCCACACTTGAGGACCTAAATGGCCACATGTGGCCTCGGGACCACAGGTTTCCCCAACCCTGCCCTATACCCTCCTGTCTTTTCTCCTTTTTTATAACTATTGAGGGCAAGACCATCCTCAAGTTCACAACTTGGAAGTCAGACTGGATTCCTCACTTTCACCCTCCATATCCAATCTGTCACCAAAACCTGTCTATTTCACCTCTATAACATCTCTTGAATATTCCCCCTTTTCTATTCTGATACTAGCCACACACTGGCACAGGCCCTCATCACCCCATGCCTGACATATTGGCTGCTGGTGGGTTTACCTGCTTCAAGTCTCTCCCTGTTGCCTCCAGGAGCAAATACAAAATCCTTTGGCATTTTGGCAAAGTTCCTCATAACCTAGCCTATCTTGCCTCTCCAATAGTCTTTCACCTTACTCCCCAATATGCACTCTTCTACCCAGTGACACTGGTCTCCTGACTTCCACAAAAAAAAAAAAAAGACATTCCAACTGTTGGCTCTGAGTATTTTCTCTGCCTGTGCCCCATGCTTGGATGGGGGTGGGTAGGGATGGACAGGGAATGAAAAATGCTATTGTTTGAAATTAAAGGACAACCTAGAAGGATTCATATCATGTGTGTCTCTCTCTCTGTCTCTCTCTCTCCCTCTCTCTCTCCCTCTCTCTCTCTCTCTTTCCCTCTCTCTCTCTCTCCTTCTCTCTCTCTCTCTCTCTCTCTCTCTCTCTCTCTCTCTCTCTCTCTCTCTCTCTCTCTCCGTCCTCTTTCTCCTCTCTCCCTTTATAGCTTACCTATTTCCATAGCCTTATCTTCATCTTCCTTTATTGTTTCTCCTTTGTTTCTGAAAAGGACCAATGATATGATATGACAGGATTATGTCTTGACTGGTATATGAATTGAATTTAAGAGAGGCAGAGGTATTCAAAGTCATCAGCCTCACTCTCTTTTCAAGGACAAAAGTCAAGAAAACTGGCAATGGACTGGGATTTAATGGATCTCATTGGCATTTTCTATGTCTGACCAAACCTTAAGCTCTCCACAGTATCTACTTTGTTGCCTTCATAGCCATTGGAACAAACTGTTCTCATCCACTCATCCCACCAGAAGTCTTCATATGCTTGGAGTAGATATGCTCTAACCCATTACTGGGTTCGAGGCCCATCAGTTACCCTCAACCTGGTTTAGCATATCTGCCAAATTAGTTCATTGGGGTGTAGTCACTGCACATGCCACAACTTCTCGGAGCCACAGGTGAGAGCTGGATGCCAGGTGGACACCAAAAGTGGATGAGCAGCCTCCCAGGTCCCACCAGAGATGCCAGCCATCTCTGCCCACCCCATACACACCCATCTATCTCTATACATCTATCTATGCCTATGTCTAGCTAGATGGTGCAGTAGGGAGGGTGCTGAACTGGGAATCAGGAACAGCAAGGCTCAATTCCTTCTTTGGACATTTACTGGCTGTGTGACTGTGGACAGATCACTTAATCTCTCTGATTCTCTGTTTTCTCATCTGTTGAAGGGGAATAATAATAGCAACTAGCTCCCTGGGTTATTGGGAAGAGCAAATGAGATACGTATATAAATTGCTTGATAGACTTTAAGATGTTTAATCCCTGTGAGTGATTGTTTTTATTATTATTTTCTTCTTATCTTTTTCGAATTAGAAACAGTCCTGGGACAAGTCACTAGCCTACTATTCCTTTATATTTAATGTTCTACAGATTGTTGCACAGGTGGAGAAAATAATTACTTTCTATAATTGAATAAGATCATTAGGATGGGAGCTCATCTTCTCAAGTCTCATTGAAAGCATCCTTGGTCTAACTCCAGTAGCAGACAGGACAACAGAAATAATCACTGATCTCCTCTGCTAAGTCTTAGCATTCATTCGGAAGTTGAAAGAGAGCCCCCCTCAAAGCCAGGATGGCCTGCATATTAAATGACGGAGCTCTGACACACATTAGCCTTATGACCCCCAGGAAGTCGCCTTCATCTCAGGCCTATAGGCTAGTGGGGTCACATTCAAATACAAAGAAAGACCACTAAATTGTACATTAGGAGCCCTGCCGGCTACATATGGACAGAAAACTACATAGTGAAAATATCTATGTTTTATTGAATTTTTCTTTTGTTGAATATTCCCCAATCACATTTTAACCTGGTTCAGGTCATACTGAGGAGTGTTGTAGGCTCCATGTGGCCCATGAGGTCACATGTTTGACCCATCTGCTCTAGACAGCTCTTTAAGAGTCCGCTCTTCAGAAAAGGTACCAATCTGCATTCACAGAGGCTGCTTCTTCACTGGGGTGCTCATTCTACCAATGAAATCACAGATCCAATCTCTATCTCTTATCCTATCCTCCTCCTTTTCTCCTCCTCCTCCTTCTCCTTCTTCTTCTTTATCTTCTTCTTTTCTTCTTCTTGTCTTTTCTTCTCCTCCTCCTCTTCCTCCTTTTCCTTCTCCTTCTCCTTCTTCTTCATCTTCTTTTCTTCTTCATCTTCTTCTTCTCCTCCTCCTCTTCCTGCTGCTAATCTTCTTCCTTCTCCTTCTTTTTCTTCTTCTTATCCTTATCATTGTTATTATTCCTTATATGTTGAACACAATCCTATTCATTGACAAAGTTACATTGTAAGAGAGATTAAAGTAGTTGCACTTCTTGGCTAGATGTCCCTGGTATGATGTAATCAGTCTTTCCCAATTTAGACCAACAAGCAAGTCATGGAGAAAGTGAGTTGAGGATTATTTGTCTGGAAGGGATCTCAGAGCTCAAGTACTCTAACCCTCTTTATTTTTTTAATAGAAGAGGAAAATGAAGCCCAGCAGGCTTAAGTTACTTGCCCAACTTCACATAAGTAGTAAGCGTTAGAGGAAGAATTTGAATCCAGACCATCTTTCTCCAGAGTCAATCATCTTTTCATTGTATCAAGCTTTTTCCCCATTTTCTCTGTGTACATGCCCATCAACCCTCAAAAGCTTGAAATCTAAGCTTGCCCAGTTTCCACACATTGCCTTCTAATTTGTGCATATGTGTGTTCATGTATAATTTCATCCTGATGAAAGTTGTTTGTGTTCAAAAAAGCTAGTTCTGGGACTTCTTGGGTTCAACAGAGAAAGCAAAAACCTTTCTTCCACTCTCTCTGCCCCTCAGGACCTGTTATTCTCCCCTCCATTCAAGTGCTAAGGAAGCTTACTCCAATTAAAAGAATACTGGCTTTGGAGTCAAAACACCAGACTTTAAATATTGCCTATTGATTACTGCGTGTGGGACCTGGGGTGTGTCACTTGACTTCTTGACCTCACTTCCTCATGTGCAAAGCAAAGCAATGGAATTAAATGTCCTCTCAGGTCACTTCTAATGCTAAACCCATGAGGTTGTAAAAAAAAAGTGCTCAGTAAACCACACAAGGCCAAAGGTAGCCATTGCCCTCCAGAGACAATAGCATCACCTGGATTCTGAGTCACGTGACAAATGAGCAGGTGGATGGCCCATTTTCTACATTCTTGTCCCAGGTGGCAGGGCCTTGCCTCACTTCTAGTGAATCCCAGGTCCCTCCTCTCTCCCAACCTATTCAGCCCAAGGGCACATTATGTGTGCCATGCAAGGGGGGGGGGAGGGAAAACTCACCTCTCCCTTCCAGAGTTAAGACATATGAGGACAATGTCCCCAGGGAGTTACTCTTAGACAAAACCACTCTACTTGGGCACAAGAGCTACAGGCTTCATTTTTTGGAGTGCAAAGAAAAAGAAAATAAAAGGGCAGAGGAAATTGTGCTCCTTTCTCAGACACAACAGGATGTTGGCATTTTCTATGTCACTTAAAGTCAAGAAATTTATTTGTGCTATATGGAGACACAGAGCTTCAGAAAGGCCAAGTAACACACATGATGATCCCATGTGACAAAGATCAGACATTCCTATAGTGTACGTTAATAGTGGTCTCCCACTCCAAGATTCTGTCCAAGAGACAATCTTCTGGAAACTGTGGGGCCTAGCCTCAATGGCCACTAAGGTTCTGTCCAGTTCTAAACCTATGATCCTATACTCCTCCAATTCTGTAATCTTATAATGCTACAGTTTACTCCTGGAAGGAATTGTTGTCCTGTTCTTGGTAGAAAACAAGAGAAACATTTCTCTCCATCTCTCTGCGTTGATTTTAGAGCAGGAAAGCACATGAGAGGTCATCAGACATGAGGAAACTGAGGCTAAAAGAAACGATGGCATTTACTCAAGGATATATAGCTTGTGCATATCTCATATGGGAACTGAAGGTGAGGTCTTCCTGTCTCTAAGGCCAACTGCTTCATAAACACCAAGCCTACATGAATGCTAGCATCTTAGGTGATCTGAACATGCACCAAGGCCCCATTACTTGTACTACCCATGATTCTGTTGAAAAACTGTGCTCTTTGGTCTGACCATCAGTTAAAATCAGAACGGATCTTATAACTATGCCTTAGTTAGTCATGTAAACATAGCTTTAAAATCTCTATCCCTCAGTCTTCTTGATTGCAAATGAATCACTATCGGTGACTATCTACAAGAACGATTTGAGAAAATATTCATCTTTTCAAGCTCTTCAAATAAAGACATTCTATAGTCAATGAGACTCCTATGGTTCAATTTTGTTTGGGGCATGAGAGGCAGTCAGGGGGTACCACGGATAGAGTAGTAGGCCTGGAGTCAGAGAGATCTGAGTTCAAATCCAGCCTCAGACAGTTTCTAGTTGTGTAACCCTGGGCAAGTCTTTAAATCTCTATTTCCCTCAGTTTCCTCAACTGAAAAATAATAGTAATAATAGTGTCTAATTCCCAGGTTTGTAATGACAAAAAAAAATATTTGTAAGATGTTTAGCATAGGGCCTAACATATAGTATATAAATGCTAGCTATTATTATTATTATTATCATCATCATCATCATCATCATCATAGAGGTACTAATTTAGGAAATTCACATACTACTAGACCCATTTCACAGGTCTTTTAATTTTTTTTTGCTATTGAGTCTGCTATCTTTGTTCACTTTAGGGAGAGCTTTGGATCAAGTAGAAGAATTATGTATTTGAAGACAAAAATAAAATTGTCATTGCTACAATAGTACCTGTAACACGTAGAGGCAGCAGGACAGAATGAAGCTATGGCTTGGTTTGGAGTTGAGAGGACCTGGCTTCACACTCCACTTGTGACAGTTACTTAATATGTGACTCTGGTCCATTGAGTGAACAGCTTTGTGGCCTGAAAACTTTCTACTCACTTATCCACTAGCAAGCTGAGATCTACTATTGGTGTAAGAAGTTTCCATACCCACAGTTGCCCATGCTGGTGAAATCAGAGATCCTTCACAAATCCACGCATTGCTATGAATTGGACAAAAATCCTTTTTCCCCTAATGTATGTTCATAATTACTATTTTAGCTTAGTTTAATCAAAGGACTTTTGCCTGCCTTGGAATGCCTACTGAAACTCCAATCCTTCACATCACAACCCCTGAGGGCACCATTGCATCCAGCTAAGGTCATCTCCTGAAACACTTGCATCATCAATGCCATTTCAGTACTGGAAGCTACATCAGTTCAGCACTGAATATTCACAGTGATTCCACACACCCACATTTCTTTTAAGATTTCATTTCTAAAGTGCCCGTATGCATGCAGTAGTCAATTTGCAAACCAGGGTATCTTGACCATTTTAATTTTTTTCTTGTCAAGATGCCAAAAGCATTTAGAGCCCGTTACAAACATACCACTTGCCAAATTTCCATTTTTCAATCGAAGCTGTTGGAGCCAGAGACAAAGCACAAAAGCCTTTCAGCCAGTAAACTTCCATTGTTCTATTTTACACTGGGAAAGAAAAAAAAATAAATGGCTAAACAGATTGTTTTTGAAACTGATAACGCAATTTGCTCTTGGGCTTCATATGGTAGATTTCAGCCTGCAGCAAATATTTACAGCCAAGTCTTAACCCCCTCAAAATCAGCTCTTTAACCAAAAGACTGACATTGTCTTTAATCCCATTATTGTGTCCAGGAGGCTCTAATAAACAATAAATATTGACCTTAGTGACCATTGTATTTGCCTGGATCAAGTTTAGTTACAAGGCAGCATGCATATGGAGAGACTGGTCAGAAACTTGGCATTGTCCATTACTTAGCATTCCCATAAACCATTAGATGGTCAACAGTATCTTTAATTGATTCCATCACTACCTAGGCTACTTATTATTTATTACTATAACAAACTTCTCCATGGGAACAGCTAATTGTACGTCCCTAGTGGCCACTTCAAGTGGAATAAGCCCTGCACAGTACAGTCGAAGATGTTGCTGAAAGGTCTTTGGCATTGGGGATTTGATTAAAACTGTATTACATGAACACATCAGCAACCATTGCCAAAACAAAACACTAATTTAAAAAATCCTTCTGTTTTACTGCTTAACACAATTGAAAGGAGTTTTGTGTGTCTGTGTATGTGTTTGTGTGTGTGCTCATGTGTGCATGTGAGTGTGTGTGGTGTTGGTGGTGCCGGTAAAGAGGGCATATGTTGCCTTGCTTGCAGACAATTGTTCCTAATGGAAATAACACAGCATTCTGTGGTACAATGAGGGGAAAGAAAAGGGCAATCCCACCAGCTGCATTGTGGGAATGAACTCGACCTCTGACCCACTGGTGGGACAGGGAACCATTATAATATAAACTGAATTTTTTTTTGTCCTGGGTTTTTATTTTCCATTAAAAAAAAAAAGCATAATTGTTAATCTGTTCTATAGTAGAAAAGACAGATGTTATGGAAATAGTAAGCCACACTTTGCTAAGAGTGTTCCGTGGAACGAGCTTCCATAGGCAACGCTTTACACGGGAAGATTTAGACAATTAAGCAACCGTTGTGAGGCATGCAGATGAATAACACATGCTAAATTAAATCAATACCAAACACTGTGTTGGAAATAGGTTAATTGTTTATTTTAAACTTCATGGGGGAAAAAAGCAACAGTGAAATTTGTCAAAGGCTTAGAATTGTATACCGGCCTGGATTTGCTCAAGCAGTCCAGAGTATCATACATCAATTCCCCGTGTGATTCTTATGGTCATTTTTGTCTTTGCCTCTTCAGCAAGAATGAGTCAACTTTAAATGTTTTTATTTGGTGTCTGGAATGTGTAGACCCTGAAAGTCAAAGAAAAGAACTATACATTCAAAAGGAACACTTAGCTACGCATACTTCCTTGATATCTTGGGTTCCACTTCATATACATGCCAGTCAATATCTATGTGGCTCTTAAAACAGTTCAAGAAATTTCAAAAGTAAACTCTGAGGAGCTTTTGCATTTCCTGACAAATCCAATTAGCCTCAACAAGGAAATGATTTTTAAAAGTACCTACTATGTGGAAGGTGCAATGTTGGGCAATGGGGGCACAAAGATACAATGAAAAGAATCCCTGCCCTTCAGGAATTTACATTCCACATTTTGCCCCAAACTGTTTTATCCCCAAAGGGTTCCTATTTTCCTTCTGTGAAGCAGAATTGGAATATGTGGAGATATTTTTAAATGGCTGCCAAAATTGTTTTCCTGCAACTCTTAAGTCGATGCAATTATTCATCACTATAAATATCAGTAATTTGTATGGGATTATTGAGAATGGAACATAAAGGATATCTTTCCTGAGAGAATATTTTTTGGTGTGATAAAAAACAAGTTTCTTCAACTCTTAAGAAAGACAAGGAGACAGCAATTCCTATACAGATAGTATTTGGGATCTCAAAATATTAAATTTAGCTCTTGGATATAATAAAGTGATAGATTTGCAGAGCTGTAACTGGAGAAACACGAGTTTCACTTTACCCCACAGCACTAACATAGAGAAGGGGAGGTGGTGGTGAATGTACTTTCTCCCCATAGTGGGCCTTTAGCCCACTGTCCTATATCTCATAGTCCCCTGTCAGTGTCATACCAAGGGTCCTGCCTTTCTGCTGTGCCCCTCCTGCCCTTAACAATAGACTCCTCAATCATTTTCCTATGGTATGGCATTGGGCCTGGAATGAAATCTCTGAGGAATGTGTCATCCCATTTCCTAGTTTCTCAACTAGCAAATATGATCATCTCTATCCTCGCCTTCCAAATGATTTGATTTCAGGTGCTAAAATTCCTACTTATGTCTTTGGTAAGTGACAAAACTTCTTGAATACCAAGGCCACTAACCTCGTGAAAGGTTATGATGGTTACAATCTTCCATACACATTGTTATAGACTTTATATGTCAGAAAGAGCCCTGTCACCCAGGGCTATGGGGACTATGATCAGCTTGTGAATGATAGTTAAAGGAGACAGCCAACCAAAGAACACCCTAGGGATCAAAGAGAGCAAGCCCATAATCAGCACAAAGATTAAAGCTAGAGATCTACCAGACAATAGATCTCAGTAATGAGGCAGGTCTGAGTTTAGGAGCAAAGGTTCCAAAGCCAAGGGGATCTGCATAGGGAGGGTTCAGAAAAACCAAAAAGAGGAAGAATCTCATGCTTTAAACCAGGTCAATTTGTTTTGGGCAATAGGGCCATTGACTCTTCTTAACTAGCTAGAGCTTAAATTGCTGAGGGTTAGGACAATTATATAAAACGGATGAAGACTGGGGACCCTCAGAGCCATGTTCTCAAAGGTATCATGACCTTAGTCCCAAACTGGGTCGTCGTAGTTTTTGCCATCCTTAGCAATTTGACCAACTCAAGCAATTCAAGGATAAATAAATATATATCATCAATAAAAATCCTATCAAGATAACTATTGTGGGGAAAATAGTGCTTGATCAAAATTTATAAACATGTTCTAGTTGCGTTCATTTATTCCAGTGGTTCTCAACCTTCCTAATGCCGTGACCCTTTAATACAGTTCCTCACGTTGTGGTGACCCCCAACCATAAAATTATTTTCGTTGCTACTTTCTAACTGTAATTTTGCTACTGTTATGAATCATAATGTAAATATCTGATATGCAGGATGTGTTTAAATTGAACATAACCCACAGGTTGAGAACCGCTAGTATTCAATCTATTGATTGGTGTTTTATGGATACCTTGCTTTACTAACCTATGAAATTTGAGGTTTTAACAAGAGAATCACTGCAAAAATAGAACAATGAAAGAAAATAAAACAGGAACCATCCAAAAAATCAGAGAAGGTTGATGTTAATAGGCTCATGAAATGAGCTACTTCCTACAGTTGGACACTGAATTTGCCTCTAAGTTTCTTGGCAGTCCTGGCAAAAGGGAAACATTATGGGTTTCAGATTTTTCACTGAGGGGCTAAAGAAAGTTGACATGAATTTGCAAAGGCAAGCTTTCCCCTAAAGCTAAACTCAAGGAGAAATTTATGGATTTTGTATGGGGACATATTAGCATAATCTTCAAGCTGTCACAGGGGGTCACAGTCTCAAAAATCTGTCCCCTTTTGTCACCCAGATTCTTTCTGTGTGAATATGCTTTCAGTCTAGTGGCACCTTCTCTCTACTGGTTCTTAATCTTTTTTTGTATCACGTACCTCTTTGGTAGTCTATTAAAGCTTGTGGATTACTCTTCTGAAAATATTTCTAAATACATAAAATGAAGCATATAGGATTACAAAGAAAAATAAAATCCTCCAGGTTAAGAACCCCTGCTAAGTTGGTTTCTGAAAGACTGGGCTGCTAAGTGATGTCATTTATTTCAGAGAGATATGTGACTTTCAGTCATATAGCAACACAGGTCTAGAGTATATCATTGAGAATATTTCCCTTCCCCATCTCCACCTATATACACACACATCCATGTTTAAGCAAACCTATTACACTCCACATTGGTAAAAAAGAAAATAAAATAATACAATGCTTTTGTAAAGTTTTGTCCTGGCATCACAGATTAGGTAGATACTACCTTTTCAGCTGATTGTTGTCTCTAGAGAATGGAGACAGGGGGAGCCTCAGAGCCACACTCTCAAAGAAGGGCACTGTTACTTTAGTCTGGGACCAGGTCCCGTCTATTTTTACAATGCTTAGCAATTTCACCAACTCAGACCAGTTCTGGCTTTCCTTCCACCAATTAATTAATAGATAAAAACTGATTAAACATGTACCAAGTATGCCTAGCACTGTCCTAGGCACTGGAGAGACAAATAGGAAAGTGAGAAAGATCCTGCCCTTAAGGAATTTATATTATACTGGATGAATCACATGTTCAGATATATACAAAGGAAATATGCAATGATTTGGGAGGAGTCAAGGAAAACAAGGGAAATTGGGATTTCTGCTACCCACAGACAGATTCAGATTAGCCAAACTCTTACTTGAGGGCCATAGAACCAGAGATCTGAAGCTGGAAGAAACTTTAGGGGCCATTCTGTCCAATCTCCTCATTTAACAGGTGTGGAAACTGAGATCAAGGGAAGTTAAGAGACTTTTCTAAGGTCATGTATATAGTAAGCATCAAAGGTGGGATTTGAACCCATATCTTTTGATCTGAGAACCACTTCTTATTCTACTTTACTATACTGCCTCCTTTAAGAGCTCCATAGTCTTGAGAACATATACCTAAAACACATGTCCTTGGACCAGTTCCAAATGGGATGACCTCTGAGTAGAACAAACACTGAAGGTAGATTATTCCCCCATTTTGAGTGCTCTTACATGAAAGTAATTGCATGCTTTTGCTCTATAAGATCTGTTTCAGCAAGGTTGAGGGAACAGCCAGAATCAGATGATTTCTATAAGCTAAGGCTGCTTTTCCTCAATGGAGAGAGCACATCTCAGCTATACTGACAAAGTGATTACTGTTACCTAACTGGTAACTCCCTTGTTCCTTTGTGCTTGTTCTAGCTCCATGGCTGACAACTTGCTTCACTCCCATTCCTTGAGAGAGGATGATGGCCATGACTTTTGCCCAGTGTACATGGCCCTATTTGTTTTTCATCAGGTGCCTATATCCTTGCTGGGCAGTTCCCCTACTATCCAAAAACGTTACCATATTGGTTGTCAAAATGACTTTCAACCCTAACTTCTGAAGTTGACCCAATCCAGAGGAAAGGAGTACAGAATAACAGGCATTTCATAGATAGACATAAAGCGGACTTGGATCTCTAAGGAAAATTGTGAAAACTTTGTGGTTTTCATCTGCAAGTACAGTATGTGCAAACACCTAAAAGTTGTTTTCTAATTAACAGCATTGTTGAGGATGTTAATATGAAGGTATTTACTAAGCTTTCTTTTATTAGGACACATTGTTTATCAGGGAGAGACCAGGAATAAAGATTCTTTTTGTCAGTGTGAAATCCATTTGTTCCACTGCTGGGATTATGGGCAGCTCACTTCATTCCCTGGGGAAGGGAAGGAGAAGAGTGTCAATTTTCTCCCACATAGCAATACACATTCCTCACACAAGGGATCCAGTGTGGTTGGTGGAGTTGTCTCCACCTGGGGTCATAAATCTAGGCCCCAGTACTGTAAGGCTGAGGATGACAAGGTCCCATGACATTTCATCCTTTAAATGTTAAAAAAAAAAAAAAGATAATCTATCAATATGAAGAGATGGCTGAGGGGGAGAAAAGTTAGTAGGACAGAGTTCCACTCTTCCCCAATGATTTTCTCCTTCACTTGCTGTACTACTGCCTGACCTCTCCCTTCCTTGTGCTTCCCACTATTATCTTTGGCTGGTTAGTTCAATATGGTGTTAGGGAGGTCAAGGAAATAAGGTTCATTTGCTTCCATAGTCACAGACTAGCCTGACATAATGTTCTCATAAATATATCAGGAGGTTGACCAAATGACAATCAGTACAGTGCTAAAGAAAGGGGGCTGGATACAGTTATGGGGGGGAGAATACCCAGAACTGGGGATCTGTAACCCCCCAGATTCATACAGAGCTTTAAGATTTGCAAAACTCCTTTCTTCTTTTTTCTCTCACAAAAATCATGTCCATACAAGGTAGATTCTATTGTTATTCTCATCATGCAAATGGGGAAACTGAGGCTCAGAAAGTTTAAGTGATTTACCAAAGGTCACACAGCTGGCAAGTGTCTGAGGCAAAATTCAAACCCAGGTTGTCCTGGGTACTTACTATATGCCAGACACTTTAGAAGTTCATAGAATATCCATGCCCTAAATTATTATCTCATTTGATCCTCACAACCCCAAGAGATAGGGGATATTATTATCCATCCCCATTTTATAAATGAAGAAACTGAGGCAAACAGAGTTCAAATGATTTGCCCAGAGTCATACAACTAGTGAGTATCATTTTCTAGATTTGAACTCAGGTCTCTCTGACTGCAGGTCCTATGTTCTATCCACTGCACCTCTTAGCTGTCCCACAAGTACATTAAATAACATGACTTAGTTATTACCCATCACCTTCCTCTGCCCCCAAACAGAAACCCTCCCTTGTAATAAATAAGGACAAAACCAGTCAACACATTGACCATGGGTGTACATGTATGTTTCTGTACATCTCTAACAGGAGGTGGGAGGCCTTCTGCATCCTCAGTCTTCTGAAGTCATAATGGGTCACCACATTGATAGGCCAGCTTTGACACTTTTAAGTGATAGTCACTCAGCTGCCATGTTTGAATCAGGCCACATTGCTGTGTGCTCTACCCACCTACGACTTGACCCTGCCTGCTATTTCCAAATCCAGTGGGTGTTTGTTTGTCATTATGCTACTGCCACAAGAAACATATTAATAACAGGAAAAATGGAGTCATCCTGCGATTTCATTGATAGAAAGAATGCCCCAGGTAAGGAAACTCCTTGTACCAAAGTAAGCTGGTGCCTTCTCGGTCATTTAGTCTTAGAAAGTCGCCCAGAGCTCTGAGAGGGTTCAGTGATTGCCCAGGGCCATGTAGCCATTGTGTGCCAGGGGAAGGACTTGAATTATGACAGGTTTCCCTGGTTTGGTGGCTACTTCTTTATATACTGATCACAATGACTCCAAATAATGATGATGCACACTAAGACTCTGCTGATGGAACCATGAATTAGTCAAAATATTCATGAAAACAATTGAGAATTATGCAAGAAAAGTAATTAAACTGGGAATACCTGTTTGAAGCAGGGTCACACTGTTGGGCATATACCCCAAAGAGACTGAAGACAGAAGAAAAAGACCTCACATGTGCCAATACATTCATTTGTTGTTCAGTTGTTTCAGATTTTTCATGACCCCAGGTGGTGTTTTCTTGGCAAAGATACTGGAGTGGTTTTCCATTTCCTTCTCCAGCTCATTTTACAGATGAGGAAGCTGAGGCAAACAGGGTTAAGTGGCTTGCCCAGGGTCATACAGCTAGTCAGTGTCTAAGGTCAAATTTGAACTCAGGTCTTCCTGACTGCAATTCCTGCACTCTATCCACTGAACCACCTCACTACGCAACACATTCATAGCTGCCCTTTTTGTATTAGTAAAAGGACTAGAAGAAAAGTGATTTCCCCATCATTTGGAGGGAAATTGAACAGACTGTGGTACAGGAGTATAGCGGACAATTTTGATGCTCTTAGAAGACTTGTGTGAACTGAGGCAGAGTGGAATAATCAGAACCTACACATGAGAAGAGCAGTAATGTAAAAGGTGAGAACACCAAGTCCCTAGAAACTGCAGTAATCAATCTTCAACCTGAAGAACTGTTGAAGTGGCTCACCTCACTCCTTTCAGCTGCAGGTGGGGGTTTATCAGTGCAGATCAATCTGTGTATCACTTGGTGTGGTCAGTGTTAGTACCTGGTTTTGCTTAATTCTGATTCATTGTTATAAGATAGGGCTCTTGGTGACTGGGTAAAGCAGGGGACTATACAGTTTATATGGGTCACATCAAACAGAAAGCATAAACTTGTTTTGTTTTTAATTAAAGAATGAAGAATAAACAAAAAAGATGATAATAAAAGAACAATAATAGACTTTTAAAAATATATTTTATTTACTTCATTAAATGTTCCAATTATGTGTAAAAAATTTTATATTTTTTTAATTTTGAGTTCTAAATTCTCTCCCTCCCTATCAACCCACTTCACCCCTTGAGAAAGCCAGCAATATGATATCCATTATACATGTGAAGTCATATAAAACATATTTCCATAATAATAATAGACTTTCATAGTACTTGAAGATTTCTCTGTATTACATTCTATACATTTTCACATTTGAGCCTCACAATAACCCCATGGGTTAAAAAGTTATATCCACATTGTATAGGTGGGGAAACTGAGGCCAAGACACTTGTCACTTGCCCAAGATCCCAGAGATTTGAACTTATGTTTTCCTCAGTCCTTTGACTACATCACCTAGTAGTCCTCTGGAAGACTTTGCTGGCCAATGCAAGAGGAGAGAGAACAAAAGCAATGGAAAAAGCCTATTTTTCAGAGCTCTTTTAGACCAGAAGAAGACCCGTGACATAGAACAATGTTGCTCCCATCTATTGAATGTTCCCGATCTACAGACTAGACATGGGGAGGAGGCAGCCGAGGAGGGGGAGGGGGAAGGAGATGCTAGAAGAAAGATCTTTGGTTAAATAAGCAGGCTTCCTCCTTACTTTTATTTAAGCGCTTTTTAACTCCTTGCAATCTGGCAAGGCATTAGCTGCTCCCAGTGCCCATTAATAGAGGCAATTAAATCACGTCTCCCTGATGCATTCTGTCAAACCAACACTCCATCTTTTTCACACGTACTCTTTGTGCTTTTAATACCTTGAAAAACAATCCCCTTAATATCGTCTAAAACCCATTTTGGATTTCCACACTGTGTAAAATGTGCGTAAAAAGCCTCTTAACGGAATTGTTTTAAAATGACACTGTCAATGTATTTTTCATCATTTGTATAATCATTATTACTCACTGTTGTTTATAATCACCCCAAAGGAGCTTGGAACAGAATTCTGTTTTCTTACCGAATTTTTTTTTTAACCTTAACCTTCATCACCCATTTTGTTTGCTTATGTTATGTTTTTGTAGGGTTGTTCCTGAGAGATATGACGGGCATTCATCTTTCTTAAAGAAAACAGCTCCGAACCATTTATTTTCATTGAGAAAATGAAAAAAAAAGGAAGGGGAACTTTGCAGAGATATACACACTTTGGAGATATCACACACACACACACACACACACACACACACACACACACACACACACACACACACACACACACATGCTAAAGGACCGTACTACTTAGTCTAATGCATCTTTTATCCTTAGATTGCAAGGTACTTCACAAATATTAACATATCACATTACTTCCCTGAGAAATAGGTCAATGAGATTAAACACATTTTACAGATGAGGAAACCACTGAAACAACTAGCTGCTTAGTGTTGAAGTGACTTGCCCAGGGCCAAGGGGAAGGTCAAAAGTTGAGCTGGGCCCAGAACTGGGTGTCCCTGATTCCCTCAGCCTCTGCTCACACCACTGGCATAAATTATACAGAAATAGAGATGTGACCCTGGGCTCAGCCCCCATTGAGATCATAATTTCTCAATTTTGGTTTATTTTCTGAAAGGCCTGTTACAAACAATGGAGCTTGTTTGTAACAAGGTGTGTGTGTGTGTGTGTGTGTGTGTGTGTGTGTGTGTGTGTGTGTGTGTGTGTGTGTGTGTGTACATGTGGGTGTGTATGGGGGTGTGTGTGGGTGTCTTCTGCTTTCCCCTTTCTCAATCATTCTTTTCTCTTTCACTGTCTACCTCTCACTTCCCATCACCCAGCCCCCATTTTTGGCCTCTCTCCTCCCAGAATGGAAGAGAGAGTTGGCCTGGCTGGCTTCGAGAAGGATATAGAACACTCACGGCCCACAATGTTTCCTCTTGAGTCTAACATCTTCGATGATTTTCCATTTGAAATATACTTTTTGTTATATACTAATAGTGATTATGCACGAGTGAAAAATTATGCTCTCAGTTGAGTAAAGTACTTGAGACAGACCCAAGCATTTCTCACAGTCAGGTGACATAGAGGTTAGTGAGCTAGATTTGGAATCAGGAAGATCTGAGTTCAAATCCTCCTTTGGCTAGCTGTGTGACACTCGGCAAGCCACTTTGTCTCTTCCACCCATACTTTCCTATAAATGGGGAATCGTAATAACACTTCACTGGGTTATTTGGAGGGTCAAATGAGATAATATATGCAAAATGCTTTATAAACCATTATTCTGTAAGGGCAGCTGAATGGCACAGTAGATAGGGTGCTGGGCCTGAAGTCAGGAAAATTACTCTTCCTGAGTTCAAATGTGACCTTACTAGCTGTGTGACCCTGGACAAGTCTCTTAACCCTATTTGCCTCAGTTTCTTCATCTTTCAAAGGAACTGGAGAAGCAAATGGCAAATCATTCCATTATCTTTGCCAAGAAAACCCTAAATCAGGTCATGAAGAGTCAAACTTGACTGACAAACGAACAACATTATTCTGAGGCTATCCCATAGCTATCTCTTGAATTCAACATTTCCAAAGAGAATTCATTATCTTTCTTCCCTAAACCTTTCCCTCTTCCCACCCTTCCTATTGTTGTTGAGGGCACCACCATCTTCCTAGTCACCCAATCTCCTAATCTTGGAATCATTCTTGACTTGAAGCCCCCCACCACATGTCTAGTCGATTGATATTTTATTCCTACTCTCCCAGTGTCTCACATGTGTGTATTCTTTTCTTTCAACTCTTTTGGCCACCACCTCAGAAGCAGCCACCATCTACCATGACTGGGTAACAGCAATAGACTTCTAGTTAGTCTTCCTACCTCTATATCACTCTCCAAGTCACCCCAAATATCTCCTGCTCAGTTGCCAAAGCAATTTTCCTATATTCTACGTCAGCCCCACACTCCTGTTAAACACCAGTGGCATCCTTTATCTTCGCTATCAAGCATAAAATACTCTGATTGACTTTTAAGGCCCTTTATAACTGGTCCTCTTTCTACCTTTCTAGTCTCCCTGCACTTTGCTCCTTCCCACCTATTAAATGGCCCAGTGACCCCAATGTTCTGGCTGGTCCTTTCACATAGAACTCCATCTCCTCACTTGCTATAGACCTTTTCAAGGGCTGTCCTCCACATCTGAAATGTTTTCCATCTCACATCCACCTCCTGGCTTCTTCAACTCCTGGGAAACTCATCTAAAATCTCACCTAAAGAAGACCCTTCTCAGTCTCCCCTCCCTCCCACCATATAGACTGTTAGCACCTTCCCCCCTCCCTCCCTCCAATTGTGTTCCATTCACTGTGTACATGTCTTTTATGTGCAGTTATTGGCTTGTGTCTTTCCCCTTTAGAATGGAGACTTCTTGACGGAAGGAACTATTTTATTTGTATCCTCAGTGCTTAGCAGGGTGCCTAGCATACTGGAAGTGTTTCATTCTGTGAAGTCCTTGAGACATACCAGAGTCCCCTTCCATGAGTCAAGCAGTCTTAACATTCGTCTTTCTGCTTCTTGCTTTTTTAACCCTTTCCTACCATCATTTTGCATCTCTCCTCCTGTCATCCTGACTGGTTTTTTTTTCAGTCCCTACCACCAGGGGGCTATAAGTAGAGCTCACTAGGGCCATAAAATGTCACACCTCTAGTTGTGTGTCTCCAATCTTCCTTAGAGTCTCTCCATGTTCTTCCCTCTCCCTCAAGCCATATCTTCTGCTATTGCATCTTCTATAGCTCCCTGGTATGTTACATGGAGAGACTTCTACATCATTACCCTTCTATGTCCCCTTGTAACAACTAGGAACCTAATCTACATAAGGAGATTTTATTTCTTTTGAAGTCAATGGGGGCTGTGGATTAGAAGAGCTTTGGGAATTGCTGAGGAGAAAACTGGTAAGAAGAAAAAAAATCTGAACAAATAAAATTGTCCAAAAGCATAATGGGCTGCTTCAGAGGCAGTAGCTCCTTTTCCTGCAAGTGCCTTCAAGCAAAGTCTGCCTTCATTTCATCTCCTTCCACTCATTCATCAACATTATGCAATTTGACTTCATCACTCAATTGAAACTCTCCCTGCCCCAAAGTTTATAAATGATCTCTTTGCCAAAGCTAAAGCCTTTTTCTCACTTTTTATCCTTTTTGATCTCACTGCTGTATTTGATATGAGAGACCATCTCTTCTTGTGAACACAACCTCCTCACTGGGTTTTAATGACACTACTCTCTCCTGGTTCTCCTCTTAACTATCTGATCAATCTTCTTTTTTCTTTGCTGGCTCATCATCCGTATCAAATCCTCTAAATATCCCCTAAGAAGATAGGACCCACTGGAAAAGACCTTGATGCTGGGAAAGATAGAAGGTGAAAGGACAGCCAAGTGGTTCAGTGGATAGAGCATTGGGCCTGGAGTCAGGAAGATTCATTATCCTGAGTTTGAATCCAGCTCCATTCTCTTGCCTTAGCATCAGATCTGTGTCTGTAATTCTCTATTTGACATTTCTTTTGTATGTATTTTTTTTGGAGGAGAAAGGCATGGCAATTGGGGTTAAGCAACTTGCCCAAGGCCACACAGCTAGTAAGTGTGTCAAGTGTCTGAGGCTGGATTTGAACTCAGGTCCTCCTGACTCTAGAGCCAGTGCTCTATTCACTGTGCCACCTACCTGTCCCACTATTGGACATTTCTAACTGTATGTCCCAGAGAAATTTCAAACTTGACAAATCCACATTTCCCATACTTACCCCCAATAATGGTTTTCCCTATTTTTTTTTATTTAAGTCTAAACTTTATAGTATAAAGCTCATGATTTGAGTCACAATCAGCTTCAAGTCTTGTTTTAATTGACTGTGTAGAGCTTCTCCCCCTTTGGTTGCAGAGTATATAATCAATCGGATTTCAATATTGAACATTTCATAATGTCCATGTTTAAAGATACCTTTTGAGTTGTTGAAAAAGAATGTTTGCTATGACCAATGAGGTACCTTGACACATATTATATACATGCATGCACACATACATAGATGAGAGCAGAAGGAAACACACAGGGACAGAATTCTAGCAAAAGGTAGGAGTACAAATGTAGGAAGATGGGAAATAGAGTAAGATTTTCCCAATAGTCCTACAAGACAAGTAATACAAGGTACTGTTATCTCCATTATTGATCAAGAAATTGAAGTTGAGATGCAATTTGTGCCAGTTACTTCTTGACTCCAAGTTTAATGCTCTACCCACCTATACATGCCTCTTCTAAGCTACAGTAGGGCCTCAATAAGAAGTAAGTCCTTTTCCTTTCCAATACTTTCTCGCATTCTAGATTCTATTGTGATTTGCCCAGGGTCACTCAGCTAGAAGATGTTTTAGATGAGTCTTCCTGACTCCATGCCCAGTACCACTGCACATCTGAAAGTGCCCCAAATAAATCAGTAATGAAATAGATTTTTCACTTAGGGAACAAAGAAAAAGAAATGAAGAGAGGGGTCCAGAAAATGCCTAAACTCTTCTAACTACCCTGTTAACAAACAAAGACTGATTAAAACTTCTGGTTTTCTCTGAAACATTCCACCTTCTGACATACTTCTTTACTTTTCCTGGAGTTCAGTTCTTTCTATTTCAAATGATCACTCCATCTCTCCTTTAAGCCTTGCACTTGACACCCAAAAATTTAACTCTGGATCCTCTACAGTCAAGGAATAAGGGTACCATGTATCCAGTCTATGGATCAACAATTGAATAGAATGCCTGATCCTTGAAAGCAGTATGGGTCTGTTATTTCCTTTTAGTCTTTGAATCTCTCGAACTTAGATCAAGGGTGGAGAACCTGAAGCCTCGTCACCACATGTGGCTCTCTAAGTCCTCAAACATGGCCCTTTGACTGAATCCATACTTCACATAACAAATTCACAGAACAAATCCAAATGAAGTTTGGATTCAGTCAAAGGACCACACCTGAAGACCTAAAGGACCACATGTGGCTTCAAAGTTGCCAGTTCCCCATCTCTGACTCAGATCAATGCCTGGCATGTAATTGAAGCTTAATAAATGTTTGTTGGTTGAATGAAATTATTAATAGAAGTACAGAATGTCCAGAGGACAGAAACAGGAACAAGGATAGAACTAGCAAAGAGGAACATCTGGCTGACATCCAGAAAACATTCCTAACAATACGAGCTGTCCAAAATGAAAATGGGTTGCCTCAGGAAGTGGAGGGTTTCCCTTCCTTAGAGAGCTTCAAGCAGATGCAAGATGGTCATTTGTCAGGTGTTACAAAGTAAAGAACCCTTGCACGTACGTGTTGGACTACATGGCTACTGAGGTCTGTTCCAAATCACTTAAGTGGTTCTCAGCAGGTAAGGGAAAGGAATGTCACCTATGATCAAAATCAAATGCCATTTCGTCATCAACCTAGAATTGGAAGGTGACCACATTCACAATGCTAGAAGCTCTTCATCCTTGAATCTCCTAACATAGAAGTGTTGAAGTGGTATTCTTACAATACACTCTTAGGTGGAAATGCTCATGCAAATAATGTGGGTGAATTGAAGGGCCTTCAGTTTCATAAATAATCTTATGTATTTGGGGTTCAGAAAAAAAAACTTACACTATTTCCCCCTGTTATCTTCTATTGGAATTTTAAAGACAATATTCATATCTCATCAAGACTTTAATAAATTCATCTGTTGAAAAGACATCAGCACCTTTTCTTTCACCCCATCAAAGTCCTCTTAGAAACAAGAAGTAGGTTTTCTAACTCACAAAGATTAATCTCATTCAAAGGGGCTAGTTCATTTGGCTGGGAGTATGAAGTTTCCCCATCCTAAACCTGGCCACATGCCCTCTCTAAGGACAGAAGACCATTGATGACAAGGGGTCTGAGGTTTGGAGAATTTCTGAAATGATTTGATTGATGCATATTTTGATTTAAGGAATTGCAATTGACTGGAGGATTTTCAAGCGGCATTTCCCAAGAAGTAGTGATGGTAATCTGTGGTAAGCTGATTAGTGGTATTTACGTACTTCTGAGGGACCACAAAGTTATGCTGATGTGAATGAGTTGCTTCCTATTAATCCAGGAACTCTTGTTTTCACATGTTCGGTGATACTTGGAATTTACTTTTTTTTTCTTTTTCTCCGTACTCACCATGAATTTTCTCTCCCTCCTACAATTTGTTGTGATGATATTGAAGTTATTTTTTTGACTCAGTCCACCTACTCACCCTTGATCTTATGGTCTTTTCCATTCTAAGCATGTTGAGAGTACGCACAAAGGAAGCCTACTATCGCAAATCAACATCTCAAATTATGGTGTGATCAGAAGTGACATCATAGTGTGGTTTCATCAGTGATATTAGAGAAGCTTAACTTATTTTTTCATTCTTTCAAGTGCCAAAAAGACCCATCCCTCATTCCCCTCTATTCTCCTCCCCCTCTCCTAAATTACCACTACCACCACCACCACCACCACCATCACCACCCCCGGCACCAGATATTATCAACAATTCCTCTCTAGGATCTCTTCTGTCTCTTTATTACTACCAGTCTTTGGTTAGTATGCATGCGTCACTCTCCATCTGCAGCAAAAAATCAAAAACAAAACAAAACAAAAGAAAAAAATGAGCACTATTGACCTGATAACTTTCTTTTCCCAGAACAAGGCTTGAAGAGAACATGAGAAAACCACAGATACTAGCACTGATGAAGCCTCATTTCCTGTGAATTCACAGGCTCTTGTTGTTGGGTTTCTTTACCAACTTAGACAAAAATTCTCTTCTGACTTTTCTGTATTCAGTGTTGCCCTAGAGTACGGCTTACAGCAAATGATGATGACCATTGACATCATTGTCTTCTCTCTACATCAAATCAAGACCAACTTTGGTCTTCCTGATCAAGTAAGCTTAAAACAACCTGGACATTCTAACACATCTCACTAGTCCCCATATAATTCCTTTCTCTCCATTTTAAAATTGTTGTATATGTGGAAAATAGAACAAAGGATAGGGAAGGCAGGATAAAAAATATTTTCCTGAACCTTCTCTAGTCTCTTTACTGTTTTTCTGATGGAGATATGTCCTTTGTGGAGGATTAGAATAGGAAAATACACCCTTGTTTTAACTTCTCCTTGGCAATAATGATGGAATTGATCAATGCATCCTAAGATCAATTCAACAGAATCAGAAATATCATTGATTTAGGTAAACTTGAGAAAATTGTTATACCACTTGGGGCCTCAGTTGCCTCACCTGTAGAATAAAAGGGATTGGACTTACTAGACTACAATTTCAATAAGCATGTATTAAATAACTACTGTGGCCAAGATATGCTATTAAGTGCTGGGAGATTATCTCTAATGTTCCTCTCATCTTTCAGATTCCATTCTATGACTGTGATCATAAATGCAGATGATTATAACCCTGATTATTCAGTCTATGTATTCTATACCCCTATGCCTGCTTGTCCCTTCTGTGGCTCATTGGTACAGTAAGACAAGGACAGGGAGAAAAGCTGAAACTTGGTAATTTTCTCCTTTTATCATAAGCATTTTGCAGACCTTGAACCAATATATAAATGCTCACTACTATTATTATCATTCTCATTATTTAGTTGGGGAAAAGGTAAAAAAAAATACCAGCAAAGTAAGATTTAGAATTTATCTGTGGATTTAATTTAGCATGCCCTTTCCTTATCATATATTAAGCTTTTAAAAATTCTGTTTAAAGTTTTCAAATTATACACCTTTTTAATCAGCACAACCACCTCCCTCTCTCCTCTCAACATCTGCCTCCATCCAAGTGAGAATGAAAAAAAGCAAAACATCTATCACAAATATATATACGCAAGCATTAGAAATCATCACATTAGTCATGTCCATAAAGAACACACACATATTATAATCTTACACATATATTTGTGTATATATGTATGTACAAACTTATCTCCTAATAAAGAGGTGAAGGATCCAGAATTATATATATATATATGTATGTATATATATAAAATTTATAATACATATGTCATATTTATGTAATTCTGAATTCTGGATCCTTCACCTCTCTATCAGGAGATAGATAACAAGTTTCACCATTAGTCTTCTGGAATCACGGTTGATTGTTAAACTGGTCAGAGTTCTTCATTCTTGAAGAGTTGCTTGTCTTAACCATATTGTTGTCATCGTATAAGATATCTTCACAGTTCTATTCACTTCACTCTGTATCGACTCAAACAAGTTGTCCCAGATTCCTCTGAAATCATCTCCTTAATCATTCCGAGACTTTGTGCATTTCTGAAGGGAAGATCTGGACGGGCCATTCCACTGCGTACTTGGAGTATTGAGTGCTGTGTTATTCTCAGAGAAAGCACTACAAGCTTTCAGTACTTTGAAAGCGATCTGATCCAAGGAAAAGTCAGACTGCTGCCCAAAAGGTCTGAGCCCTCTTGGTTCCTGACCTGGGTTTGGTCTAAGTGACAGCAGACTACTGCTCAATTCCAGATGTCTGGTACATGTCCAAGATGGTATAGCCAAGGTCTTCCAACTCCAAGTCACCACACTACCCACTATGCCATTCAACCTCAAGCATAGCAAGGCCTTGTATGTGCTAAGCATTTAATGAGTATTAACCTGTTCATTTAAAATAATATCAGCTATGTTATAGACTACTCAAAGTAGGAAGGAAGGAAATAATCATTTATTAAATGTCTACTATGTGCCAGGCTTTGTGCTAAGTGCTTTCACAGTGTTATGTCACTTAATGAGAAAGATTCATTGTATCTCTCTGCATGTTATATACAAATAATATAATAATTGAAATAATAATACTTATATAGGCATGTATTGGGTATATATATGGATTATATATATATATATATACATGTATATGTATATATATGTATGTGTGTGTGTGTATGTATATATATATATATATATACACATATATACATATATGTATGCATGTGAAAGGGGAGAAGGAAAGAGAAAGAGACAGAGACAGACACAGAGAGATGTTCAGTCTTCCTTGGGAGATAGTAATCTTCCTTTCAGCAGACATCTTCAAGTAAACCATGGTAATGATAATGGCTATTTATATGGCATTCTGCAGTTTGCAAAGTGCTTTTGGATGTATCATGTCATGTGATCTTCACAATACTCCTATCAGAAAGGAACTGTAGGGCTTTTAAAATTCATTTTACAGATGAGATATCTGAGACATACAGGTAACATGACTAATCCATAGTCACGCAGCTCGTTAAATATTTGAATCAAGATACAAACCCAGCTCTTTCCTAACTTCCAATCTAGAGGTCTTCATTGTACCATGTTTTCTTTCTAAGTAAAAGCTAAAAATCCACTCAGGAGTGGGCTCTCCCAGTGGGTTTTAGAGAATGCTGTCCTCTAATGTTAAAACAAATAAATAAAAAATTCTTGCAGCACCTTTCCCTAACTTCATCCAAATGCTGAGAATTTGAGAATTTTCTGGAAATCATTATGGAAAGATTGTTTGCTGGCCTTGCTATCACAGATTTAGATCTGGAAGGGAACCCAGAAATCATCTAATTCAGCTCTTTCATTTTAAGGATAAGGGAATTCAGGACTGAGGAGACTGAATGAGTCATTTTCAGTCATGTCTGACTCTTCATGACCTCATTTGGGGTTTTCTTGGCAAAGGTCCCAGAGTGGCTTTGCCATTTATTCTCCAGTTCATTTTATAGATGAGGAAACTGAGGCAAACAGAATCAAGTGACTTAATTAAGGTCACACAGCCATTAAGTGTCCAAGGCAACATGCGAATTCAGTAAGATGAGTCCTCCTGACTCCAGGTTGAACACTCTGTCTACCTATCTGCCCTCAGTTGTGCCTGAAGTTGGACATGGTAAATGGCAGAGCTGCTCCTCAAATCTAGGTTGTCGGATTTCAACTCCAGAGTTCCTTCCATTGTAACGCACTGCTAAGAGGATGAACACATACCCAAGTCAGGCATTAGCTTCTGGTAACCTGATTCTTCTTACCAAGATGAGAAGCTTAACAGGCAAACACAGTTCCTTGATTTGACCCAATTCACCAGCTTTATCCATCTCTCCTGATGCTTCTATATCCTAGGGCTAAATTGTACAGTCTTGTGGGATCTAGAGGGGTAGAGGTTTTCCCCAGTGATACAAATAGGGAATGAAGCTACAGCTTAGCCAATTTTTATTTTTCCCCCCACAAAAAAAGTGTCCCAAATTTAACTGGCCTAAAAACCTTACAACTGGGAGGGAAATGAAAAGGCAGCAACTTGCCTGAGATCTCTCCCAAATCCCTCTGAACACCTTTAAATAATGCCATAAAACAATTCCTGGAGTGGCAGAACCCATAAAAGGATGGAGCAAAATAACTTTCTGGGCAAAGACAACTTAAACAGTTGGCAAGAAAGGTCTGTCACACCTGGGTGAGAGTGGAGCACTGTCCAACACAGGCCACACCAACACAGACCCAGCCTCAGCAAAGCAGGAGCAGGCCTTGGAAGCCATTGAGCCAGCAGCCAAAGTAGCTGCCTCTACAGCTTTCAGTCCATAGATGGTAAGGGAGGTGACTAACTGATCAGAAGAAGATTACAGGGGTCTCTTTGCTGGCACTAAGGGCAGGACACTGTTGCTTTGCCCATACTCAAATCCTGGACACAGTCCTGTGTGGCAGTCCCAGGGCAAGGAGGAATGCTAGCACTCCAGAGTTTGTAGCCACAGTGAAGTGGGGACCTTGGTCTCAGTTCCAGGGCAGAGAAGACTGCTCCTGTTCTCTCACAAACCAGCACAGAAGCTGGGAGAGTAGTAAATGCCTTAGATCAGACCATCTTGGAAAAACTAAAACTTACAGGTTCCTAGAAGTATTTAGGAAAATAGCTGCACAAACCCTCTGAAGCTTGGGACAATGTGCCCTCAACCCCAGAAGCTGAACCCTACTTTAACAAAGAGTTAAAAGTCAAGAACTAGACTAGAAAAATGAGCACAAAAAAGAGAAAAATTCTGACCAAAGAACGGTGACAAGGATGATCAAAACACACACACAGAAGAGAACAAAGTCAAAGCTCCAACATCCAAAGCCTCCAAGAAAATATATGAATTGGTTTTAGACTGTGGGAGAACTCAAAAAAAGATTCTGAAACTCAAGTAAGAGGAGTAGAGGAAAAAATTGGGAAGATAAATAAGAGTGATGCAAGAAAATCATGAAAAAAGCCAGCAACTTGGTAAAAGAAACACAAAAAATACTGAAGAAACAACACCCTAAATAACAGAATGGACCAAATGGAAAACAAGGTACAAAAAACCAATGAGGAGAAGAATGAAAAGCAACATTGGTCAAGTGGAAAAGGAGGCACAAAAGTTCATTGAAGAAAATAATCCCTTAAAAATTAGAATTGAGCAAATGGAAGCTAATGATTTTATGAGAAATCAAGAAACAGCGAAACAAAACCAAAGGAATGAAAAAATAGGTCAATGTGAAATATCTCATTAGAAAAACAACTGACCTGGAAAATAGATCCAGGAGAGAGAATGTAAAAAGGATTGGACGACCTGAAAGCCATGATGAAAAAAAAGAGTCTAGGACATGATCCTTCAAGAAATTATCAAGGAAAACTCCTGATATTCCAGAAGCAGAGGGTAAAACAGAAATTGAAATAATCCACCAATCACCTCCTGAAAGAGATCAAAAAATGATAACTCCTAGGAATCCGATAGCCAAATTTCAGAGCCCCCAGACTGTAACGCCATGCACCAGCAGATTCCCAAAGGAATGCTACTGTGAACAGCCTTTAGAGTTCAGATTACAAAATATAGTGAACACTCTGTTTATTCCATTACAAATCAAGACAAACGTTCAAAACATTATAATATTCACAACATTAC